>CM066193.1:28218434-28885984 GCA_033675215.1 Rhodiola kirilowii
TCTCATCTAAATGATCTTGAGATGTGCTAGTGGTGAAGGATGCTTCACTTTTGCATTCCATCTCTTCTTCGTTACAAGATTCACCATCCATTTGGTTGTAATGAGCTTCGGTGCCGGCTCTCCAAAATTCATCCTCCCTTTCTTGATCCCGTTCTTCTCTTAAGGCATTAGACTCAAGGACTTCTTCTTCTTCTAAGACCTCCTCTTCCTCACCCAAGTTCTTAATGTCAATTGCTTGTTGTGCCATTTCGGCTAGAAGCTTATCCATGCGAGCATCCATCTCCTTTTGGTTTGTTAGATATGTGGCAAGCATGGCTTCTATATTGGAGGGCTCACTTGAAGGTTGAGGAGGTTGAGGGTATGGAGGGTAGGAGTCTTCAATTTCAAGACATTGACTATCATTCCAATTTTGAGTGTAGGTATGTGATGGATGCCAAGAGTTTTCCCAATAGGCGTTTGATTGCTCCTCTTCTTGGTCATCCCCATTCAAATTATAATAACTAGTTTGACAGCCATGCTCTTGGTAATTAGAATTTATGTGCTCTTCCTCTTGATAGTACCCCTCATTAGAATAGACTTGTTGGATTTGGTTGTTCATCCAATAGTCTTCACAATGGGCATTTGGTTGATCATCTTCATATCCATCCTCATCATCTTCGTACTTCCCTTTGTCAATGAAAGCATTAACCATACTTATCATGCTATCCACTTTCTTGTCCAAATCACTAACTTGATCTTTTGTCGCATAATTGGAAAAATCCTCTTCATAATAATCTTCATAGTGCATGACTTGTTGGTTATAGTGATCCATCCTCGCAAAATAAGATTAACGAAGTTAGTAAGGGATATGAGAGAAAAAGAAGAATATACAAGTATAATAAAAAGAAAAATATTCACAAGAATAGACAAACTAAACAATCTATTAGCACCTAGTTAATTAACCTATCCCCGGCAACGGCGCCATTTGATTGGTTGTAAATTAGCGTCAATATTCGAATAGAATGCAAATACCATTGCTAGTCACGATTAATCAAAACATTTATAAAGACTCGTGAATCCGAGATCGAACCCAAAGGATAGGTGATCAAACTAATAGTGCTAAAGATTAAACTAGATTGTCTATGGTGGGGGGGGGGGGTTGTTCCTCTTGAGAGGGTGATAGCAAGATTTTACTATCCAAATTAAAGGTTTGATCGAGAAAAAGGGTTAAAAATCAATTCAAAGATGACTAGGGATTATTTCCCCACCTAGACAATTATTATGACAATGGAATGATATACCAATGATGAAATCACATGCACTCGTATAGAATTTAGCTCATGCAACATTAATACTAAGTTCAACTCGCGCTTCAACCTAGTATCAAGAGGTTACATCTCGCATAGCACCTCACACTCGCGCTCTATTGGCACTATAGAATATGAATCTCTAGCCTCACACTCGCGCTCTATTGGCTAAATAAACATATTCTTGTTAAATTCAAGCAATTCTCATTAGGTTATTGAATTATCCAACTAACTCAAAAGTCCTAATGCTCCTTCATTTAGTTCATTGAAGTCATGTTGATCAACGTGAGCTATATCAAACATGAGATCAAGCAACGTTCGCATTGAGGACATTTCACAAACACCTTATAGGCAACGTGAAACATTAAGTTCAAATGAAGAAGATTCATGTGCAAACTCATTCATCAATGGCATATATAGTGTTCACAATGTCACACACATGTCTAGGGGATCCATAATCCCCAATCAAGGTCACTACTCACTCATAGTGAGTTTACAAACAAAAGCAAATGAAGGAGATGGAGTTTAGGAATCTAAAACCAATATGGAGATTCAAGAGTATGGAGGGTCTTTGTTGTTGGTCTTCTTCTTCACTCCTCCTTGGTTGGATGATGATTGATGACCTTAGATGAGCCTCTTTTCCGATCTTCTTCTCCCCAAAAACCTCCACACTTGGTCCAAAACCCTAGCTTTCTATTTATAGATTCGGCTGAAATCTGGGTGCAGAAATCTGAGTTTTTCATCCAGTCGGTCGACTGGGCTTTGCTTGACTCCCAGTCGGTCGACTGGGATGTGCAAGATTTGATGAGCTCCTGAAGTCTAATCAACTCGACCGACTGGAGTCTTAGTCGACCGATTGGGGCCTTTTTGGTGGTCTTCTCGTCCGAATTTGGTATTGGCTTCAACTAAAGGGTTGTAGCCCTTTGAAATACCTTTCCAACAAGCTAAAGATCAGCCAAATCGGACATCGGATCCGCCCTGTAGATCCATAACAAGTTGCAAAGGTCAATATGCTCGGTATTGCCTCGAAACTCCTTGTGTTGCGCTGAAACTCTACCAATCTTCATATTTAGGCTTTGACCATGGGGGAAACTTGTTTTCTACCTGAAATGTAGAGATAGAGGTCAAATGACATCAAAATAACGTCGGAAACGATTCAACACTATAGTGAAGAATGACCATAAATGAGTCGAAAACTCGACTCATCAGCGACCAAGGAATGCACTTCTGCAATAGGATGATGGCCGCGACCCTAAAGCACTACCATGTTCATCACAGGACATCCACAGCCTATCACCCCCAAACGAACGGACAAGCGGAGATCTCCAACCGCGAGATTAAGGGGATACTGGAGAAGATGGTGAACCCAAATAGGAAGGACTGGAGCCAGCGGCTAGATGAGGCACTATGGGCATACAGGATGGCATACAAGACACCGATAGGCACCTCTCCATTTTGGTTGGTGTACGGGAAGGCTTGTCATCTGCCGGTCGAACTAGAGCACACGGCGTACTGGGCGTTGAAGAAGTGCAACCCCAACCTTATTGCAGCCGGGCTGGACAGGAAGATGAAGTTATGCGAGCTTGAGGAGCTGCGCCTGGAGGCTTACGAGAGCCAAACAGACTACAAGGCGCGGACCAAGCTCTACCACGAAAAGATCATCCTTAGACGCACATTCGAGGTCGGACAACAGGTCATAGTCTTCTCATCACGGCTACGACTGATGCCCGAGAAGTTGAGATCCAGATGGACAGGGCCCTACACGGTCACCCAAGTTTTCAACCATGGAGCCCTCGAGCTCGAATGCCCAACGGACGGGCGTCGTTTCAAGGTCAATGGGCAGCGGGTAAAGCACTACCAAGGCGAGATCACAGCACCTGCACAAGAGTTCGACCTGGCCGAGCCTCCCAATAACGCTTAGATGAGGTACCGTCGAGCCAACGACGTAAAACAAAGGCGCTTGCAGGGAGGCAGCCCGGCACTTTTGTTTTTCAGTTTTTATCTTATTTACTTATGTCGTTTATATTTACTCTGTTTGAGTCACATTCGTCACATTGTACTTGGGAAAGGAACAATTTTCTTACACGGAACAGATACACCTCATGCGTTCGCATGGTCTCCTACAGACTGAGAAAATTGACCGATTGCCAGCACGCAAGGCCATTGTGCGAACGCACGACATTTCATGCGATGGGTTGGTGATGGACCATAATCATACGAATCATAAACACAGTTAAACCCACTAAATTAGACCTTTTGTCTATTTAACTTTTGCTTGTTAGTTCCGATATATTTCTACAGGGTATTTTGGACTCTAGAGAGAATAAACGCTAAGGAGAGGATTTTACGCTGAAAAGATATTACGAGTTAGTCTAAGGTCACGATCAGACGCTGAATGCAGAAATCTCAAGATCCTGACATTGAATTACTCAAAACAAATCCAACCGAGGAGCAACCAAAGTCAGTCCGGAGCTGAAATGGACCGATGGCTTTTTGGAATGAGATCACAAAAGCCACAAACCACTCCCCTTGTGCCACCTAGGGGGGCGGCTCCTCCTCTCCCTCACAGAGCCTCCGGCGGCTATGGAGCTTCCATGGAAGCTTGCCACTTGCCCTCTTCTCCTCCACATCCTTGCTCCTCCAATCATCTTGTGCCAATTGTCATCTTCTCCTCCATCCTCCATGGCTATAAAAGAAGAGCTCCTCCTCCTCATTTCACATCCTCAAATCAACATTTCACTTATCTCTCTAAGTTTGGTACATTTGTAAGCTTTGGTTTGAAATAATACTCTTGTTGGTTCTTGAGTATTATAACAGTTTGAAATAATACTCCTGTTGGTTCTTGAGTATTATAAAAGTTTTAGAGAATACTCCTGTGGGTTCTTGAGTATTCAAGTAGGATTTGGGAATACTCCTGTTGGTTCTTGAGTATTCCCCTTTACTTATTGTCTTTCAAAAACCCCCGAGTATTTAGCTATGATATCCTCTTCCATGGATAATCGTACCTAACTCTTCATTCGGTTGAAGGGGTGTACATGTATAATAAAATGTTTTAGGCAATTCTTAGAGCCTCTTCTCTGTATTCAAAACTTGTTCTATGTGCCATATATTAGGTTAGAACTTCCAAGGTTGAGTGGATGCTTGGAATGGCAAAGCTCTTCCGTGGGGTTCGTAAACATACTCGGGTAAGTGGATGCTTAGAATGGCAAAGCTTATCTGAGGAGTTTGACCTTTCTAAAACACCATTTGGTTGCTCGGGAATGACTGACCAAATGGATGCACACAGGCTAATATACCTTGGAATGGGGTATTAGTCTAAGTAGAACAAGTGCTCTACGACTTTTGCAAAAGACTAGACAGTGTCGCAAGTTGAGTGCTTGGAATGGCCTCGATTCACTATCGAACACTTTTGCAAAAGACTAGACAGTGTGGCAAATCGAGTGCTTGGAATGGCCTTGATGCACGTTTGAATACTTAGAAGGATCACTAAGAGCCAATGATAACCAGGCTATGATACAAGGCCCCCGAAACCGAATGCTTTCCTGAGATTCAAACCCCCTTGCATTTACTTTCTTAGTATAAACTGCTCTATCAACCGCTCACCTTCCGGAGGACTTGCCAATCACGCATCACCCGCTGTAAGTCTTCTTTCTTTTTATTTTCAGTATTTGATTTTAAGTCATTTACTTTTCCGCACTAAAAACTAAAACCAACCAAACAAAGCACTTACTTTTCCGCACTAAAACTCAATCAACCTAAAAAACGCTCCCATCCTGTACAAATCCCTCAAAGAACAACTTATCCCCCTAATTCCCTTGGGTTCGACCCCTACTTACCACTTGCTACCCAGTAGTAAGGTCACGAGTAGCGGAATATAAATTAGCTTTTGCACAGAGAACACCGCACCTTAACGACAGTGCGGTGGGCTCCGTCAAAACTGGCGCCGTTGCCGGGGAATTAGCCGTCGGATAAGTTGTTCTTTCCCTCCCCTTCTCATGTCCTCATGACGCTACCCACTACGTATGCATGGACAACAATACATCTTCCCCTGTTCGGAGGTACGGATGGAGAAGACCCACTACACTGCCGAAACTTTCACCACGTTTGCTGCCACATAAAACCTGAAAATGAAATGTTAGAGGAATTTAAGCTTAAATGCTTCAAATTCTCTCTAACTGATTTTGCGACAATCTGGTATTACACATCAACCGCTAGTAGTGCAGTACATTTTGTGGACCTCTGCGTTCCATTCCTGAAAGAATTCTCCCCTCCATCCTTACGACAACAAACCCGTGAGAAGATCATGTGCCTTCAACAATCTTGGAATGAGACTTTGGACGAATACTACACGAACTATGACACCATCGTCTCAAGCTGCCCGCACCATGGATTCACGGAGGTGTTTCTTCTTCAAAAATTCCTTTGTGGGATGAGGGCCGATGAGTTCTCAAGGATCAATGACGCAGTGGGAGGATCAGCCATGCACTTATCCCTGACTCAAATATGGGATGTTATAAATGACCTGGCCGCAGCAACAAAATGAATACCTCAAGCTGACAGAGGAATGCAGATAGAAGAAGGGTCCAGAGACAGACGAAGAAGAAACTCTCGAGCCATCAGAAGAGACTTCTGAGCCATCAGAAGAGACTTCCGAGCCATCAGAAGATTGGGATATAGAAAGTATCGGGAGCAACGAGGAACTGAATGCCGTGTCAGCAATGGAAGAAGTCCAGAATACCACCAGCATGCTGCCCGAGCCATACCCAGCTATCATCACTCAAGCATCTGAGACCATCTACGACCAGATCCTCACAAACAGACAAGACAAGGCAGAACCAAGCCTTAAGATGCAAGCTTCCCGACTTTTCCCCTTGATCAATAGGCAAATTGCAGAAAACTATGTGATCCATGAAGAGGATGAAAAGAGGATGGGAAAAAGGCCTGAGCAGAACGACTCCTCGATGGAGCATGTTTTCGGCATAACTGGACATGGCAGCCCTAAACACCAGAAAATCCAGTTCAAGAAACTAATAGTGAAAGGTCCCTCGACGTTGGAAGGAGAAACCATCAGAACCATGGGAGCTGGACCCAAGCCCATCATCAGCCAAAAACTCAGGAAGAGTCACAGCCAGAATCAAGATCGGCACAATAAAGAAATATGACCTGAGCCACCCCTGGGATCCAAACCAGTGATCCAGGAATGAGGTACTGTCGAGCCAACGACGTTAAACAAAGGCACTGGTTGGGAGGTAACCCGACACCTATCTTACTTTCTGTCATATATTTTGCATCTCATTTTAGTTTTTTTTTTCAATAAGTCGCTCTCACCCACTTGGTGCATAGAAGAAATGACTATTCAGGAATCGGTTTTTGGAGCAAGACGGATCAGCCAGGCAGCTTCCGTGAGTTACCGGGCCTGTGTTGAGAGTTCAAGGCCCCAGTCGAACTCCCTCGATTATCCAGCCTCATGCCATGTCGTTCACTCGACACTTTAAAGGGAGTTCTGTTCTTCCCTTTTCCTTAATGTCATTTCCTTCTCATATAATATCTGCTTGCATGGCTTTTGAACTAAGTCTTGCTGAAAGGCACGCCTTTGTTCAAAAGTGTGGGGTGAGAACCACCTGTGTACATAACATGTTTTTCTTTTCCATTTTTAATATTATCTTTTTGAAAATATGAACTTGAGAATGTGAAAAAGATAGATCTAAAATTCATGCATTTACCTTGTGAAAATTCAACTGTCTAAAAACTTAGAACGTAACTTCTCATTTGTCCCTTTGTGCTGAGATAAACTAGGGATGTGGAGTTGACATAAACTGCCCTAGAGAGGCTTGGCAAGCAATCGAAGGATCGAATCTAACTATATGGTTTTCAAAGTCAGTGGAGGCTGCACTTCGGGTTTCTGTGAAGATTGAAGTCATCTCCGCCATGCAGTGTTTATGCAAAAAGAAAAAAAGGCAAGGACGGGAATCAGACCGTCCTATTTCTAGTCAAAGTAGCCGAGAAAATAGATGAGCGACCCTCATCTTGACCCGCGTGAAACGGCAAGGATGAGAGGAGCGGGGAGGTATTTCCATAGGCTTGCGGGCGATGATTGGACCTCCCAAAAAGTCTTGAGAAAATGAACTAGCAAGCCACAAAAAGGCAAAAAGCTCAAAGAAGCAAATCAAGAGGCCAAAGGCCCAAAATTGTGAAGGTTTTAACCGAACAAAAAGTGAAGTACTCAAAGAGTCAAATCAAAGGCCAAAGGCCGATTCACTACAAAAGCTGTCCCTCGCCAAAAGAAAATCAAAGTACTCAAACCATTGAAACCCGAACCGAATCACGTGCTAGAGAAAGCTACAAGAAAACCATATAGTGCGAGACGATTCCAAGATTGTAGTCCAGGAGCCTAAAAAGGGCTATCTCCCGAAACATCCAGAATAATTTGCATCTCAGCACGAAGGTACACGTATCAAGTTTCTTCTATTTGTTTACACAGTTCAATTTGGTAATAAGTAATGCATGAATTAGGATAAATCGAGTCCCACAGTCCAATTTTCATATTTTAAAAGCTTACATAGTGTGCCGCCCTTTAATAGCATTGTTCGGGACGAACAACTAAAAGTGTGGGGTGATCTGATGGACCATAATCATACGAATCATAAACACAGTTAAACCCACTAAATTAGACCTTTTGTCTATTTAACTTTTGCTTGTTAGTTTCGATATATTTCTACAGGGTATTTTGGACTCTAGAGAGAATACACGCTAAGGAGAGGATTTTACGCTGAAAAGATATTACGAGTTAGTCCAAGGTCACGATCAGACGCTGAATGCAGAAATCTCAAGATCCTGACATTGAATTACTCAAAACAAATCCAACCGAGGAGCAACCAAATTCAGTCCGGAGCTGAAATGGACCGATGGCTTTTTGGAATGAGATCACAAAAGCCACAAACCACTCCCCTTGTGCCACCTAGGGGGGCGGCTCCTCCTCTCCCTCACAAAGCCGCCGGCGGCTATGGAGCTTCCATGGAAGCTTGCCACTTGCCCTCTTCTCCTCCACATCCTTGCTCCTCCAATCATCTTGTGCCAAGTGTCATCTTCTCCTCCATCCTCCATGGCTATAAAAGGAGAGCTCCTCCTCCTCATTTCACATCCTCAAATCAACATTTCACTTATCTCTCTAAGTTTGGTACATTTGTAAGCTTTGGTTTGAAATAATACTCTTGTTGGTTCTTGAGTATTATAACAGTTTGAAATAATACTCCTGTTGGTTCTTGAGTATTATAACAGTTTTAGAGAATACTCCTGTTGGTTCTTGAGTATTCAAGTAGGATTTGGGAATACTCCTGTTGGTTCTTGAGTATTCCCCTTTACTTATTGTCTTTCAAAAACCCCCGAGTATTTAGCTATGATATCCTCTTCCAGGGATAATCGTAGCTAAACTCTTCATTCGGTTGAAGGGGTGTACATGTATCATAAAATGTTTTAAGCAATTCTTAGAGCCTCTTCTCTGTATTCAAAACTTGTTCTATGTGCCATATATTAGGTTAGAACTTCCAAGGTTGAGTGGATGCTTGGAATGGCAAAGCTCTTCCGTGGGGTTCGTAAACATACTCGGGTAAGTGGATGCTTGGAATGGCAAAGCTTATCTGAGGAGTTTGACCTTTCTAAAACACCATTTGGTTGCTCGGGAATGACTGACCAAATGGATGCACATAGGCTAATATACCTTGGAATGGGTGTTAGTCTAAGTAGAACAAGTGCTCTACGACTTTTGCAAAAGACTAGACGGTGTCGCAAGTTGAGTGCTTGGAATGGCCTAGATTCACTATCGAACACTTTTGCAAAAGACTAGATAGTGTGGCAAATCGAGTGCTTGGAATGGCCTTGATGCACGTTTGAATACTTAGAAGGATCACTAAGAGCCAATGATAAACAGGCTATGATACAAGGCCCCTGAAACCGAATGCTTTCCTGAGATTCAAACCCCCTTGCATTTACTTTCTTAGTATAAACTGCTCTATCAACCGCTCATCTTCCGGAGGACTTGCCAATCACGCATCACCCGCTGTAAGTTTTCTTTCTTTTTATTTTCAGTATTTAATTTTAAGTCATTTACTTTTCCGCACTAAAAACCAAAACCAACCAAAAAAAGAACTTACTTTTCCGCACTAAAACTCAACCAACCTAAAAAATGCTCCCATTCTGTACAAATCCCTCAAAGAACAACTTATCCCCCTAATTCCCTTGGGTTCGACCCCTACTTACCACTTGCTACCCAGTAGTAAGGTCACGAGTAGCGGAATATAAATTAGCTTTTGCACAGAGAACACCGCACCTTAACGATAGTGCGGTGGGCTCCGTCAGTTGGGTTTGTGCGAGTGCATAGGGTGGACCATGCGAGCGCATGCCCTTAAGAAAATCAACCGAGTGCGAGCACGCAAGGCCATTGTGCGAACGCACGACATTTCATGCGACGGGTTGGGTTTGTGCGAGCGCATAGGGTGGACCATGCGAGCGCATGCCCTTGAGAAATCTGCGCCGAGGCCTTCCAACTTGAGTTTTGCCGGACCATGTCCAAATCTGACCGGGCCAGGCCCTATCGTTTGCTCAGCCAGCAACGACGTGCAACGACACCATCAGGGGAGTACTGTTCACACTTTTATTCTCTATGTCGTTTCCTTTCTGCTAGTATTTGCATGCATTGTGTGTCTAGAGTCTACGCCGTGCCGTGAGGACACGGCTGGATTCAAAAGTGTGGGGTGGGAGAGTCAGTCGTTGTGTCAGCACATTTACTTTCCTGCACCTTGCATAGAGTCAGCACGTTTCCTTGAAATTTTAAAAATTTTGTACACGTTTCTCTCTATTTTCCGAGAATTGTGGTATTGAATTTTTATGATGTGAAATAGATAGAGCCGAGTACCTGCATGTCTCTTGTGAAAATTGAATTGTGCAATGACATGTGAACTTAACCCATTACGTGCCTTTGTAAGTTGAGATAAACAGGGATGTGGAGTTGATAGAAACGTCCTAGAGAGACTTGACAGAACATTCAAAGGACCGAATTCGAGTTATAAGGTTATCTAGATTTCGTGGAGGCTAGCACTTCGAGATGACATGGTTAAGAGTCTGCTCCGCCACTGCAGTGCTTATGCGGTCATGTGGGACGGGAAAACAACACACCGTCCAATCTATAGTCCAAGTAGCCGAGAAAATAGACGAGCGACCCTCGGCTTGACTCACGTCGAAAGGACGAGGATGAGTGAGAGCATGAAGGTATTTCCATATGCTTGCGGGCGATGATTGGACCTTCATCAAAGAAGAAGAACCACGGACGAGCAGTGCACAAGAGAAAAATCAATCAAGTGTGAAGTTCTACACGCAACAAAAGTGAAAGTACACCACGGTTACATCAAAAGCCAAGTCACTACAAAAGCTGTCCTAAAAGAACTCAAGCACCTTGAAGCTCGAATCAATCACGTGCAAGAAAACCCAATGAAGTATAACCATATAGCAAGAGTTCGGAATCGAGAGTGCAGTTCATGGGTTTAAAAAGGACAATCTCCCAGGCATCCGAATTGATTTGCATCTCGGCCCAAAGGTAACATGTATCAATTACTTCCATGTTTGAGCATAAGACTTTTAGTAACAAGAAATGCATGGAAAGGTGAAGTCTAGATTAGCGAGTCATATTCATGTAGCAATATCTAGGATGTCGAAGTAATGGTGATGTTTCAGTTTATTTTCCTCTTATGACCTAGTCCTTGTTCGGGACGAACAAGTTTAAGTGTGGGGTGGTTTGATGAGCCGTATTTATACGACTCATCGAATCAACAAATCCCACCAATTCTGACACTTTATCATACAAACAGTTACTTCTTAGTGTTGTTTTGCATTTCAGGTGTTTCGGAAGCTCTAGGAGGAAACGCGCTTAAAGACTGGCATTTTAGGCCAAAAACATCACAGTTTCAGATTAGACCTTTGGACAGTCGACGGAGTTCTGGGAACGGACCACTCAGAAAAATACGAGAGTTGCAAAGGGGACTCAATTCCCTACAACTCTCTAGTTCACACCGAGAGCAGCCAAGATCGTTTGGATGGTCGAAACGAGAGTTGAACTGAAGACAGACAATCTGGCCGAGAGTTCCACATGCACTTTACACTTTAGGTGCACGTCGAGTCGGCCCGATCCAAACCTAGTGAAGTCCGGCCCAAGCCGAGTTCGAAGTCACAAATCTCGGCCCGTCTTCTCCTTCATGCGTGGCGGTTTAGGAAGCTTCTAGAAGACTTGTTGGCCAAGTAAACTTGCTAGCCAAGTAAACTTACAAGCCAAGCAAAGTCGATTTTAGGACATGTTTCCTAAAACCGTTTCCGGACCAACTTGAACTTGGAAACTTCGAGGACCTTGTATATTCTATAAATACAACCTCATATCAAGGGTTTCAATCATCCAAGAACATCCATCCTACAATCCCTCACTCGAAGAAGCATCTCATTCTCAGAGCTTCTCTCTCCTCTCGGTCCCAAGTCATCCTCGCCGATCATTATTCCGACTCCGGTCCTCCTTCGTTCGGCAATAGAGAAGAAATCTCTCCTTTTTATTATTGTATTTGTTCCCATGGTCATGTCTAGCTAAACTCATTATTCGGTTTAGGGTTTAATACATTGTGACGTTGTTTTTGAGACTTGTTGCTTAATACTATTTTCTTTTTCCTACTAGTCCTTGTGCTTAATTATCTCGGTTTGAATTGCAAGGCTAAGTTGATACTCGGAATGGTTAGGCTTAGCCGAGCAATTCATTCCCCTTATTTGCTGTTTGTTTGATACTAGACCGTTGAGAACAAATAGTGCACTAATCTGATATATCTTGGAATGGAGTATTAGATTGCTAGGATTAGAATTCTATAACCCGGAAAGGAAGTAGATTGTGGTGTAGGCGCTCGGAAAGGCCCTACTTTAGGTTATAACTTGGAATGGGAGTAACCACACTTAGGAACTAGAAAATAGATAATTAGAAGTCGATGATAAAACAAGTCACAATTAAAAACCTTATACCGAATATTCTCTCGGATTGCTATCAACTCGTTTGTTTCCTATTTTCTGCATTGTTTCCTAATTACTCACAACCCAAATGTCTTTCTTTTTACAGAACAATATGTAACCGCTCTAGCTCTCTAGGGTTCGACCCCTTGCTTGCCGCTATACTAGCTAAGAGTAAGTGGAGATTATAAATTTAAATTTGCAGGTACCGACGACGCCTGTCATTTATTTCGACACTTTAAATTTCAATTGGTTTATATGTTGACTGGGTTTCTAAATCTGTTTTGGGCCCAGATTTCTAATTTTTAGACTTGCTGATGAGTCGTATTTATACAACTTGTCGAAATAACTAATGCCGTTTATTTCGACACTTTATTATGCAAACATTTACTTTTTAGTATAGTTTTGCATTTCAGGGGTTTTGGAAGCTTTAGGAGAAATTGTGCAATAAAGACGGCATTTTGGTGCAAAATCACCACAACGGCAGATCAGACCTTTGGCGCTTTGATGGAGAGCTAATAATTGAAGAGTGATCAGAAAAATATGAGCTACATGTCGATGCATACCTGACACAATTCTCTAATACTCTCTTGTTCACACCGAGAGCATCAGAGATCAATTAGAGAGTCGAAGTCAAGTCTGACGAGTAGAACAATAGTAGTGCCTTCGAGCAGATCGCAGATGTAGGCCTTTTAGCGATGTCGTCCGTGGATGGTAATCTGCACAACGTTCACGGTGCTAATCTGCACATTGTCTGCGGCTAACGTCAGCAAATTCGAGTTATGGAAATCTGGGCCCAAAAACGGAATAAGAAACACAGCTTTCTTATAAATTAGGGTTTGGAGGCAATCATTCTATATTCCTACCTTGAAGAATCAACACGACGACTTTAGAGAAGAACACGAAGCTTTCGACAAAGAGAAGAATTTTCGATTACTTTCATTCCAAAAAATACATGTGTTTTTGTTATGGCTATGACTAGCTAACTTTTTATTTCAGTTTAATGATTTCGTTTGTTGTGACAATACGTTTTGAGACTCTTGTTTTTAATGCTTAATTCATGTTTTATTAGTTCATGTTCTTCATTCCATGAATTGAATTGTGAGGTTAAGTGGAAATTTTGCCGTAAAGCTTAATTTGATAACTAATTCTTAATGTAAATATACTGGAAACTTTGCCGTAGACATAGACCATAACACCTAGATTTAATATTACCTTTGTCGGAATATTGTGCTTAGGAGAACTAGTAGTCTAATACATTTGCCAGATTAGATTGTGGTGTACCACCTTTGCCAGGATACTTTAGATTATTAGCTTTGCTGGAATAGCCACACTTAGAAACTTGAATTATGATTATTAGAAGTCAATGATTAATGTGTCACAATAGAAACCCTAAGCTGAATATCATCTCTGATTGAAACCTTACTTGCGCGCTTTGTGTTTGGCACTCGTAATTGCTAAACCCCCCCATTATTTATTGTTTATAGTTACAGCTTCAACAACCAACTCTCTTGGGTTCGACCCTGCTTGGCGCAACACTAGTTGTTCGCAGGAAGAATAAATTTAAGTTTGACTCGTCAGACGACGCGCGTCACTTGCTGACGTCGACATAGCATGCTGATGACGTTATCGATGCGCCCAACGTTGACGTTATCTTGCAAGCCGAACGTTGATGTTAGCGATGCGCTAATGTCTTCATTGGGCGCGGTCCCCACCGACCATGTTTTCCCCTTTTTGCACAGTAGTCTTGAATTCGACTCTCGATTCGATAATTCAAATGACCTTTCCTGCGCTTGGTGTGAACTAGAGAGTTGTAGAAAATTGACTAAGCTACGCATCCACATGTAGTTAATATTTTTCTGAACACTCGTCAATTCCCAGCACTCCGTTGAAGTGCCAAAGGTTTGATTTGCCACTGTGGTGTTTTTGGCACTAAACGCCGTCTTTTATCGTGCATTCTAACCTGGAACTTCCGACACAACTGAAATGCAAAACCATAATAAACAGTAAATGTTCGTATATAAAAGTATCAAAATAAATGGGATAAGTTGGTTCGACCATTCGTATAAATACGACTAATCGGTCTTTCTTCTTCTATGGGTGCTAGTGCTTCAATTCTCAGCTCAAACAACTCAACCTCTTCCCCGGACTCTTCTAGCAGGAAGCATTGGAACCTAGCCTTGCAAATATGTCCCATTGTGTGCTTATCATTGCAGTTAAAACATAGGCCCTTCTCTCGCCTTGCTGCCATCTCCACGGGTGTAAGCCGCTAAATCGGGAGGCCTTGTTTCGGCTGGTTGGGCGGGTACCAAGGAGGTCCTCCTCTAAGCTTCCATCCTCTAACGAATGCTATCTTTTGCTCGGCCACGCAAGCCATTCCCATGATCATATGCAGATTAACAGGGTGTAGCAGGACTATCTCTCGGTGCACCTCCTCCTTGAGGCCAGCAACAAATCTATTGAGCAGATTGTCGACCGTCAAGCTTGGTGTCCTTGTAGATAACAATTCAAAATGAGAAGTGTATGAGGCCACTGACCCAATTTGGTACAGTTTATTGATCAACACCTCGGTGTTGTAGTGCATAGGGGGTCCAAACCGCACCACCGCATCCTTACAAAATCTTTCCTATCCTTCCAGTTGGTGCGTGACATGTAGCCACTGGTACCATTTCAAGGTTTCTCCGCCCACAAAAAACGTCGTCACAGATAAGCGTTGCTCCGCCAGGGTTTGGATGTACTCAAAGTACCTCTTCATTTGGAATAGTCATCCTTCCATGGCTTCTCCGAAGAACTTTTGTACCTTCACTCGAGGCATGCGGGGGCTGGTGTTGTTTGGAGTCTCAACCGGCTTTTGCATGACATATTTCCCCACCTGGCGCGTTTGGTTCTCAGCTTGCGCATTGACCGGTGTGGTTAGTATCGGTGGCGGGTTCTTGGAGGTTGAGGCCATGCTCGCCGCAGGGTCTTTCCCTGGTGGTGTTCTGGTTGCCTTCAGTTCCCGCATCTCACCCCTCAGCTGCTCCATGATCTCCATGATCTTAGCTCGTTATTTTGCATGTTGCTTGGCCATCTCCGCTATACTGGTTGTTAGAGCCGCTAGGGTGTCCGTAGTGCTCTGAGTTTCCGGCATCAAGCTCTCAATGAAAATATTAGTTGATGCAGGACTTAGGTTTTAGGGGAATGATAGTGGCGACTGGCGAGAGTTTAGATGAGAAAGAGAATTTGTTGGCTTTTTATGCTTACACTTTATTGATGCCCTACTGCTCTATATATAAATAGCAGTGCAGTACAATTTCCATGCTGGTCGTGCGGTACAATATTCCTCTCAATCCGCACCGAATTCCTTAGCTGCCTCTTCATTAGTCCACGTCGCCTCTGGGTCACGCTCCTTCCAACGACCAGGTGATGTCACATATTCATGCCTCGGATACCTCTTAGCTGGAACCCTCTAACTCGCTCCTCTACGAAGTGTAGGATGGCCATGCATAGGATCTTGGGCTTGATTGGGTTTCGGCCTGCTAGTGCATCACTAACCCTTTCAAACTTCAAATGCGTCTAAATGCTGCCGCAAATCCTTTGAAGTTAACCTCTTCTCCCGACGCCAGCTTTACTGCTAATTCATTTGAAAAGTCTCTTTCGGAATCCTCTCATTCTTCTTTCTCCACTTAAACAAACCGCTCCCCTTATAATCTCTCTTGTGTACTGTCGATATCCTCTTGCTCATCCTCACTAAGGCGTTGGAAAAGCAATCTAGAATATACAGACTAACATAGTCTGGATGACACTCTCTTAGCTCACACGAGAGAGAAATCATGTGAAAGTTAGAGTGTCGTCTAATAATTAGTTAACAGTATAAATAATAGTTTAATTAAAGATTAAAGAGAGGGATGAGATCCCAAGAGAAGCTCATGTATGATGAGAAAATTTCAGCCCTCCATCTTAGTTAATCTATGGCAAGGATTAGATCAGACTAATATTTAAAATCATGCCAATCCCATGACTAAGATACGAATTAGGGGTAATTTAGTCCACTTAATATTCCTGAAAACCAAAATCCTGATGATTGTGTATAAGTAATCATTCGACGAATTGATCCATGACCTAATCGTTCAACAAACTGAACTGGGAGAAACACGAGCGACTAACTGCGATTCGAATGCGATCTTTCGACATTCGATGGCAACAAACGGTAACTCAAAGCACGAGCAGTCTCTGCCTAGGACAGTGAAGCACCATTACTGTATGATTTGCCTCAGCTAGGAACTTCACTGTACCTATTTATTAGGGCTTGCGAAATTGCTCAGGTGACAATCAGGGGATTGTTGCAATGTTTGTTTTCGTCCATTGTATATTAACGACGAGTACACTAGTTTTAAAGGCATGATAAAACTAGTAGGAGACTGATACAAAAATTGTAATAGGATTTTGTCGGTCTCATTGATATATGCTATATATTATTCGTAATCTCTTACGCATCATTCGTACCTTCAGATTCAAAATTGCTCATTTGGTTCTAAAATTCGTAATTCACAAGATAGAGTAGGACATACAAAATTGTATACTTAAAATTCATAGTATATTATGCATCATTCGTAAGAGGGTTTTGGAGGCATTCGTAGTATACTATTGACAGTCGTAGTTTTTCTTTCTCAAGGCAAATGAATGCAATAAGAAACTTGTAGTCAAAAACAATTTATATCGACCGGTAAGACTGGGTTGAACACAAATGAGCAAAAAGTGATTATGCGTTAGGACAATTTTGCATATGTTACTTGGCTACTTCCACAATTCAAGTATGAAGTGATTTGAAATGAAAACTAACTATGCAAGATTTTGAGGGATTTAATTTCAATTAAAAGAGAGCTTCGAGGAGTGACAGGTCGTCGTTGGTACCTGCAAATTTGAATTTATAGTTCCTTACTCTAGACTGTGGGTTAGTATAGTGGCAAGCAAGGGTCGAACCCTAGAGATCTAGATGGCTACTTATTGTTCTGTAAGAAAGAAGACAATTGGTTGTAACTGGTTAGGAAACAGTGCAAAAAGGAAATAAGACGAGTGTGTATCAGTGAGAGAGAATATTCAGACTAGGGTTTCTAATCGTGACTTGGTTTATCCTTGATTTTTAAGTGTTTAATTCTGCGTTTCTTAAGTGTGGTTACTCCGGGTCAGGTTATAACCTAAGGTAGGACTGTTAGATCACTACGCCACAATCTACTCCTGGTCAAGTTATAGAATTCTAGTTCTAGCAAACCTAATACTCCTGGTCAGGTTATATTTGGTTTAGTGCGTCTACTTATTCTAATGGGTCAGTATCAAATAAGTAGGAAATAGAGGGTGAGGATTGCTCGGTTAAGCTTTACCGTTTCGGGTCTCCACTTAACCTTGCAATTCAAACCGAATTAATGTGCACAAAAACTAGTAGAATGAAAGAATAATATTAAGAATGAATTCTCAAAACGTTTGTCACAACAATTGAAACCCTAGCCCGAATAACGGGTTTAGTTACACATAGCCATTAAAGCAAAATAATAAATAAAAAAGGAACAAGGTGACTTCTCTATGCCGAGTGGGACTAAGGACCGGGCCGTGAGGGCTGAGTGACGAGGGTGCTAGGAACGCCGGACGGTTTCAGCCGAGAGGAGGAGAGGTGAGCTCGCTTGTGAGAAGGAATGCTCGATTGTGGGATTGTTGAGAGCTCGAATTTTTGGGATCTTGTAGAGAGAGGAGCTCTCCACGTTTTGGGATTGTTGAGAGCTGATAGGATGATTTGAAGGGCTGAGGAGAGCTCTTATTTATAGAGTGGAGTGAAGCTCGAATCCCCCTTAAGTCGGTTAAGTCCAAATCTAGATTAGGAAAGATTTCCAAATCTTTTAGCTTGTTTTCCAAGTAAACTTCTTGTGCAAGTCTTCTAGGACCTTGCAGGACCTTCTAAACCGTCATGCATGGAATTTGGATTTTTTCCCGAAATTACTGTTCACGACCCAAAATTACTGTTCATCTCGGAATTACTGTTCACGAGCCGAGAATACTGTTCACGAGTCAAAAAATACTGTTCACGAGCCGAAATTGTGGATTCGGACCCGGCTTGGGCCGGCCTTGCTTTAATCGGGCGTTCCTTGAATTTCCTCAGGCATTCCTCCTTTAATTTGTGTAAAAGCCGATCTAGAACTCCTTGTGATGTTTTTGGCTCCAAATGCCGCCTTTTGAGTGCGATTCCTCCTAGAGCTTTCAAATCACCTGAAATGCAAAACAACACTAAGAAGTAACTGTTTGCATAATAAAGTGCTGGAATTGATGGGATTTATTGACTCGATGAGTCGTATAAATACGGCTCATCAAACCACCCCACACTTAAACTTGTTCGTCCCGAACAAGGACTAGATCATAAGAGGAAAAATAAAGTGCAAACATCACAAAGCTTCGGCATCCTAGATATTGCTACATGAACGTGACTCGGCTAATCTAGATTTCACTATTCCATGCATACTCGTTACTAAGAGCCTTGTGCGAAAACATGGAGTAATGATACGTGTTACCTTTGGGCCGAGATGCAAATCAATTCGGATGTCTCGGGAGATAGTCCTTTTTTGACCCATGAACCGCATTCTTGGTTCCGAACTCGTGCTATATGGTGACGCTTCATTGCTTCTTCTTGCACGTGATTGATTCGAGCTTCAAGGTGCTTGAGTACTTTTCGGACAGCTTGTAGTGACTCGGTTTGATGTATCAATGGGGCACTTCACTTTGTTTCGGTGTAAAACTTCACAATGGAATGAATTTGGTTCTTTATGCTGCGGATTGTGACTGCTCGTACCTACTTGCTCTCACTCATCCTCGTCCTTTTGACGCGAGTCAAGCCGAGGGTCGATCGTCTATTTTCCCGGCTACTTGGACTAGAGTTTGGACGGTGTGATGTATTCTCGTCCCAACCAACCGCAAAAGTACCGCAGTGGCGGAGCAGACTCGTAACCATGTTGCCTCGAAGTGCTAGCCTCCACGAAATCCACATAACCATATAACTTGAATCGATCCTTCGAATGTTCTGTCAAGTCTCTCTAGGACGTTTCTATCAACTCCACATCCCTGCTTATCTCAACTAACAAAGGCACGCAATGGGTTAAGATCACATGTAATTGCACCAGTCAAATTTCACTAAAGACATGCATGTAATCGGTTCTATCTATTTCACCTTATCAACATTCAATACCGCAAATCTAGGAAATAGAGAAGAAACATGTACAATTTTTTTTTAAAAATTTCGGGAATCGGGAAACGTGCTGACTCTGTACAGGTGCAGGAAAGTAAACGTGCTCACTCGATGACTGACTCTCCCACCCCACACTTTTGAACTGATGTGTCCTCACGGCTCATCTTAAGTTCAAAGACACGACTATGCATGCAAACAAACAAAAGGGAAATAAGCAGAGAGTAAGGTTGGACAAGCACTTCCCTCGTGCGATGCGTGATGTTCAGAAACAGCTGACCATTCTCATTTGAGTCCTCGAAGAGCACCATTGCGCCTGCCGAAAGTTTGGTAGAGACTTGTATCGCAACGTGAGTTCGTCACAAAATGAAAGGACTATGTCAAAGAAATTAAGACAAATAAAGGATTCCCAGGAAATTGGTGGAGTCACAAACGGTCTCACTTAAAAACCAATCTTCTTAGACTCATAAGTCTTGGTGACAGAATCCTCAAAAGCTTATGTTTCTCGACACAATTTATTCAAGGTGTGAAACTACCCCCGATGGATAGCAGTCTTACGCAAACATCTCGGATGGCCTTGCGTGCTCGCATGCGGTTGAATTTCCAGCCGTGTGTGCTCGCACAGTCTCCTCATGCGTTCGTATCTGTCCCCTGCATGAAAATCATCTTCTTTCCCAAGTACAATGTGATGAATATGACTCAAATAAACATAAACGACATAAACAAAAACTAAGAAAAATGAAAGAATGCTGGGCTGCCTCCCTGCGAGCGCCTTTGTTTTACGTCGTTGGCTCGACGGTACCTCTTTAGGGATCACAAGTTAGGATCCCATGGGCGTGTGAGGTCAAATTTTGCCTCAGCTACTTCTTCAATCTGCCCAAAATCATCGTGTATAGATATGCTCGGATCTGCTCTCCATCGATCAGGCGGGTTCGCCTTCACATACTCCTAGGTTGTTGAGGACATCCTTCTTATAGCTACTGGCCTGGTTGCATACATGGTCTCCTTTGGTAGGGCAGGGACTAGGACACCAAGACAAGGAGACAACAGTTCTAACTATCCAACTCCGGCGGCTTCCTCGTGCATAGACGGTCGCCATCCCCATAGATGTAGGAATCTGATGTCTTCCCACCGAATGCAAGTGATAATAGGCCCGTGCCCATGTTAATTCTGGTCTTGGTGGAGAAGAGGAATGGCCGTCCCAAAATGAGTGCTGGTGGCTTGTCGTCTCTAGCACCTCCAAACTGCAAGACATAGAAATCTGCAGGAACAACAAGATCTCCTACTCGGAGAGTTAGGTCTTCAAGCAATCCAACAGGCCGAGTACATGACTTATCCCCTAGTTCTATTAACAAGTTAGGTGGTTTTAAAGGGCCAAGTTTCAACGAACATATAGAGAATAAGGCATGACATTAACAGCAGCACCCAAATCAATTAAGCAGTGATGTATCTGAGCCTCACCAATACCACAGGTGACTGTGAAGGCACCTGGGTCCTTACTCTTTCCTGTCGGCACCTCATGGCTTGTAGTGAGTGGGTGCTCCATCATGGGGCCATTCTGCTTAGGCATCGTCTCCAACCTACCTTCTAGTTCGTCCTTGTCGGTCGTACGGCCTTCGGAAGAAACTACCTGCATGGCACATGAAGAATCGTGAGTTTCAGACTTCTCGGCCACGCGAACCAGGCCTGGTCGGGCTGTGTCGAGTGTGTCCGGGTCAAGTGCCTTGGCCGGTTCTTCTTCTGGCACCAGCGGGTTGAAGTCTTCTAATGCCCAGATGTAATCTGATCTAGGCTTTTCCTCACTGACCCTTGCCATCGTATTGAGCATCTCGTTCTCCCAATATGCGGACTCCTTTAGTGCCGCGTCCATGTCCACTACTTTTACCATACTGACATTTCCTCTTGGATTGGGCACTGTTTGGGATGGTAGCCTCCCCGGGTTATTCCTCAGCTCGGACACGTCCTGGACCAAGTCAGACATCTGCTTGGATAGGTCGGCGATGGCCCCATCGGTTTTGATCTGGAACTGATGTACTGATGTGGCCAGGTCCTTCACAATGTCCTCCAAGGACTTGCTTGAGCCGTGTTGGTTTGGGTTTGCCTTGTTGCGGTCCTGTCTCTGCTGGTACTGGCCCGGTGCACTCTGCTGATATTGGCGATGTGGAGGCCGGTAGTGTTGCTGGTTCTGTTGAGGTGCGGCGTGTTGTGCTGGCTCCCTCTGGGCGTGATTGTTCTGGTTGTCGTTCCGCCAGTGTGGCCCATTTGCTCCTTGCCCGTTCCTGGCTGATCCATACTGTCGAACTGGCCCGGCCCGGTTGTTATGGCCCTGGTAGTCGCCTACTGCGTTCACTTCCCCTTGGTCGTCCTCCACTATAGTTGGGCACTCATCTGTCTTATGGTCCGTGGCAGCACAGAAACCGCATGGCTTGACCTGGACTGGCTGCCTTCTGATCACTTGCTGCATCATCTCCTTGAGTTGCCTGATCTCCTCGGCCATTGCACTAGATGGGGGCTCAACTTTTGATACGTTTCTGGTCCGGCTGAATTCTTCTTCCTTGTTGGACTCATCCTGGAACCGTTCACTCTCAGCTACTGCCACGATCTTTCGTCGTACTCCGGCTGGGGACAAGTTCATTAGGTTTCCTCCAGCCGAGGCATCTAGTAGCTTCCTGTCCAATCGCCTCAGTCAGTCTAGCATATACTCCACTAGTAGCTTCTCTGGAAGCCGAAGGTTGCAGACGCTCTGCTCTAGGGCGTTGAATTTCTCCACGTACTCGTACATGGTCTCGTTGGGTCCTCGTCTGAGCTCTTGCAGCTGCCTTTGGACCTGCATTGCCATGCCTGCTGGGTAGTACTTGTTGAGGAATTTCCTCTGCATCTGGTCCCATGTATATATGCTACCTGAAGGTAAAGACAGAAACCAATCATTAGCCGAGTCAGTGAGGGAAAAATAGAAAGCTTTTAACTTAAAGTCATCCACTTCGACTCCTTAAGGCTTGAGGTTATGGCAGCTTCCATGGTATCGCGGCAGATGTGCCGTAGCTGATTCTCCCTTAGGTAGGTGGTGCACGACCGACGAGTTGATGGCTATAGCTTCAAGGTCCGGCCCCTCATAGATGCATCAAGATTGGTCTCTGAAGCTGGGGGCCGAGAGTTCTCCTATGGTTGGCTCTTGATCATCATACTCGTTGTCGTACTCGTCGTCAAACACCGGCTGTCTGGGTGGTTGCCTGATTTGCTGTCGTAGAGCGGCCGGTGGTTGATGTCTCGGTTGTGGTTGAGCTTGCTGTTGGGCCGGGACCTATTGCTGAACCGTGACCGGTTTTTGGGCAGGTGGCCTCGGGCCTCCTCCGTTCTGTGCTCCGGGCGCCCCCTGGTTTCGTCGGGCCGCTTCTCGGTTGGCTCGGTTCCGAGCCCAGACTAGCTGCTCCGGGTCTTCGTAGATCACTGGTGGTGCGTCTGCATTATTATGGATGGGCGGGTCCTCTTCGTAGTGATCCTCGTCATCCTCATGGACCTGGTTACCTGCGTGAGCCATGGCACACGAGTAGTAGTGAACAAACTAGGAAACTAAAAGAAAAAGGAAATAACTAATTTGGAAACTAAGAAAGAACAAGTTTCACCGTGCGTAGCTCCCCGGCAACGGCGTTAAAATTTGACAGGTCGTCGTTGGTACCTGCAAATTTGAATTTATAGTTCCTTACTCTAGACTGTGGGTTAGTACAGTGGCAAGCAAGGGTCGAACCCTAGAGAGCTATATGGCTACTTATTGTTCTGTAAGAAAGATGACAATTGGTTGTAACTGGTTAGGAAACAGTGCAAAAAGGAAATAAGACGAGTGTGTATCAGTGAGAGAGAATATTCAGACTAGGGTTTCTAATCGTGACTTGGTTTATCCTTGATTTTTAAGTGTTTAATTCTGTGTTTCTTAAGTGTGGTTACTCCGGGTCAGGTTATAACCTAAGGTAGGACCGTTAGATCACTACGCCACAATCTACTCCTGGTCAGGTTATAGAATTCTAGTTCTAGCAAACCTAATACTCCTGGTCAGGTTATATTTGGTTTAGTGCGTCTACTTATTCTAACGGGTCAGTATCAAATAAGTAGGAAATAGAGGGTGAGGATTGCTCGGTTAAGCTTTACCGTTTCGGGTCTCCACTTAACCTTGCAATTCAAACCGAATTAATGTGCACAAAAACTAGTAGAATGAAAGAATAATATTAAGAATGAATTCTCAAAACGTTTGTCACAACAATTGAAACCCTAGCCCGAATAACAGGTTTAGTTACACATAGCCATTAAAGCAAAATAATAAATAAAAAAGGAACAAGGTGACTTCTCTATGCCGAGTGGGACTAAGGACCGGGCCGTGAGGGCTGAGTGCCGAGGGTGCTAGGAACGCCGGACGGTTTCAGCCGAGAGGAGGAGAGGTGAGCTCGCTTGTGAGAAGGAATGCTCGATTGTGGGACTGTTGAGAGCTCGAATTTTTGGGATCTTGTAGAGAGAGGAGCTCTCCACGTTTTGGGATTGTTGAGAGCTGATGGGATGATTTGAAGGGCTGAGGAGAGCTCTTATTTATAGAGTGGAGTGAAGCTCGAATCCCCCTTAAGTCGGTCAAGTCCAAATCTAGATTAGGAAAGATTTCCAAATCTTTTAGCTTGTTTTCCAAGTAAACTTCTTGTGCAAGTCTTCTAGGCTCTTCTAGGACCTTGTAAACCGTCATGCATGGAATTTGGATTTTTTTTTTCCCGAAATTACTGTTCACGACCCGAAATTACTGTTCATCCCGGAATTACTGTCCACGCCGGAATTACTATTCACGAGCCGAAAAATACTGTTCACGAGCCGAAATTGTGGATTCGGACCCGGCTTGGGCCGGCCTTGCTTTAATCGGGCATTCCTTGAATTTCCTCGGGCATTCCTCCTTTAACTTGTGTAAAAGCCGATCTAGAACTCCTTGTGATGTTTTTGGCTCCAAATGCTGCCTTTTGAGTGCGATTCCTCCTAGAGCTTTCAAATCACCTGAAATGCAAAACAACACTAAGAAGTAACTGTTTGCATAATAAAGTGCTGGAATTGATGGGATTTATTGACTCGATGAGTCGTATAATTACGGCTCATCAAGGAGTCACTTCCCTCCTTGGCATTTCCCAAATGATCACGTACACAAGAACTAAGGGTTACAAGGTGTCAAATAGTTTAGAACCTAGCCAAGACGAAGGTAGGCCAATTTGCAAGTGAATCTAATCTTAGTCAGGCCTTCTAATTTAGAACCCCACTCCATCGAGATTGTTAGTTCACTCTATAGCCTTTATTATCCTTAGAACGTCTCCCAAGGTGATAAATATCATAGGCTTAATGTACTAGTTCACTTTATTTCTACGCATTCACCGTCTTAAACAATAGATTTGATCATATTCACTACATCCAAACCTTTCCTAAGGTGTATCGATACCTCAGCCAAGTTTTAAGATCACCATGTTACTTAAGCATTTCATCAAACACTTAGTTACATGTCATACATGAAGAGCTTAGTGAACATGAATTTAACACCATGTAATATAGAATCAAATGTGTATACATGATCATAGAGTACCAAGGAGGGTTGTAAAAACCCTCAAAACACAAGGAGACTAGTCACACATTATGTAAGATAACATAGTGTGAGTAGGGTTCATAGGAAACAACAAATGAAATGGAGAGACTGTAGAGGAAGTAGGATGATTAGTCTTAAAATCTCCCTTTGAAGTTATCTTCTTCTCCTTGGTTGAATCCCTGATGATGACCTTGATTGAGCTGCTTTTTCTTATCTCTTTCTCCCCAAAAACTCAGCACTGTTGGTCAAAACCCTCTTCTTCTATTTATAGCCTCGCGTAAAAAATCCTGAAGTAGCAGGTCCAGCCAGTTGGCTGGCATAGTGTCTGAAATCCAGTCGCTTGGCTGGTGGTTGAAATCCAGACTGTTATGTAAGCATCAAGCCGACTGGTTGGACTGGCCAGTCGACCAACTCAAAGTGAGAAGTTGCATTGCTTGTACAGGGCGTGGTCCAATCGACCCGTTCGACGAGCCAACCGACCGACTCAAACTGAGCGATTGTAAGCTTGGACTTTCCTTATTTCCAGCCGACCGGTTGGCTAGGTGAGCTGACCAGTTCATTATGTGCGAGGGCAAGCATTTGGATAGCTCTTCTCCAGCCGGCCGGTTGGATGTTCAATCGACAGACTCAAAGTTTCTGAACTGGTCGACTGGGAATCTTTTAGCCCACTTTTTGCTCTAAAACTTTGGTTTTTCTTCGAGTGTTCGTTTCTAGGCATTGACCTTAAGGGGGAGTTGTTTTCTACCTCAAATATAGAGATAGAGGTCAAATGACATCAAAATGTAGTTGGAAACGACAGAAAGCTATAATGAAAAATGGCTATTAATAAGTCGAAAACTTGACTTGTCAACACTGTACACTTAGCTTTGTTCGTCCCAAACAAAGTATGCAAATATGTCAAGGTCATGCAAATAGAGAAATGCTAGTGGTGCTATTTCTTTCGTTTATTTGCCTCACTAGCTTTCACAAGGTCTCAACCATTATTTCTAAACATGTGAATGAAAGACAAATGAAAGTATATGCATCCTAACTAGCTCCTTTTCGTAGGCGTTACGAATCTATTTAGCGTATGCATTAAGCCTTAAAACTCCTAGCTACCCTAGTGGACGAGTTATAGTCTCGTGAGAGTTTTCAGAAAAGGGAATATTCACAAACCCAAATGAACCTATCCCATGAGAATGAATGTAAGAGTGCTCAACCAAGGCGAGGATTTTTAAAGGCAAATTCCTCGTCCCAAACTAGGACTATCATCATATTATCATCAAAAGGACTTTTGAACCATTTAAGTACTCGCGAGGTTGTGCATTCAAGATCATCAATACTAGGGCAATCAAATGTCTAATCCAAAAGTCTACTCATTTTCAACTCAATACAGTAGAAGCAAAGTTGGTAGTTTGCATAATAGAGTGTCAATCGCTCACCTATGCCAGCTAGGGCTAGTCCATTGGTTTGCGACGTGGAACTCATTCCCAAGTCTTAGGCACTTAAGCCGTAATCCATAAGGGAAGCAGAATTCGACACTACGAGCTCTTAGAAAACGAGCATAGACCAAATGATAGTTCCCATGCAAGCACAAGGATCATTCAAGAATTAATCTAACTAGCACACAATGTAAATTATGCACTCGCGCAAATGTAGAATGATGGAAGAACATAAAGTCAAATTTTAGTGCTCTTTATTTTCTTTTCAAATGGCCTTTGGCCTACAAATGCTTTCGAGGGGGAACTTTTCTTCCTAATCCCTAGCAATTGTATATTTTGAGCAAAACTTCTCGTGTACATCGAGAAAGTTTTTAGTCGGGCTTTGCCCTCTTTGACCATGATAGTGAAGCATTTTTTTGTTGGGGCCTATTTTTCACCCTCTTTTGACTCCACACTTAAAACTTGATAATATGCTCAAAGAATGTATGGAATGCACGAGAAATAATCATAGGCAAGGCACTAAATTAGAAAAACTCAAGTCACCAAGGAGCATTCAAAAGGTCTACGTTTTTCGTGAAATTTCTTTAAAAGTGCTTGCTAAAACTTAGTCCACGGTATTTCAATGAAAATACTTAGAAAATTAGATAGAAAAGGGATAGCAATGCTATTGATTCACAAGAATGCACATTCAAAGGACTAGGTCCGTTCTAAGTTCAAGATCAATTAATTGTGACAAGTAGGCTAGATGTGATTTATAGGTATTTTGAATTGATAACCACAAACCTATGTGGTTAAAAACACTCTCATGTTAGGGGTATGGTGCAAAAGATGCAAGTGTCCATCTAAGAATGAGATCCATGGCATGAAAGCACGTGAACTATGCGCATTAACCCACTCCACACTTAATTCAAGCTTAGTTCCTAAGCGCAAAGAATTTTTGATAAAGGCAAAGCTGCACCAGAACTCCCCTCGTTTGTAGAATGGGTTGAAGTCCAATGATTTAACTCTTGGGAATGAGAAATAGTATTTTGTTGCATATGAAGATAAGGAAGGTGAATTTGGCATGAGAAGAATAAGTATATATATCTTGTAGAGCTCGCAAGCATAAATGGTAAAACACCTTCAATATCATAAGATTGTAGCATACAAACAAAGATAAGTGAAGAATAAATCATCAAAATAGCATACATCATCCAAAAATTTGACAAAAGGCAACTTAACATCTAAGTACACGATCCAAGCAACAACGCAACAATACATGTGTGATCAAAATGTAGCATGGGCTCAAAATGTAGCATCATCGCCTCCCGGAGTGGCCTCGCTAGTAGTAGCTCCATCAACCTCCTCCATAGCATTAGTGAATGGTGTGCCCGCCTCATCGGGTCTAGTGAATGGTGTGTAAGGCAAGGGAGAGGTGGCACGAGGGACAGAAGGCCCTAGATCAACTGGAGTAGCATCAACTTGAGCACTTGAGCACTTGAGCCTCTGATCATCGATAATGATGTAATACGGAGCCACTCCGACTTTTGGCAAGCACGGAAGGCCTCCTCTCTGGTAAACTCTTCAAGTATAGATAGACCACTCCTCAAATCTGCAATATCGGAGGAGACCCTCTCATGCCAAGCAGCCCAATCCTCTCTATCATGAGGCCCACTCTCAACGGCCAGCTCATCGATGGGTAACTCCTCGGGAATAGGAGCCTCGTGCTCGGTGGTTGTGGGAGGTGAAGGAATAGGAGAGGAAGGAGGAGATGAAGTGAGGTTGGCTAGGCAATAGAGATGGTTCTTCATTTTAAGGCCTCTCTTTTATTCTTTGCCGAATCCCGGAGTTCCTTCTAGTGAGGCTGTTTGTCCTCCTCTCAAATAAAACCAACTGCGTTAAGAAGGTGCATATGTTTCATGGTAGGCACGTCAAATACTTTCTTGGATGGTTTGGGGCATCCCTCATGGCAATTAATGTAATCAAGGAACCTCCTTCCAATGTGGTATTCCTCGATTTCTCCTTGACATTGCTCTCAAATAAGGAGGCGAGGATGGCAAGCCAGTTAAGAGTAAATATATAGTCAATAACTATCATCAGCTCAAGGTCAGGAATGGTTACTGCTCGAGCTTGCTCCTTATTAGTATTAACCTCAATGAGGATGATATGGTGGATAACCTTCCAAACCGGGGTAGTGATTGCGGAAGAGTTATAAGAAGAAACAAACCACTTTTGCCGCCCCGGAATCTCCTTCCAAAATCTACTCCTCTAATGTTCAGTGTATCGGTGTGTCTCATTGAAATGGATAGGGAAACTAAGCCATTCCCGAATCATATCCTCCTTTATTTTGAACTCCCTTCCCCCAATACAAATTTCCAAAAATGATATCCCTCATCATCTGTAAACAACTAAAAGCAGCAGACAAACTTCTCTACTACCCTTTGGAAAGACCCCAGATCATCCATAAACAAGAAATAAAGTCCACTACGATATAATTTCGTACGTACCTCATTTGCAACTCCAAGGTCGCCATGGACTCCCATATCGGGATAGAGAGTTGCTATGGCTTCCTTCCCTTTCCTCGTGATGTATTATTGTTCTTTTTGTGCTTGGTATCTCTGAATGTGAGAGGCTCGGAAAAGGGACAAGGGGTAGGAAGTGGCAATGGACCTTTGATGAGTCGTATTTATACGACTCGTCGAATTAGTTATTCCCATTTATTTTAACACTTTATTATGCATTTTGCGTTTCAGGTGTTTCGGAAGTTTTGGAAGGAATACGAGCTTAAAGATGGTGTTTTGGTGCCAAATACATCACATGGAGTTCATGGAAGATCAATTGAAGAGTCAAAGTCGAGATTTGAGCGAGAGGAAGAATTCCAGTCCGTGAGTCTCGCACCCAAGGAACACTTTATAAGTGTTGGGCGCGGCGGCTACAGTACTCTATGGGTGTGCCAGTTAATCTTCACTTTGGGCGCGACAAACTCGACGAGCTGATGATGTCAACAAGTCCAGGATTTGGTAATTCAGCCAAAAAATAGACTTAGAAACCCAATTTTGCTATAAATAAAAGGTTTGGAGTAGGGTTTCTATAATTCCATCATTCTACAACCAAGACAGCTCTGGATGAGAAGGTGAAGCTTTCGATGAGAGAAGAGATCTTTCTACTTTTATCATTCATGAATATTTGTGTTTTATTTCAATGATGTGTAGCTAAACTCTCAATGCAGTTTATGGTTTCGTTTATTGTGACATATGTTTTGAGACTCTTTTCTTAGTGCAATTTCATGTCTTACTAGTTCTTGTGCTTCATCCTATGAATTGAATTGTTAGGTTAAGTGGAAAATTTGCCATAAAGCTTTATTTGACAACCAATTCTTATTGTTAATATCTACTGGAAACTTTGCCGTAACGGTAGATCGTAACACCTAGACTAAATAATACCTTTGTCGAATTGTTGTGTTTAGGAAAGAACTAGAAGTCCATCACCTTTTCCGGGTTAGATTGTGGGGTATCACCTTTACCGGGATACTTTAGGATATCACCTTTGCCGCAATTTCACACTTAGAAACTTTAGATTTGATATTTAGCAGTCTATGATAAACATGTCACAATAGAAACCCTAAGCTGAATATTCTCCTAGATTGAAACCTTCCTTGCTATTTTTCTCTTTTGCACTCATAATCATTCACAACCCCCTTCTTTTTAATTGTTTTACGAAATAGCTTCAACAACCAGTTCCCTTGAGTTCGACCCTGCTTACCGCTAGCTAGTAGTTGCAGGAGAATTACAAATTTAAATTTGTCACGTCACACGACGCGCGTCAATCTTCTAATGGACAAACACTCTCCATGATACGCACTAGTGCTCTAGTAGGAGGAGGAGTAAGCAAGGGTAGGGGTGCAGGCTCTCTAGTGGTGGTGGGTGCCAAAGTTTTTTCTTTCTTTGGCCTCTTGGGTGTGGAGGAAGTCCCCTTTGAAGACTTTCTCTTTTTCTTGGGAGGAGGGTTAGGAGAAGGTGGTGATGACTCCATATCCTAACTAGGGGATGAGTTGGGATCCCTTAATGTAGCCCTTATCAGCTTCCTCTTCCGAGTGAGAGTGAGCATAGCATCCTCATCGCTTTTGTACCTCTCCTCATTGGGAATGTTTTGAGAGGGACCTTGATCCAGCTAGTGAGTTTGTTATGCAGGCACGTGATCTGCATGTGGAAGGGGACACGTCTGCAAGGTCATGTAAGGGGCGTGAAGGAGATGATGATGCAAGGGATGAAGTCGGCGTGGGATGAGCAAATGAGAAGGGGACGCTTGGCTGTATACAACGGCATGTAATGAATGTAGTGCATGAGTTGTGTATAAGTAGCCAATAGGCGTAAGGAATAGGGAGCTCATGTGGAAAATATCCTCTGTCTTGCACTTTCACTCTGTCTTCATTCAGTCCTTCTTCGCATCATTCACATCATTTTCTCTGTATTCTGTTCTGCTTCGCATCAATGGTGCTTTTCACTGAGAGTTTCAATCCCACCATGCCAGAGACGCGGAGCATGACCGATGCTATTACGGCACTGACGCAACGCATTGCTGAGCTGAGCGCAAGGACGCTGGCTGTGGAGGAGACAACTGCAAAGCACGAGGCCAAGTTTGATAGAATCATGGAGTTGTTGGAACACATTCACGGGAAACCAGACCATGGTCATTAATCGTCGGTCTTCAACTCTAAACCGGATGTCGTGGTAGTCGAATCAACTCCAGAAAGTGTTGAATCGGCTGCAGTTGCTCTTACTGAAAGTTTTGAAGATGTTGAATCAGAGATGACTATGGAAAACATCCTTGAGTCAGAGGTTGATGAAGCTGCAGATTCCGGCGATGACGGTTATGATTTGGATGTTCATCTTCATTTGGTTCCGAAAATATGTGCTGTTGTTGATTTCACTCTACAAGAGGTAACTCTTAATCGTTTACCTGTTGTCAATCAAACAGTTTCCGTAACAAAGACAGGTCAATATGATGATTTGAATGAAGAACTAAGGTCTGAAACTTCATTAGGTGATCTGATTAGTAGCTTCAATTTTCGCACATCAACTGTTTGTGAAAATGCCTCAATGGATTGGTCTTCATATTTTGTTACAAACAGTGTTTGTATTAAGAGTTGGTGTTCTCCTCCGCCACTTGAACATACTCCAATTGATTATAAATGAGTTTTGGTGCTGAAAGTGGATGAAATAGTACTTAAGAGCAAGGAATTCAAGCCTGGAATAGTGGTACGTATGAGTTCGAATTTCTGCACTGAACTTGTTCGACAAAATGCTTGTGAGATGCTTCCATTCTTACTACCACCAGCAAAACCGCCAGACAAATGTTTAAGCCTACTACAACATTATAACATTTGGTGTTGCGCTCTGAGGGGTTTGGATAGTGCTAAATGCATGTTCGACTGTGTTACTGGATCTAAGACTGTCAGGGAACATGGTGACGAGTATGGGGTACCTAGAATTTGTTTTGTTAATAAAATAGATCATCATGGAGCAATCTTTTTCAGAACAAGGGATATGATAGTAACTAAATTGGGTGCCAAACCCATGGCGGTACTTCAGATGCCGATTGGTTTGACAGATATTTTTCGTGGGAGTGTGGGTTTGGTTAATAGGAAGACCATTGTATGGTCAGTTGCTGAATTCCCTTATCAAGATATCTATAAAGGCCTTGAGGAATCAGTTAAAGAGTGCATAGCATTTATAATTGAAACAATGGTTCAGTTGGGTGACTTGATGATGGACTGTTTTGAAGGAGGAGAGCTAGAGGATGAACGGTTGGCTGAACAGAAGCTCAAATTTGTGGAGTGGTCTTCTAGTCGACCACCTGATGCTTGCGGAGCAGCTGGCACTCTGTTCATCGGTGCGGGTCATAAAACGCAGCCAAGGCCAAGTCCTACACTGAGCAACTTGGCTGTCAAACACTTAACACAGGCAGAGATAGCCGAGAGGAGGATTAAGGGAGTATGCTTCAAGTGTGATGAAAAATGCACCATTGATCATAAGTGTAAGCCACGCTTCTTATGCATGGTCATGGATGGGGAGGAGGAAAACAGTGAGGGGGAGGAGGAACAACCTGCGACAGAGGAGGAAGGTAAGGAGCAAGGCCCAGAGTTTACTCCGAACATCTCATCTCATGCCTTACAATGGTGTCCAGTACCACGGACCTTGAGGTTGGAAGGCACTCTCGCCGGACGCGAGGCTGGAAGGTTGGAGAACGTTGTTGGTTGGTACCATTCTCATCCTGGTTATGGGTGCTGGCCGTCAGGGATTGATGTGTCCACTCAGATGCTAAACCAGCGCTATCAAGAGCCGTTTTTGGCTGTTGTTATTGATCCAACCAGGACCGTCTCTGCTGGAAAAGTTGAGATTGGTGCTTTTAGGACATATCCAGAAAGATACAAGCCGCCAGATGAGCCTGGTTCAGAGTATCAAACCATTCCTCTAAATAAGATTGAAGACTTTGGGGTTCACTGCAAACAGTATTATTCATTGGATATTACATATTCCAAGTCATCTCTCGATAGTCACTTGTTGGATCTTCTACGGAATAAGTATCGGGCTGAGGGTCAGTTGGCACATTCACGCCTTGGACCTTTCATGACTCCTTTCCAGAAAAAGAAAGAGGACGAGTCACAACTTGCAAAGATAACCAGAGATAGCGCCAAAATTACTGTTGAGCAAGTGCAGGGCCTAATGCCACAAGTTATCAAAGATATCCCCTTTAACTCTGTTCGGCCATGTGATAAATCAGCAGTGGTTATGACAGTGCAAAAGTGGAGGCCCTATCTGACTGGGAGTCGATTTGTGTTGGAAACTGGTCATCAACCGTCACGAGTGATTCGCACTCAATGCATTCATACCCCGGAGCAGCAGCGTGGGATGAGCAAACTCATGGGACATGGGATAGAGGATGCCACATGGGAGAACGCAGCAGACTTTCTGGTGGAACACCCAAACATAGGACTCGAGGACGAGTCCATTTTTAAGGAGGGGAGTAATGATCCAGCTAGTGAGTTTGTTAGTGCAGGCACATGATCTGCATGTGGAAGGGGACACGTCTGCAAGGTCATGTAAGGGGCGTGAAGGAGATGATGATGCAAGGGATGAAGTCGGCGTGGGATGAGCGAATGAGAAGGGGACACGTGGCTGTATACAACGGCATGTAATGAATGCAGTGCATGAGTTGTGTATAAGTAGCCAATAGGCGTAAGGAATAGGGAGCTTATGTGGAAAATATCCTCTGTCTTGCACTTTCACTCTGTCTTCATTCAGTCCTTCTTGGCATCATTCACATCATTTTCTCTGTATTCTGTTCTGCTTCGCATCAGACCTTGCGTTGTTTCCTTGCCCTTGGAGTTGGACATTGAGGAGGAAGTGTCCTTAGGCATGGTTGGAATGTAGAGGGAAATTGAAATTTGACGGAGACAACAAAACCAGCTGAATAGTTAACCGGCAGATAGAATTTCAGCTGGTCGGTTGGCTGGCAATTTTAACAGATATTGGGGTCGCAATCTAGGGGTTCGATGGATGCAATTGAGGCTTGGTATTGTAGTAAGGTTGATGAGGAGTGTATTGAGCAGTGGAATGGGTGCTTTTAATTGAGGCCGGAGGAGATCGGGGGCGATTTCGGATTTCCGACGGGGGAGGAGATGCGGCTTAGGGTTTGGGACGCTGACGATGGTGAGTCGACAACGAGGGATAGCTGGATGTGGCAAGGTCGAATGATGGCTGCACAGTTGGGAATGGCGAAGCCAGCTGGGGTGAGGACGGGAGTTGGTCGAGTGAAGGGCTGGGTGGATGAAATGAGTTTCAAAAGTGAAGTTGGGTTTTTGGTTAAACAGACTTCAGCCAGTCGGTTGAGAGTCCAGCCGACCAATTGAAACTGAGCGGTTTGAATGAAATCTGAGTGGAGGTACGAGCCGGTCCGTTGAAATTTTAGCCGACCGACTAAAACTGAGCGATTGGAATGAAATCAATGAAGAGAACGAGCTGGTCGGTTGAGAATCATTAAAAATGCTGACCGACTGGCTGGAGACAGGTTTTCAGCATTATTCCCAAGTTTTGATTCCAAAGACCCTTGATCCTAGCTTGAACCCATACTCCACACTTAAAAATTTTAACATTCCTCAAAATGAACGAGCACCACTCGAGATTCATAACAAAAACTCAATCCAAACTCAAAGCATGCCGCACCACCAAGAGATCACTAGCATACACATGATTTTCGACAAAAGTAAGCTAGGATCATTCACTGCACACTTAAGACGTCACACACCACCAAGAAATTACGCGCAAACATCATTCAACACCATGCACATCCAATCATGCATTTTCGTCATCCAAACACCCAAGTCCACACTCAAAGTACAATACATGCATGCCAAACATATATGGAATTAGTTGTGCATAGGTGGAGCACTTACAAATCGAGTTACCTCCCGTGAGGGCCTAATTTAATGTCTTGGCAAAGACTGAGCCGAATTTTCTTATAAAGAAACACATTTGAGGAGTCTTTTGCCAAGATCCCTCCTCAAGTGGATTTGAGGCTTTTTCATGGGTCGGTCAAGGAATAACGTGCACCACTCTCATCTCGAGTCTCACCAAAATAGTGTTTAAGCCTTTGTCCATTCGCTTTGAAGATAGACCCTTTTTTGTTAACAAGTTCTACATTCCCATCTTTATAGGGCTTGTGGGCAACGAATGGACCACTCCGTCGGCTATTTAGTTTGCATGGGAAGAGCTCGAGTCTAGAATTGAAGAGTAAGACCTTATCTCCTTCCTTGAATTCACGGTGAATGATCTTTTTGTCATGCCATCTTTTTGTTTTCTCTTTGTAGATCCTAGCATTTTCATAGGCTTCATTCCTTATTTCTTCTAGTTCCTCGAGTTGGAGGATTCTATTCTCTTCCGCTTTTTGAAGGCTCATATTCAAAAATTGAACAGCCCACATGGCTTTATACTCCAACTCAACCGGTAAGTGACATGGATTTCCATAAATGAGCCTATATGGGGGACATACCAATGGGAGTCTTGTAGGTGGTTCGATAGGCCCATAATGCATCATCTAACTTTGATGACCAATCCTTTCTTGAGCTTCCCACCATCTTCATCAATATAGCTTTGATTTCACGGTTGGAAATCTCAACTTGCCCACTAGTTTGGGGATGGTACACCGTCGCCATCTTGTGGCTAACTACATACTTTCATAGCAAGATTTCAAAGTGCTTCTCCTTGAAATGAGAGCCTCCATCACTAGTGACGGTCCTTGGAACTCCAAATCAAGGGAAGATAATCATGTTGAACAGTTTTGTGACAACCTTAGCATTGCAAGTTGGAGAAGCCATGGCTTCTACCCATTTCGAGACGTAGTCATCCGCGACCAAGGTGTATTGATTTCCGTAGGACAAGGGGAACGGTCCCATATAGTCTATGCCCTAAACATCAAATATCTCCACCGGTAGGATGCTTTGTTAGGGCACTTTATTCCTTATTGAAATGCTTCCCGTCCTTTGGCATTGGTCACAAGCTTTTACAAACTCATAGGCATCTCGGAAAAGTTTGGGCCAACAAAAGCCACTTTGCAAGACTTAAGATGCCGTCTTTGCCCCATTGCCAAGTCGTCCTTATTGTGAGGCATGTCAACTATGTAGAATTTCCTATAAGCTCCATCCGCACAAAGCTTGTATAAGAAAGGTTCATCCCAATAATATCTCTTGGCCTCGGATAGGAACTTCCTTCTTTGATGAGGAGTCAGGTCTTGAGGAATAAATCCACACACAACAAAATTCACCATATCCGCTTACCATGGAAGAGACTCCGCTTCTACACTCATGTGTTGTTTCCTAATAAAAGAATCCATAACAAGGGTTGTGTCCTTAAAAAATTCTTCACTCTCTTCAAGTCTTGATAGATGATCGGCTACTAGGTTCTCTACCTTTTTTTTCCTTGATCTCGATGTCAAATTCTTAGAGTAGGAGAATCCACCTTATGAATCTCGGTTGGAATCCTTTTTAGATAGAAGATAATTGATAGCCGCATGGTCCGTGAAAACCGTGATCTTTGAGCCCACTCGGTACTGGCGAAACTTGTCAAAGGCATATATTATAGCTAGAAGCTCCTTTTTGGTTGTGGTATAATTGGCTTGAGGAGTCAGGTCTTGAGGAATAAATCCACACACAACAAAATTCACAAGCATCATATAAGTTTCTTATCAACTCTTTGCCCTAGGACCTTGCTAGCATAATATATTGCATGAAGTTTCTTATCAACTCTTTGCCCTAGGACCGCCCCAATGGCATGGTCACAAGCATCACACATGAGCTGAAATGGAAAGTCCCAATTAGAAGGTTGAATAATGGGGACCGAGACCAATTGTTTCTTCAATGTTTCGAAGGCTAAAAAGCATTCTCCATCTAAGAGGAACTTGGTGTCATTGCACAATAAGTTTGTCAAAGGCCTCGCAATTTTTTAGAAATACTTGATAAATCCTCTATACAAACCGGTGTGGCCTAAGAAACTCCTTATTCCTTTGACATCCCTTGGGGGCGGCAATTTTTCAATAACTTCCACTTTCGCCTTGTCCACCTCAATTCCTCTTTTGGAGACCAAATGCACCAAAACCCTCATGCACCACAAAATGACATTTTCCCAATTTAGTACAAGGTTTGTCTCAATGCATCTATTCAAGACTTTAGCCAAATTGGCTAAGTAATCATCCATTTAAGAACCATAGATAGAAAAGTCATCCATAAATACTTCCATTATTTCCTCAATGAATTCCGAGAATATAGCCATCATGCACCTTTGAAATGTGCCCGGTGCATTACATAGTTTAAAGAGCATTCGTTGGTAAGCAAATGTTCCATAAGGGCATGTATCTCGAGGAGGTATAGGGATTTGGAAAAATCCATTATACCCATCAAGATACCAAAAATACTCATGATTAGCTTAGCATTTGATCAATGAATGGAAGTGAAAATGATCCTTTTTAGTCGCCTTAATGAGTTTCCTAAAATCAATGCACATTCGCCAACCGGTGACGGTTCTAGTTGGGATCAACTAATTTTTATCATTTTTCACAATCGTCATACCGCCCTTTTTGGGTACCACTTGAATGGGACTCACCCATTTCGAGTCCGCTACGGGAAAAATGATTCCCGCATCTAACATCTTTAGAATCTCCTTTTTAACCAACTTGACCAACAATGGGATTAAGTCTCCTAGCATGCTCCCTAGATAGTACACTATCATCTTCAAAATTAATTGTATGCATGCACAAATTAGGACTTATCCCTTTCAAATCATCAATGGAATAACCAATGGCACCTTTATGCTTTCTAATCACATCCAACAATTTTGAAGTTTCAATATCATTTAATGAAGCATTCATAATAACGGGCAAAGTAGAATTGGGGCCTAAGAACTCGTACCTTAAGCTTGTTGGTAGAGTTTTTACCTCTACCAAACAAGTCTCCTTACATTTGTCGCTATGAGGTTCCTCTTTCCCTTTGTCATACGAGATAGCCCAACAATCATCATGGTTAGGGAGTGATGAGCCGTATTTATACGACTCATCGAGTCAACAAATCCCACCGATTCCAACACTTTATTATGCGAACAAGTTACTTGTTAGTGTTGTTTTGCATTTCAGGTGTTTTGGAAGCTCTATGAGGAAACGCGCATTAAAGATGGCATTTTGTGTAGAAAAAACATCACAAGGCAGTTTTGGCCACTCTGGCGCAAGCAGAACCTGGCCGGGCCCGAGAAACCACCGGCCGCGCCCAAGCAGTTCGAGGCCCCAGCCGAGCAGTCTAGCACCAAAATCAAGTCGCTCGAGCAAACGAGCTGATTTGACAATTCCGACTCAAGCAAGTTGATCAAAATAGCAGATAAGTCGGACGATGTCACTAAACCAAGAAGAACGCCCGAGCAGATTGGCAGTTGGCCCAATTCCAAAGGGTCCTGCGCGCGCTGAAAGGCACTGAAACCAAGTTGCTCGACCAGACAGGCGAATCTGGCAAATCCGGCTCCACCAAGTTGTTCGAAATACCCCAAAAGTTGGACGATCTCACTTCCCAGACAAAACGCACGAGTGGAATGCCCGTGATGGACAAAATGACGCCAAACTACAAAAAGGCCCCGCGCACTGGGCCAAGTCGGTGGAGCTCGAGCATGGCGGTTTAGGAGTTTCCCAATCTTGTCTAAGGCAAGTCGGTGCAACAAGGAGTGGAGGCCAAGTTAACTTGCAGGCCAAGTTAGCTTGCAAGCCAAGCAAAGTCGGTTTTGAAGCCCTAGGCTTTTCGCTATAAATAAGACCTCTCACGAGCCATTCAAATCATCAATTCGGAGATCCAACATCCTGCAATCGAGCAACACATCTCAATTCGGCCAGAGCTTCTCTCTCTAGTTTCTTCCTTCGGCATAGAGAAGAATTTCTACATTCATTATGTCTTTTATTTCCAGCATGTGTAGCTAAACCTTCTAATCAGTTTAGGGTTTCATATTTGTAAACACGTTTTGAGATTCTCATACTTAATGCTATTTTATCTTTCGCTAGTTCTCGTTCTCATTCCCATGAATTAATTTGCTAGACTAGGTGGATGCTTTGTCGCAAAACTTAGTTGATCGAATAATTCTTATCGTTAATATTTACTGGATGCTTTGTCACAAAGGTAGATAGTAACACCTAGGTTAAATAACACCTTTGTCGGGTTGTTTGATTTAGGAGAGAACTAGAAGTCTAACACCTTTGTCAGGTTAGGTTGTGGCTATCACCTTTGTCGGATACTTAGGTTGTTACTTTTGTCGGGACAACCACACTTCGAAATATAGAATTGATCATCGGATATCGATGATAAACGTATCACAAAGAGAAACCCTAGACTGAATATTTCCTCTGATTGAATTACTCTCGTTTTATTTGCTCTTCTGCACTTATTTCCAAATCACTCACAAACCTCCAATTGCTTTCTTTATAGAAGAACAAGTAACCTCATTAGCTCTCTAGGGTTCGACCCTTGCTTGCCGCTATACTAGCCAAGAGTAAAGAAAATATAAATTTAAATTTGAGAGGTCTGACGACGCCTGTCAAATTTTGGCACCGTTGCCGGGGAGCTACGCATCGGTGAAGTTGTTCTTTCTGTTTTTTTGCTTTTTTGTTTGTTTCTGTTTTTTGTCTCAATTTAGCTGTTTTCTGAGTAGAGCAGCGAAATAGCAGGATTCGAGCCACAAGTGTCCGATTTCAGCCCATAATACCTTGTTCTTAGCGAAACGACGAGAAGATCAGAAATCACAGCTATGCCGTGATATAAGGTGTTTTTTGGTCATCCAAGATCATTTACTTTTTTATTTTGAATTTTTAGTGTTTTTAGAAATTTTCTATTTTTAGAAATTTTCAAATTAGGGTTTCTCCTTTACTTTCTATTGCCATGTCTCATGCAGGAAGCCACTTCGGTGACAACATAGACGATAATGAGGTCAACCAAGACATTTCACCACCAAGGACACCGCCTCCTGCACAATAACATCTTCCACCGCCTCTACAGCCTCTAGGACCGCTACCGCCACAACAACTCATCAGGGAAGAGTACCAAGGAGAGCACTACTACCGAGAGCCCACCATGGGGGATCTGTGTGCACCAAATTTTCGGAATCAACCGTGGTGCATCTACGAAGGACCATAGCTTGAAGGAATAGTCATCAACTCGGCAGTCGTGCACCATCTGCCCAAATTCTCAGGACACCATGGAGAGTCAACCACAACACATCTCCAGCGCTACCATGGCATCTGCCAAAATCTCAGGCCATACGGAGTCGAAGTGGAGAACTTCAAGCTGAAGGCCTTTTATTTTTCTCTTACAGATGCTGCTAATGATTGGTTCTTGTCTTTGCCTTCAGGTAGTATCCAGACATGGGACCAGATGATGAAGAAGTTCCTTAACAAATACTACCCAGCGGGCAGGGCGATGCAGGTCTGTAGGTAACTGCAAGATCTCAGGCAGGGGTCGAACGAGATGATGTATGAATACGTGGAGAAGTTCAACGCCCTAGAGCAGAGCTGCTGCAATCTCGGACTTCCAGAGAAACTGATCGTCGAATACATGCTCGACGGATTGAGGCCACTCGATAGGAAGCTACTGGACGCCTCGGCTAGAGGGACTATTATGAATCTAACCCCAGTCGGTGTGCGAAGGAAGATTACGGAAGTAGCCGAGAATGCAAGGTTCAGAGACGAGGCCAGCAAAGAAGAAGAGTTTAGCCGAACCAAGAACGTCTCTAAGGGCTGAGCCTCCATATAGCTCAATGGCCGAAGAGATGAAGCAAATGAAAGAAATGATGATGCAACTAATGAGGAGAAAACTGGTCCAAGTGAAGCTTTGCGAGTTTTGTGGTACATTAGACCATAAGACAGCCGCTTGTCCGACGCTAGTAGAAGAAGACCAATGTGAGGTTAATGCAGTGGACGGGTACCAAGGATACAACAACCGGGCCGGACCGAACAGGCAATACGGACCAGTAGCTAACGGACAGAACTGGAGGAATGATAATCATGCACAGAGGGAACCAGCCCAACATGCCGCATCCCAACCAGCCCAGCAGCAGTACTACCATCCACCGTACCGACAACAACAGGGATGACATAACGGGCCGAGCCAATAAGGCCCCAATAAGTCACTGGAGGAAGTTGTAAAAGAGCTGGAAGCTAGCACCCAACAGTTGGCCACCACAGTACATCAAAACCAGGCCAGGACCAATGGAACTTCCGAGAAGCTAGGGAAGCAAATGTCCAACCTTGCTCAGACTGTTTCCGAGCTGAAGAACGATCAAGGAAGGCTATCATTGCAAACCATACCGAACCCGAGAGGGAATGTCAGCATGATGGAAGTAGTGGACGTGGATGCAGCACTGAAGGAGTTCGCCTATTGGGTGAATAAGATTCTCGCAATTGATAACACGGAAGCAAGAGACAGCGAGGAAGAGCCTAGCTCAGATTCCACCATGCCTACAGAAGACACTAGCGGGCCACCAACGTCTGAAGAGTACGCAGTCGAGAGTTCCTTAACTAATGTTCCTTCATGTTCCATGTAGGTAATTGCTTCCGAATGCCGTGTGACCCATAGGGAAGAGCTAGAAGGCAGAATGGAGGCAAGGCCTAAACAGAACGCCCCAATGATGGAGCGCCCACTCGCTACGAGCCATGAGTTGCCAAGAAAGAGTAAGGACCCAGGTGCCTTCACGGTCACCTGTGGTATCAGTGAGACTTAGATACATCACTGTTTGATTGATCTAGGTGCTGCTGTGAATGCTATGCTTTATTCATTATATTGCTCGTTGAAACTTGGCCCATTGAAACCGCCTAAGTTGTTGATAGAGTTAGGGGATAAATTTTGTATTCGTCCGGTTGGTTTGCTAGAGGATCTAACCCTACATGTAGGAGATCTTGTTGTTCCCGCAGATTTCTATGTCTTGCAGATGGGAGATGCTAGAAACGATGATCCTCCAGCACTTATCTTGGGACGGCCATTCCTCTTCACCACCAAGACCAAGATTGACATGGGCACAGGCTTGTTGTCACTTGCATTCGGTGGCAAGACATCAGATTTCTACATCTATTGGGTGAATAAGATTCTCGCAATTGATAACACGGAAGCAAGAGACAGCGAGGAAGAGCCTAGCTCAGATTCCACCATGCCTACAGAAGACACTAGCGGGCCACCAACGTCTGAAGAGTACGCAGTCGAGAGTTCCTTAACTAATGTTCCTTCATGTTCCATGCAGGTAATTGCTTCCGAATGCCGTGTGACCCATAGGGAAGAGCTAGAAGGCAGAATGGAGGCAAGGCCTAAACAGAACGCCCCAATGATGGAGCGCCCACTCGCTACGAGTCATGAGTTGCCAAGAAAGAGTAAGGACCCAGGTGCCTTCACGGTCACCTGTGGTATCAGTGAGACTCAGATACATCACTGTTTGATTGATCTAGGTGCTGCTGTGAATGCTATGCTTTATTCATTATATTGCTCGTTGAAACTTGGCCCATTGAAACCGCCTAAGTTGTTGATAGAGTTAGGGGATAAATTTTGTATTCGTCCGGTTGGTTTGCTAGAGGATCTAACCCTACATGTAGGAGATCTTGTTGTTCCCGCAGATTTCTATGTCTTGCAGATGGGAGATGCTAGAAACGATGATCCTCCAGCACTTATCTTGGGACGGCCATTCCTCTTCACCACCAAGACCAAGATTGACATGGGCACAGGCTTGTTGTCACTTGCATTCGGTGGCAAGACATCAGATTTCTACATCTATTGGGTGAATAAGATTCTCGCAATTGATAACACGGAAGCAAGAGACAGCGAGGAAGAGCCTAGCTCAGATTCCACCATGCCTACAGAAGACACTAGCGGGCCACCAACGTCTGAAGAGTACGCAGTCGAGAGTTCCTTAACTAATGTTCCTTCATGTTCCATGCAGGTAATTGCTTCCGAATGCCGTGTGACCCATAGGGAAGAGCTAGAAGGCAGAATGGAGGCAAGGCCTAAACAGAACGCCCCAATGATGGAGCGCCCACTCACTACGAGCCATGAGTTGCCAAGAAAGAGTAAGGACCCAGGTGCCTTCACGGTCACCTGTGGTATCAGTGAGACTCAGATACATCAATGTTTGATTGATCTAGGTGCTGCTGTGAATGCTATGCTTTATTCATTATATTGCTCGTTGAAACTTGGCCCATTGAAACCGCCTAAGTTGTTGATAGAGTTAGGGGATAAATTTTGTATTCGTCCGGTTGGTTTGCTAGAGGATCTAAGCCTACATGTAGGAGATCTTGTTGTTCCCGCAGATTTCTATGTCTTGCAGATGGGAGGTGCTAGAAACGATGATCCTCCAGCACTTATCTTGGGACGGCCATTCCTCTTCACCACCAAGACCAAGATTGACATGGGCACAGGCTTGTTGTCACTTGCATTCGGTGGCAAGACATCAGATTTCTACATCTATTGGGTGAATAAGATTCTCGCAATTGATAACACGGAAGCAAGAGACAGCGAGGAAGAGCCTAGCTCAGATTCCACCATGCCTACAGAAGACACTAGCGGGCCACCAACGTCTGAAGAGTACGCAGTCGAGAGTTCCTTAACTAATGTTCCTTCATGTTCCATGCAGGTAATTGCTTCCGAATGCCGTGTGACCCATAGGGAAGAGCTAGAAGGCAGAATGGAGGCAAGGCCTAAACAGAACGCCCCAATGATGGAGCGCCCACTCGCTACGAGCCATGAGTTGCCAAGAAAGAGTAAGGACCCAGGTGCCTTCACGGTCACCTGTGGTATCAGTGAGACTCAGATACATCACTGTTTGATTGATCTAGGTGCTGCTGTGAATGCTATGCTTTATTCATTATATTGCTCGTTGAAACTTGGCCCATTGAAACCGCCTAAGTTGTTGATAGAGTTAGGGGATAAATTTTGTATTCGTCCGGTTGGTTTGCTAGAGGATCTAACCCTACATGTAGGAGATCTTGTTGTTCCCGCAGATTTCTATGTCTTGCAGATGGGAGATGCTAGAAACGATGATCCTCCAGCACTTATCTTGGGACGGCCATTCCTCTTCACCACCAAGACCAAGATTGACATGGGCACAGGCTTGTTGTCACTTGCATTCGGTGGCAAGACATCAGATTTCTACATCTATGGGGATGATGACCATCCATGCGCAAGGAAACCGCGGGACATAGTGCACACACCATATCTCGGCGCCATACCTCCCAGCCTACCAGAAGAGACCGTGCATGCGACTGGGCCAGTAGCTATGAGATAGATATCCTCGCCATCTTGGGAGGATGTGAAGGCGAACCCGCCAGATCGATGGAGAGTAGACACGAGCACATCATTACACGGTGATCTTGGGCAGATTGAAGGAGCAGCTAAGTAAAAATTTGACCTCACATGCCCATGGGATCCTAACTTGTGATCCCCAAAGTAGTAACGTCGAGCCAACGACGTAAAACAAAGGCGCTCGCAGTGAGGCAGCCCGGCAAATTTATCATTTTCTTCATTTTTTAGTTTTTATTTATTTATTTAGTTTTCTACTTATTTGAGTCTTGATTCAGGTTGTATTTTAGAAGGGGAACAATTTTTCTTATGCAGGAAACATGCACCTCAGTGTGGAGTGTGACAGGCCCCAACACCGGCCGACCGAGCCAAACCAGCGCGGGCCGAGACAGACCAAGGCGTCCCTAGCGCAGAATCAGGGCATGGAGGAAATCCTCGGGCAAACTAGCCAATTGGAGATTCTGTCTCGACCAACAGTCTTACAATGGCCTATATATAGAGAAAAGTGAAGAATCCCATAGTGTCCTGAAGAGTCGCCCGGAGGCCCAACCGACAGGGGCCTTGTGCGCGCAGAGTAGGGACACTGCCAGAATCCTCGACCCAAGTTCATTATCTCAAAATTCTGGCTCGACAGAAGTGTTTTGAATGACAAATAACTTTGGAAGAACGACTCACACGACACGACCACACGAGGGAAGTGCCTGTTCACTTTTTGCTCTCTTCTTGTTTTCCATACTTTTGTTTGCTTGCATAGTGGGTCTTGAATTTAAGTCGTGTCGTGAGGACACAGCTTTGTTCAAAAGTGTGGGGTGGGAGAGTCAGTTTGTTGCGTCAGCACGTTTATTTCTTGCACCTGCATAGAGTCAGCACATCCCTTGAAATTTTAAATTTTTTGTACAAATTCCTCTCTGTTTCCTAGATATGCGGTATTGAGTTTTGATGATGTGAAATAGATAGAGCCGATTACATTCGCTTCTCTTGTGAAAATTGAATTGTGCGATTACATGTGAACTTAACCCTTTACGTGCCTTTAGAGTTGAGATAAACAGGGATGTGGAGTTTATAGAAACGTCCTAGAGAGACTTGACAAAGCGCTCAAAGGACCAGATTCAAACTATATGGTTATGTGAATTTCGTGTAGGCTAGCACTCGAGACAACATGGTTCGGAGTTTGCTCCGCCACTACAGCGTCTATGTAGGAAGGCAGGACGGGAAAATACACCGTCCTACCTCTAGTCTGAAGTAACCGGGAAAATAGATGAGCAACCTCAGCTTGACTCGCGTAAAAAAGGACAAGGATGAGAAAGAGCGGGGAGGTATTTCCATATGCTTGCGGGCGATGATTGGACCTTCCTCAAAAGAAAAGGAAAAGAAGGACAAGCAATTCACAAAAAGGAGCAAAGCTCAAGAAAAATCAGTCAAATTGTGGAGTTCCACACTCAACAAAAAGTGAAGTATATCCGTGTTACATCAAGAGCCAAAGGCCAAGAAAATCACTACAAAAGCTGTCCAACAAAACAAAGAAAGAAAAGCTCAGAAAATATTGAAGCTCGAACAAATCACGTGCAAGAAAAAGCAATAAAGTATAACCATATAGCGAGAATTCGGAACCACGAGTGCAGATCATGGGTCTGAAGAGGACTATCTCCCACTCATCCGAATTGGTTTGCAACTCGGCTCAAAGGTAACACGTATCAATTATTTCCATGTTTGAGCACAATACTTATAATAACGATTGAGATATGCATAGAAAGGCAAAGTCTAGACTAGCAACACATATTCATGTAGCATTATCTAGGATGCCGAAGAAGTTGTGATGTCTCAGTTATTTTTCCTCTTATGACCTAGTCCTTGTTCGGGACAAACAAGTTTAAGTGTGGGGTGGTTTGATGAGCCGTATTTATACGACTCATCGAGTCAACAAATCCCACCAATTCCAACACTTCATTATGCGAACAAGTTACTTGTTAGTGTTGTTTTGCATTTCAGGTGTTTTGGAAGCTCTAGGAGGAAACGCGCATTAAAGATGGCATTTTGTGCAGAAAAAATATCACAAGGCAGTTTTGGCCACTCTGGCCCGAGTAGGACCAGGTCGCGCCCAAGAAACCACAGGCCACGCCTGAGCAGTTCAAGGCCCCAACCGAGCAGTCCAGCACCAAAATCAAGTCGCTAGGGAAAACAAGCTGATCTAACAATTCTGACTCGGGCAAGTTGATCAAAATAGTAGATAAGTTGGACGATGTCACTAAACAAAGGAGAATTCCGAGCAGATTGGCAGTTGGCCCAAGTCCAAAGGGTCCTGCGCGCGCTGATAGGCACCGAAACCAAGTTGCTCGACCAGACGGGCGAATCTGGCAAATCCGGCTCGACCAAGATGTTCGAAATACCCAAAAAGTTGAATGATCTCACTTCCCAGACTGATGTTCCCTTAAGTGGCATGTATTTGGCAAAACATAGTTAGACAGTTCGAGCAGGAGTTCAGGGGGAGTTCGAACACATTCTGGAACTACAGTACAGCGTGGAGCAGACGCCAAGATGGTTTCTGGAAGGTTCGAAAAGATCGAATGTCGTTTCGATCTGATGTCGGCCAACGAAGAATTCAAACATCAGATATTTGAATGAATATCTACATGACAAGATCTGATGGCGGCGTGGCTGACTTGGGAAAGAAGTCTTCGTATATTCTTCCCACCTATTTGAGAAAGATATACATCAAATATTTAGGAATATTTCTTAAATATTTGATGGGATTATCTGGGGCAGATTTGGAGATAGTCCTGGCATATAAATACAATGTTAGGGCATCCATAATCTGCATCGCTTTCAATATCAAATATACACGAGTATACCCTACCGATTGGAGAAGAAGAAAGCGACGGCCGGTTGTTTTTCCTCATTGGAAATTCATCGGTGCAAGAGCAGTCTTATGAACGTGCTACTCAGACTGCCTGGAAGCGATCCAACTGCTGCACACAACAAAGGTGAACACGCTTTCGAGAGAAAGCTACCGAGCTTCAAGAGAAGGTCAAGCACCGTCGAACTGAAGGTTCAGACGAAGGGGATCGAGGTGAACTGCTGTGAACCTCGGTTGCAAATCTGAGAGACGGAGTGTTAGAGGCTAGGCAATTACAAGGTGTAAGCGTAAGTCCACGTGTAAGCTCTAAACTCGTAATAAAGATTTGTGTCCCTTCTAGGGTTTGGGAAACCCCCCAGAGTACGCAAGGCCGAACTGGGTTATCATTCTGTGTGTGCTCCTGTTATTTGTTCTGTCTGCTGAACTGTTGTGAAAGGAGTTCAAGGTCTGTCTCAACTGTATCTTGAACACAAGCTTGAACAGGGTGTAGAATTTCAATTGGTATCAGAGCCGGCACTCGACACACTGAGTGGGATCCTGAACTGTTCAAGATGACTCTGAAGGAAGGACAAAGCATCACCAGACCTCCGTTGCTTGAAGGATCAAACTATGCCACCTGGAAACCCATGATGAAATCCTTTCTCAAATCCCTAGATGAAAAAGCTTGGAAGTCAGTCCTAAAAGGTTGGACTGAACCTATGATGAACAATCTCACTGGAGAACCTGTTCCGAAACCAGAAGCCTTGTGGACTGAAGAGGATGACAAAGCATCCATGGGAAACTCAAAAGTGATGAATGCAATCTTTTCTGGAGTAGATGAAAACGTTATGAAGCTAATCATCAACTGTGAAGTGGTGAAGGAGGCTTGGGATATCCTCCAAACGGCATATGAAGGCACGGACAAAGTTCGCAACTCCCGAATGCAGATTGTCACAACCAAGTTTTAAGAGATGAAGATGAAAGAAAGTGAAACTATCTCTGAATATAACACTAGAGTTCTGGAACTGTCCAACGAGGCTGCTGCACTAGGGAAACCTATTGAGGAAGAAAGGATGGCCAGTAAAGTCTTAAGGTCACTCCCTCCGAGATTTGCCATGAAAGTCACTGCCATTGAGGAAATGCACGACATCTCCAAACTGAAACTGGATGAGCTGATGGGTTCTCTCATAACTTACGAGATTAATCATAATTTCCAACCCGGAGATGTGAAGGGAATCGTCCTAAAAGCAGACATGTCAGAAGACAAACTGGAAGCTGGCTGCACCCCTGAGCAACTGGCTATGATGGCTCAGAACATTGGTAGAATGGTGCGGAAAATCAACAGACGTGGTCTAGAACAAGGTCAGCCTTCATCAACTAGTTCCCGAAACTGGAGAACCGGCAAGTCAAGGTCCAGTGAGATGAGGCAAGACTCCTCTGACAAAGGAAAGGAAGAGGTTCAGTGCTATGAATGCAAGGGTTTCGGTCACATCCAATCACAATGTGCAAATACTCTCATGAAGAAGAAGAAGGCAATGGTGGCTGGCTTCAGCGATAGTGAGTCGGACGAAGAAAAAGGAGGTGGTGAAACCACCAACTTTGTGGCGTTCGTCAAAACTCTAGGAGAATGCAGCAATACCAGTGAAGGAGTACCATCTCAGTTGGAACTCCCAGCTGAAGACCTCTCAGACAGTGACGATGAAGAACTCACGCAGGAGTCTCTGGCTCAAACATATAAAGATCTGTATGAGAAGTGGTTGCTACTGATCAAGGTCAACAAAAAGCTGAATGACACAGTTGCAAGCATCACTATAGAAAAAGACAAGGTCTGGCAGGAGGTCGAGATACTGCTTACTCGGAAGGTAGAGCTCAAAAGCACGGTAGACTCACTAAATACTCAACTGGCTGAGATGAAACAGGAAAGATTGTGTCTGCTTGCCCAGAAAACAGAGCTCCTGGGTACTGTCTCTTCGCTAAAAATCGACATGGAGAAGGACCGTGAAACTCATCCTGTAGGCATGGTGGGTCTAAGGAAAATCATCACAGATCTGAAGCGCAAGGAGGTGTTCCAACTAAGGAGGGTAGAACAGCTGGAACTTCAGCTAGAATCTGAAAGAATGGATCATTCAACCACCAAGAAGGAACTCAACCACCTCAAACAATTGGTAAGGATGCTAAACTCTGGCATTAAAGACTTAAATGATATTCAGGTCTCAAAGGATGGAGTCTGGACATCGAGGCTTGGGGTTTACGGAAGAAGGCAACTCAAAAGGCACTACCTTTGTTGAAGCGAAACAAGTGATGGATCAGCTGCCTGAACAGAAGGTGAAACAGTCCAAAGGAAAGACCCTAGCTGATCACAAAAAGACCCGTGGAACACCCGTCCAAAGTCGTGATCACATTCCCGTAATGCAAAGAATGGATTTGCGCACTTGCTGGTACTGCCACCAGATGGGACACATCAAACTGAAGTGTCACCTATTTCTTGCTGAACATCGGGCATACCAACAACAGAACAAACCTTTACAGAAACAGGTATGGGTACCAAAGGGAAAATAGACGGTATGCATGGTGGCATGTTGCTCCTCAAGTTACACAGTGCAAGACAGTTGGTACTTCGACAGCGGATGCTCCACCCACATGATAGGTAACTCTAAATACCTTACTCATATTAGACCTGTTGAGAAGATGTGGTTTGTCACCTTCGGGGATGGTCGAAAGGGTTAGGTGATCGGCTGTGGGACATTGAAGGTTCCGGATCTCCCTGCACTCGAGGACACCCTCCTTGTTGAAGGTCTGACAATGAATCTTATTAGCATCAGTCAATTGTGGTACAATGGACAATATGTGTCATTATCTCGCGACTCATGCCTCGTCTTAGACAAGAATGGTGGTATTGTGATGAAAGGAAGAAGGGGTGCAAATAACTGCTATACCATAGGGATGGGTCTGATGCGTCCGATGGGAGTCGAGGGCTATGGCAAACAACGGTTTACTCTAGACTATATACACGCCAGACATCGATTATGCAAGGGGGAGTGGACAAGACCCTACACACAAGGTCTGATTGGAGTAACGCACAAATCTATGCTGACAAGTGTACAAGGAAACTGATGGACCAGAAGGTGTTACAGTTGCAGAAGGAGGTCGTACTATACCCACAGAAATATGCCAGGAACCAGTCAAGAAAACGTGAATATGGAGGGCAACAGAGGGCGAGAACTCCGAAGCATGTCACAACGGACATGCAATTCACACGGCATTTCACAGTTTGAAACACCCAGATCCTCCTCGGGTCTATGTGTTGTCAAACACGAACTGTGCCCAATGGTGGTCAGTCAGAGTCGAAACCCCAGCTAAAGTAGTTGGACTGACCACCTAAGAAAGAGTGCTGGAACAGAAAGTCTTTTGGATTCAGATTCGAGCCGTTGAAAAGATATTCTTGAAGATGGTTTTGGGAAGTTGAAACGACCGATTACGATTTGAAAAAGATTTTGATTTGAAAATCTAAACAATTTGGTCTGCGTCTCTTCTCTCTTCCGAAACCCTAGTTCGTCTGCCGAGTTCACGCTCTCTCTTCCTCAAATCCTTCTTCCGTTCGATTGCAATGGTGAACACCAGAAAATCTTCAAAATCCGGAGTCAAGTCCGCTGAAGAAGAAGGAGAACATGCAAACCTCCAAGGCACTGGCAACAAAACCCAGAATTCCGAAATCGAAGGCTGCAAAAGTGAAAAAGGCGTCGCCTTTACTTGCCGACTCTGCAATCTTGCCTGAAGCCAAGATGGTTGTCAAAGGAGCAGTGTCTGAAAACCCTCCTACCAGAGTGGTGGAGAAGAATAGACCAGAACCTGCTGAAAAGTAGAAGACCGTGCCCTCGCCTACAGCGGAGGCCTCGTCTAAACCATTCGATGCTAGTTTGACATCGCAAAGTTTTATTCGTCCACCAGCTGTTGCCCAGTCTGAGGTAATTCCTAAATTCCAGACGGTTTCTTCCGTTTCTGTAACTGTTGGCTTTGTTGATAATATTATGGTGGAAGAAGTTGTGTGTGTGGCATCTGAGAAAGGTGGTGAAGCCAGTAGGGCTGTGATTGGTGACGAAGCCATCAATAATGTGAAGGATTCTGTTGTTGGAAGTAAGAAGATGGAAAAGGGTGTGTCTAATGTTGGAAGATGGAAAAGGGTGTCTGATGTAGCCAGTAGGGCTGTTGTTTGTGAAGATGCTGCTGGTCCCATGAAAGAAGCAGAGTCCAGCATCCCTGTGTCTAAGGGTGCTAGTGGCTCAGGAGTATGGAGAGAAAAGATCCATGCTTCTGGGTATGTTTGTCCGGGAGGTTTTCGGAGGAAGAAGGGGACTCGCCGAGTTGTTTCTCCAAGACAGTGTCTGGCCAAGATCAGTTCTACCAGAGGGAGGCTCATCGCAATGTCTGATGAGGAGGAAGAGAAGAATGTCGAGTTGAATGAGGCTTTGGCAGAGAAATCTGAAAAGGATGAAGATTTGGACAGTTTCTAGAGGGACATTGATGAGGTTGTCAAGGAGTTGCAAGAAAAGAAGATTCATTTGTCTGCGGTGAAAAGATCAGCACAGTCCTCTCAAGCCTAGGCTGTAGGGGCTGAAGACTCTGCACCTGCCCTCATCCCTGATGGAGTGAAGAAAGCAGGTGGTTCAGCAGTTGAACTAGGTGTTCAGCAGAATGTTGAGACAGTCGTTGCCTCAAAGGCAGTTTCAGTGGAGAAGACATCTGGCGCTCATGAAGTGGATATTGCAGAAGCTGTTGAGGAAGATGGGCTTCATAATGATGATCATATGGAGGATGCCCATGTGGAAGAAGAACTCCCAACCAGTCCTGATGCAGTGATAAAGAATGTTACTCAAACAGTTGCCAAGGCGGTCACCTTATCAGAAGATGATCAAGATTTCGTCCCTCTTGCTAACCTTAAGTAGGCAAAGAAGGACAAAGGGAAGAAGAGGGTTGTGTTTAAAAATACTGTTAAGGGCGCGGCACAGGAGGCTGTAGAGGAGTGCATCTTTGCAGGGGGAGCTGAGTCCTCCAAAAAGAGGAAGCTTGACGTCCTGATTCCTGTTTCAGAGAATGCTGGAAGGTGTGAATTCCCGTCTCCTGAGTCAGATACTTTTCCAGTTGGAATGGTCAAAAAGGGAATTTGGTTTGCTAGTCGAGATGCGGCGAGAAAGTGGTCATGTGTTCGGAAAAGGTAAATTATCTCAGAAAGGGTCTTGGAGGAGTCTCGCTACAAAGGGAAGGAAGTCATCGAGGTGTTGAAGCAAACTGATCTGTTCTGGACGTTGGACAGAGGTAAACCGTTCAATGAACAAATTGTTAGAGAGGCCATTGCAAACCTTCCCCCTTGGTTTGGGATACTTGGAGACTCAGAGTGTGGTGTCTTCTTCGTTAGAGGAAGGAAGATCAAGATTGATCCTGAGCTTATAAATGTTTATTTCTCCATGGAAGACCCGGTTGTTGATGAAGAGGAGTCAAAATTTGGAAAGATTGTGGACACCGTCATTGTTGGTTCAGTTCGTTCAGCTGATCTCTCAACGTTCTACTAATTGCTGTATTTCATCACTGTGTTCAATTGGAGACCCTCTACTCACCGTTCCACAGTCAACCGAGATATGGCCCTTTTGATATATCAGATTGGGAACAAGCTGAATTTCAAACTGGGAAGAGTGATGTTCAAGCAGATTGCCGACCATGCTACCTCAAAGAGAACTCTCCACCGGATCTGCTTCCCTTCCCTGATATATGAGCTGATCATCTATCAAGCTCCGGATTTGAAGTCCTCAGGTGATCACCTCACCAAAGCCCCTCAAAAGTTCTCGGTTGATCACAAACTCTTCAAAGGATGACATGTAAACGATCTGAAGAGGCCAAATCATAAAGGGAAGGATGTCGCTGAGACCTCAAAGCAAGGGGGAGCCAGAATGGGCCGTGATGAGAGAAGCAAGCTGCTCAAAGATCTGAATGCCATCATTGCTGCTGATAAGGAACAACGCAGGTGCATCAACAAGTTGACTCGTGCTCTCAGCTACCCAAGCGAGGATGATTCTGAGGCCACATCTACTGGTGAGGATTCAAATGATGAGTCGTCTGCATGAAGGTCCTTCATTCCAAACTCTCTGAACTCTGTTTCGTTTGAAACTTTCATATTTTGTGTGCTTGTTCTGGCACTGTTTTGATTGGCTGTTTGAACTTAGATTGGACCCCTTGCCAGTTTGTGGCAAAAAGGGGGAGTATTTTGAGAGGAGACAATTTTTGTGCTCTCAAGGTTGTCTAATGTCTAGATAGTTAGATAGATCTAGTTATCTAGTAGATTTGGTTTTGCCAAAATGCCAAGGGGGAGATTGATGTTCCCTTAAGTGGCATGTATTTGGCAAAACGTAGTTAAACAGTTCGAGCAGGAGTTCAGGGGGAGTTCGAACACATTCTGGAACTACATTACAGCGTGGAGCAGATGCCAAGATGGTTTCCGGAAGGTTCGAAAAGATCGAATGTCATTTCGATTTGATGTCTGCCAGCGAAGAATTCGAACATCAGATATTTGAATGAATATCTACATGAAAAGATCTGATGGCGGCGTGGCTGACTTGGGAAAGAAGTCTTTGTATATTCTTCCCACCGATTTGAGAAAGATATACATCAAATATTTAGGAATATTTCCTAAATATTTGATGGGATTATCTGGGGCAGATTTTGAGATCGACATGGCATATAAATGAAATGGTAGGGCATCCATAATCAGCATCGCTTTCAATATCAAATATACACGAGTATGCCCTACCGATTGGAGAAGAAGATAGCGACGGCCGGTTGTTTTTCCTCACTGGAAATTCATCAGTGCAAGAGCAGTCTTATCAACGTGCTACTCAGACTACCTGGAAGCGATCCAATTGCTACACACAACAAAGGCGAACACGCTTTCGAGAGAAAGCTACCGAGCTTCAAGAGAAGGTCAAGCACGGTCGAACTGAAGGTTCGGACGAAGGGGATCAAGGTGAACTGCTGTGAACCTTGGTTGCAAATCTGAGAGATGGAGTGTTAGAGGCTAGGCAATTACAAGGTGTAAGCGTAAGTCCACGTGTAAGCTCTAAACTCGTAATAAAGTTTTGTGTCCCTTCTAGGGTGTGGGAAACCCCCCAGAGTACGCAAGGCTGAACTGGGTTATCATTCTGTGTGTGCTCCTGTTATTTGATCTGTCTGCTGAACTGTTGTGAAAGGAGTTCAAGGTCTGTCTCAACTGTACGTTGAACACAAGCTTGAACAGGGTGTAGAATTTCACAGACAAAACTCACAAGTGGAATGGACGGGATGGACAAAACGACGCCAAACTACAAAATGGCCCTGCGCGCTAGGCCAAGTCGGTGGAGCTCGAGCGTGGCGGTTTAGGAGTTTCCTAATCTCGTTTAAGGCAAGTCGGTGCAACAAGGAGTGGCGGCCAAGTTAGCTTGCAAGCCAAGCAAAGTCGGTTTTGAAGCCCTAGGCTTTTCGCTTTAAATAAGACCTGTCCTGAGCCATTCAAATCATCAATTCGGAGATCCAACATCCAGTAATCGAGCAACACATCTCAATTCGGCCAGAGATTCTCTCTCTAGTTTCTTCCTTCAGCATAGAGAAGAATTTCTACTTTCATTATGTCTTTTATTTCCAGCATGTGTAGCTAAACCTTCTATTCAGTTTAGGGTTTCATATTTGTGAACACGTTTTGAGATTCTCATACTTAATGCTATTTTATTTTTCGCGAGTTCTCGTGCTCATTCCCATGAATTAATTTGCTAGACTATGTGGATGCTTTGTCGCAAAACCTAGTTGATCGAATACTTCTTATCGTTAATATTTACTGCATGCTTTGTCGCAAAGGTATATAGTAACACCCTAGGTTAAATAACACCTTTGTCGGGTTGTTTGATTTAGGAGAGAACTAGAAGTCTAACACCTTTGTCGGGTTAGGTTCTGGCTATCACCTTTGTCGGGATACTTAGGTTGTTACTTTTGTCGGGACAACCACACTTCGAAATATAGAATTGATCATTGGATATCGAGGATAAACGTATCACAAAGAGAAACCCTAGACTGAATATTTCCTCTGATTGAATTACTCTCGTCTTATTTGCTCTTCTGCACTTATTTCCAAATCACTCACAAACCCCCAATTGCTTTATTTATAGAACAACAAGTAACCTCACTAGCTCTCTAGGGTTCGACCCTTGCTTGCCGCTATACTAGCCAAGAGTAAGTTAAATATAAATTTAAATTTGAGAGGTCTGACGACGCCTGTCAGGGAGCTCATTTTCAAGGTCAATATCATGTGTAGGCAATATAGGTATATCAAGTAATTCAAAGCCGTCAATATAATTGCAACTCATGGTAGGATTGTGACTTTTTTGTGCTTTATCTAAATTAAATTCGACCTCTTCATCACCTACTCTCATTGCAATTGAACCTTTAGTTGTTTCAAATATAGCTCCCGCAGTATAGAGGAAGGGTCTCCCTAAAAGAATAGGGATCTCCGTGTCCTCTTCCATTTTTAGCACCACAAAATCTTCGGGAATGTGAAAGTTCCCTACTCTAACCGGGACATCCTTAAGAATCCCCTTGGGGAATCTTGAGGAGCTATCCGCAAGTCTCAAAGTCATTTGCGTGGGCATAGGTTCACTAATGTTTAATTTCTTGCATAATGAATAAGGCATCAAAGATATGCACCCAAATCACACATAGCACGCTAAATTTTAACTCCACCAATATAGCATGAAATAGAAAAACTACCCGGATCTTTTGAACTTTGGTGGCATGCTAGGTTGGAAGATGGTACTACATTCTTCAATGAGTGATATCGAGTCAACCTCGTCCATTGTCCGCCTGTAAGTAACAATGTCTATTAGAAATCTTGCATAAGATGGGGATTGAGTAATTACATTGGTGAAAGGCAATGTCGCATAGAGTTTACTCATCATCTCGGCAAACTTAGAAAATTTCTTGTCATTGTTCTTTTTCTTTAATCTTTGTGGGAAGGGGATAGGAGGTGTATATGGCTTTAATTCATCCTTTCCCTTCTCCTCTTCTTCTTCCTTTTTGGTTGGAGGATTAGGGACCTCTTCATCTAATTCTTCAATTTCGGCACTAGCTTGGCCTTCAAGATCAAAGGAAACTTGCTTCTTTTTCTTCGGTTGGACATCCTACAACTCTTTACCACTTCTTAATGTTACCATATTGCAATACTCTCTAGGACTTGGATCGGGTTGAGCCAGTAACTTCCCTTGCGCTCTTGTAGAGGACTCGGCTTGTTGGGCTATTTGGTTCTCAAGCATCTTGACATGGGTATGCAAACTTTGGTTGGATTGTCTCATTTCTCTCAATTCTTGTTTCATCTCAAGGAGCACGGCCATCATAGGATCTGAGTTGGGTGGTTCATTTGATGGTCGAGGAGGATGGTTAAGTTGTTGGTAAGGTTTTTGGGCTTGAGCTTGAGCTTGGTATTGTTGTCCTTGGGTTTGATTCCTTTGAAGTAAGGTTACCCCTTGAGTTTGACTCCTTGGTTGGAATTGGTTCCTTGGTATGTAAGTTTGGTTGCTTGAAGTGGGCTTAGGACCAAAACCGGAAGCCGATGAAAACCTTGTCATGGTGTAATTGGAATGGGAGTTTTGTCCTTGAGGGGAACTAACATCATACTCTCAACCTTGGTTTCCACCAACAAAATTTGCTTCTTCATACCCATTTCCATCCTCGTCCCGTTGAACCAAAGGGAAAGAGTTGGTATCATGTTCATTGACTTCGCAAATGCCACAACCCTGACTCATTGAGTGGTCCTTCGCCGGAAGTTGCAATCTATCCACTTTCTCCGAGAGGTCTCCCAATATTTAAGCCAACGAATCATATTCACTTGTACGTATGGCTTTCACTTCATACCCTCCTCCTTGTCTCCTCGGGTTTCCTCTTTCACTTGCTCACATGAAGTAGTACTTCGTGATCTTCTCAATTACCGCATACCCATCCGTTGGTTCAAGGTCCATTATGGATCTCCTCACGCGGCGGTATCAAGTGCAAGCCGCGAGGGGCCATCGACTCCATTATAGAAGGTATGGAATAAGAGGAAGGCATCTAGGTTGTGATGTGGGCAAAATCTTTGATACTCCTTGTATCTTTCCCAAGCTTCATATAGCGTTTCCCCATCCATTTTCTTGAAGTTCATAATCTTCCTTCGAATGTAAGCCCTCTTGGATGTAGGGAAGTATTTGTTAAGGAATGCGGTGGCAAGCTCCTCCCAAGTAGTGACGCTCGCCGGTGTTTGGCTCGTAAACCAATCTCTAGCCTTTCCTGTGAGTGAGAAAGAGAACAACCTCAAGTGTATAGCATCTCTTGAAGCTCCATTTATCTTGAAAGTGTAACAAATCTCGAGAGGAACGAGGTCAAATGGGAGTTAGGGTCCTCGTTGTCTCTCCCCGAGAATTGGTTTGATTGAACCATTTGGATTGTGGAGGTCTTCAAGTCAAAGTCATGGTTGTCCACAGTGGGAACAAGGATAGGAGACCGGTAGCTATAGGCATAGGGGCCACATAGTCCTTAAGAGCCCTACGAGCTTGAGGGAGAGGAGCTACATGGTTGTGTTGAGGAATTATAGGATTTGGAGGTAGGATTTGAGGGTTTGGAATGGGAGGTCTAGGTGATCTTTCCGCCATGTTCAAAGGGTGTCTCTATAGAACTCGAAGATAATGCTTTTGACTTAGATGCTTTGCTCCTTGTGAAATAGGGATTCAAGTCTTTATCCACACTCTCGTTAGTTATTTTTGCCTTATCGGGCATAAACAAGATGCACCTACACGGAGAAAAGCTAGGAATATAAGTGAGGATAATATGATAGGCTCAAGAAACACTAGTAACAAGAAAATAAAAATGAAGTAGTTGAAGTGTCCTGCAAACTATCCTAGGGATAATCTAACCATTGCTCCCCGGTAACGGCGCCATTTTGACTGTCGTAGTTTTTCTTTCTCAAGGCAAATGAATGCTGAAACTCTTAGTCAAAAACAATTTATAGTGACCGCTAAGACCGGGTCGAACCTAAAGGAGCCAAATGCGATTATGCGTTAGGACAATTTTGCATATGTTACTTGGCTACTTCTACAATTCAAGTATAAGGTGATTTGAAATGAAAACAAACAATGCAAGAGTTTTGAGGGATTAAATACGTACACAAGAATTAAGGGTAACAAGGTGTCACATAGTTTAGAACAATTTTCATGTGAATACAATCTTAGTCAAGCCTTCTTATCTAGAACCTCACTCCATCGAGATTGTTGATTCACTCTATAGCCTTTATTATCCTTGGAACATCTCCCAAGGTGATAAAAGTCATCGGCTTAATGTACTAGTTCACTTTATTTCTATGCATTCGCCGTCTTAAACACTAGATATCATCATATTCACTACGTCCGAACCTTCCCTAAGGTCCATCGATACTTGGGTCAAGTTTTAAGAGTGTTACTTAGGCATTTCATCAAACACTTAGTTACATGTCATACATGAAGAGCTTAGTGAACATGAATTTAGCACCAAGTAATATAGAATCAAATGTGTATACATGATCATAGAGTACTAAGGAGAGTTGTGAAAACCCTCAAAACATAAGGAGACTACTCACCCATCATGTTAGACAACATAGTGTGAGTAGAGTTCATAGGAAACAACAAGTGAAATGGACAGATTGTAGAGGAAGTAGGATGATTAGTCCTAGAATCTCCCTTTGATCTTCTCTTCTTCTCCTTGGTTGAATCCTTGATGATGACCTTGATTGAGCCTCTTTTTCTGATCTCTTTCTCCCCAAAAACTCAGAACCCTTGGTCAAAATCATCTTTTTCTATTTGTAGCCTCAAATATAAAATTCTAAAGTAGCATGTCCAATCGGTCGGCTGGCATAGTGTCTGAAATCCAGTCGGTTGGCTTGTGGTTGAAATCCAAATTGTTCTGTGTAAGCGTCCAACCGACCGGTTGGACTGGCCAACCGACCGACTCAAAGTGAGCAGTTGCATTGCTTGTACATGGCATGGTCCAGTCGACCGGTTGGATTGGCCAATCGACTAAGTCAAAGTGAGCAATTATAAGCTTAGACTTCCCCTATCTCCAGACGACCGGTTGGCCAAGTGAGCCGACAAGTTCATTTTGTGTGAGGGTGACGGAGCCCACCGCACTGTCGTTAAGGTGCGATGTTCTCTGTGCAAAAATAAATTTTTATCTCCGATACTCGTGACTTAACTATTTTTGGTAGTCAGTGGTAAGTACGGGTCGAACCCAAGGGAATTGGTGGATTAGTTGTTCTTTAATGAAGCTTATGGATAAATTAAATGCGATTGGGGTTGGGTTTGAGTGTGCTTTGAGAACTGAAAGTAAATTACAACAGTTGATAATGAACTGTAAGGAAAGGATTCGGTTTAGGGGTTTCATATCATATCATCGTTCATCATCGACCTCTAATGATCATACTAAGTGTTCAAAAGTGTATCAAGGCCATTTCAAGCACTTGATTTGCCACACTGTCTAGCCCATTTCAAGGTCATAGAGCACTTGTTCTATTTAGACTAGCACCCCATTTCAAGGTATACTAGCCTATGTGCATCCATTTGATCAATCATTTCCGATCAATCCAAATGGTGTTTTAAAGAGGTCGAACTCCTCAGATAAGCTTTGCCATTTCAAGCATCCACTTACCCGAGTATGTTCACGAACCCCACGGAAGAGTTTGGCCATTTCAAGCATCCACTCAACCTTGGAAGTTCTAACCTAATATGTGGCACATAGAACAAGTTTTAAAACACTAAGTAGCATTAAGCATAGAGTCTAGAACGGTTTATGATATAAATACTCCCTCTACCGAATACAAGCTTTAGCTACTTGTATTTATGTCAAGGAATACAAGCAAACCATGGCTTTGAACAAGGATACCGAAAAGAAGAATAACTTTAAAGTAAGAACAATATATACGGAAAGTAAAGGACAAGTCAGGGAAGAGAAAGCCGTGGCTTTTGTACCTACAATAAGTGGAGGAGAGGAGCTCCTAAGCAAGATCCAAGCAAGGAAAAGTAGCTCCAAATGAAGAACAAAGCAAGAACAAGTGAAGAACAAAATGTGTATTGAAAGTGAAGAGAAGAGGGTTAAGCCCTCTATCTCTCTAAAGAACTTGTGGATTGTGGGATGTTGGAATGAGATTACAAAAGGAAGGAGGAGCTCTATTTATAGGCTAAGGGAGGCAAGGAGATGAAGACACATGGCTCAAGATGGGAGGGGGAAGCAAAAGCCATCGGAGGTGAGTCATCCCTCCCAAAAGCCGCCGGCCACATGGAGGAAGGGGAGAGGTGGAGTGGCTTAGCCACCGGCTAGGTGGAGGAGAGAAGAGAGTTTGTGAGTTTTGTGAGCTCATCTCAAAAAGCCATCGGTTCTTTCAGCTCCGGACTGACTCTGGTTGCCCTTCGGTTGGATTTGTTTTGAGTGATTCCACGTCAGGTTCTTGAAAGTCAGAATTTGGTCATGATCTGGAATGACTCGTAATTCATTTTCAGCTTTAAAACTCCTCCTTAGCCTGTATTCTCTCTAGACTTCAAAATACCCTGTAGATAAATATCGGAACTAACAAGCAAAAGTTAAATAGTCAAAGAGTCTAATTTGGTGGGTTTAACTGTGTTTATGATTCATACAATTATGGTCCATCAGATCACCCCACACTTTTAGTTGTTCGTCCCGAACAATGCTATTTAAGGGTGGAACACAATCTAAGTAAACTTTTAAATATGAAAGTGAGACTATGGAACTAGATTTATCTTAATTCATGCATTACTTACTTATTACCAAACTAAACCGTGTAAATACTTAGAAGAAACTTGATACTTGTACCTTCGCGCCGAGATGCAAATTAAGTCGGATGTTTCGGGAGATAGCCCTTTTCAGGCTCCTGGACTGCATTCTCGGGATCGACTCGTACTATATGGTTTCCTTGTAGCTTTCTCTAGCACGTGATTCGGTTTGGGTTTCACTGAGTTGAGCATTTTGATTTCTTTTTGGCGAGGGACAGCTTCTGTAGTGAATCGGCCTTAGCCTTTGGCCTTTGATATTGAGTTGGAGTTTCTTCACTTTTGTTCGGTTAAAACCTTCACAATTTTGGCCTTTGGCCTTTGATTAGCTTCTTTGAGCTTTTGCTTTTTTGTGACTTGCTAGTCCATTTTCTCAACCTTTTTGGGAGGTCCAATCTTTGCCCGCAAGCATATGGAAATACGTCCCCGCTCTTTCTCATCCTCGTCGTTTCGCGCGGGTCAAGATTAGGGTCGCTCATCTATTTTCCCGGCTACTAGGACTAGAGATAGGACGGTTTGATTCCCGTCCCGCCTCTTGCATAAACGCTGCACGGCGGAGATGACTTCAATCTTCACTGAAACCCGAAGTGCAGCCTCCACTGACTTTGAAAACCATATAGTTAGATTCGATCCTTCGATTGCTTGCCAAGCCTCTCTAGGGCAGTTTATATCAACTCCACATCCCCTGTATATCTCAACACAAAGGGACAAATGAGAAGTTACATCCTAAGTTTTTAAACAGTTGAATTTTCACAAGGTAAATGCATGAATTTAGATCTATCTTTTTCACATTCTCAAGTTCATATTTTCAAAAAGATAATATTAAGGGAAAAGGAAAAGAAAAACATGTTAATTAACTATGTACACAGGCGGTTCTCACCCCACACTTGTGAACTAAGGCGTGCCTTTCAGCACGACTTAGTTCAAAAGTCATGCAAATATATACAAGAGAAGGAAATCACAATAAGGAAAAGAGAAGAACTGAACTCCCTTTTACTGTGTCGTGTCGTGGAACGACATGCCTCGGAGCTGGATAATTGAGGGAGTTCGGCTGGGGCCTTGAACTCTCAGCGCAGGCCCGGTAATTTCTCGGAAGCTGCCTGGCTGATCTAATCTTGCTCCAAAACCCGATTCCTACATGTTAGACATTCCTTCTATACAAAAAGTGGGTGAGAGCGACTTACGGTAAAAACTAAATGACAGAAAATAAAATTACTAAAAGTAAGATAGGTGTCGGGTTAACTCCCGACCAGTGCATTTGTTTAACGTCGTTAGCTCGACAGTACCTCATTCCTGGATCATAAGGTTCGGTCCCATGGGCGTGTGAGGTCGAATTTCTTCTCGGCTGCCCTTTTGCTCCGAGAGGGTGAGGCTTCATTGACCATAGCTGCTAGTCCAATGAGTCGTGCTCGCTTGTTACTCCTTCCGAGTTTCCATTCTTTCGGCCCATGTCTTTGCCGTTTCTTCATGTTTGAATAGTTGGCACCTTTGCGAGTTTGGAAGTTTTGTTTTGTGCCATTAAACGTAGGCGACATTAAGCATGTGCCTCTGCCAATCCTCTTCATTGTGGCAGTGATGGATGGTTGTCTTGGAACGAGTGAGAGTTCCTTTGTCGGCTTTTTTGGCTCATGCTCCTCCTCTAACTCCCCTTGCACCTCATCATTATTGATTATATGATCTTCGGTGGCTATGATCGGCATAAAACACGAAGGGTTAAGTTGGGGCACTTTGACCATGAAGACTGGGTCTGTTTCAGGTGCTCCGACAGTGAGGACCAGGTCTTTCTCGGATAGTTCGGCAATGAGGTCCGGGACTTCCTCGGGTGCTCCGAGCGCAAGGACCGGGCCTGGCTTGATTTCTTCGGCCGCTTCGGCAGTGAGGTTTGGGACTTATGTTGGCTCGGCAGTTAGGACTGTGATTTCCTCGGATGGATTGGTGATAAAGATCGGGCCTGATTTGGGCAGTTCTTCTTCTAATTCCCAAGGATAATCTGAATGGAGCTCTTCTTCAGGCAACCATGGGTCCTCATCCTCGTCATTCATATGGTCTTCGGGGGCAATCATACTGAGGTCCGGGTCTGTTTTGGGCAGTTCGGCATTGAGGTGTGGGTATGTCTCGGGCAACTCTTCAGTTAGGACTGAAATTGATTTGGGCAGTTTGGCAATGCGGTCCCAGATCAGTTGTGTAGCCGCCCAGAATTCCTCATTTTCGACCTCGTCTTGGTGTATCGGGGCACTCATTTGCTGGATGCTAGCTGCCAATTCTTCCTTGTCCTTGAGTGGCTCGGCAATGTGGACCTGGGCTTCCTCGGGAATTTCGGAAATGTGTACCGGTACTGATTTGGGCAGCTTGTTAATGAGGTCCCAGAGCTGGTTTGATGCTTCTTTTTGAGCCACCCATGATTCGTCGCTTTCGACCTGAATTTGGTGTACCATGTTGGCCAACTGCTGGTTGCTAGATGCCAGCTCCGTTGTAACGTCCTCGAGTGGCTCGGCCTGATCTTCTCTTGGTCTTGACTTCGCGGCCAAATCGTTTATCAATTTCCAAAGATCATCCAAGTTTAAGTTATTTACCGAGCCTCCTGCCGCGTCATTAAGCCAATTCCACTCATATGGCATCATCCCATCGAGAAACCTTTGAAGAAGATCTGAGTTGCTCGTTACAATGGTGCGGGCAGCTCGTTACAATGGAATCGAAGTACCATAAGTACTCGTTTAATGTTTCGTCCCGGGATTGCTCAAGGTGGTTGATCTTTTCGCGGATTTCAAATTCGAAGGATGGTGGGAAAAACTCCTCATCGTTCCAAGGCTCGATTTGATAGTACATTGACATGGTCGTTTGTAAAAAATAAAAAGAACAACTACTCCGATTTATAAATCCAATTCCCCGGCAACGGTGCCAATTTTGACGGAGCCCACCGCACTGTCGTTAAGGTGCGATGTTCTCTGTGCAAAAATAAATTTATATCTCCGATACTCGCGACTTAACTATTTTTGATAGTCAGTGGTAAGTACGGGTCGAACCCAAGGGAATTGGTGGATTAGTTGTTCTTTAATGAAGCTTATGCATAAATTAAATGCGATTGGGGTTGGGTTTGAGTGTGCTTTGAGAACTGAAAGTAAATTACAACAGTTGATAATGAACTGTAAGGAAAGGATTCGGTTTAGGGGCCTCATATCATATCATCGTTCATCATCGACCTCTAATGATCATACTAAGTGTTCAAAAGTGTATCAAGGCATTTCAAGCACTTGATTTGCCACACTGTCTAGCCCATTTCAAGGTCATAGAGCACTTGTTCTATTTAGACTAGCACCCCATTTCAAGGTATACTAGCCTATGTGCATCCATTTGATCAATCATTTCCGATCAATCCAAATGGTGTTTTAAAGAGGTCGAACTCCTCAGATAAGCTTTGCCATTTCAAGCATCCACTTACCCGAGTATGTTCACGAACCCCACGGAAGAGTTTTGCCATTTCAAGCATCCACTCAACCTTGGAAGTTCTAACCTAATATGTGGCACATAGAACAAGTTTTGAAACACTAAGTAGTATTAAGCATAGAGTCTAGAACGGTTTATGATATAAATACTCCCTCTACCGAATACAAGCTTTAGCTACTTGTATTTATGTCAAGGAATACAAGCAACCCATGGCTTTGAACAAGGATACCGAAAAGGAGAATAACTTTAAAGTAAGAACAATATATACGGAAAGTAAAGGACAAGTCAGGGAAGAGAAAGTCGTGGCTTTTGTACCTACAATAAGTGGAGGAGAGGAGCTCCTAAGCAAGATCCAAGCAAGGAAAAGTAGCTCCAAAATGAAGAACAAAGCAAGAATAAGTGAAGAACAAAATGTGTATTGAAAGTGAAGAGAAGAGGGTTAAGCCCTCTATCTCTCTAAAGAACTTGTGGATTATGGGATGTTGGAATGAGATTACAAAGGGAAGGAGGAGCTCTATTTATAGGCTAAGGGAGGCAAGGAGATGAAGACACATGGCTCAAGATAGGAGGGGGAAGCAAAAGCCATCGGAGGTGAGTCATCCCTCCCAAAAGCCGCCGGCCACATGGAGGAAGGGGAGAGGTGGAGTGGCTTAGCCGCCGGCTAGGTGGAGGAGAGAAGAGAGTTTGTGAGTTTTGTGAGCTCATCCCAAAAAGCCATCGGTTCTTTCAGCTCCGGACTGACTCTGGTTGCCCTTCGGTTGGATTTGTTTTGAGTGATTCCACGTCAGGTTCTTGAAAGTCAGAATTTGGTCGTGACCTGGAATGACTCGTAATTCATTTTCAGCTTTAAAACTCCTCCTTAGCATGTGTTCTCTCTAAACTTCAAAATACCCTGTAGATAAATATCGGAACTAACAAGCAAAAGTTAAATAGACAAAGAGTCTAATTTGGTGGGTTTAACTGTGTTTATGATTCATACAATTATGGTCCATCAGAGGGCAAGCAATTGGATAGCTCTTCTCCAGCCGACCAGTTGGATGCTCAGCCGACTGACTCAAAGTTAGCGGTTGTGCGCTTTCTGAAGTCCTTCACGTGAGTCCAACAGACCAACTCAAAGTGAGTGGTTGCTCCAATGTCTGATTCTCCCATTCAGCCGGCCGGTCGGTTCAGGGCAGTTTCTGAACCGGTTGATTGGGAATCTTTTAGCCCACTTTTTGCTCTAAAACTTTGGTTTTTCTTCGGGTGTTCGTTGCTAGGCTTTGACCTTGAGGGGAGGTGTTTTCTACCTGAAATGTAGAGATAGTGGTCTTATGACATCAAAATATAGTCGGAAACTACTCAAAGCTACAGTGAAAAATGGCTATTAATAAGTCGAAAACTCAACTCATCAACTATGTATCATTCGTAACAGGACATACAAAACTATATTCAAAATTGTTGTTTTGGAAGATAAATTTCATAACAGGGTTTTGTAGGTCACACTGCATATATGTTATCTCTTATTCGTAATCTCTTACGCATTATTCGTAGCTTCTGATTCAAAATTATTGATTTGGTTCAAAAATTTGTAATTCACATGATATAGCAGGACATACCAAACTGTATTATTAATATTCGTAGTATACTATGCGTCATTCGTAACTGTAACTTGTGTCTCACTGATATTCGATTGAATATTATTCGTAGTTTTGGATGCATCAAAATTCGTAGATTTTGATATATCATTAGGGTATTTTTGGGGTAAAATATGTAACACTAATTAAAGAACAATGAATGACATTGTAGCGTCATATTATAAAAATAGTTATGATATTCGTGACGTGAATATTATTCTTGTACTGAATGTATTGTCCTTGCTATATTTCTAGTAAGTTGTTTATATTCGTCATTCCACCTGAACAATGCATACCTGAATTTATTTATATTAAAAATTTGGATTGTTCTTTATTAGAATGCAAGAGAAACTAAAAAAATTAAACTGATTTTGTACCAAACAAGCACATGAACACTAAAAGGTATCATACTGGACGGTACACAACTTGGTTTTGGAAGATATGGCACTCAAAGTTGTAGAGCTGACCGTCTTTCATATCGAACCATTGATTGTTCTCTTCCAATTTAATGTGTTTATTTAATTATAAAATACATAAATGGTTATACTAAGTTGTTTTTACTCATTACTGTTGGGGGGTATGCTTCTTCTACAAAGAGACAAAATCAAGAAAGTGCTACCAAAGAAGGTCAAACAACCAAAAAATCAGGTACGCTTACTTTGTAAATGATAAAACTAGTAACAAAATGATTAATATTCGTAATAAAAATGTGATGTAATTCGTAGTAAAAAAGTTGAAAATTGGTAGTGAGACTAATGAATACATTTTTCTGCATGAGAAGAATAACAACTAATGTTAAGTTGCCTTATCATGTTAGTTTGTAACTCCAAATTTTGACCTCGTTCATTCATAATGAGACTAAAATTTTATGGTGCGAAAACAATAATATTCGGAGCCGAATCATGGATGACCCTTTTTAATAGCTGGAAAAAACATGACTCCTGAATCATGGATGACCCTGAATCCAAGAGCGATGATGACTTCGTGCCTACGACTAGGAAGGGTAAACTCATGAAAGGGCGGCCGAATCTCTCCCTCATGAAATCGACAAGGTACCAGTTGTTACTAATTTTGAAAAAGTTATAATTTGTATATATTTGGTTAAAATTCGTAGTTGAGTGTTACTCATTTTTATACATTCCTTTTTTGTAGCTGAACAGAAACAAATATCATAAGATAGCGAAAATGAAGATAAAAGCAACTTACAAATAGTACTGTCTAATGGGATTCCACAAAAGCAACAACACACTCCATAAGCCTTCAAGCCAAGATACTCGGGATTTGCAACAAGAAGCATGTCGAAGCCACTGACGGAGGTAATAATGTCCCCTCAGCCAGGTGCATAAGATAACAATCAGTTCTGGATGGACTTTTAAACTTAAGAATGACAAAGGTACATTTGCAATTTGCGGAATGGCTACGAATTATTACCGAGAGACTTCGTGAGGGGATGTTGAAATACTACTGAGAGATGTAAATTACATTCTTGGACTACCATTAGGCGGTCGCAATATTTCACTTCCTGGGAGGACAAACCCCAATAGGCCGCTTGTACAGGAGTTTAGACTCCAATATGGTTCACCAACAGCCTCAACTTTTAGTTGCAAAAAAAATAGTGCAGAAGATAAAGGAATCTAGAGAAGGGAACGATACATTCAAGCTTAATTTTTTGGTGCTCTTCTTCTCGACAATGGTGGAGAGAAACAAGATGGGTAAATCAAACCAAGTAATTGTCTATGGAATCGAAGGGATTGATGACATCCGCGCTCTAAATTGGTGCGAATATGTGATCCACAAATTGTGTGAGACAGAAGATGAGTGGGGGAAACTAACAGAAGGATTCCGTATACCGGGTAACATTTCTAATGCTAATTCTCTTTTTAAAATGTGCAGTTGACAGAGCCTTGTCGTGAGGCAATGTGCAAAATTAATTTATAACTCGTGACTTCACTATTGGGTAGTAAAGCGGTAAGTAAGGGTCGAACCCAAGGGAGTCAGTGTGGAATGGTTGTTCTTTAAAAAGAAAGAAAAAGAAAGTAAATACAGATTGGGTTTTATGGGTTTTTTAGACAGAAAGTAAATTGCGTAAAAGTAAAGGTACTAAAAGTAAAGTGCGAGAAATTAAAGTGCTGAAAGTAAAGACTGAAAGTAAGTGCTGAAAAGTAAATTGCTGGAACAGTTGAGTTCAATATCAACCAAACAACATACTTTTGGTTTGTCGCACGCTATATTTCAAGCGCAATCCGTACCAAATGTATGTTGGATTGATATTGAAAACGTCTGTAGTAAGCGGAAAGTAAAGACTGAAAGTAAATGTGCGGAAAGTAAATGACTGAAAAGTAAAGTGCGGAAAGTAAATTGCTGGAACAGTCGAGTTCAATATCAACTGAACAACATACTTTTGGTTTGTCGCACGCTGTATTTCAAGCGCAATCCGTACCAAATGTATGTTGGATTGATATTGAAAGCGTCTGTAGTAAGCGGAAAGTAAAGACTGAAAGTTAATGTGCTGAAAAGTAAAGTACTAAAAGTAAAGTGCGTAAAATAAAGTGCGTAAAAGTAAAGTGCTGAAATGTAAATGACAGAAAAGTAAAATACTGAAAGTAAATGACAGGTAAGTAAGGACGAAATATATTCAGTCTAGGGTCTTGACGGAGCCCACCGCACTGTCGTTAAGGTGCGATGTTCTCTGTGCAAAAATAAATTTATATCTCCGCTACTCGCGACTTCACTACTGGGTAGCAAGTGGTAAGTAGGGGTCGAACCCAAGGGAATTGGTGGATTAGTTGTTCTTTAATGAAGCTTATGCATAAATTAAATGCGATTGGGGTTGGGTTTGAGTGTGCCTTGAGAACTGAAAGTAAATTACAACAGTTGATAATGGACTGTAAGGAAAGGATTCGGTTTAGGGGTTTCATATCATATCATCGTTCATCATTGACCTCTAATGATCATACTAAGTGTTCAAAAGTGTATCAAGGCCATTTCAAGCACTTGATTTGCCACACTGTCTAGCCCATTTCAAGGTCATAGAGCACTTGTTCTATTTAGACTAGCACCCCATTTCAAGGTATACTAGCCTATGTGCATCCATTTGATCAATCATTTCCGATCAATCCAAATGGTGTTTTAAAGAGGTCGAACTCCTCAGATAAGCTTTGCCATTTCAGCATCCACTTACCCGAGTATGTTCACGAACCCCACGGAAGAGTTTTGCCATTTCAAGCATCCACTCAACCTTGGAAGTTCTGACCTAATATGTGGCACATAGAACAAGTTTTGAAACACTAAGTAGCATTAAGCATAGAGTCTAGAACGGTTTATGATATAAATACTCCCTCTACCGAATACAAGCTTTAGCTACTTGTATTCATGTCAAGGAATACAAGCAAACCATGGCTTTGAACAAGGATACCGAAAAGGAGAATAACTTTAAAGTAAGAACAATATATACGGAAAGTAAAGGATAAGTCAGGAAAGAGAAAGCCGTGACTTTTGTACCTACAATAAGTGGAGGAGAGGAGCTCCTAAGCAAGATCCAAGCAAGAAAAAGTAGCTCCAAAATGAATAACAAAATGTGTATCGAAAGTGAAGAGAAGAGGGTTAAGCCCGCTATCTCTCTAAAGAACTTGTGATTGTGGGATGGGATTACAAAGGGAAGGGCATGCTCTATTTATAGGCTAAGGGGAAGGGATGGATGTGGATGAGAGCAAGCCACTTGTCACAAGGGAATAGGAGAGCCAAAAGCCATCTTCTAGCCGCCGGCCACATGGCAAGGAAGGAGAGTAAGAGCCCTTAGCCGCCACCCATGTGGCCTGAGGGTAGAGGTGGATGTGAGTTTGTGATCTTTTCCCCAAAAGCCATCGGTCCTTTCAGCTCCGGACTAACTCTGGTTGCCCTTTGGTTGGACTTATTTTGAGTGATTCCATGTCCGGTTCTTGAAAGTCAGAATTTGGTCGTGACCTGGAATGACTCGTAATTCATTTTCAGCTTTAAAAGTCCTCCTTAGCCTGTATTCTCTCTAGACTTCAAAATACCCTGTAGTTAAATTTTGGAACTAACAAGCAAAAGTTAAATAGACAAAGAGTCTAATTTGGTGGGTTTAACTGTGTTTATGATTCATACAATTATGGTCCAACAGGTCTCTACTTGTGAGACAACCATCATGGACATCAAATGATCTTACTTTGTGTTCATAAGTGTGGAGTTATTTCTTTTCAAGACTTAACCCCTAAAGTAAGGCCTTTTCAAGCGCTTACACCACAATCTACTCCAAAATCAAGACATAGACTTCTAGTTCTAAGTGCAGCCACTTGATCTTCTGTTACGATCAACCAAGCGACTTAAGAAAGAGTAAACTACTCGGCTAAGCTTTGCTCTTTCGAGCATCCACTTAGCCTAGTTGTCTAATCAAGATTGAACTACTCGGCTAAGCTTTGCTCTTTTGAGCATCCACTTAGCCTTGTCGTTCAATCGAATAATGGCACCGAACTAGTTGACACAAAATAGCATTAAGTTCAAGTCTCAAGATGCATACACAAGTATGAACACCCCTTTGACCGAATATGCTTAGCTACTTGTATTCATGGTAAGGAATACAAGCACCATACTTACGAAAGTAAAGAAAACAAGAAAAAGTAAAACAAGTGACCAAAAGCTTTTGTAACCGAAAACAACAAGAAAGTAAAAGAAGCTTTAGCTACTTGTATTCATGTCAAGGAATACAAGTAGCCATGGCTTTGAACAATAAAGTAAAGGGAGAGGAGCTCCAAATCAAGACAAGTAAATGAAAGAGAGCTTCGGTTTTTGACAAGAAAGTAAAGGAAAGCATTAGCTACTTGTATTCATGTCAAGGAATACAAGTAGCCATGGCTTTATCAAGACAAGAAACGTAAAGAAAGCTTGCTGGAAATTAAGAGCTTTGAAGCTCAAGAACAAGTGAAGAACAAAGAACAAAAGTGTGTTTGCATTGAAAGTGAAGAAAAGAGAGTTAAGCTCCCTTCTCTCTAAGGACTTTGGGATTTCGAAGAACATGGATTTCTAAGGCATAAGCCTCTATTTATAGACTAGGAAACTTGGGGGCTAAGCTTTGGCTTGAAGAAATATCCCAAAAGACTTCATTTTGATTGGTTCTTCCAAAAAGCACACTTCTTGAACTTATCTCTTGCACCTCCTCACGCAAAACGACTTGGCCACCTGGGGCACTTGTATTGGCTTCTCCAAAGGGCAACTAACCAACTTGGTTTTGGTTGAGGCAACCGGACTTGGATAGTTGAGGCAACCGGACTTGGATAGTTGAGGCAACCGGACTCCAAAACCAAACCGAAATGAATAGTATGGCCAACCGGACAAGAAGTAGTTTGGATTTGGTTGGACTTCGCCGGAGTGTGGCTGGAGCAACAAATGACCAGAGCATGGTGGCAAGGATATGAGCTTGATCGGAGCATCACCGGAGGTTGCCGGAGTTCGCCGGAATCTGGCCGGAGCTTTGGTCGGAGCTTCTTGGATTTTGGAGAGTGTATTCTGAACGACAAAGTCATTCTAAGATGATCTCAAGAAGGATGCTAAGCCAAATTCTTCCCGGAACATGGTCGAAATCCCAAATTGGCCGAAATTGCCCTAGTTTGGCCTTGATCGGGCTTGAGCAGGTTCCACTCGGGCGTTTTGACTGGGAAGTGAGATTGTCCAGGTTATTGGGCATTTAAAACACTTTGGTCGAGCCAGATTTACCTGATTCCATGGTTTGGTCGAGCGACTTGGTTTTGGTGCTTATGCGCGCGGGGCCTTTGTTTTGAAATTGGACCAACTGCCAATCTGCTCGGGCATTCTCCTTGTTTTTCTGACATTGTTTACCTTATTTTCCATTTTGATCACTTTGCTCGAGGTGGATTTGTCAGAGCAGCTCGTTTTCCTGGGCAACTTGAATTCAGTGCTAGACAGCTCGGCTGGTGCGCGGGGCGCGGCCTGGTTTTCTCGGACGCGGGCCTCGGACAAGGACCTGGCATTTCTCGGCGCTGGCTCTCTGATGTGTCTGGCATTTCTCGGATGGGCCCGGGATAGGGACCTGGCATTCTCGGACTGGCCCGGGTACGGCTCTCGGTACCCGGGTGAAGTTTCTCGGTCCCTGGCTGAGGTCCTCGGGCCTTGGCTGGCTTTTTGGTACAATTCTCCCTTTTTAAGTGTGATTTCTCTTTAGACTCCAAAATTGCCTGTATACATAAAACGACATCAACAAGCACATGTTCGTATGACCAAATGTCTTATTTGGTGGGTTTTGTGTACTTGATGAATCGTATAAATACGTCCCATCAAATACCCCCACACTTAATCTTGTTCGTCCCGAACAAGTCTAGTCAAAAGAGGAACGACAACACCCTAAGTCCTAAATGTGAATGATAGATGCAAAACTAGACTTCACCTTAACATGCATAACTTACTTGCTTCCAAACGAAATCATGCTCACATATGAAAGTAACTAGATACTTGTTACCTTTCAGCCGAGATGCAAATCAATTTGGATGATTGGGAGATAGCCACTTTTTTAGGCCCTTGAACTGCACTCTCGGATCCGATCTTACTATATGGTATGTTACTTGCTTCTTCTAGCACGTGAATGATTCGGGCTAATGGGACGAGCACTTTTTCTTTGTATGCGTGGTTGAACTGCTTTTGTAGTGATTTGGCCTTCGGCCTTTGATTTGACTCTTTGAGTACTTCACTTTTGCTTCGATTTTGGTTTCACCATATTGGCTGATTTCTTTCTTTTCTTCTTTGAGCTTTGCTCCTTTGATGATTACTCGTCCATTTCTTCACTTTTGGGAGGTCCAATCACCCCCCGAGAGCATATGGAAATACCTCCCCGCTCTTTCTCATCCTTGCCCTTTTCGCGCGGGTCAAGATGAGGGTCGCTCATCTCTTTTCCCGGCTACTTTGGACTAGAGCATGGACGGTTTGATTCCCGTCCCGCCTCTTGCATAGACGCTGCATGGCGGAGTCCACTCTTCACCAAGAAGCCCGAAGTGCAGCCTCCACAATCTTCACATAACCGTATAGTAAGGATCCGGTCCCTTGAGTGCTTGTCAAGCCTCTCTAGGGCATTTCTTTCAACTCCACATCCTTCTTTTATCTCAGCACACAAGGACAAGTAGAAAGTTAAGTACACATGTGCTTACACAATCAAGTTTTCACAAAGAAATGCATGTTTCGGGTCTATCTATTTTCACATCATGAAAGTGTATATTTTCAAAAAGTAACATGCTGATTATTATGTGCAACTACTAGTATGTACAAGACTACTCAATCACCCCCACACTTTTGAACGAAGCCGTTCCTCTCGGAACGACTTAGTTCAAAACACAAAAAACAAGTTAACAAGAGAAAGGAAATGACAAAGGGGTGAGCATGAAAAGAAATGACATAAACATAAAAATTGTAACAAATGAAGAAAATATGCCGGGTTACCTCCCGACAAGTGCCTTTGTTTAACGTCGTTGGCTCGACGGTACCTCTCCTAGGGATCATAAGTTCGGATCCCGTGGGAGTTTGAGGTTGAACTTCCTCTCGGCTGCCCTTTTACTCTGCCCAAAGAACTTGTGGAGTGATGGGCTCGGTTTGGTTCTCCATTGGTTCGGCAGGTTCTTTTTCACATGCAGCCGAGAAGATGAGGGCTGCTTGACCATAGCTGCTGGTCCATTGAGCCGTGGTCTCTTGCTACTCCATCCCGGCCTCTATTCTTTTGGGCCATGCCTTTGCCGCTTCTTCATGTTTGAGTGGTTAGCACCTTTGCAAGTTTGGAAGTTCAGCATTGTGCCATCAAGTGTAGGCGACATCAAGCATATGCCCCTGCCAGGCTTCTTCTTTGTGGCAGCGGAGATGGGTTGTCTTGGAACAAGTGAGTTTTCCCGGCTGCTTTGTTGGCTTGTGACGAGAGAGAGCTCCTTTGTTGGCTGTTTTGGCTCATGCTCCTCCTCCAACTCCCCTTGCACCGCATCATCATTGATTTCATGATCTTTGGTGGCCATGATCTGCATAAAACATAAAGGGTCAAGTTGTGGCATTTCGACCACAAGATCCGGGCCTTTCTTGGGCAGCTCGGTAATGAGGATTGGCTTTGTCTCGGCCCGCTCGGGCACGTCCTGGTCTGTCTCAGTCAGCTCGACACTGAGGTCTGGGACTTCCTCGGGTGCTCCGAGCGCAAGGACCGGGCCTGGCTTGATTTGTTCGGCATTGAGCATCGGGACTGTCTCGGTTGGTTTGGAAGTGAGGACTGTGTTAGACTCGGCTGGTTCGGCAATGAGGTCCGGGACCGGTGTGATTTCCTCAGGTAGATTGGTAATGTGGACCGGGCCTGAATTGGGCAGTTTTTCTTCTAACTCCCAGGGGTAATCTGAGTGGAGCTCTTCTTCAGGCAACCATGGGTCCTCATCCTCGTCATTTATTTGGTCTGCGGGGGCAATCACACTGAGGTCCGGGTCAGAATTAGGCAGCTCGGCAGTGAGGTCCGGGTATGTCTTGGGCAACTCGTCAGTTAGGACCGGGACTTCCTTTGCCTCGTCAAGTAGAGCCGGGACTTCTTCGGGCAGATTGGAAATGAGGACCGGGCATGTCTTGGCTGGTTCTTCTTCGGTCATCCGCAAGTCCTCATCCTCTGCCGGCTCCGTGCATTCTGTTCTGGGCTCTTCCTCACCGACCCTTGCACTGTCTTCTCTCGGCTCTTTCCTAAGCTCGGACCAGGCCTGGAACAAGTCGGACAGTTGCTTTGATAGTTCGGCCAAAGCTTCCTTAGTTTTGGTCCAGTTTTGGTCCAACGTAACACTCAATTGCTGCATAGTGTCCGAGAGTTCCCATGCCATGTCCTCGAGCGGCTCGGTCTGATCTTGTCTTGGCCTTGATTTCTCGGCCATATCATCTATCAAGTTCCACAGATCAGACATGGTGAGATTCATCACCGATCCTCCCGCTGCATCATTAAGCATGTTCCACTCAAGCGGCATCATCCCACCGAGAAATCTTTGAAGAAGATATAAGTTGGTGAATCCATGGTGCGGGCAGCTCGTCACAATGGAGTCAAAGTACGACAAGTACTCGTCCAATGTTTTGTCCCGGGATTGATCAAAAGTGATGATCTTCTCGCGGACTTTGAGTTGGAAGGATGGTGGGGAAAACTCCTCGTTGTTCCAAGGCTCGCTTCCGTAGTAGGAAGACATAGTGAACTACTGCACGACAAAACAAACAAAAAAAAGAAAAAACAAATAGAACAACTATTCTGATTGCACGACTCCCCGGCAACGGCGCCAATTTTGACAGAGCCTTGTCGTGAGGCAATGTGCAAAATTAATTTATAACTCGTGACTTCACTATTGGGTAGTAAAGCGGTGAGTAGGGGTCGAACCCAAGGGAGTCAGTGTGGAATGGTTGTTCTTTACAAAGAAAGAAAAAGAAAGTAAATACAGATTGGGTTTTATGGGTTTTTTAGACAGAAAGTAAATTGCGTAAAAGTAAAGGTACTGAAAGGAAAGTGCGAGAAATTAAAGTGCTGAAAGTAAAGACCGAAAGTAAGTGCTGAAAAGTAAATTGCTGAAACAGTCGAGTTCAATATCAACCAAACAACATACTTTTGGTTTGTCGCACGCTGTATTTCAAGCGCAATCCGTACCAAATGTATGTTGGATTGATATTGAAAGCGTCTGTAGTAAGCGGAAAGTAAAGACTGAAAGTAAATGTGCTGAAAAGTAAAGTACTAAAAGTAAAGTGCGTAAAATAAAGTGCGTAAAAGTAAAGTGCTGAAATATAAATGACAGAAAAGTAAAGTACTGAAAGTAAATGACAGGTAAGTAAGGATGAAAGATATTCAGTCTAGGGTCTCTACTTGTGAGACAACCATCATGGACATCAAATGATCTTACTTTGTGTTCATAAGTGTGGAGTTATTCCTTTTTAAGACTTAACCCCTAAAGTAAGGCCTATTCAAGCGCTTACACCACAATCTACTCCAAAATCAAGACATAGACTTCTAGTTCTAAGTGCAGCCACTTGATCTTCACTTACGATCAACCAAGCGACTTAAGAAAGAGTAAACTACTCGGCTAAGCTTTGCTCTTTCGAGCATCCACTTAGCATAGTTGTCTAATCAAGATTGAACTACTCGGCTAAGCTTTGCTCTTTCGAGCATCCACTTAGCCTTGTCGTTCAACCGAATAATGGCACCAAACTAGTTGACACAAAATAGCATTAAGTTCAAGTCTCAAGATGCATACACAAGTATGAACACCCCTTTGACCGAATATGCTTAGCTACTTGTATTCATGGTAAGGAATACAAGCACCATACTTACGAAAGTAAAGAAAACAAGAAAAAGTAAAACAAGTGACCGAAAGCTTTTGTAACCGAAAACAACAAGAAAGTAAAAGAAGCTTTAGCTACTTGTATTCATGTCAAGGAATACAAGTAGCCATGGCTTTGAACAAGAAAGTAAAGGGAGAGGAGCTCCAAATCAAGACAAGTAAATGAAAGAGAGCTTCGGTTTTTGACAAGAAAGTAAAGGAAAGCATTAGCTACTTGTATTCATGTCAATGAATACAAGTAGCCATGGCTTTATCAAGACAAGAAACGTAAAGAAAGCTTGCTGGAAATTAAGAGCTTTGAAGCTCAAGAACAAGTGAAGAACAAAGAACAAAAGTGTGTTTGCATTGAAAGTGAAGAAAAGAGAGTTAAGCTCCCTTCTCTCTAAGGACTTTGGGATTTCTAAGGACATGGATTTCTAAGGCATAAGCCTCTATTTATAGACTAGGAAACTTGGGGGCTAAGCTTTGGCTTGAAGAAATATCCCAAAAGACTTCATTTTGATTGGTTCTTCCAAAAAGCACACTTCTTGAACTTATCTCTTGCACCTCCTCAAGCAAAACGACTTGGCCACTTGGGGCACTTGTATTGGCTTCTCCAAAGGGCAACTAGCCAACTTGCTTTTGGTTGAGGCAACCGGACTTGGATAGTTGAGGCAACCGGACTTGGATAGTTGAGGCAACCGGACTCCAAAACCAAACCGAAATGAATAGTATGGCCAACCGGACAAGAAGTAGTTTGGATTTGGTTGGACTTCTCCTGAGTGTGGCCGGAGCAACAAATGACCGGAGCATGGTGGCAAGGATATGAGCTTGATCGGAGCATCACCAGAGGTTGGTCGGAGTTCGCCGAAATATGGCTGGAATCTGACTGGAGCTTTGGTCGAAGCTTCTTGGATTTTGGAGAGTGTACTCTGAACGACAAAGTCATTCTAAGATGATCTCAAGAAGGATGCTAAGCCAAATTCTGCCCGGAACATGGTCGAAATCCCAAATTGGCCGAAATTGCCCTTGTTTGGGCTTGAGCTGGTTCCACTCCGGTGTTTTGTCTGGGAACTGAGATTGTCCAGGTTATTGGGCATTTAAAACACTTTGGTCAAGCCAGATTTGCCAGATTCCATGGTTTGGTCGAGCGACTTGGTTTTGGTGCTTATGCGCGCGGGGCCTTTGCTTTGAAATTGGGCCAACTGCCAATCTGCTCGGGCATTCTCCTTGGTTTTCCGACATTGTCCACCTTATTTTCCATTTTGATAACTTTGCTCGAGGTGGATTTGTCAGAGTAGCTCATTTTCCCGGGCAACTTGAATTCAGTGCTAGACAGCTCGGCTGGTGCGCGGGGCGCGGCCTGGTTTTCTCGGACGCGGGCCTCGGACAAGGACCTGGCATTTCTCGGCGCTGGCTCTCGGATGCATCCGGCATTTCTAGGACGGGCCCGGGACAGGGACCTGGCATTCTCGGACGGGCCCGGGTACGGCTCTCGGTACCCGGGTGAAGTTTCTCGGTTCCTGGCTGAGGTCCTCGGGCCTTGGCTGGCTTTTTGGTACAATTCTCCCTTTTTAAGTGTGATTCCTCTTTAGACTCCAAAATTGCATGTATACATAAAACGACATCAACAAGCACATGTTCGTATGACCAAATATCTTATTTGGTGGGTTTTGTGTACTTGATGAATCGTATAAATACGACCCATCAGCAGTATCATGCACATAACTTGTTGCAATGGAGATCACTAACTTCGTTGATCTTGTTTTGTAGGAAATGTACCTGGATGGATTTGAAGACACACTTTTTTCATTCCGGAGAACACTTCCTTCCATAATAGCAATTAGTGACGAAGCCCAGGCAGATTTGAAAAGGGAACAATGTTAAGGCGAAATGCACCTCCTGGTCTTGCTTAGTTGTTAAAGGCAGGGTCAGATGAGGAGGAAGAAGAAGAAGGGGACAAGAACGTTAAGAAAACACCATTTGTAAGTTTGTACGCAAACTTCTAATTAGGCTATTTATGATAAGAACACATTTATAATCCGTCGTTTTTTATTATAATTTGTAGATAGACTATTTCTGATAGACATAAATTTATCACACAGTATTTTAAATAAAATTTGTATCGTTGATGCTGTTTCACATCCATGAATATATATTTTTGCTCTTCTTACTTTAAACGTCTATCTAACTTAGCATCTTGATAATGGCTTTATAATTCGTAGGTTATAGATAAATTCTAAAAAGCGTACACTTATAATGCGTAGCACCTGCTTTAAAATAAGTAGCGATAATGTTGTTTCATAGAACACTGTGATGCATATTTTTTTTAATTTACAAATTGTTAATTTTTAGTTTTTGAAAAGTTCTTATACCTTCCTTAAATACCAGAAACTACTTTCGGAGTAGGAAAGCGCCGCAAAACTATTGGTTTCCGCAGTTAAAAATTATGATCAGGCTTACAAAGCAGCGTTGAGATCCCCCTCGCCCCCCCCCCCCCCCCCATTTCAAAGACAGGATCAACAATAATCACAATGAGATTAAGAAAGAAATGGCCATTTACAAGGGAAAGAGTGTTCAGAAGAAAAGAAATAAAGACTCTTCAAACACTCCAGCACTGGAGGAGGAAGTTACTATTCGAGAACATATCATCACTACAAACCGCACATTAGTTTCAGAGGAGAAACATAGAGAATGGCGGAGCCAGAACATTCTGTGGGTGATTTTACACCTACAACTCCTTTGGAACATCATCAACATGTGGTGGAACACCAAACGGAGTAGTTTAAAACACAAATTACTAATCGTAGCGAGGCATCCAGCCAACAACCATTAGAGACAGCAGTCCCACAATAGCACTCTTCAACCGAAAGACCTCTAGACAAATCAACAAAACCGTCTGCAGAGTATGATGACACATCAGTTGGGGTGCCCACATCTGAGCCGAGAGAGGAAGAAGAAGTTCTGATGAATTTTAAACTACCAGATGTGCCTCCACTAGATATACCTAGTGTAACAGACCTCCCAACTCAAGTTCTTGAAGAGGATGCGGGGTGTGTGACGAAGTAAGCAGTAAGCTATTGGATTCAAAACCCGTTGCTAGTACTCAACAACGTAAATCACCATTTGTTGAGAGTATTATCAACTTGATGGTACCAACAGAACCAACTTACTGCCACTTTTGTGAGTGGGTGTACAATGGGGACAGTAAGATAGGTACTGAATTAAATTTGTCAACTTTCTAATATCTCAAGTATTAACATTTCGTAGGTTTTGTTCATAGTTCGTAACTTGATTGCACGTAATGGATTGCTATATTTTCACTGATATTTTATTTGAGTGTGGGATTGACGTTTGGGAACAACGCGACTTTTCTACTATACAGAAAGACAAATACCTCTCTAGTGTCACCATTGACTTATGGGCACTATTCTTGAATGAAAATAAGAAATACAGATCCAACAATAGCATATTCAGATTTTTTGCCTCGACTCAAGCAACAGTGAGTGTGAACTACTTTTTTGAACACACATTTTATCCACTGCGATGCATATCCTTTACACTAGACTACCTTGCAGATCCAGTTCACAAAGGATGAGGGAACACCAGACACTCGAGCTACAACATTCAAAAGGGTACTAAAGAGGGATCTTGCTAAATTTTCAAGAGTAAATGTTCATGATGTGACATTGGTAAGTCTGTGGTTCATCAATCTATATTATTCACTTTTTTATCAGAACTGTTCTAATTAAATGCATTTGTGATCGTAATGTGCCACGACGAACATTTCTATTTGGTATGCTATGACATGATCCGGGCCAAGATAGAGGTGATCGCTAACTCCAAGAGGATAAGGAATTTCAAGTTGAAATATGACAGCAAGGTTTACAATCTGGTAATCAAGAAACTATTCTGTTATTTTAAAATTTGTAATCTACTTCAAAATGCGTAGCTCGATACACGTTTCTCCTAAACTTTTGATTCCAAATGTTATTTAAATCAGTAATGTTTTCCTCTTAAACTTTGACATGAATGCAGACATACAACATCTTGGATTATCAGAATGAAATCAAACACAAGAAGTATGACATGTTAGCCAAAGAAAAACCAAGACGCATGCCTATGAGCTGGAGAACAAAGGATATGGTACAGATTGTGGAATTTTTGTTATGCGCCACATGGAAACATACAACGGCTGTAGTGAAAAAAAACTGGACTTCTGACCTAGTGGATGAAAGTGAGGAGGTGTGTACATACTCATCGATTTGAAACTTTCACCAATGTTAATATCTGCTTGACAATATTTCCATTGACATGCACCAAAATGACCAACTGGTAGCACTGCGTGACAGTTACATGAACGTGATTATACGATCACAAATGAACTCATGAAAAAACGCAGTGTTGCAATGCTTTAATGAATGGAGGAAAAGGAAACCTCAAGAAAAATATGCTTAGATTACCTTTTCCCAACTGTTGTAAACACTAATTTTCAATATGTTGCTTAGCATTTTGAATAGGGTAATTACATTCAGGATATTGTCTGTTTTGTATCCCACTACGAATTATACTGGTTATCCTACGAATAATATGTACTAGGTAGTCTCATTTCAATTACGAACAGTTGTTATTACTTTGTAGCATCACTTCATACTAGGTAGTCTCTTAATTCATTGTGAAATATGCAAAACATACTACGAATTATGTGAACAAGACTACGAATTTTAAGTACATATGCTTCATATTTTGTATTGAGAATTCTAATAGTTAAAAACAAAATACTTCGGTTATGAAACTGATTATCCTCGCCAAGAATATGTTTCCAAAAAAATCCAAACAAGAAAGCAACAGGTGTGTGAAGAATGTATCAGTTCTTTGATACGAATTATGAATGTAAATCTACGAATCATAAACTCAATTACTCTAAGTTGTTCTAGATCAACGACTACATATTCACATATGTCCTCAAAAGGGGCATCATGCTTTCGTGAATCGTCAAGGAGTCTCTTTGGACGGGTACGCTTGCTCTTTCTCGTTGCAATATCCACATGATCTTAGAGGTTTCTTTGATTTCTCCCTAGCAATTTCTTGGGAACTCCGTATTCTCTTGCCACATCCTTTGTTTCTTGACATTCGTGGATTATTGACTACCACTGCTGCAGGCTATGGAATTTGCAAAATAGATTTGAAATAATCGAATTTGGATGCACTGCAGTCGACACCACGAGTCGAAGCTTGCTCCTTAACTAAATAATATATGTGATCGTGGAATTTTTGCATGCTATCAACATCATTCTTAAAGCTACATGTAGTAGCATTGACGTGGAACCATATTTCCTACGATAGTCTTATTTGTTCTTATGTTTCATTCGGATTTTCAGACTCAACAAGGAACATACCAGGATTGTACTTTCTTACTGCCTCTTTACACCATCTGGTCATTATCATAAAATCAGGAATCATGTCGTGAAGTAAAAAAGAACATGACAAAGAAGAAGTGACATACATATATAGCCACACGATTCCAACTTCATGTAACTGCATTTTAACCTTCCACCAATTTCTGTGAATACCACCTACAATTGAGACGAGACTTTAATTCATTATAAGAACAGTAAAGCATTATTCGTATGAAACTGATCCTACGAATTATAAAATTACCTGAAACAGTTTGATATCCTCCTTGCATCATTTATAATGTACATTTTATCATATTCAAAATCATTAATCGTCTGAACCGCACATTGATAGGCAGCATCTGACATTTCGCATTGCATTTTCTTGAAAATGGGAAGTGTGAATGTTTTTGATGCATGCTTCACCAATTGATGAGAAGAATTCGAAGAAGGTACAGAACTTCTCGATTCTCGATCAAGATGTACTCTGTTATATCTCTGTAAATCTATAGCACTGTTGAACCCCTACCCCCCCCCCCCCCCCCAAAGATCCACTAGAGTCATGTATTTGTGAAGATACCTTCCAAAAAAAAAGAATTCTTGCTTTCCGAGGGCGCCCCCATACTTACATATATGAAATAAACGGGAATCCATGATTACCTTATATCATATATATCAGTGACCCATTTGTTGCCTTGAAGATCATATTTTGTAATCACCTCCCATTCTTCAAAAAAAATTCAATCGTTATTATCACCCCGAATAACAACTTTTATGCTTTTTATAAAATCAGTCTCTCTGCATAACGAAATGTCCACCTATTTGAATGAAAGAATAATTAAACACAGTAGCTTGCTCAAACAAAAAATCTTCGCAACAAAGCAACAACTTAATCAAGTTTACAAAAAACTACAAATTATAAAACTGTGAGTACGATTATGTCTTGACAATACCTTCGCTTGTAATTTTTCTGTGATGTGCCACATGCAAAACCTATGTCGACTCGAGGGAAATATTGTGGAGATGGCAACCTTCATTGACGCATCTTGGTCAATAACAATAACACTAGGTTCGCGTTCCAACAACTTCTTGAAGCATGTGAGCAACCATGTATATGAATCAACGTCCTCCAATAGTATCAACCCAATAGCAAGTGTCACACTTCTCAGCTGGTTGTCTACGCCAGTAAAAGGTACAAACACCAAATTGTTCCCATAAAAATATCAAGTATATAGATATTAACGTTACAAATAATGGTACACATAAATACTCAATGTTTTGCTTACTTATTTGATCGATAAGTTGCATCAAACGAAATAGCATCACCGAATATAATGATGTCCCTCCTTGCTATCCCACCATGCCAAAACAATCTGGTAAGGGTGCCTTCCCCGTCTAAAAAGCACTCATTGGCATACCCTTGGCAAGTCTTTTTCTTGTTCGGTAAATGGTGAACAACCGTTTGAGTGTCATTACGGCAGTATAAAGCTTCCAATCCCTCTTAAAAAATTTCAAATCAGTGACAGTGGCTCCTATATTTAGAAACCCACCACATAACTCTTTCCTAATATGATGAGCTTTTGTAGCCCCTATACAAACTTTTCCACATTCCATGATCAAATTCCGGTCAACAAAGGACAAATGTAGTTGCGAACTCAAAAATTGTTTACCTATGTCAGATTCCAAACATTGATTGTGGGTTTCTTCAAACGAATAGACACGATCAACTATGTTTACCAAAAGTCTTGCTTCACATCCACAACGAGCGTCCCTCCTAGATCTCTCATTGTGTTCAATGAAATTTACAGTATCAACCACATGACATTTTTCTTTGAAACCCTATCTTTGACACAACAGATACTTTAGGGTAACAATCCCATCTGACCTGTTACTAGTTGACAAACAGACCACAAATCCAGCGATACATGCATATTGTTTGTAAAATAGTATAGCTTCATCGAGATTTACAAATAACATCCCCACATACGGCTTTAGGTCAACCAGACACTTAGGAATCCAACACTTTTTCCCGATGCAGAAACAAATGTATAATTTTCATCATCAAGGGCAGTAGTTTCGTCATTGTTATTGGCTGAAAAACAAAAAAAATAGCACTAGGTTAGACAGTTCAATCACAAAGTAAAAGAAACAGGGGAACACACCTACATAGCTACGAATGATACATTATACAATAGAAATGTTACATTTAGTTGGATACATTACAATATGTAATCTAAACAAGAGGCTGTTCCGAATATATAGTTCGTACTACTAATTGTATGAAAATGTTCAATTACACAATGAAAGAAAAGGGGAAAAACATATACATGGTACAAATAATATATAATATTATTGGGTGTTGGATTCATTCACTAAAAAAACAAGCAGACTCAACTTCATAAGGGGACGTTAAAATACTGTCTAATCCAAACTTAATGAGACGTCTTGCATTAAATGCCAAGACCGAATATTGATAAACAAAAACGTAACGAGATGTCCTGCATTAAACTCTAGGACCAAAACTTGATCTACAAAAATAGTCGATCGCGCTTAAATGATTGCATACAGTGCATCAATGTGTACTTGAATGGCTGTCGTCGGGCACATTCATCATGGCTGTCGTTGAGTTCTGAGTGACCAAACAAAAGAAAATTGATCGCAATCGCCTAGGTTTTTGCGCACGACTGCGGATTGCGGAATGTTTTGCGCACGACTGTGGAACTGATCAAATCTTTTTGAGAAAAAAACAGGATCTGAACGTACTGTCTATTATTATTATACCCTTTAACCATATTTAAAACGTAATTATATGCAAATAATTTTGTTGGTTAATAGTCGTGAGATCTTTGATCCAACGATTTATTAAACTTCTCATTTCTCATGGATTTAAACACTTCTCATATAATTCTAATTCTTAAAGAGAAACGTTGTATGGTTGAATATTTTGTAAGTTTTAATATGAATGTATGAATGTGTGTATAATAATTTTACTTTATTTTAATTGCTGTTTTTGAATTCCACCCACACAATTGGTTTACCAAAAAATGCGAAAAAATAATAATAAGTAAAAATAAATAAAAAAAGTGAAAGTGGCGCTGGAAGTTGCCCTGGAATCGTGATTTGCTTGGATTCTGCACAAAGCAGATTCTGGCTCGGTGAGGTTTTACTCTCTATTCCTCTGTGATTTGAATTTGATCATACAGCGGCTAATTTGTGCTCCTCTCCATTCCCGGAGATCATTAGGGTTTCTTTCATCGTTCCTAAATTTGTAAGTGTGTTTCTCCTCTTATTGTCGGCAACACCTCAGGATTCTCACGTTTTTCATATATCGGAGTATCTATTTGCTGCCTTCTTTTGGATTATGTATGTCATCTTGTTTTTATTCGACCAGAAGGTGATTTAGCTTTTAGAGATGTATATTTTTAGTTAGAGTTCTGATTGGTGAGCATCTGTACCAACAAACATGCAAATGGTTTCATGTGCCTATGAGCTTTGGTACATATTGTGTCCTTTGGGATTCAAAACTTTTACATGAGGTTCAGATAGTAAATTTTCTATAGGAGTATGATGTAACGCTTGTCAAGCCCTCTCTTTCTGTATTTCAAAGCGCTGGTTAACTTGGGGTTGTGGCAGTCTCAGAAAGTTTGGTACTCAAAATCTTATAATGCTTGTTTGTAGACATCAACTTTTTTCACAGACCAGCGTTCTCTTACCAATTGCTTTTTTTTAGTTTATACATTTTTTTTTATTGCGTTCTTTTTTTCTGAAAAACACTTCGTCTTTTCTTATTGGTCAGGTATTGCAGGTTTGAGACCGGTGAATTCTCTGAGACAAAATAGAGAAGACTTGAGGCACTCACTGTAATTGTAAATGAGTACATTGCAAAATGTAGCTGCTTGATAGAGCTGAAGTGTGTGCAAATTGATCTGGGCTCTCTGTTTCCAATTGGGGTTTGATTCACTTTGAGTCTTCAAGTGATTATTTTATTAACGCCTTGGATGCACATAATCGGTCCATCTCCATAGATATAGATGTGTCCTTGTTCATAAATTGGCTTCAAAAACATGGATGATGATGGAGGACTGCAAGCACTTTTTCCCGGTGTGGAAGTGGGAGACTCTCGTATCTTTGTTGCGTCATGCATTGCTGCTGCACTGGTTGGTATCCTAACCATTCTCTATACTGCTTTCCAGTGGAGAAGAAACATAAATTTAAGCTGGATGAAAGCCATAGCTCGGTCAAAAAAGAATCCGAAGGCAAGACATAAGGCTCCTATCACTCCCCACACATGGTCTTTGGAATCGATTTCTCGTGGTAAAAGTCTCAATTGCTGTGTCTGTTATAAATCTATGTGTGCCTCTCAACCCATGGGACCCATGGAAGACACTTTCATCCATAGATGTAGCATTTGTGGTGCTGCAGCTCACTTGAGCTGCTCAGCAAATGCACATAAAGATTGCAAGTGTGTTTCCATGTTTGGATATGAGCATGTCTTGCATCAATGGGCAGTTAGGTGGACAGATGTCACTGATCAACCGGACGAAACATCTTTCTGCAGCTATTGTGAAGAACCTTGTAGTGGATCCTTTCTTGGCGGGTCTCCTATTTGGTGTTGCATGTGGTGTCAACGGGTTGTACACGTGGATTGCCACAGTAACATGTCGCTTGAAACGGGTGATATTTGTGATTTGGGACCATTTAGAAGGTTGATTTTATCTCCACTTTTTGTTAAAAAACTTAACAACCAGTCTTCTCAAGGTGGATTATTGAGTACAATTACCCAGGGAGCTAATGAGATTGCATCTACAGTTCGTGCAACTATAAGAAGCCAAAGTAAGAAGTATAAACAAGGAAGTGAATCCTCTTCCGACCCAGTTAACAAATGTAACCCAGGAGATGAAGAAGGCACGGCAGAGTCTACTTATGTATCAAATTCCTCTATCGGAATGGAAACATCTCATGGGAACGCAAACTCTAATCCTCAGGTTCAAGGTGAGGATAAAGATTGTAACTTAGATTCTTGGCCCAGCTTTAAGAGAAATTTATCGATCAACCAAAAGGACGAAAATCAAGTTATTAGGATGAGGCAGAAATATGAGTTGACTGATTTACCGGGAGATGCTAGACCCTTACTAGTCTTCATTAACAAAAAAAGTGGTGCTCAAAGAGGAGATTCGCTCAAGCAGCGATTGAACATTCTTTTAAACCCCGTGCAGGTACATTCACATTTGATGTTGTTTGTTTTTTGCTTGAATTCGTGTCATTCTGGTTGGGATATTTGTATTCTCATTGATTAAGGACATGCTTGACGTCCATTTCTTATGCATCTATTTGGTTTTCCAATGTTAAAAATGGTTTTCCTAGAAGAAGAAGTACTCGTTGTGGCACATTAATTGTATGTCTCACGAGTCAAAACTGTTTGAATCACTGCCCATTCCAGAACCGATAGTGTTTCTGAAGAACGCAAAGTGTGTATCACCTTACACAGGATTGACAATTAGATTCAAGGTGTGATCAAACAAAGTATGGTAGAAGGGGTAGTGGCCTAGCGGTCAATCTCTTGGTCATTTAAGCAACAGGTTGGCGGTTCAAGCCCCTAGACGCATCTTATGGCCTGAGTCCGATCCCTGCCTTAAAAAAGTTAAACAGAGTATGAGATTGTAGAGGGGATAGCTGTTAGATTGCTTTGGAATAGTATCCTATGTACAGGTTCTGATTACAGTATATATATATTGTTGTCACTGGTGCTTTAGAGAGAAAATTCCATGTTCATTCTGACAAGACTTCAAATGCACTATATCATGTTCATGGAGCAACTAGAATTTACTATTATTTTCCTAAATGTTTTTAGAAACTACACGATTATCTGGTTGTTGATGATTCTGGCTGTTTCGCTTTACTATGTCTATTGCTGGAAGCCACCATAACGTGGTGCGCACACTGGCGCATTCAACAGCCAAAAATTAGTGGATAAAAACTATCTGGCTTCGGCCAGAGGAGAATGCTTTCTGCGCTCTTCGGCGGAGTGCTAATCATCCAGAATTGTTGCTTTCTTGTGTCGGCAGCTTTTTGTTCTTGTTTTTGGTGGTATTGACCCTAGATGGTAGTGTGTGTTATTGTAGTGGTCTTTTTTGCAGTCTATTTTGGTGTATGGGTCTTTGGGCCCTGGATTGTTTTTTGAAGCCTTGTGGGCTTTATGAATCAAAAAAAACTATCTGTACCTGTTTTATGTGATAGAGGCGGTTGCTAACTTTAGATTCAATGAGATGTCATACTGCAGAATTCCGCTAAGCATTTTTAGTTTTGTGTATCCATTACAATTGTTCGTCGTTCAAAGAAATTCCTCCTTGCGTCATTATCGTGACCTCTCCTCTGAATGAATGTCAACCGTTGCTGATTATGGTGCTTTGATATGTCAGAATCTGTTTATTTTGTTGTTTGTATTTCACTATTGACCATAAGGTTCACTATTCAGTTAATGCTGCACCACCACCAGTGTTCAGCATGCTTTCATTTAGTTTGCCAATTTAATAGACACATATATATTTAACTTAAGTATTTTTCTTTCATTTCCTGGTAGGTTTTTGAGCTAAGTTCGACACAAGGTCCTGATGTGGGCCTTCATCTTTTCAGAAACGTACCCCACTTCCGGGTTTTAGTATGCGGCGGAGATGGTACTGTAGGCTGGGTTTTGGATGCTATTGATAAACAAAATTTTATTTCCCCTCCTCCTTTGGCTATTCTTCCTGCTGGAACAGGAAATGATCTTGCTAGGGTTCTGTTCTGGGGAGGCGGCTTGGGCTCGGTTGAGAGGCAAGGAGGCCTATGTACATTGTTACACCACATTGAGCACGCTGCAGTTACAATTCTTGACAGGTGGAAAGTAACCATTGCTGACCAACATGGCAAGCAAATTGAACCTCCAAAATATATGAATAATTATCTGGGTATGTAACATATTCATAAACCGGATATGACCTCACATGCACTTGTATGGAATTAAATAGATTGAGTTTTTTAATATGTGTTGATATTTACATGTACCTGTAGAGGCTTCAAGCTACTTTAAAGTGTGATAAGAAAACAAAAGTTTAAATTCTTTCAAAAAAAAACTCTTGAGTCAGTTCCACACTTAAATGTTTGAATGAAATTGCTAGAAGCAAACGTCTCCAACTGATATAATTATATGGTTGAAACCAAAAGGTCCACTTTGTCCAGTACCTAGTCGCATGTCTATATGATTTCACTTTTTTTTACCCCGTAAATCCTTTCATTTTGTATTACAGGGATTGGTTGTGATGCTAAGGTTGCTCTTGATATCCATAATTTGAGAGAAGAGAATCCTGAAAAATTCTACAACCAGGTATCAACTTGTATGGTCTGACTGGTTACTTGCAAGCTAACTCAACTGGTAGTATTCGTCTTCTAATTAGGGCAGAAAAGTTGTAGGCATAGTGGCAAACGTCTTGTAGAGTATACTATAAATTTGATATTTCAAAGAAATTTGTTTTTGAACGTTGGCTACGCCTGTCGCCTATTATTTATAGGGTCCAAAAAAGCCTGGACCGTGGGAACTACATGGGCTTCCTATGGTGGTAGGGTTACAAAGTTCCAGTTAATACAGATGACAAAATAAGAGGCCTCGGCCTTACAGTGTAACAATAGCCTAGATTCTAAGTCGCGATGAATCTGGAGCTGTATCTGCACACCTGCTCTAAAAGTAGAGACCACATGTGCATCAATACAGGATCTAAATAGATTATTTAGCAAACCTGGTCCCGGTGATCCCACCTTGTGGGGGTCTGATTCTAGTATGATGCCTTTGATTTCAAAGGATTAGAACAAGCGAGTTTGTACTTCTTGGAGGGTGTAGCTGATGTTAAGGAACGATCAATGTGCAACTTTTTCTGTGGTGGAAAGTATGTCAGGGTTTGAAGATGAGTATAAATGTGATAACTACTGATAGATTTTGTTCCCATTGTTGTTAATTTTGGGATAGATTTAGTCTCTTTTTTAGCTTGCTAGCGAGCTTTTGGTGGCTCCTTAGAAGATGTTTGCCGGTTAAGAGTTAATTACGAGTGCTTTTGGAAGATTCAATTTTTTGTCTCGTGTGTAGCTATGATAGTTATTCCTTCAGGCATAAGATTCTTGTCACTTGGCAGTTGGCAGTTGTATGTCAAGTACATAGTTCACCTTGTCACTTGGAAGTTGGCACTGGCAGTTGGCAGTTGTATGTCAAGTACATAGTTCACCTAGACATTGTTTCTTTTTTTCTTTCAAAAATGTAGACAGGTTTGTTGTGGTCTAATTCTACCTCGATGCTGCATCAGAGCAAACAAGGGTGGGGTTGTATGACATTCATTGTCTTGGCTGATTGTTTATATATTATAATGATGCTTGTACTTCGAAGCTTCTAAGTTCTATTTACCACGTATATGAGGTCAAACTCCACTTGTGCAGTTTATGAATAAAGTTCTATATGCAAGAGAAGGTGCTAAAGGTATAATGGATAGGACTTTTGAAGACTTCCCTTGGCAAATCCGTGTTGAGGTTGATGGCGTTGAAATAGAAGTGCCTGAGGTACGTGAATCAATCAGTATATCTCGGAATATATGCAACTTGGTTTTTTAGATACATGGAATTCTGTATCAGCTACACTAATAATCAACCGAGTGGGAACAAAAAAGGAATGGTTGCAATAAGCTGAATACAGTCTTTTCTATGCGCAAGAATAAACAGCACAGGCTTAATGGTATATTTTGTTTGAATGCATTGGGATCTTTTTCTCCAGAATGCTGAAGGTGTCCTTGTTGCTAATATTGGGAGCTATATGGGTGGCGTGGATTTGTGGCAAAATGAGGATGAGACATTTGATATTTTTGATCCTCAATCCATGCATGACAAGATACTGGAGGTTGTGAGCATATCTGGAACGTGGCATCTGGGGACCCTCCAGGTAAAATATTTTTGTAATTTATTAATTAGCGTGACATACATTGCATGTATAGGTTTTATATTCTGTTGAGCAAGTTTTTTTTTCCGTTTCGTGCTATACAAATTCATTTCATTATGGCAAGTTACACCATATGTTAAGGTGCATATTATTCCTGATGGTTCAAGACCATGGGAATGTGTAAAATATCCCCACAAATTGTTGTAGTATTCGCCATGTGTGAGGCCATTTTAGTTTGTTAAAGACAGCTAATATATTGGAAGTCAATGTCTCTGGACCATCATGTATGATGTTATTGGATCAAAACGCCTTCACTTTCGATTTTTAACAAACGTTATGGTTCACCATTCTTTTGTTTTAGTAATGAATAATACATTCCACAATGGGCAACCTTACAATTGTATACATAAATCTGGAAATTGGTTGATATGTATTAACTCATAATTGTTTCTCTAATTTATATAGGTCGGTCTGTCACGGGCCAAACGACTTGCACAAGGACAGTCTATTAAAATTCAACTGTTCGCACCATTTCCTGTTCAAATAGATGGTGAGCCTTGGTCTCAGACGCCATGTACATTGTTCATAACCCACCACGGACAGGTTGTATTTTTAGCTCTCTTCCACCCTCTTTCTCTTTCAAGTTAATTATGATGTATTATCTGTTACGTAAAAAATAAATAAAGAAGGATAATATATATACAAAAATAAGGTTATCCAATAATGTGGGGAGTGGGAAAAAAAATAGTCTGTGGGCAGTGAAGTGAGAGTGAACATGTGTGTACTACTGAAGTCCCTTTAGAATTGATTTTGTACTCGGTAGAGATTGATAATGATGAGTCAACATTAGATCACATCAATGACATGAAGATGAATTTTTAAAGGTTAAGATCTGATTCTCAAGTTCTCGAGAAAAAAAGAGGGGTTCTCATTTGAGCGCTCCTCGTGAGAACTATATAACAGTTCTCTTGTTTCAATAAATGCTCTAAAGTTTCAGTAGGTCTAGTCTGTTGGTTGATAAGCCTTTTCCTTTCCTTCAATCAACTGTTCAGGCATTCATGTTGAAAAGAGCAGCAGAAGAGCCTCTGGGACATGCAGCTGCCATAATTGCTGATGTACTAGAGACAGCTGAAACAAACCATGTAATTAATGCCGTACAGAAGCGAGCTTTACTTCAAGAAATGGCTCTACGGCTGTCGTGAGGTCTTTTTATTTGTGCTTGATAATTTTGTCAGCGCCCGTTGTATAACAGGCTGGTTTCTATTGTTGCTTGTTAACTTCCTTGGTCATTTTCCAGGTCCTTCCTCCATGGTTGGTGGTTGAATTTGCTGAAGCACTTCACATGTATATGTTTTACTCTTACACTGTAAAATTCCAATGGCTCCAACAACGTTTGTACTTGAAAGCAAGCAAAGAGCATTTGCATGCATTTGGCGAATATGGGCTCTTTCATTTGGCACATCAGATTGGGGTTGATGCACATTAGTGTAGGATCGCAGTGAGTTGATTTTAAATGCCTTCGATTTCTGTTGTCTACTTATGTTTGGTTTTTAGCTGTTTTGATTTACGGCCTTGGTGAAAAGGAATTAATCAAAGCGCTCGCTTGTTAATTATTCGGGCTTAAATTTTTGCATGGCTTCTCCAATCAAAAAGTCGGGGCAGTGAAAATTATTTTACCATTCATCAAAATCTGGCAATTCCTATTTGTATTTTGTATCAGATCTGATGTAGATGACAAATAAACAAGCATAGGGGTTGACAATCGGCATGGCGGGTATTGCCTTTACATGAAAGGTTTTAGGGCCAAATAATCGACATTTTGATGAGGTTCAAAAAAATATTATGGCCGGGCCGATTCGGGCTTGGCTTAATATTTTAAGCACAGGGCCGATTTTAAGGTTGACTATTAGGCTGAAAATTATTTTTATAATCAATATTTCATGTAATTGATTACAAATGAAGGGTTAAGATTATGTATAAAGTTAGTTTTTGGTACAAAATATAAAGTTTGTCAAAATCAACCTATAATTCGTCACTCTTCGAGCGAAAAATGAAAAAGACGACATAGTTCGTCTGTTTCATTTTATAATTCGTCACCAAGAAAATGCATCAAAAATCAGGATTTAATCTCATCCATTCAAATCACAAGATCAATGACTATGATTAATTTGTATTTTGTACCAAAAAATTAACTTTGTACCTGATCCTTTTCCTACAAATGAAATAGTTTTATGTAATAGAAATCATATTAACATCAAGGTGAATTATTTTAATTTAGGAAAAGGATTACGAGAACTTAGAACTATTGTAATTGCAGGATCATCTATATCAACGACCCGGGTTTTTAGCATATTTCTAAATCGAATTAAACATGATTATATGTTTTTTAGGACATATTTGTCACTTTGTACCTTCGCTGCACAGTTTAATCGCAATCGCATTGAATGTTGTCGTCAACTTTATTCTGGTCACGTGTTATTTGTAAAGTTCTTAATTTATAGTATATACTTCTTGCCTACCATAAGATGCCTTAAAAAAATCACAATATCACCAACGTTGCTACTTATTAGAAGATTAATTATATACACTACTATGTTATACTTCCCAAGTCCTGTCCATTTAAACTCTATTTTTTGATAGTTAAGATAAAATAAGTTACTTTCAATCACCATAAGTTACTTTCAGTTACTATAAGTTACTTTCAGTCACTATAAGTTAATATAAGTTTCAATTAAGTTAAGTTAGACAACCACCGCCGGCCGGAGGTGGTGGTGGGCAATGGTGGTGGGCGGCGAGCGGTGGTGGTGGTGGTGGGGCCCTTCTGTTAAGTTAAGTTACTATAAGTTTCAGTTAAGTTAATATCAATCACTATAAGTTACTTTCAGTTACTATCAATCACTATAAGTTACTATCAATTACTATAAATTACTATCAATTAAGATAAGATAAGACACTATAAGTTTCAGTTTAAATGGATACACCCTAAGTCTTCACGAACTTTACTACTTAGATGTTAGAACATGAATTACAGTAATGTAGAATTTTACTACTTGCTTCCCACTTAGTAATCATCATTAGCATTGAAATCACGAATTTTGCTTCATATCGAAGTGTAACGCTGCTGGGGTTGTTTCTTAGCTATTGTCAAGCAAAGTTATTGTTGGCCATCTTAATTCGTTATTTCGTCGAGTGATTAATTGGAGAGAAATTTGGGCTCTAGGTCGTGGATTCCTTGTGTTTGGTGCGAGATCATGGTTGTCAATATTTTAATTAGTCGATAGTACCCTTATTACGTCAGAAATCCAATTAAAAAGTGAATTATCTGCATTAATCGGAGTTAAATCAGAACTGCTAGTCACATAAAATCTACGGATGTAAAAGTTCTAAGTTTCATGATATACGCGGTCAGAAACTTGAGGCTTAACATCAATTAAATGAATAATTGCAATGCATTACAAAATGAAATTAGAAAATTGTAAAATCAATGAGATTTATCAAACGGAAAAGAATCACATACAAAGTTGATTTTTTGGTACAAAATACAAACTAATCATAGCCCTTGATCTTGTGATTTGAATGAATGAGACTAAATCCTGATTTTTGGTGCATTTTCTTGGTGACGAATTATGAAATGAAACTGAGGAACTATGTCGTATTTTTAATTTTTCGGCTCGAAAAGTGACGAATTATAGGTTGATTTTGACGAACTTTATTTTGTACCAAAACTCAACTTTGTACCTGATAAGTATAAAGGTTTTGGATCAAATAAAAACCACATTTAATGATAAAAATTATAAACCACCTAAGCATTTGACACATGGCACTCTCGACCAATCATAATTCGGGGCTCTTTTTGTAAATAAAAAAAATTAAAACTGACTTATTTAAAAATACATAATAGATGCGAGGGTATAAATGTCCTAAAAATAACATCATTTGGCATATTAGACCTTTGATGCTTTAAAGAGTGTCGGGAACAGACTAAAGATCTGATAGAGATAAGCTATACATCATTGCATAGCTAACTCATAGCTCTACAATTCTCTAGTTCATACCAAGAGCAGTAAATGTGGTTTAGAAGATCGAAACACAAGTCAAAGTGAGCGCATCTACAAAATTCGTAGTGGGTTACATTGGTTTCTGCATTCCCCAAGTTTTTCAAACTTTTAAATGACGTCACCTGTTATCGGTGTGAACTAGAGAGTTGTAAAGCTTTGAGTTAGATACGCAACGGTATATAGCTTGCCTCTATCGGATTTTTCATTAGCTCACAGAACTCAATTCAAACAACAAAGGTCTAATATGCCATTTGTGTTGCCAATTAAGTCTGAACATTTATGCATTAAGTCTGATCATTAAGCTTTCACTCTTGTTCCGACCTTCTAAACGACCTTGTCTGCTCTTGGTGTGAACTAGATACTATTAGCCCTTTGAGTTAGCTACGCAACGATACATAGCTTGCCTCTATCGGATTTTTCATTTGCTCCCAGAACTCAATTGAAACAACAAAGGTCTAATATGCAATTTGTGGTGCCTATTAAGTCTGAACATTTATGCATTAAGTCTGATCATTAAGCTTTCACTCCTGTTTCGACCCTCGGTGTGAACTAGAGAGTTGTAGAGCTTTGACTTAGCTACGCAACGATATACAACTTACCTCTATCAGATTTTTCATTTTCTCCAGCACTTAATTGAAACAACAAACGTCTAATAGGCCATTTGTGGTGTCAATTAAGTCTGAACATTATGCATTAAGTCTGAATAGTAAGCTTTCACTCGTGTTGCGACATTCTAAACAACCTCGTCTGCTCTCAATGTGAACAAGAGAGTGGTAGAGCTTTGAATATCTACGCAACGATATATAGCTTGTCTCTATCAAAATTTTCATTTGCTCACATCACTCAATTGAAACAACAAAGGTCTAATATGCAACTTGTGGTGCCTATTTCAAGTCTGATCATTAAGCTTCCACTCGTGTTTCGACCCTCGGTGTGAACAAAAGAGTTGTAGAGCTTTGAGTTAGCTGTGCAACTATATATAACTTGCCTCTATCAGATTTTTCATTTGCTCCCAACACTCAATTGAAACAACAAACGTCTAATTTGCCATTTGTGGTGTCAATTAAGTCTGAACACTATGCATTAAATCTGAAAATTAAGCTTACACTCTTGTTTCATCATTTTAAACAACCTTGTCTGCTCTCAATGTGAACTAGAGAGTGGTAGTACTTTGAATAAGCTACGCAACGATTTATAGCTTGTCTCTATCAGATTTTTCTTTTGCTCCTAGCACTCAATTGAAAAAACAAAGGTCTAATATGCAATTTGTGGTGCTAACTAAGTTTGAACATTTATGCATTAAGTATGAACACTAAGCTTTCTGACGTGTAGTATTTTGTATGTCAAAAACAATTTATAAGTCGGTTTCAAGTCAAACTGGTGCGCGGCTACTGCGGGAGGGGCTATCGGTGATCGAAATCCCGTGAGGTTTGGGGTCACATAATCCCTTAGTACCCTTTCATCTAGTACATGGGGTTCTTGGTTATCCATGGCTCTTGTAGGTGTTTTTGTCGGGGTTTTTGTTGGAGTTTTGGGTTTGGTATTTGTCGAGGAAGAAGGCGACCGAGAACTTTCCTTCTTTTTTGATCTGACCTTGATCCTTGATTTTGGGGCATGAGTTTTGTTGTTGGAAGCCAAACCGTAAGTCCTCTTAGACCGAGTTTGCATCAACTAGATAACCTGCACAAAGACAAAAACAAGAACACCTGTGAAACACAAGTGTCCAACAAAATCCAAAACAGGTAACAAGAACGAAAATAAACAAGAAAATTGTGTAAACTAGTCGAAGTATACACACAACCTAAGCTAGTGGCTAGTTAATGCGTTGCTCCCCCGGCAACGGCGCCATTTTGACGTGTACTATTTTGAGCGTCAAAAATAATTTATAAAATCGGTAAGTACCGAGTCGTCCAAGGGAGCAAGTGTAAACTTATGCACTATGTAAGGTTGAGCTTCTATTTATCCTAGTTGGAATCGAGTGTTTTGTTTGGTTTTAAATCTAAAATAAACAAGTAAGAAGGAAAAGTTTTCAACGAACTTCGAGAAGTATTTCGGGGAACTACTTCACTTACCCAACATTCGAATCGAGTTATTAACTAGCATGCAAGGATTTGCCTATATTGATTGGAAAATAGCCGCACAACCCAAGTAAGGACCTCACCCTTTCGGCGCTATTGGTTTAAATTGGAGTTGTACCTTAAACTACGAACCTCACCATTTTGACGCTATTGGTTTGAATCAAATAACTCGCTAATGTTTATTAACTCTCGTCGCGTATACATGGGGAGTCCTTGTCGTAATCCTAGCCTTTCCCTTTACCAACTTGGGCTACTCTCGTAGTCACCAAGTTTGTAACATGTATTTTACTTAATAGTCGGGCATTTAGCCTCACCCTTTCGGCGTTATTGACTTAATGTCTCAAAGCAATGCACTTAGGCGTTTTTTCAAACCCCTAGTGTGCATTGCTGGGTTTAGGCGCTAAGTAAAATACAAATCATGTAAAACAATCAAAAACATGCAACGATTAATATATTAAACGATTCATAGTCGAGTAAGCTTCGTAGGACCCCAAAATATGGGTCACTACTCACTTTCCATCGTCATGGAAATAAAAATCATGTTTTGTTCGAAACGAAAACTATAAAGAGAAAAAGGAATTACTACACCCTTTGAATTGATGTCGATAATCCCTTCGAATCTTTGATCCGATCAAAATCCTTGCGTTTTCGAGTCCCCTTCTCTCTTTTTCGTCGTTTTCAAGTGCATAGGTGTGTAGGTGGATGTGGAGAATTCAAAATGTGCGGCTGCTGCTCTTTCTTTTTGTTCAATTTCTCTTTCTTTTTTTCATTTTTCCAAAATCCTAGCCCAAATTGCATTTTTGGCCCATTTAGCTCGTGTCGGTTGTGTCGCTTATTCGGATACTTTGGTGACACAGCACTTTTCGCATGCTCTCTGAAATCTGCCATATCAATTGTGTCAATTATTTTGGTGACACAAGCGCAGATTGAGATGGTCTTTTGTACTCATATTCTGACATCCGTAATGACTGAATCTGCTCTAGGTTCCAACTACAAAGTTGTAGCCCTTGCTTTAAGCTTTCCAACAAGCCAAAGATCAATTAATTCGAACATCGTATGAGCTCTAGGAGTGCGCAACAATTAGGTTGGAAAATCCATCGATTTTGCACTATTTTCACCCAAATTCACACAAATCACTTATTTTGCCTTGAATTCGTTTTCCCCTAAAAAGGATCAAAACATAGAGTGAGAGCTCATATAAATAAGGAAGATGATCGAAATTCGACTAAATGTGGAGCATAAATATATTACAAATTTATACTCATCAAAACACTCCACACTTAGAGTTTGTTCGTCCCGAACAAACATGAACTAAATCCTAATCCACTGTCGTAGGGAACACGAGTGCATTTAGCATATGCACCAAGCCTTTAAACATATAGGCTACCCTATAGGATGAGTTGTAGTCTCGTGAGAGTTTTCAGAAATGGAATACTCACAAATCCCAAATGCAACTAGCTATATGCATGAACAAGATAGTTCCTCATTTATCTAGGCAATACGCAACGAATACCCCATGCAAAGCAACTAAACAAGTAATCAAAGACTAACTCCTTTTCAAAAGAGTTTCAAACCACCAATGACCTTACAAAAATGCACATTCAAAGACAGTCAATATTAGAGTTATCAAATGGCTAACCTAACAATTCATTCAACCTTTTCGCAAGATACTCGAAACATGATCCTTATAAACATAAAATGCGTGCCCATCGCGCGCCTATGCTATCAAGAGGATAGTTCTTGGGCTAACAATACAAAATTCATTTCAAAGTTTTAGGAGCTAAGTCCATGATCCGTAAGGAAAGAGAAGTTTGACACTTCATTTTCAAAACTATCTCAAACAAAGTCATGCTCTCGTACTAGTACACGGGTCATCCCTCTACTCAAATCACATGCATACACACAAAAAGAAATGATGGAAAGTACATTGCCAAACTTAAGTGTGTGCCTCATTTTTCTCTTTCATTTTTTTCAAGGCATTTTGCCCATGATATGCTTCACGAATTTTTTCTTTTGATAGCTTGCCTTATTTTGGCTTATGCTTGCAAAAACTTTTTGATTTTCTCTCTTTGTAGCTTGCCTTATTTTGGCTTGTGCTTGCATATACAAATTTTTTTTCGTTGGGATCAATTTTTCACCCAAATTGACTCCACACTTAATATTTGGCAGTGTACTAAGAAGAATAATGATGTGTGCATACAATGTGAAAGAATAAAGATCACCTAAGAGCAATGACTAAGGGTGTGTCCTTTTGAACTGAAACTTATCTTATCTTATAGTCACTGATAGTAACTTAAAGTGATTGATGAATAGTAACTAAACTTATATTGACTGATGAATAGTAATATGATGATGATGAATAATACTATTATGATGATGAATAGTAATATACTGACGATGATGATAGTTGTGGTGATGGTGATGAATAGTAATTATGATGATGAATAGTATTATACTGATGATGATGGTTGTGATGATGGTGATGAATAGTAATATTATGATGATGATGGTGATGGTGATGAATAGTAATATACTAATGATGATAATGGTTGTGATGATGGTGATAAATAGTAAGATGGTGATGAATAGTAATATATTGATGGTTGTGATGATGGTGATGAATAGTACTATGATGATGAATATTATGATGATGATGGTATGATGATGATGATGTTATGATGATAAATAGTAATATGATGATGATGATGAATAGTAATATGATGATGATGATGGTATGATGATGATATGATATGATATGATATGATGATGGTGATATGATGATATGATATGCTAATGGTATGATGATGTTGATGATATGATGATGGTATGGTATGATATGATGATGATGGTGGTGGTATGATGCTGATGATGGTATGATGATGATGATATGATGATGGTATGATGATGATGGTATGTTGAAAGTAACTTAACTTAACTTATATATTAACTTATAGTGACTGAAAGAAACTTATAGTGACTGAAAGTAACTTATTGTGATTGATAGTAACTTATAGTGACTGATAGTAACTTATCTTATCTTAACAGGCCAAAAATTAAGTTCAAATAGACAGGGCCTAAGTTTTCGAAGAGACGAAAAGTATCTCATGCTTGCTAATTCTATGGTCAAGTTATGCAAAAAGGTTGCCTAAATCATTAGATAGACACAATATAATAAAACATTGACGCCTAGGAATTATGCACTCATAAAAGTCATGGCAATCCTATACTCCAAATCAAGTCGAGAGTAGTTGAACTAGATAGTCGGGTAATGGGGTAATGCGGAGGCCTTCGAAATTTGAGTACTCAAATATAAGCTAGTGCATCAAAAGTCCAAGTGCCTCAACATGGATATTTTTAATAGAATGCACTACACACCCACTCCACACTTAAGAGGAAGCTTAGTCCCTAAGCTACAAATATATAGAATTGAAAAGTGTAGGGCATGTGACTTCCCTGAAATTGTAGCTTAAGACGTGTGATTCAACATTTGCTCATTCCTTTCCCATGTATGATATTCAAATTTGTAAAACAAACAAGTGACCACTACATAGAAATTATTAGAACATGTCATAAGTATAATGCACATCATAGTAGGGAACTTCACACTTAAATCAAAAGCGTCTAGCGAGTGATGATGTGAGTGCAAAATAAGTTCGATAAGGCATCTTACAAATGGTTTTACTTCCCTCGAAGACCTAGTTTAACGTCTTGGCGAGACTAGCAAAGCGCCCCAGGGATTCGCTTTGGGAGAAGTCCTTTGCTCAAATAACTTCTCGCGGGGCCATTGGTGTTTAAGACGTCAATCCACCTTCAAATCCCATATAACCTTTCATCCATCAAGTCTGCAATGGACTTTTCGGTGTAAACTCAATCCCTTTGAAAGTAATATGCTTTTCAAGATGGAGGGATTGTAGGAGCTCCATGCTAATAGTATCGAAAGGTATGGTAGGAAGCTCCAAAACTTATCTCGAGACGGCGTGATGAAGAAGGGATCTTCAAAACTCGTCTCGAGCTTGATGGGCACACCCTCCTTGAGTTTCTCTATAACAATTTTGGGTGCCCAATCCTCCAATTCCCTCTCAAAACTTGCATTCTCTTTTCCGTGAGGTTGATCTCTTGTAGCATCCATGTATATATCAACAAGGTCTTCATACATTCCAAATCCATTGTGGCTCAGTGTGATCTTGCTCTATCTCATCCCCATCAATAGATTGAAGCTCACCTTCGAGCTCACTTACCACTCGTGGAGGTGAAAGTGCCTGAAAATTATAGTCTTCTATACTTGAATCATCTTCATATATCTCTTTGATAGCTTGGTCGGGCTTCTCAAAAGAGAAATTCAACACTTTATCCTCACTTGATTCAAAGACTTCTTCTTCGGAAACCTCTTCTTCATCATCCAAGTTCCCATTTTCAAATACTCGTTGCGCCAATTTGCTTAACACTTGGTTTTGGGCAGCGAGTTCATCTAAACGTTGGATCACAGCTTAGAAATTTTGTTGCATGTGAATATATTCTTGGGCAATCTTGGCTTGGTAAGCTTGAAGCATGGCTAGAATTTCCATGTTGAAGAGTCCATTATTAGGTTGAGGATATTGGTGGTAGGAGTCTTCTTCAAATGAACATTGGCTATCATACCGATTTAGAGAGTATGAATGTGTTTCATATTCGTTTTCACCCCAATTTAAGTTTGGTTGCTCTTCCTCTTGATCATCCAAGTTTGGAGTGTAATACTTTATTGGGTAGCCATGTTCTTTCCAATAAGAATTTAATTGCTCCTCCTCTTGATTGTATCATTCATCGTACGCGACTTGTTGATTATATGAATACATCCATGCAAAATTAAAAGAACAAAAGTTAGTAAGAGATATGAGTGAAGAATATACAAAAACAAAAAGAAAATATGTACAAGACTCCTACCACCAATTTATGCTCATCACTTTCACTCGTGTTTTGACCTTCTAACGAGCTTGTCTGCTCTCGGTGTGAACTAGAGAGTTGTAGAACTTTGAGTTAGCTACGCAACGATATATAACTTGCCTCTTCCGGATTTTTCATTTGCTCCCATAATTCTATTGAAACAACAAAAGTCAAATATGCTATTTGTGGTGCCAATTTAGTCCGAACATTTATGAATTTATGCATTTAGTCTGAATATTAAGCTTTCACTCGTGTTTCGACCTTTTAACCGACCTCGTCTGCTCTAGGTGTGAACTTAAGAGTCGTAGAGCTTTGAGTTAGAAACACAACAATATATAGCTTGCCTCTATCAGAGTTTTCATTTGCTCCCTGGCACTCAACTGAAACAACAAAAATTTAATATGCCATTTGTGGTGCCAATTAACTATGAACATTTATGCATTAAGTCTGATCATTAAACTTTCACTCGTATTTTGACCTTCTAAACGACCTTGTCTGCTCTTGGTGTGAACCAGAGAGTTTTAGAACTTTGAGTTAGCTACGGAACGATATATAACTTGCCTCTACCGGATTTTTTATTTGCTCCCATCACTTAATTGAAACAACAAATGTCTAATATGTCATTTGTGGTGCCAATTAAGTCTGAACATTTATGCATTAAGTCTGAACATTAAGATTTTACTCCTGTTTTGACCTTATAAACGACCTCGTCTGATCTCGGTGTGACCTGGAGAGTTATAGACTTTTGAGTTAGCTACGCAACGATATATAGTTTGCCTCTATCAGATTTTGCATTTGCTCCCAGCATTCAATTGAAACAAGAAAGGTCTAATATGCAATTTGTGGTGTCAATTAAGTCTGATCATTAAGCTTTCACTCGTGTTTCAACCCTCGATGTGAACTAGAGAGTTGTAGAGCGTTGAGTTAGATACACAATGATATATAACTTGTCTCTATTGGACTTTTCATTTGCTCCCAACACTCAATTGAAACCACAAAAGTCTAATATTCCATTTGTGGTGTCAATTAAGTCTAAACATTTATGCATTAAGTCTGAATATTAAGCTTTCACTCAGGTTTCAAACTTCTAAACGACCTCGTCTGCTCTCGGTGTGAACTAGAGAGTTTTAGAGCATTGAGTTAGCTACGTAATGATATATAACTTGCCTCTATCGGATTTTTCATTCGCTCCCAGAACTCAATTGAAATAACAAAGGACTAATATGCCAATTGTGGTGCCAATTAAGTCCAAAAATTTATGCATTAATTCTCAACAATAAGCTTTCTCGTGTTTCGACCTCTTAAATGACCTTGTCTGCTCTCGGTGTGAACTAGAGAGTTACAGAGCCTTGAGTTAGCTACGCAATAGTATATAGGTTGCCTCTATCAGATTTTTCATTTGCTCCAAGCACTCAATTGAAGCAACAAAGGTCTAATATGCAATTTGTGATGCCAATTAAGTCTGAACATTTATGCATTAAGTATTATCATTAAGCTTTCACTCGCTTTTCGACCCTCGGTGTAAATTAGAGAATTTAAGAGCTTTGAGTTAGCTACGCAACGCGCTAAATAACCTGCCTCTATCAGATTTTTTATTTGCTCTTAGCACTCAATTGAAACAACAAAGGTATAATATGCAATTTGTGGTGCCAATTAAGTCTGAACATTTATGCATTAAGTCTTATTATTAAGCCTTCACTCGTGTTTCCCTCGGTGTGAACTAGAGAGTTCTATAGCATTAAGTTAGCTACGCAACGATATATAGCTTGCCTCTATTGGATTTTTCATTTGCTTCCAGCACTCAATTGAAACAACAAAGGTCTAATATGCTATTTGTGGTGCAAATTAACTCCGAACATTTATTCATTAACTCTAAACATTAAGCTTTCAATAGTGTTTCGACCTTTTAAGCGACCTCGTCTGCTCTTTTTGTGAACTAGAAATGTTTAGAGCTTTGAGTTAGTTATGCATCGATATATCGCATCCGTCTATCAGAGTTTTCATTTCCTCCCAGATTCAATTGAAACAACTAAGGTCTAATATGTCATTTGTTGTGGCAATTAAGTCTGAATATTTATGCATAAGTCTAATCATTAAGCTTTCAGTCTTGTTTCGACCTTTTAAAAAACTCATTTTCTCTCCGTGTGAACTAGAGAGTTGTAGAGCTTTGAGTTAACTACGCACCGATATATAGCTTGCCTCTATCGGATTTTGCATTTGGTCCCAGCACTTAATTGAAACAATAAATGTCTAATATGCCATTTGTGGTGCCAATTAAGTCTAAACATTTATGCATTAAGTCTGAACATTAAGCTTTCGCTCATGGTTCAACCTTCCAAACGATCTCGTTTGCTCTCGGTGTAAACTAAAGAGTTGTAGAGTATTAAGTTAGCTACGCAACGAAATATTGATTGCCTCTATCGTATTTATAATTTCCTCCCAGAAATTAATTGAAACAACAAATGTCTAATATGACATTTATGGTGCTAATTAAGTTTGAACATTTATGCATTAACTCTGAACATTAAGCTTCCACTCATGGTTTGACCTTCCAAACAAACCCATCCGTTCTCGGTGTGAACTATGGAGTTGTAGAGCTTTGAGTTAGCAACATAACGATATATAACTTGCCTCTAACAAATATTTCATTTGTTCCCAGAACTCAATTGAAACAACAAAGATCTAATATGTCATTTGTGGTGTCAATTAAGTCCGAACATTTATGCATTAAATCTGAACATTAAACTTTCACTCATGTTTCTAAACGACCCCGTCTGCTCTATATGTGAACTAGAGAGTTTTAGACCTTTGAGTTAGCTACGCAATGATTTATAACTTGTCTCTATCAGATTTTTCATTTGCTCCCAACACTCAATTGAAACAACAAAGGTCTAATATGTTATTTGTGGTGCCAATAAAGATGAACATTTATGCTCTAACTCTAAACATTAACCTTCATTCGTGTTTCAACCTTCTAAACGACTTTGCCCTCTCTCGGTGTGAACTAGAGAGTTATAGACTTTTGAGTTAGCTACGCAACGATGTATAGCGTGCCTCTATCAAATTTTATATTTGCTCCCAGCACTCAATTGAAACAACAAAGGTCTAATATGCAATTTGTAATGCCAATTATGTCTGAACATTTATGCATTAAGTCAGATCATTAAACTTTCACTCGTGTTTCGACCCTCGGTGTGAACTAGAGAGTTCTAGAGCTTTGAGTTAGCTACGCAATGATATATAGCTTGCCTCTATCGGATTTTTCATTTGCTCCCAGTACTAAATTGAAACAACAAAGGTCTAATATGTCATTTGTGGTGCCAATTAAGTTTGAACATTTATGCATAAACTCTGAACATTAAGCTTCCACTCGTGGTTCGACCTTCTAAACAATCTCGTCTGCTCTCGGTGTGAACTAGATAGTTGTAGAACCCTGAGTTAATTACGCAACGATATTTAACTTGCCTCTTCCGAATTTTTAATCTGCTCCCAACACTCAACTGAAACAAAAAAGATCTAATATGCCATTTGTGGTACAAATTAAGTCCGAACATTTATGCATTAAATCAAGACCTTAAGCCTTCAATCATGTTTCAATATTCTAAATGACCTCGTCTGCTATTGGTGTGAACTTCAGAGTTGTAGAGCTTTGAGTTACCTACGCAGCGATTAATAGCTTGTCTCTATCGAATTTTTCATTTTCTCCCAGCACTCAATGTAAACAACTAAGGTCTAATATGTCATTTGTGGTGCCAATTAAGTTTGAACAATATGTGTTGACCATTAAGATTTCACTCGTGTAAACAGAAAAGGTCTGATCATTTAGATTTCACTCATGTTTTGACCTTCTAAACAGCTTCGTTAGCTCTCGGTGTGAACAAGAGAGTTGTAAAGTTTTGAGTTAGCTACGCAACGATATATAGAATCAGTCTATCGAATTTTTCATTTGCTCCCAACACTATAATAAAACAGCAAACGTCTAATTTGCCATTTATGGTGTCAATTAAGTCTGAACATTATGCATTAAGTCTAAATATTAAGTTTTCACTCGTGTTTTGACCTTCTAAACAACCTTGTCTGCTCTCAATGTGAACTAGAGAGTGGTAGAGGTTTGAATTAGCTAAGCAACGATATATAGCTTGTCCCTATTAGATTTTTCATTTGCTCACAGCACTCAATTGAAAAAATAAAGGTCTAATATGCCATTTGTGGTGCCAATTAAGCCCGAACATTTATGCATTAAGTATGAACAATAAGCTTTCAATCGTGTTTCGACCTTCTAAATGACATTTTCTGCTTTTGGTGTGAACTAAAGAGTTGTAGAACTTTGAGTTAGCTACGTAACGATATATAACCTGCCTCTTCCATACTTTTCATTTGCTCCCTGAACTCAATTGAAACAACAAAAATCTAATATGCTTTTTGTGGTGCTAATTAAGTCAGAACATATTTATGCATTAAGTGTGAACATTAAGATTTCACTCGTGTTTCGACCTTCTAACCGACCTCGTCTGCTCTCCGTGTGAATTTGAGAGTCGTAGAGTTTTGAGTTAGCTACGCAACAATATATAGCTTGCCTCTATCGGATTTTTCGTTTGCTCCATAGCACTCAACTGAAACAACAAAAATCTAATATGCCTTGTGTGGTGCCAATTATGTTTATCCATTAACTCTGAACATTACGATTTCACTAGTGTTTTGACCTTATAAACGACCTCGTCTGGTCTCGGTGTGACCTAAAGAGTTATATACTTTTGAGTTAGCTACGCAACGATAGATATTTTGCCTTTATCAGATTTTGCTTTTGCTCCCAGCACTCAATTGAAACAAGAAAGGTCTCATATGCAATTTGTGGTGCCAATTAAGTCTGAACATTTTTGCATTAAGTCTGATCATTAAGCTTTCACTCGTTTTTCAACCCCCGGTGTGAACTAGAGAGTTATAGAGCTTTGAGTTAGCTACACAATAATATATAACCTCTATTGGATTTTTCATTTGTCCCCAACACTCTATTGAAACAACAAACGTCTAATTCAATTAAGTCTGAAAAATAAGCTTTCACTCGTATTTCGACCTTCTAAATGACCTTTTCTGCTCTTGGTGTGAACTAGAGTGTTATAGAGGTTTGAGTTAGCTACGCAACGATATATCACTTGCCTCTAACGGATTTTTCATTTGCTCCCAGCAATCAATTTAAAAAAAGAAAGGTGTAATTGTAAAATGTCAGTTGTAGTACCAATTAAGTGTAAACATTTATGCGTTACGTCTGAATATTAAACTTTCACTCGTATTTTGAACTTCTAAACGACCTCGTCTGCTCTCGGTGTGAACTAGAGAGTTGTAGAGCTTTGATTTAGCTACGTAACGATATATAACTTGCCTCTACCGGATCTTTCATTTGCTCCCAGAACTCAATTGAAACAACAAAGGTCTAATATGCCATTTGTGGTGCCAATTAAGTCTGAACATATATGCATTTTGTCTAAACATTAAACTTTTACTCGTGTTTCGACCATCTAAGCGACCTCGTTAGCTCTCTGTGTGAAGACAATTGTAGACCTTTGAGTTAGCTACGCAACGATATGAAGGTTGCCTCTATCGGATTTTTCATTTTCTCCCAATACTCAATTGAAACAACAAAGGTTTAATATGCAATTAGTTGTGCCAATTAAGTCTGAACATTTATGCATTAAGTATTATCATTGAGCTTTCACTCGTTTTTCGACCGTCGATGTAAATTAAAAAAATTTAGAGCTTTGAGTTAGCAACGTAACGCTATATAAGTTGCCTCCATCAGATTTTTGATTTGCTCTTAGCACTTAATTAAAACAACAAAGGTCTAATATGTTATTTGTGGTGCCAGTTAAGTCCAAACATTTATGCATTAGGTCAGAACATTAAGCTTTCAATATTAGTGCTTCGACCTTCTAAATGACCTCGTCTGCTCTTTGTGTGAACTAGAGAGTTGTAGAGGTTTGAGTTAGCTGGGCAACGATATAAAGCTTGCCTTTATCGAATTTTTCATTTGCTCCCCGCACTTATTTGAAACAACAAAGGTCTAATATGCCGTTTGTGGTGCCAGTTAAATCAGAACATTTATGCATTAGGTCTGAACGTTAAGCTTTCAATATTAGTGCTTCGACCTTCTAAACGACCTCGTCTACTCTTTGTGTGAACTAGAAAGTTGTAGTGCTTTGAGTAAGCTACGCAACGATATATAGGTTGCCTCTATCGGATTTATCATTTGGTCCCAGCACTCAATTGAAACAACAAAGGTCTGATATGCCATTTGTGGTGCCAATAAGTATGAAAATTGATGCTTTAAGTACGAACATTAAGATTCTACTTGTGTTTCGACATTCTAAACGATCTCGCCTGCTCTCGGTGTGAACTAGAAAGTTACAGACACTTGAGTTAGCTACGTAACGATATATAGCTTGCCTCTATCGGATTTCGCATTTCCTCACAGCACTTAATTGAAACAACAAAAGTCTAATATGCAATTTGTGGTACTAGTTAAGTTCGAACATTTATGAATTCAATCTTATCATTAAGCTTTCATTCATGTTTCGACCCTCGGTGTGAAGTAAAGAGTTGTACAGCTTTCAGTTGGCTACGCAACGATATATAACTTGCCTCTATCGGATTTTTCATTTGCTTACAACACTCGATTGAAACAACAAACGTCTAATATGTCATTTGTGGTTCCAATTAAGTCTTAACATTTATGCATTAAGTCTTATCATTAATCTTTCACTCGTGTTTTGATCTTCTAAACGACCTCGTCTGCTCTCGATGTGAACTAAAGAGTTATTGACCTTTCAGTTAGCTATGGAATGATATATAGCTTGCCTCTATCAAATTTTTCATTTATACCTTTCAATTATTGACCTTTCAGTCAGCACTCAATAGAATCAAGAAAGGTCTAATATGCAATTTGTGGTGTCAATTAAGTCTGAACATTTATGCATTAAGTCTAAGCATTAAGCTTTCAATCGCGACCCTCTGTGTGAACTAGAGAGTTGTAGAGCTTTGAGTTAACTACGCAATGATATATAACTTGCCTCTATCAGATTTTTTTATTTGCTTTTGGCACTCAATTGAAACAAAAAACGTCTAATATGTCATTTGTGGTGTCAATTAAGTCTGAACATTAAGCTTTCACTCGTGTTTCGACCTTCTAAACGACCTCGTCTGATCTCGGTGTGAACCAGAGAGTGGTAGAACTCTGAGTTAGCTACGCAACGATATGTAGCTTGCCTATATCAAATTTTTCATTTGCACCCATCACTCAATTGAAACATCAAAGGTCTAATATGTCATTTGTGGTGCCAATTAAGTCTAAACATTTATGCATCAAGTCTGATCATTAAGCTTTCACTCATGTTTCGACCTTCTAAACGACCTCTCGGTGTGAACTAGAGAGTTATAGAGCTTTCGTTAACTAGGTATTGATATATAGCTTGCCTTTATGGGATTTTTCATTTGCTTCCTAGCACGCAATTAAAACAACAAAGGTCCAATATGTCATTTGTGGTGCCAATTAAGTCTGAACATTTTTGCATTATACCTGAACATTAATCTTTCACTCGTGTTTCAAACTTTCAAACGACCTCGTCTTCTCTTGGTGTGAACTAGAGAGTTGTAGGGCTTTGCGTTAACTACGCATCGATATATAATTTGCTTCTATCAGATTTTTCATTTGTCCCCAACACTCTTTTAAAGCAGGGAAGGTCTAAATTGAATTTAAATTAATTATAAATAACTGAAAAGACTATTTTGCCCCTGGGGTTTAAATTAAAAAAATTAAAAGTTTAGACACGTGTTAACTTTATAGATGTTTATAGTTTATATTTAAAAGTTTGTTTTTACCTGATCTCTACCCAAGTATAAATTAGGGATCTATTTTAGTAGATAATTCGGTTTTGTGGATGAAATTCCTGGGTCAAAGAAAATTACACTATTAGTTGTTATAGATAAATATAACTGGAAATATTAAATATAAAGATAAATACAAATCTATTTAGTATAAATACAAGTTGTTAGGGTTTGAAAAAAAAACAAGAAGAAACAAACAAAGAGAGAAGGCAACAAATTGACGAAGGAAAAATAGACGAAATTAGATAGCTGATCTGTGAGAAGGAATTGACATCCTGAGTGAAAGGTACACTACCATGGTAAATACATTAGACAATGCTGTTTTTGACAATAGACATCGCTTCTACAAGTGCTGTCTATTGTAGCGTTGTCTATTGTCTCGACTATAGACATCACTTCCCCTACAAACACTGTTCATAGTCGAGACAATAGACAACACATTTTTTTTCAAAAGCGCTTCTCGACTATAGACAGCTCTTTCAAAGTAAGCATTGTCTATTATGGACTATAGATAGCGTTTTCACCAAAAGTAATGTACATTGTACTACAAATAATTGACATAATTGTGTGGTATCAATCCTATATACGCTTGTACAAACCAATAATACATTTGCATTCATATGCTCAACACAATAATACATTTGCATTCATATGCTCAACAAAAGTTCATATGCGTTCAATTTTTTGATACTTGACATGTTCAAGTCGTACAAACAACACACGAGCAATACAATAATTATGATGTTTATACCGAAGGAAGTTGCCGTTTGTAATTAAGCAACTCAGTTGCAAAGTCATCCCTCATATCATCTAGCACACGGATATCATAGGTTGTTGGCCACTAGGGAAACAACGAAAAAAGTTACAACGTTAGTAAGTTTATGCATCGTAATTTGGTAAACCTTCAATAAATTAACGAAATTTACTTACTTTTATGAGGTGTTCCTCATGCGGTCCTTTGGTAGCTTGAACGAATGCGATTATGTCACGTATGTACTACGAGCAATAATAGCCAAAATATTTCACTCCTAGTGGGATGTTTTGGTCACTACATGTTGGCAATATTGCTGAATATACAGGCGGATATACGAAGTTACTGAATATCAGATACAGAATAATGAGATGCGATTGAATTACAGTATGCAATACAGATTCATCACAGATTCAATTCAACAGAATAACCTAAATAGTATGAAAGAGAATTAAAAATAATCGCAAACCGTAGTGGATCGAGTCACGTTGGACGTTGTCCTTAAAGCAAGATTGCCGCCCTACTGTGCTTGGGACTCGCTGGCAGTATGCTTCCCAGGATAAAACGATCCTCGACAACAACTTAGCACCAAGCTTTGTCGATCGAACCTTTCTGGCCTTCAACTATCACCGTACACATGCGAAGAAAAACTTTTACAAACATGCCGGCCGGCTTAAACCTCCATGCGAAGAAAGTTGGAAACGAATTAGGGTTTTCTCTTTTTCACTATCTCAAATAACGCACTGTGTTTTCTTTATATAAGAAAACCCACGTTATTGAGTCCACCAGTAATGGGCCCACTTATTAAAATCAGCCCATCATGGGATGATAATAATATTAATTAAATAATTAAATCAGTATTTAACTATTTAATTATCTCTTCCCATCAGGTGTCACATTAGTCACACTAATGTACAATTAAGCCATTACTTAGCTTAATTTTCTTCACCCATAATACACATTTTTCCAACAATCCCCCACATGAAGAAAATCAAGTAATAAAAATTAAAACTCAACTCAATGCGGTGATAGCTTCTACGGTTGATATCCGCATAGGATAGGTAGGTCATCGCCCTTGAACCTTCCCTTGGGAAAACATGTTCTCTTTACTGACTATTCAGTAGACGTGATTGTCTTTGAACTGTTCGTCTTATAACGTAAACGAAAGCCATGTCCCCCACAAATATTTTCCTGACCATTATTCAGTTCTCACTGGTGGGCTCATTTTGGTCATGACACCCCTTTCCTGGTTCTGCAAGAGTTTCTAAAGAATTAAGCCCTTTGAATTCTCCTTTGAAGCGACCCCACTTCTCTCTCACATAGGTGATTCTTTCAAATAATCCCGCATTATCCATTTGAATCTCACTATTCAAATTACTAGAATCATTAAAAGCTACGAGCTTAGCCTCGTGCGGGAGTCACTGTTTATCATGGAATAGGACTGGGGTGTTACCCCCACAGTGACCTCATAGTCTTAGCAGTTAGGTGGTCCCTTTGAACCAAGTTCTTGGGATCTCCAGTCATCATGGTAGGGTTTTCCGTTGCCTCGACTTTATTTCCAAAAGGGCTTAAGCCTATGTTTTGATATTAGCAATCAAAAGGCTTCAAACCTATTCCCCTTAAACAACTTCTCTATTAGGTCCTTACTTAACCATCTGGTTAGCGGATCCGCATTATTCTCTTTGGACCTCATATAGTCAATATGACTTAGGTGCAGAGAAGTTGTTTAATGGTATTATGTCACCGATGTATATATCGAGACTAACCATTATACATAACATAAGGTGCCAAGAAATCAATGATTGATTCTCACAATGTAAACACATTGTTGGCACAAGTTGTGTCCTTCTTAGAATATCCTCCTCTAAATTCCTTGACCACTTAGCATCTTCTCACATTTATCTAATGCGAAGATCTCAGCCTATAATCGACCTTGACTAAACAGTCTATTTAAAGGATTTCTAAGACACATTTGCCTCTCCCACAATGAACTCATAGCCACTCGTGGCCTAAAGTCATTGAAATCCTCAATGAACTCCAAATATCTGGTCTAGTGTAGACTATAATTATGAGTGAATCGTAGGTACTTCAGTACTCTCACGACAGCCTTCCAGTATGCACTTCCTGGATTACTCGTGGATCTCACTAGTCTACTCATAGCGTAAGCATAGTCTGATATAGTACAATTCATCAAGTACATTAGACTACTTATCACTTTGACATATTCCACTTGGGAGATGCATTCACGTTTATTTTTAGACATGTGTTGATTCACGTCAACAGGTATTCTAGACAGTCCTCGACTGTCTTCTTCAGATTTGTCTAAGAGCTTGTCAACGTAGTGTGACTGACTTAATACAAGTCCCTTTAACCTTCGTGTAATTTTAATGCCTAAAATTACTTCGGCAAGTCTCAAAGCCTTCATATCAAACTTCCAGTTCAATAATGACTTGTTGGCCTTAGTGTATTCTCATTCTCCCCACAATGAAAATGTCATCAACATTAAGACACAAAGTCTTGTATCCGTGTTCAATGTTCTTAATGTATACACATTTGTCACACTTGTTAATCTTAAAGCTATTAGACATCATTATACGTTGTCTAATTTCAAACGTCACTGCTTTGGCGCTTGCTTCAGGCTACTAAGAGATTGACAATCTTTGTTCTCTTGCCCAGCAATAACTACTAAACCCTCAGGTTGTTCAGTGTAAATCTCTTCCTCAACTTTCCATTGAGGAAGCATGTCTTTACCTCCATCTGGCGACTTTCCAGATTGCGCAAAGCAGCAATGATCACTATCATTTTTGATTTTATTCTCGTCACTAGAGAATGAGTATCAAAGTAGTATAAACATTTCTTTTATCTATACTCTTTTATTACAAGTCTCGTCTTGTATATCGATGCAAATCCATCTGCATTCATCTTCCTCTTGAAGATCCACTTTGAACCAAGTGGTTTAACCAACTCTCAAGTATGGTTATCAAGGATAGATTCAATCACATTTTATGGTTTCTTTCATAAGAGACCCTTCACTAAACTGACATCCTCTTTCTACATTTGAGGTTCAGTATCAAGCATGTAGGTTAGAAAATCAAATGCATATGATTTATCTATCCTTCCTCGCTTAATTTGTCTCGATTTTTCCGAATCGATCTCATGTTCAGGTCCTTCCTCATTCTCTTGTTCTTGATATTTCTTCAATATCCTCAATTGACTGAGAAGAACCCGACACACCTTCCTTATTATTATAAAGAAATACATTCTCCAAGAACGGCGCGTTCTTTGATTTCATTATAGTATTCTTGTGTATATTTGAATTTTCCAATTCATACACAATCAATCTATACGCATTACTATTTTGCGCATACCCAATGTGCGCATACCCAATGAAATCATTATCGATGGTTTTTGGTCTTATTCCCATCCTCATCCTCTTAGGACCATGGGCCATTACCATAGTTAGGCACCCCCACACTTGCAAGTATTTATAGGAATGCATCGTTCCTATAAAGATACTTATACTTCTTGCGAGGTATCTTACTCACAAGATACTTTGCTGATAAGATAGTCCCCCACATTCCTTGGGGTAGCCAGAGCTTACCATCATCACATTCATCATCTCTTTCAAATTGCACTTTTCCATTTCGAAACACTGTTCGACTGGAGAGAGTATAATGGAGTGATTATGCTCACTTCCAATATCACTTTCTTCAACTCATCAAGTTACTACTCAATCTCTGAAGTTAATATTCAACTTCACATGACATGTTTTTCCTCAACTGTCACAGCTTTGCTATTAAGCAAATATACATAACAATATTTTGTACTATCATTGAAGAAAGTCACAAATTACTTGTTACCACCCCATATCTCAAATCACATAACTCACTACGTATTGACTCAATGGATTTCACATCACTTTCAATGCTATGAAATGATTTACTTTTACATTTCCTTTAATGCAAATTTTTTGTTTGTGCTTTTTAAAACAAAATGACATTTGGATACACAATCCCAAATTCGTCAAGCACTACGGCAGACAATCATATCACTCAACCGTGTCGAACTATACCCGCAGATATATTCCTGGAACCAAACTCGCAAGTTTGTTCCTAGCCATAGCCTACATCAAGGTGGTCGAACACCTTATTACAGTAGATGCTGCCCCCACATTGGAAGCCACCATAATCTCACGTCAGATTCCACGTCCAGATTCTTCGTGTCTGATTCAACCGAACTTGAATCACTCAACTTGCACTGGACGAGGCAAACTGATAGGACCAAATTTTAATTGGACCAAATTGGTTCTTCCTTAAAACCAAAACCTGAATTAGGTTTTCACATCACAACTGATGTCCGACAGACCAATCGATTGCTTTCTGTGAGCTTCAATCTCCGAAGCAGAACGTTTCGTTTTCCCTTGGTCTCCCCTCGCTTTTCGATTTATCGTTCACAGGAACCTGCAAACGTGCTCTACATCCCCATGTGAAATATCTCAATTATAGTTGGTGCAGCCCTCCCCACACTAGGAGCCACTAGGAGGTCCCTCCAAATCCGTATTTGAGTTGTTCACATCTGATTTTTGAGCCAACTTCATCTCATCGCATCATGCAATTTAAGCCAAATTAAATAGGGTTAATTGCACTAAATCAATAAGATCACCTTTAATCAGTCTTGATTAAATATGAAATTCAATAAATTGGCTTATAAATCAAATAAGATTCAATATCATAAACTGAATCATGATTAATTTTAAATGTAACATGATTTCATCAAACCTGAGTGAACCAAAACGGTTCCTTTCAATTGAACCAAGCCAGTCCAGAGTAGTCTATGGCTTCGTCCTGCATCATCCTTGCAGCTATGTCCAGCAGCTTCACAGCGCTTCGACGCCATTCATGGCTCCGCTAGCAAGAAGCTACTAGGCGACATAACGTGTCCCTCTTATGGTCCAGAATCAAGCAAACTCAGCGAGCCTGATTCAATCTGACTCTAGTCCTCAAGCAAGTTGTTTGCTTGGATCACTGCCATAGTGAATCCACCAGTCAAGTGTCATCAACATCTATGCATCAAAGGTGTCCTTCTTTGCGGCCATCTGCATTTAAACCCTTTTTCTTGATATCAAGAAGCTGCAGCAACTCTTGCGCACATCATTCTCGTTGACGCTATCTTCTCTTTCAAGTCTCATGGCTTATCAAAGTAACTTCCTCCATTTTAGAAGCCGTGTCATATTGCAAGCCAATTCTTGAACTACCAGGAGCATCAGAGTCATTAACTGCATTACTCTTTTGGTGCCCAAAATTCAAATTGATGCATGATTTGAAACACTGGTGACTGGTGTTTGCTGCCAAAAACAAACACATGTTATTCAGTCTTAGTCAAACAAAATTGATGGGCTTACAGAATATATATTTGTACTGGGCTGGAGAAATAGTGTGAGCACAAATGGTCCAACTGAACCGGTTTAATCCATTGACCCGATAAGCCAAACTTAGGGTTTCTCAAATCACAGCTATGAAGACAGCCGCCGCATCATCTGAAATTGAGATTCCAATTTCAATTGTGATTCAATGATTAAATCCACGCTTTCAATTGTGGATTCCTTGCCTCCGGACCTTTTCTTTTCTCAGTGCAACAACTCGTCAATCTCACATAATCCGGGATCATGAGTCGCCAGAACCGTCTCTCTTTTTCCTATAATTGTATCAATCCTGGTACTTTGCAATCAGATCCGTATCATTCATAATCTGTCTATAAACACCAATATTAGACAATTTATATTTTTCCGACTAGCTAGTGGCAAATCGGATCGAATCCACAGAGATCGGTTTGAGAATCTTTTTACTAAGTACGAAAGCAACAATGGTGTAGTAAATTCTGAACAAGTCAATTAGGAATAAACGCAAATAGAAACAATGATCAATTATCAATAACAATCGTCACGCAGAAAAGAGTGAAAAAGAAATACTAATCACGAAGCTGCAGCTCAGCTTCTGAATGTGTATCAATCACTAGGAACAATCGAGCAATTTGGGACAAAACAGGGTTTCTGGAACAAAGAACGATCAAAAGAACCACACTAAAGGAAGACTTCTCTCCCTTTTCAATTTAGCAGCACACGGCCAAAGCTTTCCCAGCGATTTCACACCAGCCAATTCTCGGTCAAAGAAAAGACAATCTTCATTCTTCCCTTTCTTTTTGTTTTATCTTCTCAATTGACTCCTCGTAATCAGATTGTGTTTCTCCAATGTGACCCCTTGATTTTCGTCTGGCTGTTCGATTTTTGTGTTGTATTTCTTCCGATAAACTCAATGTCGATTTTAGGAAATTCGCCAGCTGGATGTTCGCACGGACCCCTCTTGAATTTCGTAACCCGCGGACGTCTAGTGAATTATGGAATTGTATGAGACGTCCGCGCCCTCTTAATCTCTCAAGGCGTCCGCGTAATTCTGACTCAGACTTTGACTATTTCGGTCTTTATTCCTTTCTGCGCAAAATATCTTCAAATGAGCTCTCTTTAGCCGATATTCCTTCTATGGTCTCCGAATGTACCTGAGAATGAAAACTACACACCGGTAGTGAAATAATATACAGATAATCATTAAGAGACGGGGTTTTAACATATAAAATAGTCGTACAATTATGACTTATCAAACTACCCCACACTTGAACTTGTTCGTCCCGAACAATAACAAAGCCATAGAACGAATTACAATGCACTATCATGCTAATCCTTACATCTCAATCCCAAATCCAGCAGTTCATCTTATCATGCTTAAAATTCTAACAATGCGAGTAAAGATAGATTTTTCGATACTTGTTACCTCGCGAGTTGCAATTCAAACGACCTTGGATGTTTGGGAGATAGTCCCCTATAGGTACCACGGACATTGCATTCTTTTCTGAGTTTTGGTCTTTCGATTGAGTCGGCGGCTTTCTCTGACACGTGATATATTCACTGCTTTCGTTCCGTTGAGCCTTGAATTCCTTAATTTGTATGGACTTGATAAACTTCACATCTTCACTTGAATCAATCAAATTCTGATTTTCTTCTTACTTGATGGTTTGCCTTCGGCTTTTTGCATTTGTTTCTTGTCCAATTAATCATTTGCGCCCTTGAACCACTCCAATCATAGCCTCCGAATAACAGCATAGGAGTGCATCCCGCTCTTTTCTCATCATCGTCGTTTTTGCATGAGGCAAGATAGGGGTTACCCACCTATTCCCAGCTACTCCGACTAGAGATGGACAGTTTGTTTTCTCTGTCCCGTCACCACTGCGAACGCATGATTAGACTTGTAAACTTGGTGACGGAGCTGCTCTCTGGACTAGGCTAGTGAAGCGTCAACCTCCACCGCTTTTCTCAATCATCCGAACCAAAACTCAGATTTTCTTGCAATTTGCCGTACCCTTCTAGGACATTTCTGTCAACTCCACATCCCTGCATATCACAACTCACAAGAACAAAGCATCGAAATTTTTTGAAATTTCGCATTTTTAGTAACATAAGCACAAAAGTCATAAAAAACTGGAAATGAGATTTTTGACATATCATAAAAGCATAGCGGTGCATCATCAGTTCATTACGACACGACACACGAAAACATAAAAATTAAAAATGACACGAACTGACTCTATGACACCCACCCCACACTTAAATCTTCCCGTGTCCTCACGGTACAACTCTAGTGATAAGGCGGACAAACACAACAGACTCAAATAAAAATAAAATAAATAAAAAGAAGTGAACTGGTACTCCCCTGATATTCTGGTGGAGGTGTTGTGCTCTGAGATTTCCCGCGGACGTCTTCTCCATTTACTCCCGCGGACGGCTGAAGTATATGCCATAATTGCTGAGACGTCCGCGCCTTTAGTGTTGAGACGTGCGGGAATCACACTGAGGAAAATCCCTTTATCAATCATCCACCTGAAACCACCAGAAACAAAAGGAAATGCACTCGAGGCGCATTATCAGCTTCCCGATTCAACTAATTAATGTGTAAAAACATGTGTAAAATAAAAGAAACACACCGGGTTGCCTCCCGGGAAGCGCCTTTATTTTACGTCCTTGGCTGGACAATACCTCTTTAGGGATCACAAGTTAGGATCCCATGGCTGATCCAAGTCATACTTCCCACTTAGCGTGCTCCTCTCCTCCGCTTTTCCACAAGCTAATCATTTCTCAATGCTCCGCCCGCCATCAGGTGGCTTCGATCTCCAGTTCTTTTCTTTGGGTGTCCACCTCTTTCGCGCGCCCACCCCACACTTTTGTTTCCTTACTCGCTTCTTATCAGCAATCTCAGGCGGTTTCCCCGCACTAGGTTGGCGATCGTCCTCAAAGATACGAAACTCAGCCACCTCTCCATCATACTTCAGCTTTATAGTACCCTCACCGACATCAATCTCCGCCTTCATAGCAAACAAGATAGGTCGTCCTAGAATGAGTGTTGGCGACTCCTTAGTATGAGTGTTCTCCATCTACAATACGTAAAAATCTGCAGGCACAACAATTTCTCCAACATTCACGGTTAAATTCTCAAGCATACCATAGGGATAAACGCAAGACTTGTTTCCTAACTCAATAGTTAACTCGATCGGTTTCACCGGTCCGAGTTTTAATGAACAATATAAATCATAAGGCATAACATTAATGGATGCTCCCAAGTCAATCAAACAGTGGGGAATAAGCGTGTTACCAATGCCACAGGTTACCGTGAAAGCACCAGGGTCTCTAGTCCCAGTGGTCAACTCTCCTTCTTTCCCTTGCTCCAATTCTTTCATTCGTGCTTTGGTTCTCGCGTCTTCATTATCCTTCCGTTGAATTTCAGTATTTATAGCTTCGTGGCTTTCAATACCCTGCATGGGAAATGGCAATTGCGCAAGGGGGTTAATACTTGAAATTTGAAAATTGCTCACTGATTTTTCCGCGCACGTCTCAAGAATATCGTCCGCGAACGTCTCTTGATTTATCAGTATTTCTTCAGGCGTCCGCGATATCCACTGAGGCAGAATCCCAATCCCAATCTTGCTCTTTTTCTTCTTTTTCCTCAGCCTTCCTCTCCTCTTCATCCTTTATCACGATCACACTCACATTTTGCCTTGGATTGGGGATCGTTTGCGACGGTAGCTTCCCTTTGTCTTCTCTCCTCTCGTTCATTACGCTAGCCATTTGCTTCTTCAATTCATTAACATCTCCAGCTTGGCGATCAAACTTTTGATTGAGTTCCCTGAACATTCCTCTCATTTCATCTCTGAATCCCTTCATCGGGTCCTCATCTCCTTGTCGGTTTTGTGGTGGTCTGTACGGCAGTTTTTGTGGATACAAGGATTGCCCCGCATCATAACTATTGTTTCTTTGCCAACCACCCTCATTTTGTCTCGGCTGCCATTTGTTGTTGCCTTGGTACCCATCAGTCCTTCTTGGTGGCAAATCTCCCTTATTTATGTATCCCACAATATTCACGTCTTCAGCTCTTTCCTGAAAAACAGCATTATCGTTATTCATTGAATTAAATGTGGACTTGTTTACCTTACTCTCCACTCGTTGATTGCCTTGTGGTTGTTGTGTCATCATCTTAGCCATCATATCTTTCAGTTCCTGCAATTCAGATTGTACATTTATGTTAGCAACAGGTGCAGGTCTATATGTCTCTTCTAAATACCTTGTGCCCTCGGCAACTTTCTCAATCAACGGCCAAATTTCCTCGAGGTACATGTCAATGATAGACCCTTGAGCAGTGGCATCCAGCATTCGTCTCTCCATTGGAACCAATCCCTCCATAAAGTATTCAAGAAGCATCCTTTGTGGGACTCCATGATTCGGACAGCTCTCTTGTAATTGCCTAAACCTCTCCAAGTAATCGAATAATGTTTCCTTACGTCCTTGTTTAATCATCGAGAGCTCCTTTCTTGTTTGAGCAGCCTTTGAATGACAGTAGTACTTATCCATGAATTTCCTTTGCAATTGTTCCCATGAAGTAATTGAACCTGAAGGTAAAGACATTAACCACGATTTAGCTTGACTTACTAAAGAAAAAGGAAATGTTTTTAATTTAAAAATCTCTTCCGGAACCGATGCTGATCTCATGGACGTGCAAACTCCATAAAAGTCCTTCAAGTGTATCAGGGGGTTCTCGTCGGGCATTCCTCCAAATTTGGGCAAGTGATGTATTACCCCACTCTTTATTTCGATGCCATCTGCGTCCTCATCCAGTCTGATGCACCAAGGTTGCTCATCAATAATTGGAGCGCAGATTCCTCTCATGGTGCGTCCCGGATCCCGACGCCTAGCTAGCTGTCTTTCACCAAGGTATCGTTGGAGCAGTTCTTCCTCGAAATTATCGTGTCCAGCTGCACGACCTCTAGCAAATCCATTCACAAATTGCTGATCTCTGGGTCTTTGAATGTTATCCCCTTGTACACTACCAAGCTGGCTGTTATCACCATCAACACTTCTCTGCGACATTGCTACTTAAACAGAAAGTGATCAAGTGACAAAACAAAAATAAAACAAAACTAAAATAAATAAAATACTTAGTAGGATTCTTCGTTACCGATCCCCGGCAACGGCGCCATTTTGACAGGTGTCGTTTCACCTGTGCAAAAACAATTTATATTTTTCCAACTAGCTAGTGGCAAATCGGGTCGAATCCACAGAGATCGGTTTGAGAATCTTTTTACTAAGTACGAAAGCAACAATGGTGTAGTAAATTCCGAACAAGTCAATTAGGAATAAACGCAAATAGAAACAATGATCAATTATCAATAACAATCGTCACGCAGAAAAGAGTGAAAAAGAAATACTAATCACGAAGCTGCAGCTCAGCTTCTGAATGTGTATCAATCACTAGGAACAATCGAGCAATTTGGGACAAAACAGGGTTTCTGGAACAAAGAACGATCAAAAGAACCACACTAAAGGAAGACTTCTCTCCCTTTTCAATTTAGCAGCACACGGCCAAAGCTTTCCCAGCGATTTCACACTAGCCAATTCTCGGTCAAAGAAAAGACAGTCTTCATTCTTCCCTTTCTTTGTGTTTTATCTTCTCAATTGACTCCTCGTAATCAGATTGTGTTTCTCCAATGTGACCCCTTGATTTTCGTCTGGCTGTTCGATTTTTGTGTTGTATTTCTTCCGATAAACTCAATGTCGATTTTAGGAAATTCGCCAGCTGGATGTTCGCACGGACCCCTCTTGAATTTCGTAACCCGCGGACGTCTTGTGAATTATGGAATTGTATGAGACGTCCGCGCCCTCTTAATCTCTCAAGGCGTCCGCGTAATTCTGACTCAGACTTTGACTATTTCGGTCTTTATTCCTTTCTGCGCAAAATATCTTCAAATGAGCTCTCTTTAGCCGATATTCCTTCTATGGTCTCCGAATGTACCCGAGAATGAAAACTACACACCGATAGTGAAATAATATACAGATAATCATTAAGAGACGGGGTTTTAACATATAAAATAGTCGTACAATTACTACTTATCAACAGGCGGATATACGAAGTTACTGAATATCAGATACAGAATAATGAGATGCGATTGAATTACAGTATGCAATACAGATTCATCACAGATTCAATTCAACAGAATAACCTAAATAGTATGAAAGAGAATTAAAAATAATCGCAAACCGTAGTGGATCGAGTCACGTTGGACGTTGTCCTTAAAGCAAGATTGCCGCCCTACTGTGCTTGGGACTCGCTGGCAGTATGCTTCCCAGGATAAAACGATCCTCGACAACAACTTAGCACCAAGCTTTGTCGATCGAACCTTTCTGGCCTTCAACTATCACCGTACACATGCGAAGAAAAACTTTTACAAACATGCCGGCCGGCTTAAACCTCCATGCGAAGAAAGTTGGAAACGAATTAGGGTTTTCTCTTTTTCACTATCTCAAATAACGCACTGTGTTTTCTTTATATAAGAAAACCCACGTTATTGAGTCCACCAGTAATGGGCCCACTTATTAAAATCAGCCCATCATGGGATGATAATAATATTAATTAAATAATTAAATCAGTATTTAACTATTTAATTATCTCTTCCCATCAGGTGTCACATTAGTCACACTAATGTACAATTAAGCCATTACTTAGCTTAATTTTCTTCACCCATAATACACATTTTTCCAACACTACAAAACGGAATAATATATAATCACACGCAACATCAGATAAAAAGCTCAAATCTCAATTGTATTTGATCTTTTACTACCGTCACATTTTTCCACTACATATTCAAATTAATGTTGAGGTACAAATCCATACTCTAGCAACAGAATGTAATATCATCAAGTTTTAGTACATGTCGTAATGTTAAATTAAAGTAAATTACATTATTACGAAAATTATGTTGTTTCATCGGCCAGTGGAGGTTTACCCAGAGGATCAAGCCAAAGAACTACTTGCTTAGTAGGGAATGTGACCCCCAACATCCAATGGTACCTAACAAACATTCGACACGTTATTAGTACATAACGTATTTGATATATAATTAATATGTAATAAAAAAAGTATTCAATTACGCTTTGACATCCACATAGAAAAAATAGCAAAAATTACGACAATTGTCTGGCATTTTCAATCTCGACACGAGGAAGTCCACCCTTGTCTTGAAATTAACAGACAGGGTCATGGAACTCAGTCTCAAGAATCCAAACTGAATGTCAGAACTTTGGAACGTTAATAAATCCGTAGGCGTATGATTACATTAGTAAACCTATTTTGGGCCTAGTAAACTTTGGTCTTCAATTATCAAATCAATAATTACCTTATGTAAACCCCGAGGAATTCCCCAACGCATCAAACTTAGTAAGCTCGAGAATAAATCTGTTCAGGTCGATGTGTTAATCCTCTCTAAACACCTCGCTATGATGTACATTAAAATCAGAGTTGATTTAGACTTCCTGTTAGCGTGCTCGTAGAGAAAGCGGCAATGCATCAACCTACTACTTGTATGATTGTCAAAAAAATTGCTTTGTTACATGGCCAAAATCTGAGCTCGTCATACGCCTTTCACAAGTTAAAAAGTGGGACTAACGAATTAGTAAATGTAACAAAGGAGAGTTACATAGTGTGGTAAAAAGGAGTGTAAGTACTTTACTATCAATGTCAAAAAGTGATTTTGACCAACCAACTAATCCGCGCACCGCATAAGATACCCTATCTAGTCTCCAAACTGCTCTCACAACAATGCCGAGGGCTCGATCGCCTCGCCGATAGTCACCTTCACCATCTCATCTGGCTTTCATCAACAAACACAGTATTCAGGATCCTTGAGCGCGTCATCTGACGCGTCAAATTTAATATTTATAATCTCCTGCAAGAAAGCTAATGTAGCGGCAAGCAGGGTCAACCCCAAGAGAGCTGGTTTGTTGAAGTTGTATCTGAACACAAGAAAAAAGGGGGGGTTTAGCAATTGTGAGTGCAAAAAGAGAAACACGAATAACGATTCCAATCAGAGAAGATATTCAGCTTAGGATTTCTATTATGACACGTTTATCATAGACAACTAATGATTGAATTCCAAGTTTCTAAGTGTGGTTGTTCTGACAAAGGTAACAACCCTAAGTATCCCGACAAAGGTGATACACCACAATCTAACCCGACAAAGGTGTTAGACTTCTAGTTCTTTCCTAAACACAATAATCCGACAAAGGTATTATTAAGTCTAGGTGTTACAATCTATCTTTACGAGAAAGTATCCAATAGATATTAACAGTAAGAAATGGTTGTCAAACTAAGTTTTACGACAAAGTTTCCACTTAATCAAACAATTCAATTCATGTGATGAAGAACAAGAACTAGTAAAACATGAAATTGCATTAAGAAAAGAGTCTCAAAACGTAGCCACAATAAACGAAACCCTAAACTAAAATAAGAATTTAGCTACTCATAGCCAAAACAAAAATACAAATATTTTTGGAATGAAAGTAAAAAAAATTCATCTCTTCGTCGAAAGCTTCGTGTTCTACACCAGAGCCGTCTTCAAAAGTAGGATTTGATGTAGAATGATTATGTAGGGAGAGCTTCTTATATAGTGTCTAGGGTTTCCAAATATTGATAAGGATCTCCTTCTAAATCTTGATTTCTTACTCTCCAAGAATTTCCAAAAATAAAGACTTTGATTCTCCCAATATCCCTTGCTTATTCAGCACGGAAATAGATATTTTGGGCTTTTTAGAAATCAAGATCGCAGCTGATGTCATCTCGATGCGTTTTAGCGTGCATCTAAAGTGTAAGCTGCAAGTAAGAATCTCGGCCAGATTATCAGCCTTCACTTTGACTCCTGTTTCGACCATCGAAACGACCTCAACTACTCTCAATGTTAACTAGAGAGTTGTAGAATTTTGAGTCACCTTCGCAACGATACCTAGCTTGTATTTTTCGGATCTCTCGTTTGCTTCCAGCACTCCGTTGCAGCTCCAGAGGTCTAATCTGCCACTGTGTTGTTTTTTGGCATGTAATGCCGTCTTTTATGCGTGTTTCCTCCTAGAGCTTCCGAACACCTGAAATGCAAAACCATACTAAAAAGTAAATGTTCGAATATAAAAGTGTCAAAATAAATGAGATTAGTTAGTTCGACGAATCGTATAAATACAACTCCTCAATCCTACAAACAAATAAAGCTTCAAAAATATACAACAAATAACAAAGCAAGATGACCATAACAATGCATGATGCTTGGTGAGACGTTTTCTTAGAAATCACGGTCAGCAACTGGGTCATCCCCAGCCTCACCATTATTGCATATTCACACAAACAAAAATAAAATAAAATTAACACATTCCAAATCAGCTGGACAACATACAAACATAAAAATCATATCTCACATATTTGAAAGCTTGTTGGGAGCTCCGCCAGTGTCCTTTGCGACGCGAAGAAGACTGACCTCAGTCTTCAGATCCTTCAACTGGCTCAGCAGGTTGATCTCGCTGAAAATCAACAGCCAGTTAGCCCGCTTAAACAAGTACTGAAAAGAAAATCATAACTGAAAACCCTAAACTAAATTTGCATAGTAGGTTAGATGGAGGCGTATGACTAAATCAACATACCTAACAACGTGACTACGTTGAAAAAGCAACCAAGACGGCGATGAAGACGACAACGAGAACAAATTCAGTTCGGTTGCGCGCTCAACGTCGACTGTGAGAATTCAAAGACACTAACTTTCGAGTGTGTAAATTGAGAGAAGTAATTTCGAGTGAGAAGAGTAGATATGTAAGAATATTAGGATTACATTAGACAACGCTTTTTAATAAAACGCTGTCTAATGTGAATAATAAACCGCATTTAATGAAACACGCTGTCTAATGTGAGTAATAGACTGCGTTTAATGAAACATGTTGTCTAAAGTGTTGGACACTCGACAACACTTTTACAATAAGCGCTATCTATTGTGGACTTTAGACATTTCTTGTTTTCAAACGATGTGTATAGTGTACTTTAGACTGTGCTTCTATTTTAAACGTTGTCTATAGTATACTTAAACCAACGCTTTCTGAAAACCCGGTGTCTTATGGTCATTTTATTAAAGACACCATTTACTTTAAACGTTGTCTATTGTATGCCTTATAGTTTACTTAAACCAACGCTTTATGAAAAACGATGTCTGTAGTATACTTCGGATTAATAATTGACTAGGTGAGATTCAATAATCATGATTATTCTGCCAGGGTAGGATTGTATACTACATAATAATTAAATAAAGCAAGAATCAAGAATGGTCTGGATGTTCATTTTTTTTTATAAACTTCCGGTTTTAGATGCAACTGCGAAACAAAGGATTTAAAGCTAGAAACAACCCAGTTAGGAAAACATAAACCTGCGTGATTAGATAAAAAGACAGCTTCTTCGCTTGGCCTCACGCCTCACTACGAGGACTCTCCACCTTTTGACTTACAACATCGTAAATGAACGAGATGTCTACGAAAAACATAACATTAGTCTGAACGAGTTTGAATGAAAAAAATACTCCCTTGACCGTTCACAGTCACACTTAGAGAGAAAAACCACCAACGCATATAAACACCCAAAATCATGGATTCCCCCCTCACCTCTGGATGAGGATAAGAATTGCGGCTAGTTTGGTTGTGTGATGGCGGCTAGTAGTGTCAGCAGTAATTGTAAATAATAATAAAAAGAATAATGACAAAGACGGTAGAAAAGAAGGTTTCAACCGTGTCTATCTTTCACTCTGAAAGATTAAGATCATATGAGAAGTGCATTAAATCAATAGAAATGAGAATTAATGAGAGTCGTCCAATCAAGCTAACATATAATAAATTAGAGAATCTTTTCAAAAAATCAACGCCTAAATAATATTATAAGAGTATTATGGTAATCATATTTATTAAAATCTAGGGTTTTTATTGATGTTCATCTAATTTGAGTAGATCGGGAACGAGGAACACGAGAAACCTCAGAGATCCAGCTCGTCCGCCACTCGCACATAGTCGAGCACCATTCGGATCTGATTGGTGGGAATCAAAATGCGCGTTGTTGCTGTGTTGTGAATTGTGTGGCTGTATAGGATTGATTTGTGTGACTTTCGAAATGATTGAGTCGGGTCTTTTGACTCCTGAACAGGTATGGAGTTTCGAATTAGTGTTGTTGTTGTTGTTTAGTGTTTGTGGAAATCGGCTTGGAAGGGTTGGTTTCTTGATTTGAATTGATTTTGTGGAAGTAATGGCATGAATTAGGTTAAGAGGAGTTGTATTGTCGGCTTAGCCCGGGAGTTTTCTGATGATGGAGATAATAAGGATAAGCAAAACGGCTTTGCTTTTTTGTCCGAGAAGGGCTTGTCAATGCTATATGGTGACGAATTTAACTTGCAAGGTTATAACACGTTTTTCTTCTAAGCCTAGTCAATAGTTTAGAAGAATCTATTTAAGTACTACTGCATTACCTGGAGACTTGGTTAGTTGTGCATTCAATGTTATCTCTCTTTTGTATAGAATCTTTGTAACATTGGATGATTGAACCAACAATGGGGTAGTGATTAGACATCATTCTTGTTTACAGGAAAGTACAAAGACTAAGCATCCTCTGATACTTTACGAGTCAGAGTTCTATAGGACCCTGCAAGGAGGAAGTAATGAACTTAACACGTGAAATATTAGTCATTGGTCAGCTTTATGTTTACCATTTGTTTACGAAGTTCACCATTTGATCTCCTTATTTATGTTCCTGGACAGCTGGAATTCCAAATGTGAGATAGTTTGGTGTAGAAGGCGAATATAATGTTCTTTTGATGGATCTGTTTGGACCCAGGTAAGAAGATCTATTTAACATATATAGTAGGAAAATTTCTTTGAAGACGGTGCTTATTGATGGACCATAATTATACGAATCAAAAACACAGTTAAACCCACCAAATTAGACTGTTTGTCTATTTAACTTCTGCTTGTTAGTCCCGATATATTTCTACAGGGTATTTTGGCACTTAGAGAGAAAACACGCTAAGGAAGAGTTTTTAAGCGGAAAATGAAGAACGAGTCATTCCAGGTCACGACCATGCTACACTCGAAATCAGCCTTAACATCCTTCATGGAACCGACTTAGAATCACTCAAATATTCTAGAACCGTCGGCAAATGGACAAGAACGCAAGGCAAAAGCACCGAGCCCGGTAAAGGCCAAACAAGGGCAATTTCATCGGATTTGAGATTTCGACCATGTTCCAAGAGGAATTTGGCTTAGGTTCCTTCTTGAGATCATCTTAGAATGACATTTTCATTCAAAATACACTCTCCAAAATCCAAGAAGCTCCGGCCAAAGCTCCGGTCAGATTCGGTCAAACCGATGACTTTTGTGAAGATCACAAGCTTCTAGAAGGGATGCTCCTCCTCACATGGGCGGCTCCTCCCTCACATGGTGGCTCCTCCACTCTCCTCCCTCCAAGTGGCGGCTCCTCCTCCTCTCCTCCCAAAGCCGCCGGCGGCTTTTGCTCCTCCATGGAGAAGTTGCCATGTGGTGGCTCCTCCACCACATCTTCATCTCCTCCTCCTCCACCCTTGGATGCTCCTCCACATGCCACCATCTCCACCACCCATCCTCCTCCTCCTTGGCTATAAATATGGAGCTCCTCCCCTCATTTGAATCACACCTCATATCCATACTTGTACACTTTAGAGAGAGAGGGCTTAACCCTCCTCTCTTCATTTTCAATAAATTGTTCTTCGCTTTGGAAATAAAGGATAGCTCCCTTGGCGCTTCAACGGTTGTAAGTATTTCTTAGTATTTATTCAACTGTCTTTATTTCTTTAGTTATAATGTTTAGCGCGATAAATAGTAGCTAAACTAGTAGTTCGGTAGAAGGGGCGCGCTTGTATTATAAATGTTTTAGACTTTACTCTTAGTACATCTTTGTATTCAAAACTTGTTCTATGTGCCATATATTAAGTCAGAACGTCCAAGGTAGAGTGGATGCTTGGAATGGCAAAACTCTACAGCGGGGTTCGTAAACTTGTACGGATAAGTGGATGCTTGGAATGGCAAAGCTTATCTGAGAAGTTTGACTCATCTTAAACACCATTTAGTTGATCGGGAATGATTGATCAAATGGATGCACATAGGCTAATATAACCGGGAATGGAGTATTAGTCTAAATAGAATAAGTGTTCTACGTCCTTGGAATAGGCTAGATAGTGTACGCAAATCGAGTGCTTGGAATGGCCTTGATACACCGTTTGAATACTTAGCATGATCATGTCTTGCGCTAGAAATAGCCTCAATTCATCTTTGACACTTGGTATGATCATTAGCGGTCGATGATAAGTAGTTATAATACAAGGCCCCTAAAACCGAATACTTTCCTTACAATCCATTATCAATTATTGTAATTTACTTTCAGTTCCCAAAACACTCAAACCCAACCCCCAACTATATTTACTTTTGTGACAATCCCGTAAAAACAACTAATCCACACTGACTCCTTTGGGTTCGACCCCTACTTACCACTTGCTACCCAGTAGTCTAGTCGCGAGTAGCGGACTATAAATTTATTTGCACATTTGCTGTGACGACAAGCATCTGTCAAATTGGCGCCGTTGCCGGGGAGTTGTGCATAGGAATAGTTGTTCTTTTTTCTTTTTTCTTTTATCATGCAATTCACCAAGTCATACTACTACGGAATGGAACCTTGGAACAATACGGAGTTTGCCCCACCACCCTTCGAACTTGAAATCCGTGAGAAGATCAACAAAATAACGCAATCCCGGGACGAAACATTGGATGAGTACTTATGGTACTTCGATTCCATTGTGACGAGCTGCCTGCACCATGAATTCACCAATTTCGATCTTCAAACAAAGTTTCTCTGTGGAATGTTGCCACATGAGTGGGACCAGCTAAATGACGCAGCAGGAGGATCAATGTGGGACTTAACCGAGGATGATCTTTGGAAATTAATAAACGATTTGGCCGCGAGGTCAAGACCAAGCCAAGATCATGCCGAGCCAATCGAGGACGGTATAACGGAGCTGGCATCTAGCATCCAGCAGTTGGACAACACGATGCAACAAATCAGGGCCAAAACTGAACTATAGGCGGCAGAAAAGGAGCTGGCAGCTAGCACCCAGCAATTGGCCGCAGACATGCAGCAATTGAGTGCATTGATGCACCAATTCACGGCTGAACCCGAGGAGCCGACTGAGGATGAGGACCCGCAAATGACCGAAGAAGAACTGCCCCAATCAGACTCGGTCCTTATCACCAATCCATCCGAGGAAATCACTGTCCTAACTGCCGAGCCTACAGAAGTCCCGAACCTCACTGCTGAAGCGGCCGAAGAAATCAAGCCAGGCCCGGTACTTGCGCTCGAAGCACCCGAGGAAGTCCCGGACCTCATTGCCGAACTGTCCGAGAAAGACCTAATCCTCACTGTCGGAGCACCTGAAACAGACCTAGTCCTCATGGTCGAAGTGCCTCAACTCAAACCTTCGTATTTTATGCCGATCATAGCCACCGAAGATCATATAATCAATGAAGATGCGGTACAAGGGGAGTTGGAGGCAGAGCATGAGCCAAAAAAGCCGACAAAGGAAATCTCTCTCGTCACAAGCCAAGAAAAACCACCCGGGAACTCAATCATTCCAAGACAACCATTCGTAGCTACCACCAAGAAGAGGCCTCACATGGGAACATGCCTGTGGTCGCCGATGTTGGAAGGCACAAAACCTAACTTCCAAACTCGCGAAAGTGCCAACTATTCAAACATGAAGAAGCGGCAAAGGCATGGGCCGAAAGAATGGAAACCCGGAAGGAGAAACAAGAAAGCACGACTCAATGGACCAGCAGCTCTGGTCAAAAAAGCCTCACCCCCTCGGAGCAAAAGGGATGTCGAGAAAAAGTTTGACCTCACTCACCCTTGGGATCCGACCTTATGATCCATGATTGAGGTACTGTCGAGCCAACGACGTTAAACAAGTGCACTGGTCGGGAGGTAACCCGACACTATCTTACTTTCTGTCATTTTATTTTTTGTCATTTTATTTTCTGTCATTTAGTTTTTTCAATAAGTTGCTCTCACCCACTTGGTGCATAGAAGAAATGACTTTTCAGGAATCGAACTTGGGTGCAACATTAGGCCAGATAGGGCTACGCTCAGAGTTCAAGGCCCAAGCCGAACTCCCTCGATTATCCAGCCTCGAGCCATGTCGTTCACTCGACACCTTAAAGGGAGTTCTGTCTTTCCTTTTCCTTAATATCATTTCCTTCTCGTATAACAACTGCTTGCATGACTTTTGAATTAAGTCATTTCGTAAAAAGAATGCCTTCGTTCAAAAGTGTGGGGTGAGAACCACCTGTATATATTAGTTAATAAATAACATCTTTTTGAAAATATGAACTTAAGAATGTGAAAAAGATAGACCAAAATTCATGCATTTACCTTGTGAAAATTCAACTGTCTAAAAACTTAGAACGTAACTTCTCATTTGTCCCTTTGTGCTGAGATAAACTAGGGATGTGGAGTTGATAGAAATGCCCTAGAGAGGCTTGGCAATCAATCGAAGGATCAGATCAAATTATATGGTTTTCGAAGTCAGTGGAGGCTGCACTTCGGGTTTCAGTGAAGATTGAAGTCATCTCCGCCATGCAATGCAAAGGCGAGGACGGGAATCAGACCGTCCTATCTCCGGTCAAAGTAGCCGAGAAAATAGATGAGAGACCCTCATCTTGACCCGCGCGAAAACGACAGTCAAAGTAGCCGAGAAAATAGATGAGCGACCCTCACCTTGACCCGCGCGAAAACGGCAAAAAGGAGAAGAGCGGGGGGTATTTCCATAGGCTTGCGGGCAATGATTGGACCTCCCAAAAAGGCTTGAGAAAATGGACTAGCAAAGTCACAAAAACGCAAAAAACTCGAAGAAGCAAATCAAGAGGCCAAAGGCCCAAAATTGTGAAGGTTTTAACCGAACAAAAGTGAAGTACTCAAAGCGTCAAATCAAAGGCCAAAAGCCGATTCACTACAAAAAGCAGTCCCTCGCCAAAAGAAAATCAAAGTACTCAAACCACTGAAACCCGAACCGAATCACGTGCATGAGAAAGCTACAAGGAAGCCATATAGTGCGAGACAATCCCGAGGCTGCAATCCAGGAACCTGAATAGGGCTATCTCCCGAAACATCCAATATAATTTGCATCTCAGCACGAAGGTACACGTATCAAGTTTCTTCTATCTATTTACGCAGTTCAATTTGGTAATATGTAAGTAATGCATGAATTAGGATAAATCGAGTCCCACAATCTAATTTTCATATTTTAAAAACCAAACTTAGTGCCGCCCTTTAATAGCATTGTTCGGGACGAACAACTGAAAGTCTGGGGTAATCTGATGGACCATAATTATACGAATCAAAAACACAGTGAAACCCACCAAATTAGACTATTTGTCTATTTAACTTCTGCTTGTTAGTCCCGATATATTTCTACAGGGTATTTTGGCACTTAGAGAGAAAACACGCTAAGGAGGAGTTTTTTAGCGAAAAATGAAGAACGAGTCATTCCAGGTCACGACCATGCTACACTCAAAATCAGCCTTAACATCCTTCATGGAACCGACTTGGAATCACTCAAATATTCTAGAACCGTCGGCAAATGGACAAGAACGCAAGGCAAAAGCACCGAGCCCGGTAAAGGCCAAACAAGGGCAATTTCATCGGATTTGAGATTTCGACCATGTTCCAAGAGGAATTTGGCTTAGGTTCCTTCTTGAGATCATCTTAGAATGACATTTTCATTCAAAATACACTCTCCAAAATCCAAGAAGCTCCGGCCAAAGCTCCGGTCAGATCCGGTCAAACCGATGACTTTTGTGAAGATCACAAGCTTCTAGAAGGGATGCTCCTCCTCACATGGGCGGCTCCTCCCTCACATGGTGGCTCCTCCACTCTCCTCCCTCCAAGTGGCGGCTCCTCCTCCTCTCCTCCCAAAGCCGCCGGCGGCTTTTGCTCCTCCATGGAGAAGTTGCAATGTGGTGGCTCCTCCACCACATCTTCATCTCCTCCTCCTCCACCCTTAGATGCTCCTCCACATGCCACCATCTCCACCACCCATCCTCCTCCTCCTTGGCTATAAATATGGAGCTCCTCCCCTCATTTGAATCACACCTCATATCCATACTTGTACACTTTAGAGAGAGAGGGCTTAACCCTCCTCTCTTCATTTTCAATAAATTGTTCTTCGCTTTGGAAATAAAGGATAGCTCCCTTGGCGCTTCAACGGTTGTAAGTATTTCTTAGTATTTATTCAACTGTCTTTATTTCTTTAGTTATAATGTTTAGCGCGATGAATAGTAGCTAAACTAGTAGTTCGGTAGAAGGGGCGCGCTTGTAATATAAATGTTTTAGACTTTACTCTTAGTACACCTTTGTATTCAAAACTTGTTCTATGTGCCATATATTAAGTCAGAACGTCCAAGGTAGAGTGGATGCTTGGAATGGCAAAACTCTACAGCGGGGTTCGTAAACTTGTACGGATAAGTGGATGCTTGGAATGGCAAAGCTTATCTGAGAAGTTTGACTCATCTTAAACACCATTTGGTTGATCGGGAATGATTGATCAAATGGATGCACATAGGCTAATATAATCGGGAATGGAGTATTAGTCTAAATAGAATAAGTGTTCTACGTCCTTGGAATAGGCTAGAAAGTGTACGCAAATCGAGTGCTTGGAATGACCTTGATACACCGTTTGAATACTTAGCATGATCATGTCTTGCGCTAGAAATAGCCTCAATTCATCTTTGACACTTGGTATGATCATTAGCGGTCGATGATAAACAATTATAATACAAGGCCCCTAAAACCGAATACTTTCCTTACAATCCATTATCAATTATTGTAATTTACTTTCAGTTCCCAAAACACTCAAACCCAACCCCCAACTGTATTTACTTTTGTGACAATCCCGTAAAAACAACTAATCCACACTGACTCCTTTGGGTTCGACCCCTACTTACCACTTGCTACCCAGTAGTCTAGTCGCGAGTAGCGGACTATAAATTTATTTGCACATTTGCTGTGACGACAAGCATCTGTCACTTATGCTTGCTGACCATCATTTTTATAACGCAAGGAGACCCTGAAGGCCGAGGATTGATCGTGACGTGGGTGATGATGGACGAAACTGGATTCAGCACTTTGAAGTCGGGTGGAGCACGGAGTTGCACTATGCGTTATTAGTACGCAGGCTGCTAGTAGATGTGTCGGGAAATTTAGAGCGACATCCTAAAGCATTGTAATAATTTGAAGAAATATAAAATTCATAGTATTGTAATGCGCAACATGAGTTTTTGTACATATACCCTGTAGACAGTTTGATTCTTACAATTGTATATAAAAGCTCGGTTTAATTATGATTTTTTTGAATTTATGTTGCATTTTTTTATAACTGGGTTCATAAGACTAGATTTTGTCTTTCTAGTGAAACTACGTAGCGTTCTAGTTAAACTACGTAGCTTTCAAGTTTAGATACGTAGCTTTCTATTTAATACACGTAACTTTCTAGTTAAAATACAAGCTTTCTCGTTAAAATACGTGGCTTTCTAGTTAAAATACGCAGTCGTTCTGTTTAAAATTTGTAGCTTTGTAGTAAAAATATATAGCTTTCTAGTAAAAATACATAACTTTCTAGTTAAAATACGTAGCTTTCTGTTTAAAATTCGTAGCTTTCTAGTTAAAATACATAGCTTTCTAGTTAAAATATGTGGCTATCTAGTCGTCCAATCAGTGACTTCCCGGGTTTGGGAATGTTAGGAGGTCTGAAGTCTAAAGGATACAAAGCATGTCCTATGTGTTTGGATGAGATTGATGCTCAACATTTAGCAGGGAGAATGTCTTACCAAGGACACCGCAGATGGCTTGATAGAGATCATCAGTGGAGGTATGCGGCTTCTAAGTTTAATGGGTAAGTGGAAACACGCGATGCCCCACCTTCTTTAACTAGAGAAGAGATTTTATTTTTTGTTTTAAGTCATGAGTACCCTGTACTTAGCTTGCATCTGGATTTGAAGCAAAGAGGTGTGAAGGAGAAATTGTGTTGGACTCATTTGAGCATTTTTTATGATTTGCCTTATTAGAGCACATTGACACAGCCTTATTCATTGGATGTGATGCATATAGAGAAAAATGTATTTGATAACATCATTGGTACTGTACTTGGACTTCAAGGAAAGACGGTGTAACGCCCCAAAATCTATAACTTTTAAAACGGCGTCACATCGGCCGTGCACTCCCTAAAACCATCTTTGAAACGCACGAAGCCTCTAAAATAACGTTACTAAATGAATTTTAAATGAATATAATGTAAATCATCTGAAAATCTTTAAATTACTAGATAAACTGAGTAACGAAAATGTTGCTAATAATTAACTGATATAAACTTCGGTTTTATGTTTGAGTGAACAAATCTATTAACGTCCTCACTGTCACACAGATCCCCCAAGCAAGCTGATCATTCATACCTGAAATAAGGATGTGGATGGGGGGTGAGTTCCACGGCTCAATAAGCAATATAGACCCAAACTAGTCAAATCATAAGTGAAAGACGGACACAAAGAACAAACGAAGATTGCCTTCTGGAGTACATATAAAAGAATTAACTCATGACAGAACAAACAGAATAAACAGAGACCATTTTCAGAAATATATGCAAAAAGGGATACAATCGATAACAGAATATAACAGACTTCAGGAATGACAACATAGATGACAGAACATAACCGACTTTAGAAATGCTACACAGATATTGAAACAAAACAGACTTCAAAAATGCTACACAGATATCGAAACAAAATAGACTTCAGAAATGGCTACACAAATAACGGAACAGAGACATCAAAAATGCTACACAGATCAAGGAACAAAGCAGACTTCAAAATGTTATACAGATAACGGAACAGAACAGTCAAAATTTCATAGTACAGAATTGGCTTCACAGTCCAATCATATCGGTCCTTTAAATAACAGTCCTTTGCCACGCTTAACCCCACGATGGGCTCGGTCCTTTGCTGCGCTTTACCCCGCAGTGGGCTCGGTCCTTTACCGCGCTTGACCCCGCGGTGGGCTCGTTCCTTTGCCGCGCTTAACCCCGCAATGGGCTCGGTCCTTTAATCAAACAGAAAAAAGACAAGACGAGTATACTGACATGACACATGATTTCAAATGACAAAGCTACAAAAGCACACATGACTCGAAAGAGAAGGATACCACAAAGTATGACGAGAGAAATAACCAGAACGGATCTACATTACTTACCTCGAATCCGCATCACGTAACCTTCAATACAATTTATATCAAGCTGAAATCAAGTAAGAGTCACTTAGAAACCATAAACAACATACTTAAACTATTAGACTTATTAAAACTCACTATCGAATATCAAGCTACATATTATTCCTGTCCATTTTGCCATTATCAAATCATTAACATTAGAGAATTCAGATTCGAACCTAAGCATTCACAGAACAAACACAACTCCATAAATTCTATTTTGTTCAATCAATCAAATCTGTCATTTATTCATATAATTCAGATTTCATGCCTGAACTTCAAACCCGTATTTCCCACGAAATACTCAGAGTTAGAACACAAAACTGATATTTTCAGAAATATTATTTCGATTACTATAATTTAGGATTTTGAATCACTCAATTCCGACATCTGAGCTTCAAGATATGAAATGTTGAAGTTTAACCGTCTAAAGTTTCAGATATCAAATTCTGCACTTTTCAGATTACAGGTCTTAACTTGTAACTCGTTTTTCGAACAATCCAGGAAAAACTAAAATATGCTCAGCATGTTATTGGAAAGATCTTTTCGTCTAGAACAGCATATGATTTGAAACAGTCAATTCGCATAACAGAAACAGATGTTAATTGCGTTTGAAAATAAATCGACAGAACTGTCCAGAATCAGAAAACAGTTTTCAATACTCAACTTCAAAATTAATTTCAGATCAGCTCGGATTAAATCTGAATACGAATCTTATATGGTCGGAAAGCTTATTTCAAGTAGAATAACAACAAATCAAGAAACACTTCATTTGAATAACTAAAACAGAAGTTACAACGAATTCAAGATCAGTCGTCAGATCTGCCAAAATCAGCTTCTACATCTCATATTCATATTTTATTAGCAAATAACACAAGTCGAATTACGACGTGATTCTTATATCGTTAGGAAGTTTGTTTCGAGAAGAATAATGCAGAAATATCAAAATCATATATGAATTATCACCAAAAAGTCAAGGAATACATCAACACATGTGGATACATACCTATTGTTTAAAGTTTCGTCCAACTCCATCATCGTCTCACCATACATATATTATTCACACAAATCTGATTTCTCTATCAGAAGAACAACGTTTCTATATTGTATACGAGGTAACTGAATTTTTATTTGGAAAGATGAAGATTGAAGATGAGGCAGGGGAGAACAAGAAGAAATTGATTTAGGGTTGCGGCTGATCTTCTTCCTTCCTAATTCCTCTATTTTTCTTCTTCTTATAATTAATCCATATTAATCTGTATTTATCCTTATTCAATGTCTGGTATTTATTGTCCATATTAATTTACTAAATACTATCACTAATTCAATTTCTTTCCTAATACATTCAAGCGAGATTCCTTTAATTATCAAAATTTATTTGTTAAATTTTCGAGCTATTACATTAAGGCTCGGGAAGGTTTGGAGAAACAAAGGATTCGTAAGGAACTGTGGTGGAAGGGAAAAGGCTCAACATCAAGAAAGGATAAGGTTTCACAAGCCCCTTATACCATTTTACTCGATGAGAGGGTAGAGATTTTTGAGTTTCTTAAGGATGCAGAGATTTTTGAGTTCCTCAAGAAAGCAATTGATGTTGGATGAAGAGGACGTGTTTGCAGCAGAGGATGCTGAGGAAGATGACGAGGAAATGCTGATGGAACATGAAGATGACGAGTGGGATGAAACTATGGAAGTGGCAGAAGAGTCCCAAGGTCATACAATGATGATGGCACAAGAAGATAATGAATGGGATGATGAAATCTTTTCAGATGATGAAATCTTTTCAGATGATGAAATTTGAGGACATTTGCATGTGTTAGCTATGTTATGTTGTCACTTTGCATCATCATTGTGAACAGATGTTGGCCTTATGTTTCAGTCACTTGTATTTTGGATTTGATTATCATTCCCTTTATTCTGTAACATTTTTTCAGAACAATTATGGGACAGAGTTTGAGCATACTGTCGCAAAAGGGCATACTGATTTGGGAGGGGGGGAAACAAATTTTTGAGATGGAGCACAAATTTCACAAAATTTCGTAATGTTTATGGAACATAAATAGATACAATGTCGCTTAAAACACTATTCTGCTCCAAAAATTAAACAGAAGCCCAGGCCCACTATCTACTCATATTCACTTCATGTTTCACAGAGAAATCAAAATTAGCTAACTTCACAACCCTAGCCAACCTCTTCACTCGCTCGTCTGCGAACCTCTTCCACCGCACTTCCTTCTCGACGCACCAGAAGTTATGGCGAAAACAAAGACTCAGAAGCCTAAGCGATCTCCCTTGCTCGATGCACCAGAAGTGACCAGCAAATGCAAAATGAAGCTTCGTTCACCCTCCTCCAGCCGAGTTCTGCCTCAACTACGTTCAGCTGAGTCCCCACCTAGTCCTGATATTGAAGCCCCACGAAGCCCCTTCACCGACACCATCTCAGCTAGTCGTGGATGTTGAATACGGAGCGGGCTAGGGCCATACTCGGTGCCATGAAACCGGCTGCAAAGACAAAGAAGCTGGATGCGTTGGCCAAGACTCCTCCTCCACCAGTGCATGTCGTGCAGATTCCTCATGGCAAGAAGAAGGTATATCCTCCACCAGTTAGAAATACTCCAACTATTTTGTTATATGTTTTTTTATTGTTAATCATATACTAATTATTGTTGAATTTGTTATACAGGGGATGAGGGAGGAGAGAAGCAGAAGGTGAGGGGTGTAGTGAACGGATCCAATCTGGCTTTTTACAAGCACACGCGTAACAAGGGGCGTCCAATCAAAGTTGAATTTCTAAGTGATGGTACTGGGCCAGCGGACCAGAAAGTTTGTAGCTTGTTGGTGCACGAGATTGGAAGTGTAGTAAAGGACAAGGTCCCAATGCGAGCCCCGTCATTCAGGAAGCTCAAGGAGAAGGACCGACAGATTGTGTATGACCACTTATATATAAGTACTACTTGTTTCGACAATTTCCGGTTCTATTTAACTTTTCCATGTAGAGATTCAATGTTGTGACATAATTTTTCTTTTATCATTGCAGCCAAACTTTGTTATTCATCCAGATGATAATCAGTTGTGGAATTTTATCTTCAAAAGGGCCACTGAGAGGTACCGAGATTGGAAGTCAGACTGCAAGTTATTCTATAAAGAACATGGGTCTGATGTAATTCCATGAGAGTTTGTGGATCGCCGTGATCAGTGGGAATGGCTTAAAAGCCACTTTGACAACCCCAAAAATAAGGTTAACCGTTCAATACAAGTACCAAACAACAACTTGCTTTACTCATTTGATGTATTAATTATTTTTCTTCAATGTTGATATGTTTTTCAAAAATATCATTAACTTGGTTAAATTTGGCTATAATAGGAAAGAGGCGAGGCAATGTCGAAAGTGCACACAAAATCAAAAAGAATCGACCACCACTCTGGTAAGGTCTCATTCTACATGAGGGCTGCCCAACTCAAACTCCAAGGAGAAAGGGCTCCCATTGTTGCTACTTACTCAAAGGTGTACTCTGCTGATCCTGCCGGTGCTGCTCTTGCAGTTAAGTCTTTTTGTTTTTAGTATCGGTTAATGTCTATATGTATGTTTTTATTTATGTTGCACATGTTCATAATTGCTATGATGTTTATCTGTCATATGTTGATGTTGGTAAATAATGTTTTGTTGCTATTATATAGCCATATTTACCAAATATTGTTTGGTTGGTGAGTAATATGTTTTGGTTCTTTTTCGGCCAAATTCTGCTGTCGATAATAAATAGGTCATGTTCATGTTTTCCCGGCTTATTCATGTTCAGTTTGTTTGAAATGTTGCATGTTAATCATTCATGTCCTCTTGTAATATTCTATATTTTTTCTGGCAATTTCTATCTATAATGTTAGTCTTATACATTTTGTTACTCTTGTTGAAATGTTGATATGCTGTGATGTCTTTGCCAGTCTTTCTTGTGTTGAAAAACTGTTGTTTTTTATGGATTGTTTTTTGTCCATCTTATTCTCATGTTGTTGCTCTTAGTTTATTGTGTGGTTGCAAAATTTGTTCACTGGAGTTCCCACCTGTTAACTTTTCTCTTTGTATTTACACTTAATAATGTATATGTAGGCACGAATGGAAGAGAGGGTTTGTCAAGCATTGAATGATATGGATGGCGATGAAAATGGTGATGGATGTGTCCTCGATGAGAAAGAACATCTTCCAGTCGATACTCCGATTCAGATTATAACTGAAGTGCTTGGCCAAAAACGTGAGACTTATGTGTCGGGAGCAGTTAGACAAAAAGCCACCCACCCCTGGGGGAGGACTGAGGAACTCTGATTTGCATGAGCAATTGCAGAAGCAGAAGACTGTGTTTGTGGAAATGAAGGCTGCATTTGAAGAAAGGATATGCACCATTGAGAAGTTGGTGGTTCGTGGTGGTTCGGCAAATCTAGCCAACCACAATGCTTCAGAAGGTGCGACTTCTTATGTGTCTGGCGCTTGATTGAAGTAAACTTTAATGTATTAAACTTGACTTGTTTTTTGGCTGGGTACACACATGAACTTTAGTTGTGTACCCTTAAGTTTGTAATTTGCCGGAATTATGTGTTTTGGTGGCCGGAATGTGTTAGGTTGCCCGGATTTAAATGTTTTCCTGTTGTTTGTAGTTGTCTACCTTTTTGTTCATAAGCAAAAACAATTTCAGGTTTTGTATGCAATCCTAATCCCTTATATGCGACAGTTCGTTAATTGCTATTAGTGACATATGTCCTTTTATACCACAATATATCCTGTAAAGGTCAACACGTATTACCTTTATGGGACATTTATGTGTTTTTGATTTTAATGTAACATCTTTTATGCGACAATAAGTTACATAGGTAATAAGCATATGTTGTTTGATGCGACACAAACGTGTTACAGTCAGAAGCGTACGACCTTCTTGCGATTGATACGGAATGTCACGTACGTATATGTTGTCCCGTATTTCAGCAATTGCAACAATAACGTCCATAGGTCAGAAGCATACAACTTTATATGCGATTGATACAGGATGTCCCGTAAGTATATATTGTCCCATATATTTGTTAATGCGACAATATTCCAAAAATAACGTTCTTTGTAAAATGTAGCATATGCCGTTAATGAATAGAACTCGTTCCACAGTGCATGGGACTAACAAAAATAATTGCCGCATAAGTGTTACACTTTATGCGACCGGTGTTCGATTGCTACGTCGCACAGACTTTACGCTACATCGCTTTCAAGACAAATGTTAGGCGACGTACATTTGTCCCATAAACGAAATCGCACTATATGCGACATATTTTGAACTTTATACGACGGTACAAAAGTGTGCTCTAAGGTATATTCTGGTGTAGTGCAGGTTGCTGATAATTTGCTTCACAATGAAACTAGCATGTAAAAACATTGATATTTTGCTCCCAGACACTCAAAACCAAGGTGTTGTATAACTTGCAGATCAGCCCGAGGTATTGGAACATTATCATGTTTTGCAACAACTGTTCTTTTGGTTATTCATTCATTTTGTCTCGTTCTCTTCAAATATTTGCTCTCTCATGTCTAACCTTTTGCACACCTTGTCCTCTCTCAGAAAGTATTCAATTATAAAATTGCTGCTCGTTAAGGCCTAGCCAATTTGAGAAGCAGCTCACCTCCGAAATAGAGGTCGCGTGGCTTAAAGAGCAGGTCACACACAGTGTTCCAGAAATCGGCCGAATCGGCCGATTAATCGGCCTTAATCTTGAAGCCGATCCGATTTTAACCAAATCGGATGAAAAATCGGGAAGCGATTATGTGTCCGATTAATCGGCTGAATCGGTGATTAATCGGTTGAATCGGCGATTAATCGGCTGAATCGGGGATTAATCGGTCGAATCGGGGATTAATCGGTCGAATCGGGGATTAATCGGTCTGGGCAGTTAAGTGTTAAGAAATAAACTTGGAGGACTTTATTGTAATAATTAAGATTTTTTAAAATTGAAATTGAAAATTAAAACTAAAGCTTGTCCGATTAGGACTTGCGAATTGCGATCGGCTCATGCAGTCCTCCGTAAACTTGTGAATTGTGAACTAAAGCTTGTTTATTTGTATTTTGCTATTGAGTATTGAATATTGATTGTGACATTTACTCACAAATTATGTAATTGTAAAGATCCTGATTGTGATTTCAGATTTGTGACTTTTTTGCTATTAATTGTTTGATTTTTTGAAGTGGTATGAATTGTTTAGTTTTGACATGCATCTTGTTTTATTTTGATTACAGGTCAACAAATGCATTATACAAAGCATTTATAAAACTATTTTTCAATTATAAACATAAAAATAGGATAAAAATAAAAAACCGATTAATCCCGATTAATCCCCGATTAATCCTCAAGGACCTTGGCCGCCCGATTAGCGATTAGCAATTTCTGTAACCTTGGTCATACATCAATGCCAGAAGCACTGAATAATCTACTACACATTTGTGTATTTCCAAATTCAAATAAATACAACATAACTATGATAAATGTTGAACCAGTGTTATTAAAACCGGACCGGTCATCGAACCGGTCAAGTCACTGGGTCGATTGGTCAGTGGTTCAACTGGGTCGAACCGGTTTGACCCGCACGAATTAAAAATAATAAAATAATAAATAAATATTTATTTATTTACCTGTTTTGTGTGACTCTTGTCTCACTTGAACCTCTTTCATAAAAAAAAAATTTTGATAGGGGAAAAGTTAAATACAACCAAACAAACACAACTGGACTGAGACTTTACACCAAAGACTCCAAACGACACTCAAACAACTTACATGCCCTTCTTTGCAAGAAGGTCAGCCCCTTTGTTGGCCTCCCTCCAAACGTGAGAAATCTCCCACTCAGGATGACGAGAAAGCAGTTCTGAACAGCGACTACCCCAAACTTGTCTTGAATATTCATCATCCATAACTCTTGCTAGAATCCCCAAAATGGCTTGTATTGAGTCCGACTCGAATAACACTTTGTCCCATTGCACCAGTTCCGCAGCTTCCATTGCTTGTAAGATAGCTCTGCCCTCAGCCTCAAGTTCGCTCCCCTTCCTTTTTAATATCCAGGTTGCAAAAGCTCCCCTGACAATCCCTTCCCCATCTCTGACAATACATCCAACACCAATGCTGTTTGATTGCACACTCCATGCTCCATCACAATTTATTTTAAGGTAACCCATCTTAGGAGGCCTCCACTTCAGCGGATCACTTACATGTTCTGTATTGATCAAAGGGCATTTACTTCGCCATTGTCTGCAACACAACTCTACTTTCCTAGCAGTCCAGCTAACTTCCCAATAATCCTTATCATGCCACACTTCATTTCTATGCCTCCAAATGAGCCACACTCCTGCACAAATCTTCAGTGTATCGTCCACCTCACTTGTCATGACAGTCTTCCAAACCCAATCTGCAGGACTGGCTAGCAGACAATCATCAACTGAAAAACTGAACATAATTGAACATGCTAGCAAATCAAACAAATTGTCATCAATTTCATCTCAAATCAACCAGCAAAACCTAAACTCAACAACAAATCAACATCCAGAAATCCATTGATTCATCTCATCATTAATATCAATCAAAACCTAAACACAATTAATAAATACACAAAGTGACATCAAATTCAAAAAACTGAACATGCTTTTTTTTAAAGATTTTTGGGATGATGAAACTTACAGCATCGGGAGTGATGTTGAAGAGACTAGATCGCCTGCGTCTCCGGTTATGATTATTCTGCCGGAGAAAATATTTCTGGGCGTGCGAAGCGACCTGCGTAGGCGTCCTCGTCTTCACGAAGTTTCTAGAAATCCCTCTCCAGTCTCCCTTCCCTACCCGCTGCAATCCGATCAAAAACAACCGATGCTCGTCCTCCGTCCACGGCGCCAGTAAACGTCTCAAAGTAGCAGAGGCAAGAGATCGTGAATTTTTTTTCCGATGGGAAGAGATCGTGAAATTGGAATTAGGGCTCGCCGACTGTGTTTCGCGACAATGCGATGCGTGTCCATCTGTTGTCTTTTTTTTATTTCAAAGTTTTTTTACCATCAAAACGACAGTGTTTCATCAAATTAACATCAACCCGGTTCACCCGGCCGGGTCACGGTTCAACCGGTGGTTCAACCGGTAATTGGCCGGGTCAATGACATTTCCGATCCGATTTGAGAACCGGACCGGTCTGGTGACCGGTTCACGGTCTAATCGGTCGAACCGGCCGGTCCGGTCCGGTTTTCACAATACTGTGTTGAACAATCCATATACAAAATACCAGAAGAAATTACTTGATTTACCTTTGGAGTTATCTTCTTTTCTCCATGTTGCTTGGTAACCTCAACCCTGAGATGGAAGTGTTTTTATGGAAGAGAATACTTAATCTGATGATAAGTTTGTGCAATATGCACCAATTACTGCCACCCTTCAGCGTAGCACTTTTGTGTATTCTGCGTGTGTATGCATATGTAACGTACAGAGAGGGAACTAGATGCCTATGCATGTAATTTCATCTGCATTGATTGTCTAATAAATAAATACTAGTAAGGATTTTAGATAGAATTTTTGCGGGTCGGCACTTACACTTTTAGTTGTCCATAAAGTTGAATAAATGTCTTGGGTGTCCTATCTTTTCCTCTTCCATTTCTTTGAGGGACGATGTTTCCATTCTTTCTTACCATTGTTTGACGCATACTGCGACATTCTAGTTTAGACCCGGCAAACAAACCCTAAACCCTTCAACCCGTCCTTTAAAACCCGCCCGTTAGCCCACCCTTTTAATAAAAGGGTTCACAAACCCTTGTCCATTAAGAATCCTTTTATAAACTGGTTTAAGGGTTTTTACCCGGATAACCCTCCAACCCCTTTAAGAACCCTTTTAACTAATATTAATAATAAACATAAAAAAAGGGAAATTTTCAAAACATCGCTTGTACTACCGGTCTATTTCAAATCAAGTACCAGACTTTCTTAATTTTCAATTTACATACTTTTGGACTAAAATGAAAATATAAACTAACGACGTTAGTTAAAACGATTATGATTATTTTTCAAAAATAAAAAAGTTAACTTTTAACCCATTCATTTCACACATTCGGTCTACACAGATTCGATTTTAATCTCTTTTTTTTTCTAATTTCAATCTTTTGAATCAAGTAAAAGTAGGCCAGGCCGCAATTTTTTCCATGCGTGTGGACATATGTGCTTAAAATTTACAAACAAACAAATAAGAGATATAGAACATATCGGATTTAAAATTTATTTAATTTTCCATTTAATGAGTTAAAAGGGTTATAAATGCTTAAATAGGTTAAAATGATTAAAGTTAAAAGGGTTATGTGGGTTTAAAATGTCTAAAATGGTTAAAAGAGTCCAAAGGATTAAAAGGGCTCTTAAAGGGTTAGAAGAGTTTAACCCTTTAACCCTTTAACCCTCTACCAATTAAGAACCCGTCCATTTAACCCTTTAAGCTAAAAGGGTTTTGAAGGGTTCAACCCTATTAACCCTTATCCATTAATAATTTGTCCATTAACCCGCCCACCCGCCCGCCCTATTTGCTACCTCTATTCTAGTTTAGTGTTGCTAGTTTATATGGGATCTAGAATGCTTTTAAATCTTTTCGAGGTGGTGATATTTTGTAACGGCCCAAAAAATTAATTAAAAAGATTTAATATGATTTAGTAAAAGAAAATCAATCAAAGGATATATAGAATTATAATGAAGGAAATAAATAATTATTATACTGGGTCAAAACCCTAGCGTTCAGATTTCTCTTTTTAATTTCTTTTAGCCGTCTCTTTCGTTATGATTCTAAAAGCAACAGTCGAGAGAAACATGAGATTAAACTGTTCTGGGAAGCTACATGAAGCAACATCACTTGATTATGGTTCGGGAAGCGTCAAACAATGGGTAAGATTTTGATTTAAGTTTTAAGTTTTTGGGTTATGGGGGGAAAATCTGATATGTAGGCTTACGCTAAAGTATTAATAACATCTGTTTTGCTTACTGGAATTCAGAAGTTCTTGATGCTGCGTTCAAGTAGTTGAAACGAGATTTCCAACCATGTGTAGATAGTTTTCTAATTCAATCGGAGGTGAGAGGAATTTAATTTTGAAGTTGGTGCTGAAACTATACACTACTACAAACAACACAATATGCAACGGTTTTTTTGGGTCTTATGCATCGGTTTTGGTTCCGATGCATAATGAAGCGTTGCATAATGTGCGGACTTTATGCATCGGTTCATAAAAAACCATTGCATAATGTGCGGACTTTATGCATCGGTTCAAGCAGAAACTGATGCATAATGTTCAAACAGATGCACATTATGCAACGGTTTCTTCAAAAACCGATGCATAAGCTTCAAAAAAAATGGCAGATTTGGCTTTACAAAAGCTCAAATCCACCTGAATAATATACCCTCATGTTCCAACTTTTAAATACAATACAGCTATTACATGCTAAACATCATTTCATTGAATTTGCAATACAATATCATTCATACACATATATATTTGTCTCTTTGGGTACAAATACACCACAAAACATCACATAACAAATGTTGTCTAAGTTAATGTTCTATACCGCAAAATGAGTGGTTACATAGTCACGTAGGTAGCTGGCGATTTCATCCCGAACTCAAGAATCTTGTCGACGTCGTATGACTCGACTCCATTAGGAAAACAGTACTATAAAAAAAACAAGAGAACTAAGTCAACAATTAAAGAGTGAAAACGATTAAGCCTTAAAAAGCTTAATCAACGACTAACGTCTAAAAAGCTAAATCAACAGTTAAAGAGTGAAAACAAGAGAACTAAATCAACAATCAACAAGTAAACAGTTAAATGAATAACATATGTATATTTATCTCTAAAAAGCTCACTTGGTTAATGTCTTCAACCTCCGCACCATTATTAGCTCGTACAAATGCTATAATGTCACGAATAAATTGAAGGACATAATAACCACAAAAATGGCTAGGTGGTTGTCTTTGACACTGCATGATATCAAGAATCGCAGTTAACATACTTTATAAATGAAACAAAATATTTAATAAAATTGTCTAATTTGTGAATACCAAAACTTTCTTCCACTCTAGTTTACGTGTACTCCTCGGTACACATCCTTGGTAGTATCGATCTAATCCCCTAAAACAAACACAATAATGTAATTGTTAGTGACTTTTCAATACAAGTTATAAGATAAAAGTAATTTCCAAACTTACGTCTCCACCAACTCTTTTGCATCAGCATTTATATCCTTCTCTTCTGTCGATGAATCAAGCAAAAGAACTTTATGTTGTCTCGGAAAGATGATGCATAACATCCAATGCCACCTAAAAAACCCACTAACTTAAAACAAATGTGTTCAGAACAGAAGTTAACAACTTATAAAGTAAGTGATGAACTCACAATATGTGATCAACATAAGGGAGAAAGTAGCAAAAAAGTTGGTCTTTGTCTGGCATATTCAATCTTCCCACGAACGTCGCCAATCTCTCATTTTTCTCTATGGTTGGGGTCATTAATGACGGAATAAAAAAACCAAATTTGATATCCGAACGAACCATCTGATTGTGTAAATGACTACAAAGTAAAAACTTGTGTTAGTTAGACTAATTGCAAAAAAATGATTAAAGATATAAATATTACCATATATATAACTCAGATGTTGCGTTCCCCAACGCTTTAAACTTTAATAGGTCCGTGACTTCCTCGTCACACAAGTAGATATCGTAGTCGTCACCAAACATCTCAGCTTTGGCTTGTACTACAATCGTGTCTCTACTCAAAGTCTTCCACACATCATGTAGAAGTCTACAGTCCACGGACATTTCATCTACAAAATCATCGCCTGTAAGTGGCAAAGTCTGGTATAAGTGTATGTCATATGCCTGCATGTTAAATTTCCGATTGTGGCTTAATTATTTTATTTTATTTGTAGTATAACACAATGAAGCAAATGAAGTTATAATCTTCGATGATCTCACCCTTTTATCGACAACGACCAAGTCTTTCGGCCAAGCCACGTGATGGTTAACTGCTTGTGCAACATTCGAGAGCTTTAGATGGGCTGTTGGCAATGCTGCACCTCGACCTCGTAAAAGTGCTTTATCGACCTTCACCTTAACGTTGTCTTTGAGTATTGCTCGACAGTTGACAAACCGGCCATTTATGGCCGACCGATAACCACAAGCTGTTTATCACCTTCAAGTTGCCCCTCGATGTATAATAGGCTCTTCAGGCCACCCTGTTAGTAGAAGTAATAATTTGTAAACAAACACAAAAAGTATTACATACATTTAACCAACATAAATAATAAATTTAATAACTGTAAATGTACCTCTGGTATGTTCTTCCACGAGTCTGGATCAATGGGACAGTGATGGCTGCAGTGATCGGACGCATCTAGTCAAATATTACTTGAACTGGGTGTACCACCCGAGGAGGTGGAGATTGGTAACCCAACCCTCCACGGAATGTGTGACCCGACTCCTCGGGTGCATCCTTTGGGCTCAGGCGTCCGAATCACCTCAGTCAGTATGTCATGTCGTCGATTTTGAGACGAGAACTATCCTTGAGAGGATCTTTCCACTAACTCATCCTATATAAAACGATCATTAAATACCAAAAGTTAGTGTATGATATTAACTATTGAAGTTGACATAAGAAATAACTTACAATCTTTGTTGCCACTCGCTGGGATGCCTCGGTGACGTACTCGTCATGCTTCATTTTTCGTCCCCTCTTCCACAGCTCATGTCTCTCTATAGTGACAGAAGATTGCACCTCTTCAATTGCGCCATGCGCAAATAACTCGGCTATCTTCTCAGTTGTCATTTTATCTTCAAGTTTTCTGTAGCCTCCTCGACCAAGTATGTGCGCATATACATTCTTCTTAACAAGATCTTTGTTAGTCTCTCTCAACTTTATAGCATTTTCAGAGAGCCTCTGCTCCTTAAATGTCGTCCAGGTCTCTTTGTCAAGATACTTATACTCAACCATAAGATCTTCATTTGCCTTGTCCTCGTGGATGTAATCTTTTGCCAGTCTTGACTTGAAATGCTTTCATATGCTACCAGCGACCTTCATTTCATGCTTTTTATGCGGCTCGCATCTCTCAAAAATTACCTAAAGAGACATATAACAAGTTATAATAAATAAATAAAACAACATCACAAAAAGGTATAAGTGTCAATTAAAGAAAAACTTACAGTTGCATCTCTCCACAAAGTTATCTTATAATGGCCAGGAACTTTCCTCCAATCGTTGTAGGTGATAGGAATTCGAGAACAAGCCACCATACCCAAGAAGCTCCTCCAAGTGTCTCCATTCTTCCCTTTCGGATTACCCTTACAATCGAAGTTGATCGTGATCTTTGTACCAGCCGTTGTGTGTTGCTTAATCAACCTCGCCATGTATACATGGCCTTTCTTGTGTCTTGGTGTGCGGGAAGAGACACAAAAATCATCCTCACCGCTGCTGCTGCTGCTAGCCATGATTCTGCAAAGGAGTCACATTAAATGTCATATTAAACACATTAAATATATGAATACATAAATGAAGACGATTATTAAACAAATAAAATGACGTGTGATAAGGAAATAAGTAACATATACAACATACGCACAAATTAAGTTTCTTTATCAATCCATATTCCTTCGCCGTGATCTTCTCGCAACTGTATTTCATCATCAACTTCGCTGTCGTTGTTGTCTACTGGAACTGTCGTACAAACGGGTAGGCAATCCTCATTCATCTCTTCAGATGTACCACTGATTAATTGTTGTTTTCCATGTATCACAACATACTGATTGTTGTTCGAAGGGTCATTGACGTAAAACACTTGTCTTGCTTGTTCGGTCATAATGAATGGCTCATCCTATATCCCTCTCTTCAAAAATCGACAAATGTCATTCCAAATTTATCGATATGAACCGCCAAATTGTTAATCCATTTACATTTAAAAACGAGTACTCGAAACTTTATGTAATCCAACTCCAATATTTCTTGGATAAACCCAAACTAATTCACAGGCACAAATATTGGATTCCGATCTCTTGCGCTAGAAACATGAGTGGTTTCGGCAACAAGTGTGACACCACTATTTTGCACAACGGTGTGCTCATCTTGATCTTTTGTTTGAAAACAAAATCCGTTAATATCATAAGCTTTCCACGTTTGTACAACGGGTCTTGGGCTTGCCATAAGCCACTTCACCAAGTCATCAGATTCTTCTTCAGAGTTGGTCTGATTATTTAAAACCTCATTACTCCTTAGCCATTCACAAAATGACCGACTGTGTTCTTTTTGCAACCGCTGCTTAGATTTTCTTCGGTATGTACTCCTCAATATGTTCATGTGATCCTCGATGAAAGGTGTTATTTCAGGTATATGTTGCAGTACATAGAAATGAGCTTTCGTTAACTCATCAAATGACTTAGGCATCAGTTGATGTCCACTTGTGCCTTTTCCCACGAATCGATCAAAATGACGTGGCCTTGGAACCCTAACCAAAGTTGTATTTCTCAAAAAGTTAGTGCAAAATTCAACAGCCTCTTCAGCTATGTATCCTTGCACTATACATCCTTCGGAACTTTGTCTATTCCTCACATAGCTCTTAAGAACCTTCATATACCTCTCAAAAGGATACATCCATCTCACATGAACTGGTCCAAGAATTCGAACCTCACGCACCAAATGAACAGTAAGATGCACCATTATATCGAAAAAGCTGGGAGGAAAAAACATCTCTAGTTGGCAAAGTGTAACAACTATATGCTCTTGAAGTCCATCAAGCTCTGATGTATCAATAATCTTAGCACATAAAGAGCTAAAAATGACGCAAAGTCTTTGTACATCTGTCCTTACTTTGGGAGACATTATACCTCTGATTGCAATAGGTAGGAGTTGTTGCATCAATGTATGACAGTCATGAGATTTTAAGCCATTCGATCGCAGATCCTTCATTGAAACCAAGCTGGTAATATTTGAAGAGAACCCATATGGAACTATAACTCCCTTCAGACATCCGCACAAACTAGTTTTCTCGCTCTTAGAGAGTGTGGTGCACGACGTCAGCAAATATGTACGCTGCCCCCGAGGTTCAGGTGCTAATTTGGCACGAATATTCATCTCCAGCATATCGAGTCTTGCTTTAACTCCATCTTTTGTCTTTCCAGGAATGTTTAATAAAGTACCAAGCAGACTTTCACATATATTCTTTTCAAAATGCATCACATCAATACAATGTCTGATGTCAAGAGAATGCCAATAAGGGAGATCAAAAAATATCGACCGCTTCTTCCATGGAGCACTTTCGGTGCGTGAATATGGTTTCCCAAATTGATTTGTAATAATCTAAATTTTTTGAAGTATTTCATCGCCAGAAGCCGGTTGCGGTTCTATTCCGTGTTCAGTCTCACCATTGAAAGCAGCTTTCTTTTGCCTGTAAGGATGATGTCTCGGTAAGAAACATCAATGTCCCATATAAACCATTTTTCGACAATTGCTTAAATGGCGTGCATGTGTCCCTTCCCCGCACACAGGACAAGCTTTGTACCCTTTAATACTATATCCGGACAAGTTACCATAAGCTGGGAAGTCATTGATCGTACACATCAGCATAACACGCATATTGAAATATTCTTGCCTCGATGCGTCATATGTGCGTACTCCTTCATCCCATAAAAGCTTCAGATCATCTATCAGAGGAGCCAAGTATACATCAATATCATTTCTAGGTTGCCGAGGACCCGATATCAATAAAGAAAGCATCATATATCTACGTTTCATGGTTAACTTGGGAGGTAGGTTGTAGATAACCAAAATCACAGGCCATGTACTATACTGACTACTGAGATTTTCATGTGGATTCACCCCATCAGTAGAAAGGCCAAGCCGTAAATTTCTAGACTCTGCTTCAAACGTTGGGAATGTATTGTCTACTTTAACCCATTGCAGTGAATCAGCAGGATGACGCATTTTTGTATCAACAACACGTTTCTCAGCATGCCAACGCATATTATTGGAATCTTCCATGTCCGCAAATAATCTCTGAAGCCTGGGGATCGGTGGAAGATACCATTTCGATACAAGATACAATCATTGGACAAGCATGTATTTTCTTGTACTCGAGGCCCATGGGACACATAACCTTCTTAGCCTCGTAAGTACGGTTAGGTAGGGTGTCTCCCTCAGGAAGCATGTCTTTCACCAGTGCTAATAATTCAGTAAAACTCTTGTTGCTCCATCCATTTTTCGCTTTGAGATTGAACAACTTCAACGTTGCCGATAGCCTTGTATATTTGGAACACTCTTCATACAATGGTAAATCGGAGTCATTCCTCAACGACTCCAAAACATGTGGCATATCAACAAAGTCATTGGCAACGTTGTTAACCATCTCAATTAGATTATCCTCTTCCCAATCATCTTTATCCTCCGGCAAGCTTTCTACAGGTGGAGGCTCAAAGTTTTGTTGTTCAACTTCGCCATGCAAATACCACACCGTATATCGTGGGTTAATCCCCTTTAACAAAAAGTGTTTACGTAACTTCTTCGGTTTGACCTTTTTGTAATTCCAACAACCCATACACGGACAAAAGACACGTTCAATGTTGTTTCTAGACGCATATGCCGTCGCAAACGCACAAAAATCCATAATCCCTTTCTCGTACTCATCACTCAACCTATTACCGGACACCCACTCTCGATTCATTATAATTCCACTACATGAAACGTGTAAATATTATTAGTTACATACTACTAATTTACACGAACAAACAATTACATTTGAGTGAATTACAAGCACTCCAACAATTAAAAAGTAGTAAATGAGTTACATAAACTTGCGATTTACCTTATAATAGAAGCTCGCAAAGAAGAATCTTAATGGTGGGTGTGCAACACGTACGGACTAGAGCTATAAACAACAAGAACGAATTAGTAAACAAGGAAAAATAAATTCAAATCTACATGTTCATATTAAAATAAAAAAGATTGATAACCATCAAATACCAGGAATTGAAGAAGCAAAGAACAACCAACGGGAAGAGGATGTAGATCGAAAATGTTAACCTTAAACAAAAGAACATCAATTAAATTCATATACTTAAATTCAACTAGTTATTAACTTCATTCAACGATGAAAGAGCAACAATGTCCAATTTCGAAAGTTATACACAATTAACACAATAGAATACCTTACTTGATATGATGTTTGGAGGATAAACAAGGTACAACTTCCACTGTATAGAAGTAACGTCGCTCGAATCTATGTTTTCAAACAAAAATATTAGCATACACATGAATCCAATTAGTTATTTACATCATTCAACGATGATAGAGCAATAACTAAAATTTCAACTAAATATTAGCATACTTGATTGTTAATGGGATTACAACTGCAAAATACCCCTAACTATTACATACTAAAATCTCAGCCCTAACCTGTTGATTCGGAGCCGATTGGAGGAGGAGGAGCAATGGCAAAGATGGCAATGGGCGGCGTCGGAGGCGGACTGACGGACTGACGGAGGCGATTGACGGACTGACGGAGACGGAGATGATTGGAGGTGAGGCAGTGAGACGGAGGCGATGGAGAGACTGAGAGCGACGATAGGCGGACTGACGAATTTCGAAATAAAACCTAAGTCTTTTATTGAACAATATGCATCGGTTTTTTATAAACCGTTGCATAAAGGTTACTATATGCATCGGTTTATTTAAAACCGTTGCATAATGGTAACCATTATGCAACGGTTTCCTTATAAACTGATGCATAATGATAAACCGATGCCTATTGTTATTTATAAACTGATGCATAACGATAAACAGATGCCTATATCTATACAGTAAGTTTGGACAGGATTGTGGAATGATTTTGAAATGAAAATAAGTTCAGTCTTCTGTGTTCGAATTGTACATTTTAAAAGTCTATTGTGTTCTGCTTGAAACGATCTTTCAAATGACGTGTGTCACGTATTTTAGTTCTTTTTAAATAGTTTGAAAAACTAGTTATAAGTTGGAACATGTAATCTGAAAACTGCAGAATGTTTTATTGATTGGAGGTTACATCATCTCATACAAACCAAGTACTACATGAATACATTTTGTATCTATTACATGAGCACTTTTTCACTCAGGTACAATCACTAAACTTTAGAGCACGGCCACGAAAGACACCAACCCGGGCCATATGGCACCTCTATCTTGAATCGTCCACACTGAATCGTCCACACTGAATCGTCCAAAATTTAGAGCACGGCCACGAAAGACACCAACCCGGGCCATTTGATACTTGAATCGTCCACACTGAAGCACGGGCCATATGGCACCTCTATCTTGAAACCCCATGATCTAATATGTACCTTCATGCATCAAGCAAGCAACACACACATGTGGATTTTGAAGGGCACAACACGTACACAAGGGACATGCAACACCTCCGCGAAGGAGGAACAACACGTACAAGCAAGACGAAGAACACCCACGAGGGAGGAACAACGAGGTGGGATGAAGAAAAGCTCCATGAGGGAGGAACAACACATCCATTCGTAGGTGGGGACGAAAAGCACCCCTCCACAAAATTGTGAAAAGCAAAATTTCCACAGTAAGGTTGGAACCCTTGACCTTGCTATTGCAAGGTAAGTGTTCTACCAACTCAACCACCACCTTATTGGCGAAAACTGCAGAATTTGATACCTTTGGTTTTTTACAGTAAAACTTCAACGTTAATGATTTTAAGCTCAGCTGTTGGAATCAAGTGATTCAAAGTCCTAAATTTTAGTTCTCAAATAGATCTTTCTGATGAATGTTTGGTAATCGGATTCTATGTAGTTTGTGATAAACACAGTTTACAAGTTGCATATGAAATCTGAATTTTTTACGTATCAAAATAACAGATTCGATTTCTTAAATAAAATGCAATTTCTGACAATTATGGTTGTTTTGTGAATGCTTAGGTCCAAATTCGAATTTCCTAATGTTAATGATTTGATATTGGTGAAATGAAATGGAAAAATTTGTAGCTTGACATTTAATAGTGAGTACATTTAATAGTGAGTTTCATAAGTCTGATAGTTTAAGTATGTTTGTTTATGACTTATAGGTGGCTCTTACTTGATTTCAACTTGATATATATTGTATTGAGGTTATGTGATGCTAATTCGGAGTAAGTATGTAGACCCGTTCTAGTTATTCCCTCTTGAGTACTTATCATACATTGTCACGTTTTGTCATATTCTTTCCCTTGAGTCACGAGTGCTTTTAACACTACCTCCTTTGAAAATTTGTGCCATGTATGTATATCTATCTCGTGCTTTTGGTTTGTTCCGGAGGGTCACAGTCTGTCATCATTTTTGTTTCCCTCCGCGGGGTCAAGCCTGGTAGTTGATCGAGTTAATTAATTACCAGCGCATTCCCATCATCCGTGCAAGTGATGCATCTCACAAAGTACGTGTTGTAGAATTTTTAGCATCCATTAGCCATTAAATTATGTTCATTCTTTGTAGATCTGATTATTCAAAATGAACACAGATGAAGAGGTAACTATTAAAAGCTAGCAGGCCAACACAGAGAGGATATGTAAATTGTTAAACAAGCAGGCCACAATGGAGAATGTTTGGGCCATTGATGACTGCGCAACAAAAGGTTATCATCAGCTGTTGTGTTGCTAATTAAGCTTCAAAAGTGAGATAATCAGTGAAGCCGCGAACAATTTCTGGATGATCACTCGAATGGTAGGAGGTTTCTTCAAAACCTAATTTGTTCTTTTTTTAAACTTCATTTGTTGTTAAGGATCAACAATTTACCAGATATATGTAATTTTTACGTAAGAAATACTTTCGGTATGTAACTTTTCCTATGTAATAAAATAAGTTACGTGATGGGAGATCGATACAAAGAAGAAATCGAAGTCTCATTTGTCATTTAAATGGCCTGCAGCAAGTCTGAGAGGTTTTGTAAGGCTCAAACGAGAACTGCACTTTGATGTATCTTATTTTTTGAAATCAGATTAATTAAGATCAAGTACTCTCGGATAAAAATTAAGTAAAGATATGAAACCAAACTTTTGGGAAAGGTTTTCTTGAACGTCATTCCCTTAATAATTAAACGAATTCATAGATATAGTTAATCACTAAATCCGTAATAATCTATGGAAATTATCACTACGCCATTCTGTAACTTTCGCGACAAAATTTGAATGACGTCGATTAAACTCATGTCACTTAATTGTTGTTATTTAATTCCCTTGAACGTCATTCCCTTATATAGAATAGTATGTCACGTAAAATATTTTAGACGACATAGGTTAATGCGACAATCAAAGCACGCCGCGTAATATATCTTACGCGACAAAGATTAAAGCGATGAGCGAAAGCACGTCGCGTTAGTTGTCTTACGCGACAAATACTTAAGCGATGAACCAAAATATGTCGCGCTATGTATCTTAGGTGATAAATGTTTATACGATGTCTATGTTACATCGCGTTATGTCTAATAGGCGACATGGGGTTTACGCGACATCGAAAGCACGTCGCTTAGTGATGCATAGAAGACATATTCAATGCGACGTTTTAAAGTGTCGCATTATTGGTTAAAGGAGGCGACCATTCATCGATTAATTTTTTGCTGCAGTTTGAAATATGACATATTATTTGATGTGACATACGTTGGAGATATGTGTGGCATATTTTATATTTTTGTTATAATCTATGTCTGTTCAGTCGGAAAATACATATTTGTAAATCTTAAAATTAAATTAAAAATTTTAAAAGTAAAATACGACTTTATGTGGATATGTATCTATTGATTTTGTCCCTTATATTATGCCGTGACCTCTTTGTAAAAATTAGAAAGCTTGTTTTTTTTTGATAAGGTAGAAAGGTAGGTTAAAATGTTGACTTGTTGAGTATATCCTGTGACACTTAGTCAAATATATCATTCTGAGAAGTTTAGGGGCTTGTGTACAATTTACTAAAATGGCAATGGGTGGCAATCTTTTACTAAGGATTGAACCCAAAGTAGAAAATGTGCTACTGGCGAAAAAAGTTTTTCCCAGCATTAGCCAAAAGTTGTTCCAAGGTTAACATTCAAAAAAGGAAAAGAAACAAAAAAAACCAGGAGAATTTTTGTATGAGGGGTCTGGAGACAGTGATGAGGATCGTGTCTATCCTAGAGTGTCTTTATATTCTAATTCAGCAGGTGAAAGTAAATCTCCTCAGAAGACAATCAGTTCCAAAAAATGAAAGATTGGAAGTACTTCATTTTACAGTCCAGCAATGGACGATCAGCTTGACAAAGCATATGAAATGATTAAGATTACTGAGCCGGTTATAACTCAGCCAACGAGACTCGCAGATGCAGTCAGGGATATGAAATATGTAAAAATGCGTGGTATGTCATTCCTAATAGCTGCCTTGAAATTTCTGAAAGACAATCAATATGGAGAATTTTTTTTGGATGCAAAATCTGAAGATGAGAGAATAGAATGGCTGAAACTCGCGGGCTGATAAGGACATTAATTTGCTGTTTTATTGATGTGTCGACACTAGTCTTTTGTGCACACTTGTTGTTGTATTGATGTGCACACACTAGTAGAATGCGCACACATTTGGAAGTTATTGTTGTACGGATGTATTAGATTTGTTGTACTGATGAGCACTATTTGTAGTTGTTGCTTGTAGAACATTTTATATGCTACATGTGTTTGTTATGTTATTTATTTTAATTGTTATTAATTTGTTTTATACTTGTGTAGAATGATTGATGAAGTGATCCGACAGTGTCAGAGAATTGCGGTTTTAAAGTTGAAAAGTGTGATATTCAAACGAAAAAGGGGGGATTTGAGATCTGGAGGTGAGACCGGAGCTGAATACATGCATAGATTATTAAATGAAAATTCGCAATTGTGTCAGGAACAATTGCGATTAACAAATGAAATGGTGTTCCAACTAGTTGAAATAATGCGTAGCAGAGAATTGTTAATTGATGGAAGAAGAGTAAAAGTTACCGAACAAGTAGGCATGTGCCTTTATATGTTGGCGAAAGGAGCTTCATATAGAGATATTGCCGATACATTTAAACACTCAATATCGATTGTTCAGAAATACTTGAAACAAGTAATCGCTGCCTTAAAGGTATTGTCTTTCGACATCGTACGACCACATACTCCTTTGGAAGAAATACCTCAGAAAATCTTGAGTAGCAGCTTAAATTCACCATTTAAGGTAATAATTCAATTTTACAATCAGTTAGGTATTCAGACTATGTTTTTTGTATGATTACCAATATTTTCTTTACATAGGTTTATGAGTACGGTGATGTGTACAGGATTGTATCGAAGCTATAGATGGAACCAATGTTCAAGAAAACGCTAGGCAGGAATCGGGCGGACGGGGTCCCGAAAAGACTAATTGGGGATTAATCAGAGCCTAGGCGGGGATTAATCGGTTTCAAATTTTTTTATATTTTTAAATATATATACAAAAATATATTATATAGTGCTGTACTAATATTACTTTAATTTGAAATTAATACTTAAAAGGATAGTTTAATATAGTAGTTTCAAATATGAGTCATAAACTTCTAAACTTAAAGTATTTAAAATTTTATAATTGGTGTTATGCCTGATTTATTGTATGTTATAAGGTAATGGGCCTAAATTGAGCCAATTTAAAATTAAAACAGCCGAATAAAAAAATATATTAAATATATAAGAAAATGACCGCCTAGGCGGAACAAATCGGAATGGATTCAAGAAAACGACCGCCTTGGCACCGCCTAGGCGGCCCAGGCGGCCATTTTCTTGAACACTGGATGGAACTCACATCCAAGCCGTTTTAAGAGATGATCATGGTATATGCAATATCTTGGTCGTAAAGGAACAAAAACATGGAATGTGCTAGCGTGTTGCTCATTTGATATGCTATTCACATATGTGCACTTGGGATGGGAGGGAAGCGTCCATGATCAAACTGTTTGGAAAGATTCAATAACGCAGTCAAAGTATTTCCTTCCACATCCACCTCCACCTCCAGGTGCAATTTTAATACAAAAAATATAGTTGAACCTAATTTAATGATTTTGTTCAAATATGATATTTATACTCATTTTTAACAGGTAAATATTATTTAGCTGACTCCGGTTATCCAAATACTCATGGATATTTGGCTCCTTACAAAGAGGGGAACACTCGCTATCATATGCCAACATTCAAGAACAGGCGATCGACCAAATGGAATTTATGAGAAGTTTAACTATCGTCATTCTTCATTAAGGACAACAATAACCATAGCTTTTGGGATTTTAAAGAGCACGTGGAAAATACTTCGGGCCATGCCTCAAGTGGCAGATGTGTGTCAGCTAGACATTATTTTGGCAACGTTTACATTGCACAATTTTATTCGCATGCATCAGCTGCAGACAGGGACGGAACTACTTGGCGATGGGGGACACACTTGTCACTCCCAACTTTTTCCAACATATTTTTAGTATATACATTAATAAATTTAATATGTTCAAAATTAATTAATTAAATACTTAAATTAAAATAATTAGATAGCTTAATTCATCCAGTTTATTTAAATATAGAGGTCAAGATCAAGTACAAAGTTAATTTTTGGTACAAAATACAAAATTCGTCAAAATCATTTTATAGTTCGTCAGTTTATTTTATTGCTCGTCAAAATTATTTTATAGTTCGTCAATTTTCGATCCGAAAAAAAGACGAGCCGAAAAATGAGAAAGACGACATAGTTCGTCAGTTTCATTTTATAGTTCGTCACCAAGAAAAACACCAAAAATCATTTCATTTTATAGTTCGTCACCAAGAAAAACACCAATAATTTTTTAAGAATGTTAGTTTTTATAGTGGTACAAGTTATATTTGTTTGTCACCCCTTATCACAATTTCTGGGTCCGTCCCTGGCTGCAGATCGATGCCGATTTGATCGAATGAAGAAGTGGAAGGGGTAGCTGATTCAGACTTATACAATCAACGTCGAAAGGATCAAATGTACACCGTGCGAAATTTCATAGCCCGTCAAATTATGGAAGTTGATCATGACGAGGGATCGAAATCTATTTAATGAATACGAAATATTTGTAGTATGTTTAAAATATTAATTTTCGTATTAGAAACTTTTATTGTAATGTTTGTTGCACTTGCTGTTTTACACTTTTTTTTGTAGATATGTTAATGTTATTCGTAACGTTGAATTATTAAAATTATATTTATTTTAGGTAATATTGTATTTAATTAAACTAATTAAATTATGAAAAGTTCAATACTTTCTTTAAGATAATTTAAAGTAAAATTCATTCAAATTAATCTAAGCTCATCCAACACAACCTAAGTTCACCTAACACAATCTAAACTCATCTAACACAAACTAAGCTCATCCAACACAATCTAAACTAAACTTAACTCCCAAACCCAAACCCCAATCTCTAAAGAACAGGGCTTAAGGGCAGCTGTTATGGTGATCTTTAAAAAATATCATCAAGAAAAGTTGTCTAACTTTTAGTATCCCACAATCTTTTATGAACTATTGTTCTTATTAATGAACAAAAATATAAAGATCATCCTATACTCTTCTTTACAGTTTAATCTCACTTATTCATATAATTTTTTAATGAGTCTCTCTTATTTGTGTCAAAACAATAACAAAATAGATCTTATTTCATAAAGCTTGGAAAAACAAACTTTTTGATATACTTATTAAAACATATACTTATTATTTTTACATTTATGGCTTTTTTATGGGTAAAAGTTGTACAGAAGTAGGACATTGACTACACAATGACTCTATTCAGTACATACACTCAAATTGAAGCACAGGCCTACAGCGGCCAACCCATCCTCGTCATAACAACTATCAAAGTTTGCGAGTCCATGCCCAATAGCATAGACTAGCAACCTTCAGCAAACACTAAAATCCCCTGGCCATAACCGGGGAAATAGGACAACTAAATAGGTTATAACTCAGTCCGCAAGCGGCTGAGAACTACCAACTCAGTCCGTAACCGGCTGAGAATAACCTCTTATTGAAACTAATCTAACCTGACTAAACTACTACTTGAAAACACAACTAAAAAACCTACTTCATCCTAATCCCAAAACAAGCACCAGCGTGGACACCAAGAACAACCAGGAGAGCCGAAGACGTCCGCACCACCATCGAGGTACCTCCTCCAGCGCACCATAGCAGCACCTCCGTCCGGCACCACAGCAACAACCTCCCAGCCGACACAGCCAAACCCGGACACACCCACACCGAGGCGCACCCTTACACCACAAAACCCGACCGACATCGAACCCTTGTCGCTGCAGGCGACGACGACAACTGCAGGCAAAGAAGGAAGACCGACGGAGGAGCCGACCCATAAATTAGGCTCGCATCCTGACTCCTGGCCCCACCAGTGGGCGGATTTGAAAACTTAAATCGAAGAAACGCTCAGATGCTCGAGTGCCTTCTAGAAAGGTGGAGAGAAGTGAGAGAGAGTCTTGTTAAGGGAGTGTGTGATATTGAAAACCCTAGCTAAAAATTCAAGTAATTTGTGTTAGTTTTAAATCAATTAATAATTAATTTTTCCCATCCACTAGAAGAGTGCCACGTGGGACACCTGTGTAAGAGATTTGCTCGTCGAATCGATCGTGCCATAGAATGAAACCACGAACTTTCATGGCTCAATCTTTATTTTTTGACCTATTAAGATCAAAAAAAGTAAAGATTGGATGCACGATCTTAAATTTTGGTCATTGTTAGGGCATCCTTAATAATTAATTTTTTTAAAGATTGTAGATGCAATCTTTTATAAATCCTTCTTAATAGTTCAAAGTTTAAAGATTGTCCGAACAAAGTTTGTCCGAATTTTGTATGGGACGATTCAAATGACGACCGATCATGGAGCTTTGCTCCACACGTGGCTCTTTTTTATTGGCCGAAGAATAATGGCATGATTGGTCACAATTAATGTAATAAAGTAAGAAAATCATATAATTTTAAAATACTATAAATCTGATAAAATATAAAATGAAAAATATTTATAAAATATATCAATATTTTTATATTTTCAGGCTCTATTTATCTAGATCCATATTGCATATTTTTATAAAATATATATGACATAAAATTAAAAGAAAATGTGATGATCTTTGTTGTTTGTGTTATGAAAGGGTAACGTGTGGAATGCGCATACATGTTTTACCCCCCTACCCTATTACATCATACAACAAGCAACAAGCTTGTCAAGCCAAAATTTGTGCAAAGTTGTCTCCTCACTTGTGCTATAAATAGCATGCTTGGATGAAGTAAATAAGATCATCCCTTTACACCTTTTACCTCCTCCTTCTCTCTTTATTCAAGTGCTCCATTTGCATTAAAAGTTTAGTTATTTTAGTCGGTTTCATAACACGTTATCAGCACAAACTCTCTACCTTTTCATCACGTAAGCTCTAAACCGTAAGTATAATAAATCATATCATAAGTACTCCCCACTACAACTTGTATTCGGTCAGGAACCAAATATATCCCATCTAAGGATTTTTTGGTTGTGCTATTTATGTGCCTATTGCACCAACCCAAAGAACAAAGATGGGACCACGGAGAAGTCTTGGCATTTATGTAGGCTTCGAAAGTCCATCTATTGTTAAATATCTAGAACCTCAAACTAGTAATGTTTGCACAGATCGTTTTGCTGATTGCCATTTTTATGAGGAAAAGTTTCCAACATTAGAGGGAGAAAGAAAACAGTTGGAAAAAGAAATTACTTGGTCTGTACCAACATTATTGCATCTTGATCCCTACACAAAGGATTGTGAAGGGTAAGTACAAAGTATTTTGCATTTGCAAGAAATAGCAAATCAACTTCCTGATGCATTTACAGACACAAAGAGAGTGACTAAATCTCACATACCAGCTGAGAATGCTCCAGTTCAATGAAGTCCCGAAAGGGAAGCTTGAAAATAGAGTCACTCAGGAAATCACAACACGCCTAAAGCGTGTAAGGCCACCTGGTTCTAAAAATAAAAATCCTCCGAAAAGAAAGGGAGTAGAGATACAAGATGACTCCAAAATGGAAGAACATACTCCTGTAGAAATACACAATGAGGAGAATCGAGAAATTTCGATTAATTATGCCAATACTGGTATAAGATGGAACCGAAATGTGGCCATCAATGATGCATTCTCTTATAGTCTGGCATGTGAAGTCATGGACGAAAATAATGGGGATCCTGAACCTCAGTCAGTGACTGAATGTAAAAACAGACACGATTGGGCTGATTGGAAAACGACAATCGATGCTGAACTAGACTCGCTTGACAAGCGCAAGGTCTTTGGACCAATAGTGCTCACTCCTGAAGGTGTGAGACCCGTTGGATACAAATGGGTATTTGTCCGAAAGAGAAACGAAAAAATGAGATTGTGAGATACAAGGCTCGCCTTGTTGCATAAGGTTTTTCTCAAAGACCTGGTATCGACTTTGAAGAAACGTATTCTCCTGTGATGGATGGAATTACGTTCTGATACCTTATCAATCTAGTAGTCCATGAGAAATTAAAAATGAACCTTATGGATGTTGTTACAACCTATTTATACGGATCGCTTGATACTAATATTTACATGAAAATCTCTGAAGGATTCAAAAGGCCTGCAACATCAAGTTCAATGCCCAGAGAAATATTCGATCAAACTAGAAAGATCTTTATATGGGTTAAAGCAATCCGGATGCTTGTGGTACAATCGGTTAAGTGAATACCTGTTGCAAAAGGGATTTGTCAATGACCCTCTTTGCCCTTGCGTCTTCATTAAGAAAACAACATTCGGGTGTGTGATTATCACTGTCTATGTCGATGATTTGAATATCATTGGAACGAATGAAGAGATTCATGAAGTAATCTCTTACTTGAAAAGGGAATTGGAAATGAAAGACCTTGGTTGAACGGGATATTGTCTCGGATTACAGATTGAGCATATGCAAAGTGGAATACTTGTGCATCAATCAAATTACACGAGAAAGATAATAAAGAGATTCAATATAGATAAATCAAACCCATTAAGTACCATAATGGTCGTTAGATCCCTTGATGTAGACAAAGATCCATTTCGTCCATGTGAAGAATCTGAAGAGATTCTTGGTCAAGAAGTACCATATTTCAGTGCGATTGGATCTCTTATGTACCTTGCTAATTGTACTCGACCTGACATAGCTTTTCCTGTTAATTTATTAGCCAGGTTTAGCTCAGCTCCTACCAAAAGACACTGGAATGGAATCAAGCATGTGTTTCGTTATCTTCAAGGAACGATTGACTTAGGATTATTTTATCCTAACAGTACAAAACCAGTTTTGATTGATTATGCAGATGCAGGTTACTTGCCAGATCCACATAAAACGAAGTCGCAGACTGGCTATGTATTTACATGTGGAGGAAATGCAATCTCTTGGCGTTCTCAGAAACAAACACTCGTTGCAACATCATCAAACCATGCCGAGATCATCGCATTACATGAAGCAAGTCGTGAATGTGTGTGGCTGAGATCCATGACACAACATATCAGAACTACAAGCGGTCTTCTACCAGCAAATGATCCAATCACACTTTATGAGGATAATGCTGCATGTGTTGCTCAAATGAAGGAAGGATTTATTAAAAGTGACAGAACGAAGCATATCCCTCCGAAGTTCTTTTCATTTACCCAAGAGCTGGAAAAGAGAAATGTTATCAGCCTTCAGTATGTTCGTTCCTGTGACAACTCAGCGGATCTTCTGACAAAGGCTCTCCCAACTTTGGTACTCAGAAAACATGTTCATGACATCGGAATGCGAAAGCTACGAGATTTATGAAGAAATCACCCATGTCAAGATGAGGGGGAGCTCTACATGGGTGCACTCTTTTTCCCTTACTGTGGTTTTTATCCCATTGGGTTTTTCCTAATAAGGTTTTTAATGAGGCAGCATGAACACGTAAAATGAGCATCCCAAGGGAGAGTGTTATGAAAGGGTAACGTGTGGAATGCTCATACATGTTTTACCCCCTATCCTATTACATCCTACAACAAGCAACAAGCTTGTCAAGCAAAATTTGTGCAAAGTTGTCTCCTCACTTGTGCTATAAATAGCATGCTTGGATGAAGTAAATAAGATCATCCCTTTACACCTTGTACCTCCTCCTTCTCTCTTTATTCAAGTGCTCCATTTGCATTAAAAGTTTAGTTATTTTAATCGGTTTCATAACACGTTATCAGCACAAACGCTCTACCTTTTCATCACGTAAGCTCCAAACCTTAAGTATAATAAATCATACATTGAAGCCTTTTATGTTTATTATTTATCATTGTGTAACATCATATTACTATACCAAGTAATATGATGTGAACTACAAATTTACTTTTATATTTTTATGTTCATTGTATAACATCATATTACTATACCAAGAAATCTCGAAACTCGTTTAGGTCATCATATTTATGTTCATTGTAACTTTACTTACTTCTTAGGTCATTTTAAAAAAAACTCAAAAAATTTTTTATTACAAAAAAAAACTCTATTTTAAGATCATCAATAAATATAGCCTTAAGGATGGCCTAAGGCAATAACGATTAAAGTGTTTTCTATCTCTTCTTCCCGATTCCTCTTCTCCTAACCCTAATTTCTCATCTTCTTCACCTCAACTTCTCAATCTTCTCCGAATATCCTCTCATCTATTTTTTTATTCAGTTGCGAACACATCCCGTTCGTATCACTTTGTCTGCTTTTCAAATCGTCATTTTGAAGTTTCGAGAGCGAGAAGACAAGGTAGAGGCAGAAAACTGAAGGGGAAGGAAGTCACTGAGATCGAGCGAAGAAGCAGCGGATTCGGAGTCGAATCAATAGCGCAAGGGATTTGTGTCCGGCGAGCGCGGACGAAGCTCAGTCGAAGAGCTGTGGCATAACCAAACGAAGCCGAGTAACGTTTGTTCCAGATCTCGAATTAGCGCATCCGGTGCTTGTCTAGCGTTCTCCGAGGCAGCGATTGTATCGTGGTTGTGGCGCACGCACTCTGAGTAGTCAGTCATGGTGAGGTCCATGGTGCTTTGCGGCAAGGGCCGGTAGCATCAGTGCTGTTCAGCTAGGTTTTTATTAGGAGTCTCTTTATTGATATTCAGTATTGATCTTTCCTATTTAGTTTATTTTGGATTGATTTATAATATGTGTTTTTATAGATTTAATTCACTGTCTATATCCATTGGATTGGAAAGTAAGTGCCCATACTTTCCCATTGATTGTGTTATATCAATATTATTGATGTTTGTTTCCCTTGCAGACGCACAGCCTTCGCTGCACTGAGTCTTTCATGAGGGAAATTGTAGTGAAGGAACTAGGACATCTGGAACTAGATGATCAAGCCAAATATACGTGAAATTTTGAAGCGTTTCCAGTTTCAACTCAGAAGAAGAAGCCAAATAGATGACATGGACGATGATGGTAAAAGATTTCTTTGGATGCTTTTGCATTTCTGAATGGTAACTTGCTTACAAATTTGGTTGAATAAAATGAAGTGCATACTGTTTCAACTTCTTCCTGGCCAACACTATTTGGGCCCTCTTTATGTAAAATAGAAACTTGTAGTATTTGATATTCATTCTGAACTAAGCTACTAGTTATACAGTGCACAATGTGTACTACGTTGGGTTACTGTAGATGAAATTGGGTGTGTACGTGTGTCCCTATCAATACCATGGATCCAGTGAAAAGGTTTTATGGATTTGATGCCACGGTTTGCACCCTATTAATTATAATAGTCGCTGTGCCTGATTTCTCAGGGAGACGGGACACTCTTGGCTACAGGGGCATATGACGGGCAATCAAGAATATGGAATACAAATGGTATTGTGTCTGACCACATGGGTCAATGTTTTTTATAAGAGAGTTTTTATATATGTTTTTTCTAATCACAATGCCGATGAAATCACACTTTTTACTCTTAACATGCTGAGTTTGTATGAGTAGGCTCACATAAGTTCAATTTGATTTTGTTAAATTTCGTGGGCGAAAGTTTCTTGCCCTGTCTTTATTCACCTTGCACACTTTTCAGTTTGGAACGGAAGTATGACTGAGATTTGTATACTATATAATATTATCACAAACTGTAGCTTCTAAATTATCGTATGTGAATAGATGCTCATCTTCTGATACATCCATCTTTGCAGGCGAGCTAAAAAGTACTTTTGGCAGACACAAAGGACCCATATTCACTCTGAAAAGGAACAAGAAAGGCGATTATCTTCTCACCAGAAGCTGCGACAGAACAGCCATTGTATGGGATGTTAAGACAGAAGAAATAAAACAGCAATTTGATTTGCATACTAGTGGATCTGAGGATCCAGTTTTGCAGGCATGTACGTACCTTTATGAACTCGTAGATATGTAAACATGTAGATATGTAATGAATTGCAGGTTTTGAATGACATTTCTTATTCTATAGTTGAATTATATTCTTTAATGTGACAAAGATCCTAGTTTTATTAGTTATAAATCAAGTCTTGTGTCATTTTATGCAACAATATATGATCATATGTTATTATATTATGTCAAGCTTAAAACATTTTAAGCGACTAACAATGGTTTAGCTGACGCATGTAGCATAATGATATATGCGACAAACAAATATGATGTCGCATTATGTACGTTCACTAAAGCGACATACGTAATTTACGCGTCGCGTAAACCCTCATGTCACAAGGATTAAGCGACGTATCTTAAGCGACATATATACTGTCACATTAGTCCTAAGCGATATTTTGGGACTTTTAAGCGTCGATTTTTTGAATGTGGCGTAAGATGCAAAATGGCGTAGTGTATATTAGTGTGTGAAACAACAATATTAACCGTTAGCACGTTAGGTCAATTGAATAACGAACTAGCTAGTCATGGAGTGAGCATATATATGAAGAAAGGAATAACCCATGATTTGCTCTAAGGACTGATCATCACCTTCTAATCTAAAGAACATGCTTCAATTGGAAATTATCTTGATGGTAATTAACAAACTCAACCGGAATAGCGCTAAGGAATTGCATCACACAAGTTTTAAGTTTCTCCAAAAACTGACATTGGAAAAGCTAAAGAATGGTCCCTTGTAAGGAGAGAGAAGCTCCTCCTCTCTTCTTTTTCTCTCTCCACCAGCCACCCACCCTCTCCTCCTCCTTCCTCAACCCCTTCCTTATCCTCCTTCTCCCTCTCCACCGCAACGCCGGCCTCTTTCCTCTCCACTCATACTTCATACCTCACTGCTAATCTGATCCGAGTCAAGCCTCGTGAGGCGGTCGGCTCAGATTTGGATCTCGTGGGTGGTGTATGTGAGCTTGGGAAGCGGTGCCGGCGGTGGGTGGTGGGTGGTGGTTGAACGGGTTGGAGGGGGTTGTGGTTAATTTAGTCTTTTTTGTGTGTGTAAATATTTGTAATTTCTTGTTCCTTTTTCGTTGTTGTTGCCTTTTGTGGCGGAATAATTGGAGGCTGGGACGTTGGCGGATGCCGGTGTTTGTTTTTGTATGATAGATTTCTTTGGCTGCGCTTGCTGCATTTGGTGCTTTCTTGGCTTTGGTGGTATGCTCACCTCTCTCGGCGTCAGGTCAAGTGGAGCCGTTCCCTGCTCCCGGCTAGTTAACTTGGCCTAGCTTTCAAATCCTTGTTGTCTCCTTTTCTGAGGTTCAGGTGTCGTGCTTCCAGTGGTAGGAAACCGGTGTATGAAGATCTCTTGTGCAGCTTTGTTCCGTGTTTCCGTGGAAATTGGCCAGTGCTTCATTGTCGTTTCTTCAGTTTGGCCATTTTGGCATGCATTGATTTTTAGAGCGTGAAGATGCATCACCAGTAAATGGGTTGCTTAGCTGTGTTTGGATTACATTGTTTGTTTAGATGTTCTGTTCCAGTACACGTCGGTCGTCTGTTTGTTGGCGTTGTTTATCTTTTCCTTCAACGCTTTGTATGTCATTGATTTTTTATGAAAAAAACTAAAGAATGAAAAATATGTCTACATTCACTGTATCTGATCCTTACCAACCCCCGTATCAAATTTTTGTTCAGTTCATCAACTATATTAAAGTTTCTATTCTGGAGTTTTCTATGAACCAAGGGTAAAATCGTAATTTACTACAGCCATGGCATATATAAATACACACCCTTACCCCAAACCCTAAATTAAAGCCACAAAAAGATGATTCAGACGCGGCTTGCAGCTGCTGTTCTTTTTCAGTCGGCACGCCCACAATCCTTACTACCCATTACACCATTTTGTCTCTTATGTCACTGATCTAAACTAGTCACATAAGGACGTATTCAGTCACATAAAACTTTATGCGATGGCAGTCAGTGACATTAAGGACCAGTCGTATTACAGATGTGACATAAGGTCTATTGCAACTAACTAATGCACATCAGTCGTGTAAGAAGGCTTAAGTGACAAACTTTTGAAAGCCACGCTTAAGGAGATACGTTAGTCGCTTTAGGAGATATAAGTGTTTAGGTCAGACCACTATTTACCCGATTATGTTACACGCTTAAGTAATTTAATTGCAATGTCAGTCGTGTTAGAAAATTATTATCATAATACAATCAGACGCATAAGGTAGTTTTTTTATTAGTGTCAGTTGTCTAAGTGTAGTAAATGTATTCAATGTGCCGCATAAGTTTATTTATGTGTAGTGTTGTACTGGTTTGCAGTTGCATAAGTATAATTATCGGTAATTTGCAAATTCACCTACATTCAAAAATCACTAGTTTTAGGCAAATGATCTTATTACCCAATGCTATAAAGAGTTTTCTAGTAGCAAAAGGATTACAAATTCAACTAGCGTCACAGTACATTACACAAAATAAGAGATACTTAATATTCAAATGTCAAGCTGCATCAAACTAGACAACACCCAAACCAAAGCTCGCACCATCGGAGACATTGCATCATCCATGCCAAGAAGCCCCAACTGACACTCGCACCATTTCTTCAAGTGCCTTTAGCCTATCCTCAAATTCAACATCCTTGTTGGTAGCCTCTTCTTGCCTTGATGAGCTCTTCCTTCAGCGCATGGTTAGACGCCCCGCCTTAAGGCGAGGAGGCCTCCTTAGACTGCCACCTAGTCCAGACAGTTGAGTCCCTTTCTTTTGCCCAACAGCCTTATAAATAATGTCCAGTTGTGTGTCTATCGGTAAGGGATCAGCATCAGCAATAATGCTGCCCGGGTCATATGAATCATGGTTATTGGTTAGCAGTTTGACTTCGCATTCATTTGTTCCTATGTACAATTCCAAAATTTTTTATAAAAAAGAATGCCACTTGCTTAACAAAAAGATATACTTAAATATATAAACTTTCATCATCACATGGTCATGAACAAATAACATAACACACAATGATACATATTAAAAATGGAAGAAAAACACTTAACATCAAAATTGTATTGATATAAATAACTGGGCATAAGACATACATTAGTAAAATGGTCTACCAACAAATAAAATCCGATTGACTATATGTATGTTATCGTATTCATAACCAACACATAACACAAAACAAAATTGACAGTGGTATTACAGAACACAAATCCATTTTCATAAAACAATTGAAAACAGTCCTAATATAGACTATGGCATTAATATTTTTATAACCAACCATTTCTCAATGTACAGACAGCGAGATTGTAAAGCATGATTGAATAGGTTACCACTAAAGGTGCACTTTCAGGATCCTGGGAGTAAATCTCTTCAAATGCAGCAACAAAGGGCGCTTGGTGTCCCTTTTCCAAGCGCTTCCACGCTCGGATGCAGAATGAAGTTTTACCTGAATGATGGTTCATTTTTTTTGACTCTAGCACCTTTCATTCTTGTATATATAGCCTACATAACAAAGGAAGATAATATTAGGAAATAAAAAAACAGTAAATTTAATTAAAAAAAGGGTAAAGGACAAGTTACAAAACATCACCTTCTGAGCAGGCTCCTGAAAGTGTTGCACAAGCCATAACCACTCATCCTTTCTATGTATGAAGTCCTAGGGTCTTCTCTCCATGGGCCAAATAGTGAGTGCGGCAATCTGATTTCTAGTCTTTATAGCGGTTGTTGGCGGTCCTTATTATAAACTCCCAGAGAAAAGTGTCATTCTTGGGAGGAAGAAATGAGGCCACAAAAAATGAAGTAAACATGTAAGTCACCTTGTAGATAAGGAATATGACTATAATGCTTATAGCTAAAAAATTTAAACTCACGCTTAGGTATTTGCTGACTATGTCCTAGTGCTTTTGACACAGTTCAGTTTATGTCGTGGCTACCATTGGCACTTTCTCCCTTATACAACCCCTAATATGATGAGTCATCATGTTGCGTATCTTGTCACTAACAGGCCCATTTGCCTCTACTGTGCACTCCACTCTGATCGTGGTGCTGAGCCTGTGGACTAAGTCTGCTAACTAGGCACCACAAACCACACCACAACGCTTTCACTTCTTACCAGGTTCATCAGGGGAACCTGTCACATTTGAATCACAAAGAAATATCAAATTTAAAGACATTCTATATTTCATCAAAATGCATAGTACTCATCTTCAAAATCCCACATATATAATAAACAATAACTGAGTAACATTATCAAAACACATAATGTTTAACAAAGCACACCTGTGATACTAAAATATCAAGCTAAAATGCATAGCACTACCAGTGGCATTGGACTTCTTGCAACGGATGCTCAGGGGTTATTCAACCGATTCATCTGGAATCATCGCTTCAATATACTGCATCAGAAAATGCATCATCACCCACTGCTTCTTGTGATGAATCAACAACATCATGTTCTTCATTGTCAGCACTGTCTTCATCAATATGGTCTTCATCAGCAGGGTCTTCAACTGGGTCATTCAATTCTTTTGGGGTGGAAGTTGAACGGGGTTGGGACACAGAACTAAGTGTACGGGTAGGGTATTTCAAATAAGTGATTGGAGTAACATTAAGTTTTGAATCTAGGGTTTCTGGTGGTCTTTCAGTGGTAGGGTTGTGGACCCGAAGCTTTGACGACCATCTAGGGCTACGACGGAGTTGGAGTTGGAGTTGGATGGATTTTGGTTTCTTCTTCGGAGTATTGTGCTCGGGAGTGTCAAGATTTAGGTTTTTGTCTTCGGTCTCGGAGGTTGGTTTGTCTGACACGGACGGCGGAGGGGAGCTTTGTATTATGGTTTCTGATGTGGTTTGTAGGCTGCATGGTGGAAGCTTTGCATGCCTGTTTCTTCACTGCAGGCTACTTCGTCACTGCTCTCTTCTTCACGATGGGCTTCAGCGTGTACCTTGGCCGTTTTCCAAATTCCAGGAGAATGCAGTTTCATTGCACGGTTGTTGATAGCTTCGACAACCTCTGCGAGTGTCTTCTTCTTCGGAGGCATGTCGGATAATATGGAAGGGATCGAGAGGAGATGGATTGAAAAAGATGGAGAAGTGTATGCGGCGGTGTGGAGTGGTTGAGTGAAAATGTGAGAAAACCCTAAGTGTGGGTTATTGTTTTCCTGTACACATATACTTGTTTCAGACACGTGTGCGGCTTATATTTAATTTGCTCCTTAAGCGACTGACAAAGTTCCTCTTTGATAAGAGCATATTTTCTGTAATTGAAAATTTGCATTTCCAACTTGAAAGTTCAGTACAGTTAAAATTAAATTCGATACAGTTTAATTAAATTTAGTACAGTTAAATATACTTTAAATTAATTTAAGTTAAAAAAATTAATATAATTTTTTTCAAGTCAATTCAGCTTTTATAGTTTCCAACCCTATTACTTAAAAATTTTAATTTTTTTTAATTTTTAAAATATTTTTTTTTGGGAAAACCATAAGATATGTATGATCTAACGGTTTTTCAAGTTTGTGTCTACACCTCTTCGGAAACTGTTGCATTTGTTTTAAAATGGAAGTAAACTTTTTGCACTTGATATGAATTTAAAGAATATATGGAAATAAACATATGAATACAATATATATTTTACATAGAAATGTACAATGACATTCATGTGAAGTACCAATAGAAACATTTACATATCATCATCTTCATCCATATTCATTTCCACTACATCATCTGGACAATCCTCAATAATTTGAAACGATATTTATGTTGCGTACTTGATGAATCTGCTCCTTTCGCTGTCTATCAAATAAATTTGAATTAGCTCTTCCCAGCACGATCTCATTAGCTAAAATGTGTATTTAAAAATTAAGCATGTGAATGAAGTTGTGCAAAGTGAAGGTAACTGTAATTATATCATTTTGGCGCCCATCTGACACTTGAGGCATGACTCATGTGAAATACTTTATTACATAATATTATATTTTATACTTTCTAAAATATAATCATAAAAATATACCTAAAATATACTGAAAAAATTCAATTTCAGTAAAATTAAGTTAAATTAAATTCGACACAGTTGAATTAAGTTCAGTACAGTTAAATTAAACTCGATACAGTTTAATTAAGTTCAGTACAGTTAAATTAAACTCAATACAGTTTAATTAAGTTCAGTACAATAAAGTTCCAGTTCAATAAAGCTCAAAAGAACAGCCCCTAAGCCTTTAAACCCCTAGGCTACCCTAGTGGACGAGTTACAATCTCGTGAGAGTTTTAACAAAGGGGAATACTCACAAATCCAAAATGCACCTATCCCATGAGAATGAATTCAAGAGTGTTAGATGGACCAAAATTATACGAATCAAAAACACAGTAAAACCCACCAAATTAGACTGTTGGTCTATTTAACTTCTGCTTGTTAGTCCCGATTTATTTCTACAGGGCATTTTAGAGACTAGAGAGAAAACACGCTAATGAGAGGATTTTACGCTGAAAAGATATTACGAGCCAGTCCAAGGTCACGACCAGACGCTGAATGAAGAATCTCAAGATCTTGACGTAGGAATTACTCAAATCAAATCCAACCGAGGAACAATCAAAGCCAGATCGGAGCGGAATTGGACCGATAGTTTTGTGAAAACTTCACAAAACTCACAAAAATCCTCCTCCACCTTCTAGAACCGGTGGCTCCTTGCTCATCCATATGTATGGCTTGGATGACACAAGCCTCCATGTGTCTCCTCCACACACAAAGCCGCCGGCGGCTAGAGCTCCCTCCCCATGTGTATGGCTCTCCTTTCTCCTCCTCTCCCCTTGTGCCAAATGTCATCATCTCTTCAACCCTCCATGGCTATAAATACAAGCCATTCCCTTCACTTGTAATCATCCACAAATCCACAATTCCAAAATTGTAAAACACTTATCTCTCTACATTTTGTTACTTGTAAGTTTGGTTTTTGAAATAATACTCCTGTTGGTTCTAGAGTATTATACTGATTGGAAATAATACTCATGTTTGTTCTTGAGTATTATACGCTTTGAAATTATAATACTCCTGTCGGTTCTTGAGTATTATAATACTGTAGAGAATACTCCTGTTGGTTCTTGAGTATTCAGTAGGAAATTGGGAATACTCCCGTTGGTTCTTGAGTATTCCACCCCTTTCCCTCTTACTGTTTTCAAAAACCCCAGAGTATTTAGTTATGATGTCCTTTTCCATGGATACTCGTAGCTAAACTCCTCATTCGGTCGAAGGTATTTTCTTGTATTATATAATGTTTTAATTTCTTTTAGTTTCATTTCTCTGTATTCAAAACTTGTTCTATGTGCCATTTATAGTCAGAGTTTCCAAGGTTGAGTGGAAGCTGTAACAAGCAAAGCTCTTCCGTGGAAATTCGTGATCATACTCGGTAAGTGGAAGCTGTAACAAGCAAAACTTATCGAAGAGTTCGGCTTATCTTAAAAAACCATTTGGAAACTGGACCAAAGAATTCAAATGGATGCACAAAAGGCTAAGATACTTCGAAAGGAGGAATTAGTCTGAAGTAGAACAAGTGTTGCTTTAAACGATGTTGCAAGTCTTGCGCTGCGAAAGGGCCTCGATTCATCTTTGAATACTTAGAAAGGTTACTAATGGTTATTAATAAACATGTTATAATACAAGGTACCTGAAACCGAATACTTTTCCTTGAATTACCAAAAACCCCCTTGTATTTACTTTTATAAACTGCTCGATCAACTACAACCATCAACCGCTCATCTACCGGAGGAATCGCAATCACGCATCACCCACTGTAAGTCTTCTTCCCTTAACTCTTTTACTTTTAGTATTTTAATTTCTGTATTTATTTTCTGTAATTTACTTTTCCGCACTCAAAACCAAAAAAACCAAAATCAATAGCTTAGTTAATCGCACTAAAATCTTAATCAACCTAAAAAACGCTCCCATCCTGTACAAATCCCTTAAAGAACAACGTATCCCTCTAATTCCCTTGGGTTCGACCCCTACATACCACTTACTACCCAGTAGTGTAGTCGCGAGTAGCGGAAAATATAAATTTATTTTGCACAGAGAACATTGCACCTTAAAGACAGTGCAGTGGGCTCCGTCAAAATTGGCGCCGTTGCCGGGGAATTAGCCATCGGATTAGTTGTTCTTTCGCTCCTATGTCCTCATGACGCAACCCCCTTCATATGCATGGACAACACGACATCTGCCACTGTTCGGAGGTACGGATGGAGAAGACCCAGTACAACACAGCCGAAACTTTCACCACGTCTGCCACCTCATTAAACCCGCAAATGAAATGTTAGAGGAATTTAAGCTTAAATGCTTCAAATTCTCTCTAACGGATTTCGCGACGATCTGGTATTACACGTCAACCGCTAGCAGTGCAGTACATTTTGTGGACCTCTGCGTTCCATTTCTGAAAGAATTTTCCCCTCCATCCTTACGACAACAAACCCGTGAGAAGATCATGTGCCTACAACAATCCCGGGATGAGACCTTGGACGAATACTACACGAGCTTTGACACCATCGTCTCAAACTGCCCGCACCATGGATTCACGAAGAAAATTCTGCTTCAAAAATCTCTTCGTGGGATAAAGGCCGATGATCTGACAAGGATAAACGAAGCAATGAGAAGATCAGCCAGGAACTTAACCATTGCAGACATGTGGTACCTCATAAATGACATGGCCGCAGCCACAAAACGAATACCCGAGGCTGACGGAGAAATGCAGACAAAAAGAGAAGAGACTCCCGAGCCATCAGAAGAAACTCCCGAGCCATCAGAAGAAACTCCCGAGCCATCAGAAGACTGGGATATAGAAAGTGTCGGGAGCAACGAGGAAGTGTCAGCAATGGAAGAAGTCCAGAATACCACCGACATGCTGCCAAAGCCATACCCAGCTATCATCACCCAGGCAGCCGAAACCATATATGACCAGTTCCTCACAAACAGACACGACGAGGCAGAACCAAGCCTGAAGATGCAAGCTTCCCGAATTTTCCCCTCGATCAATAGACAAATCGCTGAAAACTATGTGATCCATGAAGAGGCTGAAAAGAGGATGGGAAAAGGGCCTGAGCAGAACAACTCCTCAATGGAGCATGTTTTAGCCATGACTGGACAAGGCAGCCCTAAACACCAGAAAACCCAGTTCAAGAAGCTAGTGGTCAAAGGTCCCTCACCTTCTCAGATACGTTGGAAGGAGACACCATCAGAACAAGGGGAACTGGACCCAAGCACATCATCTCGCAAGAAATCGGGTAAAGGCAAGACAAAAACCAACACAGGAACGGTGGCAAAATTCGACCTAAGCCACCCATGGGATCCGAACCAGTGATCCAGGAATAAGGTACTGTCGAGCCAACGACGTTAAACAAGTGCACTGGTCGGGAGGTAACCCGACACTATCTTACTTTCTGCACTTTTATTTTCTGTCTTTTATTTTCTGTATTTTACTTTTTCAATAAGCCGCTCTCACCCACTTGGTGCATAGAAGATTTGACTATTCAGGAATCGGACTTGGGTGCAACATTAAGCCAGTCAGGGCTACGCTAAGAGTTCAAGGCCCCAGCCGAACTCCCTCGATTATCCAGCCTCGAGCCATGTCGTTCACTCGGCACCTTAAAGGGAGTTCTGTCCTTCCCTTTTCCTTAATATCATTTCCTTCTCGTATAATATCTGCTTGCATGGCTTTTGAACTAAGTAGTGCTGAAAGGCACGACTTCGTTCAAAAGTGTGGGGTGAGATCCGCATGTGTACATAAATAAATTTTTTTCTTTTTAATGTATCTTTTTGAAAATATGAACTTAAGAATGTGAAAAAGATAGACCGAAATTCATGCATTTACCTTGTGAAAATTCAACTGTCTAAAAACTTAGGACGTAACTTCTCATTTGTCCCTTTGTGCTGAGATAAACTAGGGATGTGGAGTTGATAGAAATGCCCTAGAGAGGCTTGGCAAGCAATTGAAGGATCGAATCAAACTATATGGTTTTCGAAGTCAGTGGAGGCTGCACTTCGGGTTTCAGTGAAGATTGAAGTCATCTCCGCCATGCAGTGTTTATGCAAAAAGAAAAAAGGCGAGGACGGGAATCAGACCGTCCTCTCTCTAACGTTTCCATAGGCTTGCGGGCGATGATTGGACCTCCCAAAAAGGCTTGAGAAAATGGACTAGCAAAGCCACAAAAAGGCGAAAAGCTCGAAGAAGCAAATCAAGAGGCCAAAGGCCCAAAATTGTGAAGGTTTTAACCGAACAAAAAGTGAAGTACTCAAAGAGTCAAATCAAAGGCCAAAGGCCGATTCACTATAAAAAGCAGTCCCTCGCCAAAAGAAATCAAAGTACTCAAACTAGTGAAACCCGAACCGAATCACGTGCTAGAGAAAGCTACAAGGAAACCATATAGTGAGAGACGATCCCGAGACTGCAATCCAGGAACCTGAAAAGGGCTATCTCCCGAAACATCCAGAATAATTTGCATCTCAGCACGGAGGTACAAGTATCAATTTACTTCTATTTATTTACGCAGTTCAATTTGGTAATAAGTAAGTAATGCATGAATTAGGATAAATCGAGTCCCACAGTCTAATTTTCATATTCTAAAACCAAACTTAGAGTACCGCCCTTTAATAGCATTGTTCGGGACGAACAACTAAAAGTGTGGGGTGATCTGATGGACCAAAATTATACGAATCAAAAACACAGTAAAACCCACCAAATTAGACTGTTGGTCTATTTAACTTCTGCTTGTTAGTCCCGATTTATTTCTACAGGGCATTTTAGAGACTAGAGAGAAAACACGCTAAGGAGAGGATTTTACGCTGAAAAGATATTACGAGCCAGTCTAAGGTCACGATCAGACGCTGAATGAAGAATCTCAAGATCCTGACGTAGGAATTACTCAAATCAAATCCAACCGAGGAACAATAAGAGCCAGACCGGAGCGGAATTGGACCGATAGTTTTGTGAAAACTTCACAAAACTCACAAAAATCCTCCTCCACCTTCTAGAACCGGCGGCTCCTTGCTCATCCATATGTATGGCTTGGATGACACAAGCCTCCATGTGTCTCCTCCACACACAAAGCCGCCGGCGGCTAGAGCTCCCTCCCCATGTGTATGGCTCTCCTTGCTCCTCCTCTCCCCTTGTGCCAAATGTCATCATCTCCTCAACCCTCCATGGCTATAAATACAAGCCATTCCCTTCACTTGTAATCATCCACAAATCCACAATTCCAAAATTGTAAAACACTTATCTCTCTACATTTTGTTACTTGTAAGTTTGGTTTTTGAAATAATACTCCTGTTGGTTCTTGAGTATTATACTGATTGGAAATAATACTCCTGTTTGTTCTTGAGTATTATACGCTTTGAAATTATAATACTCCTGTCGGTTCTTGAGTATTATAATACTGTAGAGAATACTCCTGTTGGTTCTTGAGTATTCAGTAGGAAATTGGGAATACTCCTGTTGGTTCTTGAGTATTCCACCCCTTTCCCTCTTACTGTTTTCAAAGACCCCCGAGTATTTAGTTATGATGTCCTTTTCCATGGATACTCGTAGCTAAACTCCTCATTCGGTCGAAGGTATTTTCTTATATTATATAATGTTTTAATTTCTTTTAGTTTCATTTCTCTGTATTCAAAACTTGTTCTATGTGCCATTTATAGTCCTAATTTCTTTTAGCTAAACTCCTCATTCGGTCCAAGGTTGAGTGGAAGCTGTAACAAGCAAAGCTCTTCCGTGGAAATTCGTGATCAAAAGAACTCATTCCAACCTTGGACCCGAACTAGGACTACTGTCACAATATCATCAAAAGAACTTTTGAACGAGGTTGTGCATTAAAGATCATCAATGCTATGGCTATCAATTGTCTCATCCAAAGGTCTACTCATTTTCAAAGTAATACAATAGAAGCAAAGTTGTTAGTTTGTACAAAAGAGTGTCAATCGCTCACATATGCTAGCTGGAGCTAGTCCATTGGTTCGCGACATGGAACTCATTCCCAAGCCTTAGACTCATAAGCCGTAATCCATAAGGGAAGAGGAGTTCGACACTAAGAGTTCTTAGAAAATGAGCATAGACCAAATGAGAGTTCCCGTGCAAGCACAAGGATCATCCAAAAGCTAATCCAACTAGCACACAATGCAAATGATAAATCCTGCACAAATGAAGAATTGAGGAAAACATAAAGTCAAGTTTGAAGTGTTTCTTATTTTCTTTTTCAATTGGCCTTTGATCAACAAATGTTTTCGAGGGGGAACTTTTCTTCCTAAACCCCGGCATTTGTATTGTTTTAAAGCAAAACTTCTCTAGTACTCGAGAAAGATTTTAGTCGGGGCTTTGCCCTTTTTGACCACAAAAATTTTGTTGGGGCCTATTTTTTGCCCTCTTTTGACTCCACACTTGAAACTTGACAATATGTTCAAAAAGTGTATGGGATGTGCGGGAACAATCATAAACAAGGCACTAAATAAGAGAAACTCAAGTCACCAATGGGCATATAAAAGGTCTAAGTTTTTAGCGAAAATTTTAAAAGTGCTTGCTAAAACTTAATCCGAAGTAATTGAATGAAAATACTTAGAAAATTAGATAGACAAGAGATAGCAATGATATTGATGCACATGAATGCACATTCAAAAGACTAGGTTGGTTCTAAGTTCAAGATCAAATAAATGTGACAAGCAGGCTAGATGGCTGATATTGTTACTGAGCAGTGGATCCAGTTTCGCCATCTTGAGCAAGCTCTTATGGGTGTGCTGGTAGTTGTTGTAATTTTGGTTCCATAGCCTTCATATCAGTGTGAATGAATTTCATTCTGTTTGACTATCGAAGCATCTGATAGCTTAGTTTGATTTAAACAGATAAAGACCGTAGATACTGAAAGGCAATTATGCTTACAAAAATGTTCCTTTTTTGAGGTAATGTGATGCATTTTGTATTCGGTGCAGTTTTACATGCATGTTCGATTGCCGAAATCCACTTTTACCAATGATAGTTACCATTATAACCATATTTGCTTTTCTTACCCTTTTGGATATAGCTGCTGTATTACCGCTTATGCCTAATGAGCTGAGTAAATTCATTCTTGTGTCATTTACAGAGAATGCCTCTATTGCTGGATCAACATCTTTCTCAAAATATGCCTGCCATAAAATTGTACTGGTCTAAAGTTCTGCATCAGGTGAACATGCTTCTTTCAGCAGTGAAGAAGTATCGCCTACAGGTAAATCACACATCGTGGAATTGAGGCAATTACCCGTGATAGCTCTTTATCAAACAATCACATACAGATACTTTTTTGTTTTGTTTCTGCATTTGCAAGCTTTTGTTAGGCAAGAGATGGAGAAAACCCAACTTACTGCATTCTATACAAGTGAGGAACTAGTATTTTTTCTGGTATGACCTATCCTTACTGACATGCTCAATCCTTTTAATTTACCTATAACAACATTGTCACAGTCCACAACTAAAATTTCTGTAGCTGAATATTCCAGGCATCCGGCCTGCTTACCCTCCCCATGTACCTTGATGATGTTACTGTCTCTTTTTCAGTGATGCCTTCAACACAAACCTTCATTGAAAAGAGCAGGGATTGCATTTGAATTTTGAAGGAAGATTACTCCACTACAGAGTCCCTAGTCCCTAATGTGACAGAAGCAAATGTCCATCTCCAGGGACAACACTTACAGTAAACTTACCCCACTAGCTAAATCTAATTAGGGTCTCGAAGATGAAAGTTGCTTGTTTCTGTTAATTTTGCTGGACTTGATAACACATACAGCATTTGATTGTATCATTCTTACATTACGTTACATTTCTTTATAAAAAACTGATCATTGTTCTTTATCTTTTTGTATCACCTGAATTTTGGAAAAACATGATTCCTTTACTACGGATTATGCGTACACTGCTACGGATTATGTGTACATTGCTACGGATTATGCGTACATTGCTACGGATTATGCGGATATTGCTACGGATTATGCGTACATTGCTACAGATTATGCTTACAAATCATAGTATAATGCTTACAATGGTACGGATTATGACGAATTTTGCTGAGAATTGCTACGGATTATACTTACAATGCTACGGATTATGACCGTGATGCAACAAATTATAAATACTCTATGTGATACAAATGAACAAGATACATTGCCCTGAATCTAATTATTACATTAAAAGAGGTTGAGCAACATACTAGCCAATATACGTAGAACATAACATCTGCAGTACAAATTAGCCATAATAGCCAAAAAACGTAGTACATAATATATTAGCCAAAATACGTAGTACATAACATCTAGCAGTCAGTGCTCTTGAGCTTTGTTTGCAAAGTTGCGGGCGCAAAATCATCATCACTTTCTGCTGTATTTTGGCGCATCTTTTGGGAGACTTATTTGCACTAGCTATGATAAAGTACATATAATTAGTCATGTTTAGGCAACAAATGTTAACTGTTCTGCTATAAGTGCTTATTACCATTTGATGAGTCGAATTCTCGACTCATTTACATACCCATTTACGAAGAGTTTAATTTGGTCCATTCTCGGTGCTATTTCGATACCATTTGACCATTATTGTCGCATTTCAGGCTTGGAGCAACCATCCAATGAGCTCAGGACCTTAACACGAGAATTTGGGGAAAATTCAAAGATTTGAGCAAGTTTTGGGCAGAAAAGAGAGCGAGTCGACCGACTGGGAATTTCCCCTGCACCAGTCGGTCGAGTAAGAAGAAGCTCCAGGAGGCTCCTCAAACACGTCAATTGAGTCGGTCGATTGGACCAGCCAGTCGACCGACTGACATGAAGCTTAGCAGTGCACAAGACACGAGTCGATCGACTGGGACCTCCAGCTGCTCGCTCAACACCAGTCGACCAACTGGTCACACCAGCTCCCGCCAGTCGACCGACTGGACTGCTACAGTACCGGAAACCCTAATGTTGGCTATAAATAGAAAGTTTGAGATCTAAACAAGGGGGGACTTTTCGGGAGACTTTTTGCACTAATTTTGAGGAGCATCCAGCATGAATTTCAAGGTGGATTGAGTGAAGAAGAAGACCAACAAAAAAGACCCTCCATACTCTTGAATCTCCATATTGGTTTTAGATTCCTAAACTCCATCTCCTTCATTTGCTTTTGTTTGTAAACTCACTATGAGTGAGTAGTGACCTTGATTGGGGATTATGGATCCCCTAGACATGTTTGTGACATTGTGAACACTATAGATGCTAATGATGAATGAGTTTGCACATGAATCTTCTTCATTTGAACTTAATGTTTCAAGTTGCCCATAAGGTGTTTGTGAAATGTCCTCAATGGGAACTTTGCTTGATCTCATGTTTGATGTAGCTCACGTTGATCAACATGACTTCAATGAACTAAATGAAGAAGCATTAGGACTTTTGAGTTAGTTGGATAATTCAATAACCTAATGAGAATTGCTTGAATTTAACAAGAATATGTTTATTTAGCCAATAGAGCGCGAGTGTGAGGTTAGAGATTCATATTCTATAGTGCCAATAGAGCGCGAGTGTGAGGTGCTATGCGAGATGTAACCTCTTGACACTAGGTTGTAGCGCGAGTTGAACTTAGTATCAATGTTGCATAAGCTAAATTCTATACGTGTGCATGTGATTTCATCATTGGTATATCATTCCATTATCATAATAATTGTTTAGGTGGTGAAGTATTCCCTAGTCATCTTTTAATTGGAAGTAAATCACCTTTTTGCAAGTTTAATCTCACTTTGGATTGAGAAATAGACCCCTCAAACAATAGACATTCTAATCTTATTGTTAGCACCATCAGTTTAATCACCTATCTTTTAGGTTCGACCTCGGTCCACCCGAGTCAATATAAATATTTAGATTGACGTGACTTAGCAATAGTGTTCGAATTCTTTTTGAATATTTACGATATATTTACAATTGATCAAATGGCGCCGTTGCTGGGGATAGGTTAATTAACTAGGTGCTAATAGATTATTTAGTTTGTCTACTTTCCCTTGCTTGACAGTTATTGCTTGTTTAGAGCTTGATTGTGTTAACTTCTCTTGCCTTTCATTGCTAAGAATTTCTTTTGTTCTCGCAGGCACTTGAATGAACACAAGATTTAAGGGGCAAAAACACGTGGCTCTAGATTCAACTTCAAGTATTTCTCACCCTTCTCAACCAACCGTTAAGAGAGGAAGGGGTAGACCTCGCAAGAATCCTCTACCTCCTATTTCACCTATTGCTCCTATTTTTCCACCGGCTTTCCAAGGGCCAAGACCTCGTCCACCTCCACTTCTAAATCCGCTACCTTATTTTCCACCGGGATTTAGAATGGATGATGAACTAGAGAACCACCCGGCTCTTCAAAGGGATGACCGAAACATTAGACTGGAAGATGAGATAGATGATCCTCCCGCTAGACAAAACAACATTGAAGAACAAAATCCTCCCGCCCATCAAAGAAACAATAGAAACTAGAGAGATGATGATGAGGACAATGAGAGACCCGTTGGGGATTATATGACTCCCACCCTTGAAGGGAATGGATCGGCTATTATGCCTCCGGATGAGGATGCTTTTGATTTCGACGTGAAATCCTCTTTAGTGCATATGGTAACCCATGATCAATATCAAGGAGTCGGGAATCCTTCCACACATTTGGCTAATTTCCAAGAGTATTGCCGAACTTACAAGCCAAGAAATGTGCCCGCGGAGTATGTCTATTTGAAGCTCTTTCCTACTTCATTGTACGGGGATGCTAAGGAATGGTTGCAAAACCAAGAACCGGGAACTTTCAGAACTTGGGATCATCTAGCAAATTCCTTTCTGAACAAATTCTTTCCACCGTCAAGAACCAAGAAATTCACTGATTTCATATTGACTTTCTCCCAAAGAGACAATGAGCTTTTCCATCAAGCATATGATCGGTTCAAGCATTACTTAAAGGAATGCCCTCACCACAACTTCAGAAAAGCCGATCTTATGAGATATTTCTATCTTGGCATGAGCAAAAAAGCTAAGAACCAAATGGATACGGCAAGCGGAGGTGCAATTATGGATCTACCGGCGAGCCAAGGGCTCAAAATCGTGGATAAGATCGCGATAAATTCGGATAGATATCAAGGAGTCGATCACAAGAAAATGGCCAAGTCAAGAGAAGATTCCTCTAATTATGCAACGAAAGAACAAATTAATGAGTTATCGAAGAGAATGGAGACCATGATAAGTATGGTTAATTCTGTGGAGGCAACTAAGCCAAGGATCGATAAAGAGAAAACTTCGGCTCAACAACCTTTCTTTCTATGTGCAAGCACGATGCATTCTACAAAAAATTGTCCCGATGGGAAATATGAAGATGATGATGACGGGTATAAAGAAGCCCACTATGTAAATCAACAAAGAAATTATGCTCAAAATTCTAATCCTATCACAAGAAATTATGAGCCTCCGCAAAGAAGAAATGGCAATGACTCCAATTTTACTCCTAAGCCTCAAGGGCAAAACAACTATCAAGGGAGTTATCAAAGACAAGGATATGGCTCCAACCAAAATCAAGGGCAAAACTCTTATTCTACTCAAGGTCAAGGGTCCAACCAAAACTCTCAATATTCCAACCAAGGGAACTACCAAAGACCTTATCAAGCCAAGCCTCCAATGAATGATCAAGGAACCTCCAATCCACAAAGACAAGCTCCTTCCAACACTCAAGATAACACTATGATGTCTATGATGGCTCAAATGCTAGAAAATCAAAAAGAGACCAACAAGAGAATGGAGCAATTGGAAGCCCATAACAAGATGCTTGAGAATCAAGTGGCTCAACAAGCCGTAGCATTGAAGCACTTTGGGAAGCTACCTTCTCAACCGGATGTAAATTCTACCGAACATATCAATGCCATCACATTGAAGAGTGGAAGAGTTTTGCCTACCCCTCAAGGACAACCAAATTCTAATGACAAGGAGGTAGAAGAGGAGGTTGCTAACGAAAATGCCGAAGTTGAACTTCAAGCTCCCATGGAAGAAAAAGAAAAAGAGGAAGAACCGATTTTGATGAGGAAATATGTGCCCGTGATACCTTTCCCTCAAAGGCTAAAAAAGAGCAAGCTAGATGCCCACTTCCAAAGATTTGTGGAGATGTTGAAGAAGTTGTATGTCACGCTTCCATTCCATGAGGTAATCACTCAAAATCCTACCTATGCAAAATTCCTGAAAGATATTGTGTCTAATCGTAGAGTTATTGACGAATCTAGCATGGTAGCATTGGATGTTGAGTGTAGTGCCATTGTGCAAAGTAGAATGCCTAAGAAAATGCAAGATCATGGATCATTTTCTATTCCTATCGCTTTAGGAAAGATTGAAATTGATAGGGCATTGTGTGATTTGGGAGCTAGCATTTCTTTAATTCCCTATTCATTGTTTGAGCAAATTGATGTGGGTGAACTTCATCCTACTACTATTTCATTGAAACTAGCCGATAGAAGTTCTAGAATCCCTAGGGGAGTTCTTAGGGATGTGCCTATTAAAGTTGGTAAATTCTTTATTCCCATAGACTTCTATGTGCTAGAAATGGATGTTGAGCAAGAAATGCCTGTTATTCTTAGTAGACCTTTTCTTAACACCGTTGAGGCGGTCATTAGATGTGGAGAAGGGTCTATTGAATTGAAGATAGGGATGAAAAGTTGAAATTTTTTCTGAAAAATCCCATGAAAGCTCCCGCTTCATCTTTTGAATGCAATTTGCTTGATATATCTTGTGAAAATCTTGAGCTAACATCTTTTGAAAGCGAAGTCATGGACTTAGATGATTCTAGTATGCTTTTTACTTCACTAATGGATATAGAAGATGAGGAAATTTGTGACTTGACTTTGGCCGAAGGAGAGAAATTATTTGATGCTTATCAAGGTGAAGAAAACCAAATGCCGAAAGGTAAGGAATTCGACCTTCGAATCTCAGGTATGAGTTTCTTGGGTCTAATTCTACGCATCCGGTTATAGTTGGTGCAACCTTGAATGAGAATGAAACGTCCAAACTTTTGCATGTCTTGAAAAATAATAGAAAAGCCTTGGGGTACTCTATTGATGATCTTAAGGGAATTAGCCCTTCGTTATGCATGCATAGGATAAATGTTGAAGAAAATGCAAAACCTTCTAGAGAGTTTCTAAGGAGATTGAACCCTAATCTTAGCGAAGTTGTCTTTAAGGAAATTACTAAGCTAAGAGACGCGGGAATCATTTATTCGGTCCCGGATTCGGAATGGGTAAGCCCCATCCATGTCGTCCCCAAAAAGGGAGGACTTACGGTTGTGCAAAACGATAAGGGAGAGTTGGTCCCTACAAGAATCGTAAATGGATGGAGGATGTGCATTGATTATAGGAAATTGAATAAATCAACTAAGAAAGATCACTTTCCCATTCCTTTTATTGATCAAATGCTTGAAAGACTCGCGGGACATGAATACTTTTGTTTCCTAGATGGTTATAGCGGATTTCATCAAATTCCCATTTTGCCTAATGACCAAGGAAAAACTACATTTATATGTCCTTATGGGACTTTTGCATTTTGACGCATGCCCTTTGGGTTATGTGACGGAGGGCCACCGCACTGTCGTTAAGGTGCAGTGTCCTCTGTACAAATAAATTTATAATATCCGCTACTTGTGACTACACTACTGGGTAGTAAGTGGTAAGTAGGGGTCGAACCCAAGGGAATTAGGGGAATAGGCTATTCTTTTAGGGTGATTGAACTGGGGGGAGCGTGTTTTATGGTTGATTGAGATTTTAGCGCTCTAATTAACTACGTGATTTTTTGGGGGGTTTTTGGTTTTGATTGCGGAAAAGTAAATACAGAAATTAAAATGCTGTAAATACAAAGAAGACTTACAGTGGGTGATGCGTGATTGTAATTCCTCCGGTAGATCAGCAGTTGGTGATTGCGGTTTAACAGTAAAGAAAAACATTCGGTTTCAGGTACTCTTGTATTATAACATGTATATAATAAACTGTTAGTAACTTTTCTAAGTATTCAAAGATGAATCGAGGCCCTTTCGTAGCGCAATACTTGCAACATCGTTTAAAGCAACCCTTGTTCTATTTCAGACTAATTCCTCCTTTCGAAGTATCTTAGCCTTTTGTGCATCCACTTGATCTCACAGTTACGATTGACCAAGTGGTGTTTTAGAAGAGTCGAACTTCTCAGATAAGCTTTGCCCTTTCGTAGCATCCACTTACCCGAGTATGTTCACGAATCCCCACGGAAGAGTTTTGCCCTTTCGTAGCATCCACTCAACCTTGGAAATTCTGACTATAAATGGCACATAGAACAAGTTTTGAATACAAAGAAATGAAACTAAAAGATATTACAACATTATATAATACAAGAAAATACCTTCCACCGAATAAAGAGTTTAGCTACGAATATCCATAGAGATGGATACCATAGCTAAATACTCGGGGGTTTTTGAAAACAGTAAGAGGGAAAGGGGTGGAATACTCAAGAACCAACAGGAGTATTCCTAATTCCTACTGAATACTCAAGAACCAACAGGAGTATTCTCTACAGTATTATAATACTCGAGAACCGACAAGAGTATTATAATTTCCAGTATAATACTCAAGAACAAACAGAAGTATTATTTCAAAACCGAACCAAACTTACAAGTAACAAAATGTAGAGAGAGAAGTGATTACAATTTTTGGGATGATTTATGAGGAGGAGGAGCACCTCCTTTTATAGGAAAAATGGGTGGAGATGGGTGGTGGAGATTGGTTTGATCCAAGGGAGGAGGAGGAGGCAAGGAGGAGCCAAGGAGGAGCCACCAAGTGGCGGAGGAGGAGTGGTGGAGCTCAGCCGTCGGTAGCCGGTTGTGGTGGAGGAGCAATGGGTTGTTTCCTCCACCTCCAAGGCAAGTAGCCGGTCACCAAGGAGGAGGAGGGGTGGCGCCGCCGGTAGTGGGTGGTGGAATGGGGAGGTTTTCCTCCTTTGGTCACCTCTTCATCAAGTCACCAAGTCATCTTGCCATATGTAAATTTTGTACAGTTTTGTGCAGTCTTTTCACAAAACTGTCAGTGTGTTCCTTCCCCGGACTGTCTTGACTTCACTCCTGATTCTTCTGATTAATTTATTCTGGTCAATTCAACGTCAGGATCCTTGATATTTCTTCAGTCGGCATATGATCTTGACCTTGGATTGACTCTTGTTATCTTTTCAGCATAAAATCCTCTCCTTAGCGTGTTTTCACTTCAGTCTCTAAAATGCCCTGTGGAAATATATCGGGACTAACAGATGGATGTTAGATAGACAAACAGTCTAACTTGGGGGGTTTTACTGTGTTTTTGATTCGTATAATTGTGGTCCATCAGAATACCCCCCACTTTTAGTTGTTCGTCCCGAACAATGCTATTAAAGGGCGTAAGTTCTAGGTTCGGATTTGGCATATGAAAATTAGACTGTGGTACTCGATCTATCCTAATTCATGCATTGCTTACTTATTACCAAATTAAACTGCGTAAATAAATAGAAGAAACTTAATACTTGTACCTCCGTGCTGAGATGCAAATTATATTGGATGTTTCGGGAGATAGCCCTTTTCAGGTTCCTGGGTTGCAGCCTCGGGATCGTTTCGTACTATATGGTCTTCTGGTAGCTTTCTCATGCACGTGATTCGGTTCGGGTTTCAGTGAGTTGAACCTTCTTGATTTTTTCTTTGGCGAGGGACTGCTTTTTTGTTGTAGTGAATCGGCCTTTGGCCTTTGATTTGACTTTGTCGAGTGCTTCACTTTTGCTCGGTTAAAACCTTCACAATTTTGGGCCTTTGGCCTCTTTTGATTTTCTTCTTTGAGTTTTTCGCTTCTTTGTGACTTGCTAGTCCATTTTGTCAGCCTTCTTGGGAGGTCCAATCATCGCCCGCAAGCCTATGGATATACCTCCCCTCTCCTCTCGTCTTCGTCGTTTTGCGCGGGTCAAGATGAGGGTCGCTTATCTATTTTCTCGGCTATTTTGACTAGAGAGAGGACGGTCTGATTCCCGTCCTCGCCTTTGCATAGATGCTTCTTGGCGAAGTTTGACTCAATTATTCACTGAAAACCCGAAGTGCAGCCTCCACTGACTTCGAAAACCATATAGTTTGATCTGATCCTTTGATTGCTTCCCAAGTCCTTCTAGGGCAGTTTATGTCAACTCCACATCCCTAGTTATCTCAGTACAAAGGACAAATAGAAAGTTACATTCTAAGTTTTTAAACAGTTTGAATTTTCACAAGGTAAATGCATGAATTCTGATTTATCTTTTTCACATTCTTAAGTTCATATGTTCAAAAAGATACTATTACTAAAAAAAGAAAAACAGCAAGCATGTTATTTATGTACACAGGCGGTTTTCACCCCCCACTTTTGAACGAAGGCGTGCCTTAGTTCAAAAGTCATGCAAGCTTAAAACTAAGTACTGAAAGTAAGTGCGGAAAGTAAGATAGTGTCGGGTTACCTCCCGACCAGTGCACTTGTTTTACGTCGTTGGCTCGACGATACCTCGTTGTGGATTACTGGTTTGGGTCCCATGGGTGGCTGAGGTCAAACTTTTTGATTCCACCGACCTTGATTCTTGCGGTGAGTCTTCCTGGTTTTTTAGCAGATGACGGGTTTGGGTCCAGTTCTGATGGTATCTCCTTCCAACGTCTCTGAGAAGGCGAGGGACCTTTCACTATCAGCTTTTTGAACTGGGTGTTCTCCTGTTTAGGGCTGCCTTGTCCAGTCATGGCGAAAGCGTGCTCCATGTAGGAGTCATTCTGCTCAGGCCCTTTTCCCATCCTCTTTTCAGCCTCTTCTTTGATCACATGGTTTTCAGCGATTTGCCTATTGATCGAGGGGAAAAGTCAGGAAGGCCTGGGAAATTCGTCAGTGGTGTTCTGGACTCCTACTTCATTGCTTCCGGTGCTTTCCATGTCTGATTCTTCAGATGGTTCAGGAGTCTCTTCTGACGGTTCGGTGGTTTCTCCTTCATCAGCCTCTGGGTCAGCTTCTTCTGTCTGCATTTCCTCGTCAATTTGGGGTGCTCGTCTTGTGGCAGCGGCCAAGCCGATTATAAGGTGCCACATGTCTGCAATGGTGAAGTTTATGGCAGACCTTCTCATAGCTTCGTTAACTCTTCCCAGCTCTTCGGCCCTCATCCCACGAAGAAATTTTTGGAGAAGAATTTTCTTCGTAAACCCATGGTGCGGGCAGCTTGAGACGATGGCATCGTAGTTCATGTAGTATTCGTCCAAAGTCTCATCCCGGGATTGTTGAAGGTTCAGGATCTTCTCGCGGGTTTCTTGGCGTAAAGATGGTGGGGAGAATTCTTTCAGGAATGGTGCACGGAGGTCCACGAAACGTACCGCACTACTAGCGGGTGATGTGTAATACCAGATTGTTGCGAAATCCGTTAGAGAGAATTTAAAGCATTTAAGCTTAAATTCTTCTAACGTTTCAGTCTCAGGTTTAATGTGGCAGCAAACGTAGTGAAAGCTCCGACAGTGTAGTGCGGGCGATGATTGGACCTCCCAAAACCTATGGTACTGGATCTTCTGCATCCGTTCCCCCGAACAGTGGAAGGTGCCGTGTTGTCCATGCATATGAAGGTGGTTGCGTCATGAGGTCATGGGAGGGAACGAAAGAATAGCTTATTCGATGGCTAATTCCCCGGCAACGGCGCCAATTTGACGGAGGGCCACCGCACTGTCGTTAAGGTGCAGTGTCCTCTGTACAAATAAATTTATAATATCCGCTACTTGTGACTACACTACTGGGTAGTAAGTGGTAAGTAGGGGTCGAACCCAAGGGAATTAGGGGAATAGGCTATTCTTTTAGGGTGATTGAACTGGGGGGAGCGTGTTTTATGGTTGATTGAGATTTTAGCGCTCTAATTAACTACGTGATTTTTTGGGGGGTTTTTGGTTTTGATTGCGGAAAAGTAAATACAGAAATTAAAATGCTGTAAATACAAAGAAGACTTACAGTGGGTGATGCGTGATTGTAATTCCTCCGGTAGATCAGCAGTTGGTGATTGCGGTTTAACAGTAAAGAAAAGCATTCGGTTTCAGGTACTCTTGTATTATAACATGTATATAATAAACTGTTAGTAACTTTTCTAAGTATTCAAAGATGAATCGAGGCCCTTTCGTAGCGCAAGACTTGCAACATCGTTTAAAGCAACCCTTGTTCTATTTCAGACTAATTCCTCCTTTCGAAGTATCTTAGCCTTTTGTGCATCCACTTGATCTCACAGTTACGATTGACCAAGTGGTGTTTTAGATGAGTCGAACTTCTCAGATAAGCTTTGCCCTTTCGTAGCATCCACTTACCCAAGTATGTTCACGAATCCCCACGGAAGAGTTTTGCCCTTTCGTAGCATCCACTCAACCTTGGAAATTCTGACTATAAATGGCACATAGAACAAGTTTTGAATACAAAGAAATGAAACTAAAAGATATTACAACATTATATAATACAAGAAAATACCTTCCACCGAATAAAGAGTTTAGCTACGAATATCCATAGAGATGGATACCATAGCTAAATACTCGGGGGTTTTTGAAAACAGTAAGAGGGAAAGGGGTGGAATACTCAAGAACCAACAGGAGTATTCCTAATTCCTACTGAATACTCAAGAACCAACAGGAGTATTCTCTACAGTATTATAATACTCGAGAACCGACAAGAGTATTATAATTTCCAGTATAATACTCAAGAACAAACAGGAGTATTATTTCAAAACCGAACCAAACTTACAAGTAACAAAATGTAGAGAGAGAAATGATTACAATTTTTGGGATGATTTATGAGGAGGAGGAGCACCTCCTTTTATAGGAAAAATGGGTGGAGATGGGTGGTGGAGATTGGTTTGATCCAAGGGAGGAGGAGGAGGCAAGGAGGAGCCAAGGAGGAGCCACCAAGTGGCGGAGGAGGAGTGGTGGAGCTCAGCCGCCGGTAGCCGGTTGTGGTGGAGGAGCAATGGGTTGTTTCCTCCACCTCCAAGGCAAGTAGCCGGTCACCAAGGAGGAGGAGGGGTGGCGCCGCCGGTAGTGGGTGGTGGAATGGGGAGGTTTTCCTCCTTTGGTCACCTCTTCATCAAGTCACCAAGTCATCTTGCCATATGTGAATTTTGTACAGTTTTGTGCAGTCTTTTCACAAAACTGTCAGTGTGTTCCTTCCCCGGACTGTCTTGACTTCACTCCTGATTCTTCTGATTAATTTATTCTGGTCAATTCAACGTCAGGATCCTTGATATTTCTTCAGTCGGCAAATGATCTTGACCTTGGATTGACTCTTGTTATCTTTTCAGCATAAAATCCTCTCCTTAGCGTGTTTTCACTTCAGTCTCTAAAATGCCCTGTGGAAATATATCGGGACTAACAGATGGATGTTAGATAGACAAACAGTCTAACTTGGGGGGTTTTACTGTGTTTTTGATTCGTATAATTGTGGTCCATCATTATGCAATGCACCGGGAACATTTCAAAGATGCATGATGTCTATCTTTAGTGATTACATTGAGAAATGCATGGAAGTCTTCATGGATGACTTCTCTATTCATGGAACTTCATTTGATGATTGTTTAACGAATCTTTCTACTGTTCTTGCTAGGTGCATTTAAACGGGTTTGGTGCTAAATTGGGAAAAGTGCCACTTCATGTTTCAAGAGGGAATTTTGCTTGGGCACTTAGTGTCTAGTAGAGGTGTGGAAGTTGATAAAGCAAAAGTTCAAGTTATTGAGCAATTACCACCTCCTATAGATCAAAAGGGAGTTAGAAGCTTTCTAGGGCATGCCGGTTTTTACCGGAGGTTTATTAAGGACTTCTCAAAGATTGCCAAACCGCTAACCCACCTTCTTTGCAATGATGTGCAATTCCACTTTGATGAAAGTTGCTTAGAAGCATTTGAAAGGCTAAAGAGAGCTCTTGTATTGGCACCCATAGTGCGACCACCGAATTGGGATCTTCCATTCAAGCTTATGTGCGACGCAAGTGATTATGCTATTGGAGCCGTTTTGGGACAAAGAATTGATAAGAGACTCCATGTAGTCTACTATGTGAGCAAGGTGCTAGATAATGCTCAAATGAACTACACTACCACCGAGAAAGAGTTGCTAGCCGTGGTATATGCTTTTGAAAAATTCAGACCATACCTTGTGGGGTCCAAGACAATCGTCTACACAGATCACGCCACTATTAAGTATTTGATGACAAAGAAAGATGCAAAGCCAAGACTTATTCGATGGATCCTTCTTTTGCAAGAGTTCACTATTGAAATCAAAGATAAAAAGGGGGTCGAAAATGTAGTGGCGGACCATCTTTCAAGAGTTGAGCTTCATGATTCAAAACAGTTCTCATCACCTATAGGAGACTCTTTCATCGGAGAATATTTGCTTAGTGTAGAAGAGAATGCCCCTTGGTACGCGGACTATGTGAACTATTTGACGTGCAACATTCTCCCGAATGACCTTGATCATAACCAAAGGAGGAAGTTCTTGCACGACGTGTCGAGATACTTTTGGGATGACCCTTTCTTGTACAAGCTATGCGCAGACGACATTTATAGAACATGTGTGCCCAAAGAAGATATGAAAGGAATTATAGCTTGTTGTCATTCATCTTCCTATGGTGGTCATGGTTCCGCCTCCAAGACCACGGCTAAGATTCTTCAATCGGGATTTTATTGGCCCAATGCATTCAAGGATACGTATCAATTCGTCAAGGCTTGTAACGAATGTCAAAGAATGGGCAACATTGCTAGAAGAGATGAAATGCCTCAGAAGGGCATCTTAGAAGTTGAAGTATTCGACGTATGGGGCATATATTTCATGGGACCTCTACCCTCTTCACAAGGAAATTGCTTTATTCTCGTAGCGGTTGACTACGTGTCTAAATGGGTTGAAGCCATAGCTTCCCCATCTTGTGACGCTAAAGTGGTGATCAAAATGTTCAAGAAAATTATCTTCCCGAGATTTGGAATGCCAAGAGCGGTGATAAGTGACAATGGTTCCCATTTTAAGGAGAGAAGATTCGAATCTATGCTTAAGAAGCACGGGATATTCCATAGATGTTCTACCCCTTATCATCCCCAAGCGAATGGGCAAGTCGAAGTGTCGAACCGAGAAATAAAGAACATTTTGACAAAGACAGTTGGGAAGTCCGCGAAAGATTGGGCGTTGAAGCTTGATGATGCCTTGTGGGCATATAGAACCGCCTTCAAGACGCCAATTGGAATGTCTCCATACCGATTAGTAAATGGCAAACCTTGCCATCTCCTGGTAGAGCTTGAGTATAAAGCCTTGTGGGCTATTAAGGAGCTGAATTTCGACATGAAGGCTTCAGGAGAAAAGAGACTCCTTCAACTAAATGAGTTAGATGAAATCAGATTGGACTCCTACAAAAGTTCAAAAATTTATAAGGAGAAAACTCGGAGATGGCATGACAAGCTCATTCTGAAGAAACAGTTCTCGGTAGGAGACAAAGTCTTGCTATTCAACTCAAGATACAAGTTATTTTCCGGGAAGTTCAAGTCTAGATGGTTTGGACCATATAGAATTCATAGAGTTTTCGACGATGGCCACCTAGAGCTAGTTGACAATCAAGGGAATTTATTCAAAGCAAATGGGCAGAGAGTCAAAATCTATCATGCTGACCATGGAGACCAAAACATGTTGGAAGCTCCCTCTTGAATGCTTTGTGCTAATGTCGCTAGAGAAGGGATCCCGCTCGGGACTTCTCTTAGTGTGCTTCTCTACGTATCAAGCCTCGGCTTGGTCTTTACCAAGATGTTAAACTAGGCTCTAACGGGAGGTAGCCTGGTTTGTGAGTCGTCCATCTATGCACAATTAATTTCATATATGTTTGGCATGTGTTCATTGAACTATGTATGCGAACTTGGTGCTTGTATGATCCAAAATGCATGAGTTGGTGTGCTTGGTGTGGTATTGTGCTTGCATAAATTATCTTGGTGATGGTGATGTCTCAAGTGTGGAGTCTTTGATCCTAGCTTGCGTTTGGTTAAAAAGCATGTTTATGCTAATGATTTCTTAGTGAAGTTTTGAACTTGTGCTATTTCTGTGCTGCTTATTCGTGATGCGGAGTGAAATTCTAAGTGTGGAGTTGGGAGTCAAAACAAAGGACAAAAATTCATTGAAGCTGAAATTTGCCCCCAGTCGATCGACTGGGAGAAGACCAAAAGCCCAGTCGGTCGAGTTGGCGAAGGTTCAGCGGGACCAAATTTTCTGCCAATCGAGTCGACCGACTCGCCCTCCCACTCGACCGACTGAGTTTTTCCTATCCAAAACCCCAGCTTTCTCATTCGAACTCATTCTTCACCCAACTCCTCACTTCACTCGACCGACTCCTGCAACCCTTACTTCCCTCCCAGCTTCCGACCATCATCTGAACTCTCTGACGCCGTCCGACCGCCTCACCATCACCCCTGCTTCGCCCAACCATCCGTCAGAATTGCACCAAGCCAGCCAATCTCGCCCGCACCTCCGATTCGATCAGAAAACTTAAGCCCGGCCAATCTCCTCCGTCCGGTGCCCAACCAGCCCGCTCGACCTCTCATATTTCTTGGAATAGCCTCGCCTGCAAACCCCAACCACCAATTCCGGTCACCGAGCCCGATCTGAAAAACCCCGACTTGTGCCCTAATCGCCCTCCAGTCGACCGACTGGAATTTCCTTGCAGCGCCAGTCGGTCGAGTCGATTGAAGGTTCAATGAGTTTTTGGACAGTTTGATCTTCAGTTTTCAATCTCATTTCAACCATGCCTCGTGCCGATTCTTCGTCTCAATCCACATCAAAGGGGAAGGAGGTTGCCCATGAGCCTACAAGAGTTGAGCGCATCATTGAGCAAAGCAAAGACGACAAGGATGACTTGCCTCTCGTCTCTCGCAAGAGGAAGCAGTTCAGAGCTTCGCTAGCAGACTCTAGCTCATCCTCGGAAGAGGAATTGGATGCTGCACCGGTTTCTCCCACGCCTCCGCCTAAGAAGAAAAGGCCTCCTCCGAAGAAACCGGCGCAGAAGAGGAGAGCTCCCGTTCCACTCATTCCCAGAGTGCCATCGCCCCCTTTACGTCGAGCGTCCTCTCCCCCAGCTGAAGCACCGTCCTCCACTGCCATTGTCCTAGCTGAGCCTCATGAGGGACCTTTTGAGGGACCGTTGCCCTTCCCGACTCCTTACCCATTCTCAGTGCCTCTTGCATTTACGGATGAGACGCACCGGACCAATCATGCCACGATTGTGAGGAAGAGGAAGACAGTCGTTCCTACTCTCTACCCCGACATGGGACTCCTACGTGGAATTGATAACACCGTCACGGATGAGGTACATTCACGCCTCACTAGTTGTGGTTTGGGCTTTTTACTTAATGATGATCCCGGTTGCTACGAGAGGGTGGTGAAGGAGTTTATTTGCTCATTTGATTGGATCAGAGAGGAGGGGGAGGAAGGAAGGGAGTATTATTGGAAATTTGTATTGGGAGGATGGAATTTTGAGATTAAGGAGAGTGTGATCCGAGATTGGTTAGGATTCCCTCCTTATGATGCCATAGCCCGGAAATACACTGAACATGATCAGAGCAGATTTTGGAAGCGAATTTCAGGGAGGAACGAGTGGTTCATTTCCTCTTACAACTCTTCGGCGATCACCGACCCGGTGTGGAAGATAATCCATCATCTCATTGCTATTGGGATCAACACCCGGACGGCGAAGGCTCGTTCGTTCACTCTCCCGGATATGGACCTCATGCTTGCTACTGATCACGAGGAGGGCATTGATTGGCTCGCTACCCTTGCTACCCGTTTTAAGAACATTGTGAAGAAGGGTGCGAGGAACCGCGCCTTAGGAGGAGGCTCTTTGATTACTTTGATCGCCTTAAGGTGTAACTTCACCTTCGGCCACGAGGGATGCCCCAAGCCTTCCAAGAGTACTCTTACTCTGAAGACCATGAAGCGTATGCACATCGTCAAGAAGGATGGGAAGACTTGGGAGATCGACATGAAGCCTCATCAGGGAGACCTCGTGACTAATGTCGCGTATAGGAGGCGGTTGTTCAAGAGGGCGAACCCACTTTATTGCAGCACCCATCTCACCCCTTCCCCTCCTGCCTCTCCTTTCCATTCCCCTCCTCCGAACGACGAGCCTGATGCCCCTTTCCCTGAGGAGCCACTCATTCAGGAGGACCTGCCTTACGTAGAGCATGCTGTGGAGAGACCTCCCCCTGCCACAGATGATCTGACTGAGTGGAGATAGAGGACCTCCTCTGACATTGCTGACCTGAAGGGTGTAGTGGCTAATTTGAGGAGCGGCTTGACTCGCCTTGAGGATTTTGTTCGAGAGTCAGACGCGAGAGCTCGCCAGGAGTGGGATTGGCTCCAATCTGTAGTCCTATCATTTACCGGAGGTCCCAGCACCCCTATCGTTCCTCCTCCTGCTCCAGAGTTCTCTGCTCCCCGTGGCACCTCCCCCTTGCCTTCCACGCCAGCTTCCAGAGTCGAGGAGGCAGGGTCACGTCTCTCAGGAGAGACCGCGGAGCCGGTTCGCTCTTTCAGGGAGGATAGCCCACTGATGACGAGCCCCACGGCACCGCCCGATGATGAGGGTGTCGTTGATTCAGTTAGGCCCGGAGACGACGAGGCTACATCATGATTCCATGTTTCATTTAGTACTCACATGTGCATCTCTTATTTTACTTGTTACATTGGATGACTGTTTTGGATGTTAAGTCGCCTCTTGGCGCAATTTTGATGATGTATGCCATTTTGAGTGATTTGCCCTTGACTTGCTTTTGGTTGTATGCTACATTTTATATGATATTGAAGGTGTTTACCATTTCTACTGTTCACTCTACAGGACATGCACCTTTATATTATTCTCATGTTCAAAATTCACCTTCTTGTCTACATTTGCAACCAAAAGGGTATTTCTCACTCCCATGAGTTTTGTCATCGGCTCTACAAACGAGGGGAGTTCATATGCACCTTTGCCTTTATTTTATCATTATTTGCGCTTAGGGACTAAGCTTGAGTTAAGTGTGGAGTGGTTCTACGCGCATAGTTCACATGTTTACATGCCTTGCATATCATTTTTGATGGACACTTGCATCTTTATCACCTTATCCCTACATTAGAGTGTTCTTAACCACATAGGCTTGTGACTATCGATTCCAATTCCTATAAATCATATCTTGCCTATTTGCCACATTTATTGGATCTTGAACTTAGAACCGACCTAGTCCATTGAATATGTATTCTTGAAAACCAATATCATTGCTATCTCTCGTCTATCTAATTCTCTAAGTATTTTCGTTGAAATACCTTGGAACAAGTTTTAGCAAGCACTTTTAAAATTTTCACGAAAAACTTAGACCTTTTGTTTGCTCCTTGGTGACTTGAGTTTTCTAATTTAGTGCCATGCTTATGTTTGATTCCCGCACATTCCATACACTTTTTGAACATATTGTCAAGTTTTAAGTGTGGAGTCAAAAGAGGGCGAAGCCCTGCACAAAAAAAAAAATAAAAAATCAAAAAAGAAAATAAAAAAAAGAAATGATAAATGATACAAAGGCCGGGGGTTAGGGAGGTAAGTCCCCCCTCGAAAGCATTTGTAGGCCAAAGGCCATTCAAAAAAGAAAGAAAAGAAAATAAGAGGCACTTAAAACTTGACTCTATGTTCTTCCATCATTATTCACTTGTGCGGGATTCAACATTTGCATTGTGTGCTAGTTGAAACGACTCTTGGACGACCCATGTGCTTGCACGGGAGTATTCATTTGGTTTATGACTTGTTTGTAAAGAACTCTCGTGTCGAACTCCTCTTCCCTTATGGATTACGGCTTCAGCGCCTAAAACTTGGGAACGAGTTCCATGTCGCAAGCCCGAGGACTAGCCCTAGCTAGCATAGGCGAGCGATTGACACTTTTTGTGCAAACTAAAAGCTCTACTTCTATTGTATTACCTTGAAAATGAATAGACATTTGGACGAGACGATTGATAGCTCTAGTATTGATGACCTTGAATGCACAATCTCGAAGGTACTCAAAGTGGTTCAAAAGTCCTTTTGATGGTATTGTGATGATAGCCCTAGCGTGGGGTGAGGAATTTGCTTTGAGAAATCATAGCCTTGGTTAAACACTCTTGAATTCAATTCTCATGGGATAAGTGCACTTGGGATTTGTGAGTATTCCCTTTTCTGAAAACTCTCACGAGCCTATAACTCGTCCACTAGGGTAGCCTAGGGGTTTAAAGGCTTAGTGCATATGCTAAATGCACTCGTCACACCCACGAAAAGGAGTTAGATTGTAAATATGTGTTAGAGTAGTTAGAAATAAAGTTTACCCATTGTGTCTCTTTGGCTTGTTCTTATTGTTTGCTCGGGACGATCAAACTCTAAGTGTGGAGTGTTTTGATGAGTCGAATTATCGACTCATTTACATACCCATTTACGAAGAGTTTTGGTCCATTCTCGGTGCTATTTCGATTTGACCATTATTGTTGCATTTCAGGCTTGGAGCAACCATCCATTGAGCTCATGACCTTAACACGAGAATTCGGGGAAAATTCAAAGATTTGAGCAAGTTTTGGGCAGAAAAGAGAGCGAGTCGACCGACTGGGAATTTCCCCTGCACCAGTCGGTCGAGTAAGAAGAAGCTCCAGGAGGCTCCTCAAACACGTCAATCGAGTCGGTCGATTGGACCAGCTAGTCTACCGACTTACATGAAGCTTAGCAGTGCACAAGACACGAGTCGATCGACTGGGACCTCCAGTCGGTCGAGTTGACGAATGCCCCAGATGGACCTTCAGTCGACCGACTGGGAAATCTCTTCATCAGCTGCTCGCTCAACGCCAGTCGACCGACTGGTTACACCAGCTCCCGCCAGTCGACCGACTGGACTGCTACAGTACCGAAAACCCTAATGTTGGCTATAAATAGAAAGTTTGAGATCTAAACAAGGGGGACTTTTCTGGAGACTTTTTGCACTGATTTTGAGGAGCATCCAGCACGAATTTCAAGGTGGATTGAGTGAAGAAGAAGACCAACAAAAAAGACCCTCCATACTCTTGAATCTCCATATTGGTTTTAGATTCCTAAACTCCATCTCTTTCATTTGCTTTTGTTTGTAAACTCACTATGAGTGAGTAGTGACCTTGATTGGGGATTATGGATCCCCTAGACATGTTTGTGACATTGTGAACACTATAGATGCTAATGATGAATGAGTTTGCACATGAATCTTCTTCATTTGAACTTAATGTTTCAAGTTGCCCATAAGGTGTTTGTGAAATGTCCTCAATGGGAACTTTGCTTGATCTCATGTTTGATGTAGCTCACGTTGATCAACATGACTTCAATGAACTAAATGAAGAAGCATTAGGACTTTTGAGTTAGTTGGATGATTCAATAACTAATGAGAATTGCTTGAATTTAACAAGAATATGTTTATTTAGCCAATAGAGCGCGAGTGTGAGGCTAGAGATTCATATTCTATAGTGCCAATAGAGCGCGAGTGTGAGGTGCTATGCGAGATGTAACCTCTTGACACTAGGTTGTAGCGCGAGTTGAACTTAGTATCAATGTTGCATAAGCTAAATTCTATACATGTGCATGTGATTTCATCATTGGTATATCATTCTATTGTCATAATAATTGTTTAGGTGCTGAAGTAATCCCTAGTCATCTTTTAATTGGAAGTAAATCATCTTTTTGCAAGTTTAATCTCACTTTGGATTGAGAAATAGACCCCTCAAACAATAGACATTCAAATCTTATTGTTATCACCATCAGTTTAATCACCTATATTTTGGGTTCGACCTCGGTCCACCCGAGTCAATATAAATGTTTTGATTGACGTGACTTAGCAATAGTGTTCAAATTCTCTTTGAATATTTACGCTAGATTTACAATTGATCAAATGTTTCTTTGTTTCCCACAAATTTAGTTGTAGATGATGGCTTTCCCCCAACTGTAACGTGTAAAGAACAAGTTAGTTTAGAAACAAGTTAATTTACAAGTCTAAGTTAAATTGAATTGAAAAAATAGTACACCTTTAAGTGTTTGGGTGCTTGTTTGATAAGGAATATATCTGTTTTTGTTTTATGGCTTGTTGATCTCTCGGAGTTCCCTCTTGGATGGTATTTTCTTCGATGGGTTCCTTTTCCTCTTGCGATCTACAAATGTCTCACCAAAAATACAATGCACCAATTATAAGATATGAATTATGATATGCCAAATGAATACCACGAATTAAAATCAACTACTACCACAACCTGGCCACCTAGCCTGGTAGTGTGTTGGGCAGTTTGATACATGACAATATGTATTATACCAAGCTACGAATCATGACACAGTCTGCTACGGATTATGACAAAGTGTGCTACGGATTAAGATCAAAATCAAACATTATCCTCACCAGGTACTTCTTTGGCTGGGTTCCTTTTCCTCTTGCGATCTAAGAAGAAAAATTGAACATATAATTTAGAACAAAAACTAAAATGATACCATTATTTGTAACTCCCTTTGCTACGAATAAAAATACACAACTAACCAACAAGTTAACGTTTCATCTCCTTCCAAAACCCACTATATGCTACGGATTTTGCTGGGTTATGCTACGGATTATGATAGGCAGTTATTTTCGACAAGTACATTGTTATTTCCGATAACTTGAATTGAAATTAGCAAACCCTAAAATCGACAATTTCTGAACAACATCAAACCCTAATCGAGAAACGGAATCACGGTGTTAGAAAACTCACCCGACGTTAAGTACACAACCAACCAACAAGGCAACGTTTCATCTCCTTCCAAAACCAACTATATGCTATGGATTTTGCTGGGTTATGCTATGGATTATGATAGGCAGTTATTTCCGACAAGTACATTGTTATTTCCGACAACTTGAATTGAAATTAGCAAACCCTAAAATCAACAATTTTTAAACAACATCAAACCCTAATCGAGAAACGGAATCGCGCTGTTAGAAAACTCACCCGACGTTTGAATCGGTCTCTTCGACGGAGGTGGCGGATGGTCGTCTTCGATCGTCGTCTTTCGAGCCATGACTGTCGTCTTCAAAATCATTGATTACGGTCGTCCTGTATCGATTCGTCTTTGGCGGAATGGTCGTCCGTAGCTTCGAAGCAAAAGGACGGGATTCATTTTTTAGAAATTATGCGTGTGACGAGAATAACCCTGTAACAAAAAATAAGGGTGATTTTGGTATATATTTGGTATATATTATCAAATAATTGTGGCTGTTGATTAACAAATATGAATGGACAGGATAAATTCTTATTTCTCACCTTAATGTCACTTCTCACCAGATCTCAACCCTATTCAGATAATGATAACTTTGAGTCCAATTCAGAAAAATCTCAACTAGTATTCAGAAAAATCAATCTTTTCTATATTTATATCATGTATATATGATGGACCAAAATTATACGAATCAGAAACACAGTATAACCCCCTTATTTAGACATTTTGTCTATTTAACTTTTGCCTGTTAGTTCAGATATATTTTTACAGGGTAATTCAGAGCTTAGAGAGAATACACTCTAAAGAGGAGCTTTTTAAGCAGAAAAGATGTTACGAGTCAATCCAAGGTCAAGATCATATGCCGACTGAAGAAATATCAAGGATCCTGACGTTGAAGCACTCGTAATAAATTAATCAGAAGAATCAGGAGAGGAATCAAGACAGCCCGGGGAAGAAACACATTGACAGTTTTGTGAAAAGACTGCACAAAACTGTATGAAATCACACATTGGGCAAGGTGACCGGCCACTTGGGCAAGAGGTGGCCAAAGCCACCCCTCCTCCTCCTCCACCACCGGCAACCGGCGGCTCTCCTCCACCATGACCGGCGGCTTTGCTCCTCCTCCACATGTCTCCTCCTCCTTCCTCTATGTGTGGCCATCTCCTCCCTTCATTTTCTCCTCCAATCACCATGCAACACTTGCCTCCATCTCCTCCTCCTCCCATGGCTATATAAGGAGGAGCTCCTCCCCTCATTTTAATCATCCATCACTTGTAAAAAAACACTTCTCTCTCTAAGTTATGTATTTGTAAAGTTTGGCTTTGGAAATAAATGATAGCTCCCTTGGCGCTTCAACGGTTGTAAGTATTATTTATAGTATTTATTCAACTGTTTATTTCCTTAGTTATAATGTTTAGCGTGATGAATAGTAGCTAAACTAGTAGTTCGGTAGAAGGGGCGCACTTGTATTATACAATGTTTTAAGACTATTAACTTAGTGTCTAGTCTTAGTATTCAAAACTTGTTCTATGTGCCATATATCAAGTCAGAGTTTCCAAGGTTGAGTGGAAGCTGTCACAAGCAAAGCTCTGCCGTGGAAATTCGTGATCATACTCGGTAAGTGGAAGCTGTCACAAGCAAAAATTATAGAGGAGTTCGACTTATCTAAAACACCACTTGGTCAATAACGTAACTGGGAGATCAAGTGGATGCACTTACAGCTAAGATACTTCGAAAGGAGGAATTAGTTTTGCTTAGAACAAGTGTTGCTTTAAACGATGTTGCAAGTCTTGCGCTGCAAAAGGGCCTCGATTCATCTTTGAATACTTAGATAATTCACTAAAGGTCAATGATAAACAGGATATAATACAAGGCCCCTGAAACCGAACATTTCTCTTTAATTATAAACTGTAATTTACTTTCCAGTATTAAAACCAACCAACCAACCAATCAATCAATCAATCACTTAGCTGGTAGCTTTAAAACCAACCAACCGACCTAAAACACGCTCTCTCGCTGGACAACCCCCTCAAAGAATATCTATTCCCCTGATTCCCTTGGGTTCGACCCATACTTACCACTTGCTACCCAGTAGTAAAGTCGCGAGTAGCGGACTATTATAAATTTATTCTTGACGTTTGCACATAACGACTGTGCATCCATCAAAATTGGCGCCGTTGCCGGGGAATCAGCCATCGGATAAAGTTCTTTGAATCGTTACGCGCTTCAAAACAACCATGTCTCGCGAAGAAAGTCACCATGACTACCAGGATGACGAAGAAATAAACTTGTACTATCAAAATGATGAGGTACCGTTTCCATTCGTCGACGATCCGGAACAACTCATCAGAAACAGAAGAGCTCGTGATAGGGAAGCAGTGAGAAGAAACCAAGAATTACCCGAGGACCGAAATGCAGCTGGTCCAGTACAACCTCCTATCCATCCCCCACGACCACAACCTCAACCTCGATACATGCCAAGAAGAGAACCCGATTTCAACGACTACTACGTGGACAACTACTACCGTGAACCAATTATGGGCGAGTTAAATGCCCCTAATTTCGAGACACAGCCGTGGTGCATCTATGAGAACCCTGAATTAGAAAACATAACCATCAACGCATCAGTGGCGCACAGCCTGCCAAAATTCTCAGGATCTCAAGGAGAATCTGCCACAACTCACCTCCAACGCCTACATGGCATTTGCCAGAATCTAAAGCCCAATCGAGTGAATATGGACGACTTCAAGTTAAAGGCGTTCTATTTTTCCCTCATAGACTCGGCAAGCGACTGGTTCCTTTCATTGCCTTCCGGAAGCATCAGAACATGGGCTCAGATGCAGAAGAAATTCTTAGACAAATACTATCCGGCTGGAAGAGCAATGCAAGTAAGGAAGCAACTACAGGATATCAAACAAGGTCCCAATGAAACCATGTACGATTACCTGGAAAAGTTCAATCACCTAGAAAGGAGCTGCTGTACTCTTGGACTGCCCGAGAAACTCGTCATCGAGTACCTCATTGATGGATTAAGACCATTAGACAAAATGCTCTTGGATGCCTCAGCGGGAGGGTCCATGATGAATCTATCATTGAGTGGCATCAGAAATCTCATCGCCAACGTTGCTGAAAATGCTCGATTTAGAGAGGAGACCACTCGCCAAGATGAATTCTCTCGATCAAAAAGGGTAGCACAAGCCGAGGCATCAGTAAACTCCATAACTGAAGAGATGAAACAGTTAAAGGAGATGATGACTGAGATCATACGTAGACAGCCAATTCTGGTAAAACCTTGCGAGTTCTGTGGTTCTACAGACCACAAAACTGACGCATGCCCAACACTGATAGAAGAAGAACCGGCAGAAGTGAATATAGTGGGAGGATATCAAGGACACAACAACAACAACAACAACGACAGAGCTGGACAAAACAGACAGTACGGTCAAACATCCAACTCAGGCTGGCGTAACAACAACAGCTATCCTCAGACGGAGACACAACCAGCTGTCCCTCAACTAGCGCAGTCATTCTATCAACCACCCCACCGACAATATCACCAGAACGCTCCATCGGCAGGCCAATATCACCAAAAAGGGCCAAATCAGTACCAAGCCAGCCTGAGCAATCAGTAGGAACCAAGCAAGTCGCTCAATGACACGATGAAGGAGCTCACGGGAAACATTAATCAATTGGGTACTTCACTACACCAGTACCAGGCAAAAACTGACGGGGCAATTTCAGAATTGACCAAGCAAATGTCCCAGCTCGCCACCGCAATGTCAACACTCACTACTGAACCTGGCAGACTTCCTTCACAGACCGTCCAAAATCCTAAGGCGAACATAAGCATGATAAGGAGGTCAAACATGAAGGTTACTCTAGGAGAAGTAGCACGGTCCCCAACCTACAGACTTACAAACAATCACTTCAATCGTAGGAGTCGACCTGATTGGAATCAAGAAGAAGACCGACCCAATGATGGCAAAACATGGGTTACGCATGCTGACAATGGACGGTACGCGTTTACTGTTTGCATAACACCGCCGCCGATCACACACTTTGACATACCAGCATCTGGTTGGGACTCCCCAACTAATATTATTGCTTCGAAGCAAAATATTAAAGGGTCCGAGTACGCAAATTCTAAGCCAGGGAGTGGGCAGAATAGTCCGACAATAGAAAGAGCCCTCACTTCAGATCATGAGCCACAACCGGAAAGAAATAAAGACCCTAGGGCCTTTACAATCACCTGTGGTATTGGTGAAATCCAGATCCATAAATGCTTAGTCGATCTTGGGGCTGCTGTCAACGCCATGCCTTCCTCCTTGTATTACCTACTAGGACTTGGCCCGTTGAAACCACCTCGATCAAATATCGAGCTAGGAGATAAATCATGCATCCGCCCGGTTGGAGAACTGGAAGATGTAATACTCCATGTGGGAGAACTTGTCGTTGCTACAGACTTCTATGTGATACCAACAGAAGAAACCTGCGAAGACGACCCACCAACAATAATAATGGGACGACCATTCCTCTACGCCACTAAAGCAAGAATCGATGTGGGCAAGGGGTCATTATCACTTAAGTTCGGCGGTAAAATTGCACACTTCTACATTAATAAGAGCCGCCCGGACACAAAGAAACCGCCAGACATAACACCTATCTCAGATCACGGTGCACAGTTTTCTGACCTGTCATTAGAGACCAAAAAAGTATCAAGACCAGCAGCTATGGTCAAAGGTCTCCCGCCTTCTCAGAAACAATGGAAAGAGAAAACACCAAAACCATGGAGCTCTTACTCCAGCAAGAAGTCAGGAAAAAGCAACACTGGAACGGTGGCGAAGTTTGACTTGAGCCGCCCATGGGACCCAAACCAGTAATCCACAACGAGGTACTGTCGAGCCAACGACGTTAAACATGTGCACTGGTCGGGAGGTAACCCGACACTATCTTACTTTTCCGCACTTTAATTTCTGTCATTTAAATTCAGTATTTAGTTTTAAGCTTGCATGACTTTTGAACTAAGGTACGCCTTCGTTCAAAAGTGGGGGGTGAGAACCACCTATGTACATAAATAACATGCTTGCTGTTTTTTCTTTTTTTAGTAATAGTATCTTTTTGAAAATATGAACTTAAGAATGTGAAAAAGATAAATCATAATTCATGCATTAACCTTGTGAAAATTCAACTGTTTAAAAACTTAGAATGTAACTTTCCATTTGTCCTTTGTGCTGAGATAACTAGGGATGTGGAGTTGACATAAACTGCCCTAGAGAGGCTTGACAAGCAATCAAAGGATTAGATCAAACTATATGGTTTTCGAAGTCAGTGGAGGCTGCACTTCGGGTTTCAGTGAAAATTGAAGTCATCTCCGCCATGCAATGCAAAAGGCGAGGACGGGAATCAGACTGTCCTATCTCCGGTCAAAGTAGCCGAGAAAATATATGAGCGACCCTCATCTTGACCCGCGCGAAAACGACAGTCAAAGTAGACGAGAAAATAGATGAGCGACCCTCACCTTGACCCGCGCGAAAACGGCAAAAACGAGAAGAGCGGGGAGGTATTTCCATAGGCTTGCGGGCGATGATTGGACCTCCCAAAAAGGCTTGAGAAAATGGACTAGCAGTCACAAAAAGGCGAAAAGCTCAATGAAGCAAATCAAGAGGCCAAAGGACCAAAATTGTGAAGGTTTTAACCGAATATAAAGTGAAGAACTCAAAAAGTCAAAACAAAGGCCAAATGCCGACTCACTACAAAAGCAGTCCCTCGCCAAAAGAAAATCAAAGTACTCAAACCACTGAAACCTGAACCGAATCACGTGCTAGAGAAAGCTACCAGAAAACCATATAGTAAGAGACGATCCCAAGATTGCAGTCCAGGAGCCTAAAAAGGGCTATCTCCCGAGACATCCAATATAATTTGCATCTCAGCACGGAGGTACAAGTATTAAGTTTCTTCTATTTATTTACGCAGTTTAATTTGGTAATAAGTAAGCAATGCATGAATTAGGATAGATCGAGTACCACAGTCTAATTTTCATATTTCAAAGCCAACTTAGAGTACAGCCCTTGAATAGCATTGTTAGGGACGAACAACTAAAAGTGTGGGGTAATCTGATGGACCAAAATTATACGAATCAGAAACACAATATAACCCCCTTATTTAGACATTTTGTCTATTTAACTTTTGCTTGTTAGTTCAGATATATTTTTACAGGGTAATTCAGAGCTTAGAGAGAATACACTCTAAAGAGGAGCTTTTTAAGCAGAAAAGATGTTACGAGTCAATCCAAGGTCAAGATCATATGCCGACTGAAGAAATATCAAGGATCCTGACGTTGAAGCACTCGTAATAAATTAATCAGAAGAATCAGGAGAGGAATCAAGACAGCCCGGGGAAGAAACACATTGACAGTTTTGTGAAAAGACTGCACAAAACTGTATAAAATCACACATTGGGCAAGGTGACCGGCCACTTGGGCAAGAGGTGGCCAAAGCCACCCCTCCTCCTCCTCCACCACCGGCAACCGGCGGCTCTCCTCCACCATGACCGGCGGCTTTGCTCCTCCTCCACATGTCTCCTCCTCCTTCCTCCTCCTCTCCTTCCTCCATGTGTGGCCATCTCCTCCCTTCATTTTCTCCTCCAATCACCATGCAACACTTGCCTCCATCTCCTCCTCCTCCCATGGCTATATAAGGAGGAGCTCCTCCCCTCATTTTAATCATCCCTCACTTGTAAAAAACACTTCTCTCTCTAAGTTATGTATTTGTAAAGTTTGGCTTTGGAAATAAAGGATAGCTCCCTTGGCGCTTCAACGGTTGTAAGTATTATTTATAGTATTTATTCAACTGTTTATTTCCTTAGTTATAATGTTTAGCGTGATGAATAGTAGCTAAACTAGTAGTTCGGTAGAAGGGGCGCACTTGTATTATAAAATGTTTTAAGACTATTAACTTAGTGTCTAGTCTTAGTATTCAAAACTTGTTCTATGTGCCATATATCAAGTCAGAGTTTCCAAGGTTGAGTGGAAGCTGTCACAAGCAAAGCTCTGCCGTGGAAATTCGTGATCATACTCGGTAAGTGGAAGCTGTCACAAGCAAAACTTATCGAGGAGTTCGACTTATCTAAAACACCACTTGGTCAATAACGTAACTGGGAGATCAAGTGGATGCACTTACAGCTAAGATACTTCGAAAGGAGGAATTAGTTTTGCTTAGAACAAGTGTTGATTTAAACGATGTTGCAAGTCTTGCGCTACGAAAGGGCCTCGATTCATCTTTGAATACTTAGATAATTCACTAAAGGTCAATGATAAACAGGATATAATACAAGGCCCGTGAAACCGAACATTTCTCTTTAATTATAAACTGTAATTTACTTTCCAGTATTAAAACCAACCAACCAACCAACCAATCAATCAATCACTTAGCTGGTAGCTTTAAAACCAACCAACCGACCTAAAACACGCTCTCTCGCTGGACAACCCCCTCAAAGAACATCTATTCCCCTGATTCCCTTGGGTTTGACCCCTACTTACCACTTGCTACCCAGTAGTAAAGTCGCGAGTAGCGGACTATTATAAATTTATTCTTGACGTTTGCACATAACGACTGTGCATCCATCAATATACTCATCTAACCATGTTTAAAGAAAACCAATTCACATGTTTAATTTATATGCTACTAATGTTTTAATTTATTATTTCATTTTTGGTGTGAAAACGATGGATTTGTGGAGAATGATAAGAGATGTAGGGGAACTATAATGGAGAAATGTATAGAAAGTAGTAATCTTTTCTTATTGATATTGATCTTGATTATGCATAATTAAACAAATAACTCCTAAATATAGGATTACATGGGACAATCAAAAGACTAGCAATAAAAAAAGGATTAAATTAGCCATATGAAAGGCTAAGGGTCAATGATCATATGAAATGCTAAAAGTCATCCAATACATAATGATAATATTCATAACACCCCCCCCCCCCTTTGGATGATTCGTACATATATTATGCCTCATTAAAACCTTACTATGAAAACCCTGTGGGAAAAAACCTAGTGAAGAAAAAAGAGTACACAAATGTACATTACGCATAAATGTTACGTCATTAAAAACCTTATTTAGAAAAACCCTAAGGGATAAAATATAAAATAAGGAAAAGAGTGTAACACTTATTCACTCCATCAATGTGGCCTTTAATATAAATCTCTAAGCTTTTGCATGCCATTTTTATAGACCAATTTCTCAAAGGGAGTTGTGGGAAGTGCCTTTGTAAACATAAATCGGCTAAGTTGTCACAAGAATGAATCTGGAAAATATCAATCTCACCGTTCTTATGAAGTTCATGTGTAAAGAAAACCTTTGGAGAGATGTGTTTCGTTCTATCTCCCTTTATATAACTATTTTTCAATTTGAGCTATACAAGCAGCATTATCCTCAAATATGACAATAGGAATTTCTTTGTCACCTGAAAGATCACATGATCCTCTAATATGATGGATTAAAGACTTCAGCCACACACATTCACGGCTTGCTTCATGAAGTGCTAATAATTCAGCATGATTAGAAGGTGTAGTTGTAAGAGTCTGTTTGGTAGAGTGCCAAGAGATAGCAGTATCACCATATGTAAACACATAACCCGTTTGTGATCGCGCTTTATGAGGGTCAGATAGATACCCGGCATCGGCATATCCAATTAATCCCAATTTTTAGTCTTTGGAATAAAATAAGCCCATATCAGTTGTTCCTCGAAGAGATCTTAAAATTTGTTTAGTTCCAGTCCAATGTCTTTGAGTTGGAGAAGAACTATGTCTTGCTAGTAAATTAACTGAAAATGCAATATCAGGTCATGTATAATTAGCAAGATACATTAGTGCTCTAATAGCACTAAGATATGGTACTTCAGGACCAAGTAGTTCTTCATTCTTTTCTCGAGGACGGAATGGATCTTTTGTCACATTAAGTGATCGAACAACCATAGGCGAACTCAATGGATGTAATTTATCCATATTAAATCGTTTAAGGACCCTTTCAGTAGACGATGACTGATGAACAAAAATGCCCTTTGATAAATGCTCAATTTGTAGGCCAAGGCAGAATTTTGTTTTGCCCAAATCTTTCATTTCAAATTCACGTTTCAAATATGCAATCGTCTCAGTAAGTTCATCAGGGGTCCTAATGATATTTAAATCATCAACATAAACCGCGATAATAGAAAATCCGGTTTTTGTGGTTAATAAAAACACATGGGCAAATTCATTATTGATGTATCCCTCTATCAAAAGATATTCACTTAGACGATTGTACCATATTTGACCGAATTGTTTTAATCCATATAATGATCTTTGTAATTTTATTGAGTACATTTCTCATGGTTTTGAGCTACATGCTTCAGGTCATTTTAATCCTTCAGGAATTTAATATAAATGTCATTATCAAGTGACATATATAAATAGGTTGTCACGGCATCCATTAAATGCATTTGGAGTCCTTCTAAGACTGACAAACTCAATAAAAATCTGAATGTTATCGTATCCATTACCGGTGAATATGTCTCTTCATAATCATTGTCTGGTCTTTGCGAGAAGCCTTGTCCGCAAGTCGTGCTTTATATCTTACGACTTCATTTTTCTCATTTCGTTTGCACACAAATATCCATTTATAACCAACAGGTTTGACATTCTTGGGTGTTAGGGAAATATTTCAAATCCTATATAAAGGAGTCATTTGTATATGTATGCATAATCAAGATCAATATCCATAAGAAAAGATTACTACTCTCTATACATTTCTCCATTTTACTTACCCTACATCTTTTATCATTCTCCTCAAATCCATCATTTTCACAACACGTTATCAGCACGAGTTACTCAAGGTAGGGATACACCATCTTATTTTTCTTTGTTCTTTATATGATGCGATGATGGCAACATTGAGTCCGAATTCGAGAAACTCTCAAAAGCCTAGCGTTCGGGAAAATTACATTTCCCTTCTCTATTCATATGTGATGATTAATTTCATGTATAACTTTTAATATTGTTATCTATTCGTGTTGGCATGCTAAAATTTTGTTTATGGCTAAATCATGTTCTATCCATATCATCTATTCTTTTTCACTTATATCTATAACATGGTAAACGTTATATGTCAAAAAAATGATTTTCTTTTTAGTTTATAAAACATACTTATTTTCATGTTCTATGTCATGCATAACTAATTTACATGTGACTAATTTTTATTTTATTATTTCATTTCATTTTATTATTTGAAATCAATGTCAATTTTATGAAGCTCAAGTTCAATACTCTTGATCATGAAAATGATTATTCGGCGTTGATTATTGATATTGATCTTGATTATGCATACATATACAAATGACTCCTTTATATATATAATTACAAAGGACAATCAAAAGACTAGCAATAAATAAAGATTAAATTAGCCATATAAAAGGCTAAGGGTCAATGACCATATGAAATGCTAAAAGTCATCCAATACATATGATAATATTCATAACAATTTTATTATTTTGGTAGTTCCCACAGTTGTTTAATCACGTGTATACATCACATGTATTTGATCGTTTAAAGTAGATACACACATTATATATATATTTTATTATTTATAGTGGATAAGTACACATCAAATATATTTATTTTAAGAGTGCGGTTCAGGTACAAACCGACTTTATATATAAAAATTACAAACCAAATTTTATGCTGATACGTGTCCCACCGAACAAACATACGGAGGGGTATTATAGTCATTCCACACTAAGGGGTATAAAAACTAATAATGTTATTTTCAATTTAGTCCCCGAGTTGTTAACAAACAGACTTAAAAAAACAATGACCAGACTTAAAATTGGTAATTAAAAGACTACAAATTGAGAATGATCAGACTTAAAGAGAGAATGATCAAACTTAAAATTGGTAACTAAAAGACTACAAATTGAGAATGATCAGACTTAAAGAGAGAATGATCAGACTTAAAAATTGGTAATGATCAGACTTAAAATTAAGAATGATCAGACTTAAAATTAAGAATGATCAGACTTAAAGAGAGAATGATCAGACTTAAAAATTGTTAATGATCAGACTTAAAATTGAGATTGATCACACTTAAAGAGAGAATGATCAGACTTAAAAATTATTAATGACCAAACTTAAAATTGATAATGATCAGACTTAAAGAGAGAATGATCAGACTTAAATAAACAATGATCATAATTTAAAAATGGTAATGATCAGGCTAAAATTGGTAATGATCAGACTTAAAATTGATAATGATCAGACTTATAATTGGTAATGACAAAGGTTAAAATTGACAATGATCAGACTTAAATAGACAATGATAAAACTTAATGAGACAATGATCAGACTTAAACAAACAATGATCGGACTTAAAATTGATAACTAAAAGACTACAAATTGAGAATGATCAGACTTAAAGAAAGAATGATCAGACTTAAAATTGGTAACTAAAAGACTACAAATTGAGAATGATCAGACTTAAAGAGAGAATGATCAGACTTACAAATTGGTAACTATCAGACTTAAAATGAAGAAAGATCAGACTTAGAGAGAGAATGATCAGACTTAAAAATTGTTAATGATTAGACTTAAAATTGAGATTGATCACACTTAAAGAGAGAATGATTAGAATTAAAAATTGTTGGTGACTAGACTTAAAATTGATAATGATCAGACTTAAAGAGAGACTGATCAGACTTAAAAAATGGTAATGATCAGGCTTAAAATTGGTAATGATCGGACTTAAAAAAGATAATGATCAAACTTATAATTTTTAATGACCAGGGTTAAAACTGACAATGATCAGACTTAAATAGACAATGATCAGACTTAAAGAGAGACTGATCAGACTTAAAAAATGGTAATGATCAGGCTTAAAATTGGTAATGATCGGACTTAAAAAAGATAATGATCAAACTTATAATTTTTAATGACCAGGGTTAAAACTGACAATGATCAGACTTAAATAGACAATGATCAGACTTAAAGAGACATTGATCTGTCTTAAACAGACAATGATCAGACTTAAAATTGATAACTAAAAGACCAGAAATTGAGAATGATCAGACTTAAAGAGAGAATGATCAGACTTAAAATTGGTAACTAAAAGTCTACAAATTGAGAATGATCAGATTTAAAGAGACAAGGATTAGACTTAAAGAGCGAATGATCAGACTTAAATAGCGAATGATTAGACTTAAAAATTGGTAATGATCAGACTTAAAATTGAGAATGATCACACATAAAATTTGAAAATGATCAGACTTTAAATTGGTAATTAAAAGACTACAAATTGAGAATAATCAGACTTGATCAGACTTAAAAATTGGTAATGATCAGACTTAAAATTGAGAATGATCACACTTAAAGAGAGAATGATCAGACTTAAAAATTGTTAATGACTAAACTTAAAATTGAGATTGATCAGACTTAAAGAGAGAATGATCAGACTTCCAAATTGTTAATGATCAGACTTAAAATTAAGAATGATCAGACTTAAAGAAAGAAAGATTAGACTTAAAATTGGTAACTAAAAGACTACAAATTGAGAATGATCAGACTTGAGAGAAATGATCAGACTTAAAAATTGGTAATGATCAGACTTAAAATTGAGAATGATCAGACTTAAAGAGAGAATGATCAGATTTAAAAATTGTTAATGATCAGACTTAAAATTGAGATTGATCACACTTAAAGAGAGAATGATCAGACTTAAAAATTGTTAATGACCAAACTTAAAATTGATAATGATCAGACTTAAAGAGAGAATGACCAGACTTCAAATTTGGTAATGATCAGACTACAAATTGAGAATTATCAGACTTAAAGAGAGAATGATCAGACTTAAAATTGGTAACTAAAAGACTACAAATTATCAGACTTAAACCAGTAATGATCAGACTTAAAATTATTATGATAAGACTTAAAACTTTATCGAAGTCGCCGTTCTATCCTCTCCTAGTCGACATATCCTCTCTCAGTCCTCATAACGCGATTTTCTATGTTTTTAGTCGACAACTGAACAGTACATGACATGCCGCGCGCCCAGTTAATGTCTACACTGGGCGCGGTGCTAATGTTATGGCTGGACGCGGGGCACCAAAATGATCAGACTTAAACGCATGATGATCAGACTTAAATGGTGCGAAATATAATTGTAGCAAATTTTCGGACGATTATACCCCTCCTAGCTTTTATGTATTTTTGAATAAGTCCGCGTTAATTTTACAAAAAGAACCCCGAACTGGATAAATTCTGATTGGTCGATATTTACTCGTGACAATATTTTGTTGGCTTTGTAGTTTTTATTTATAATTTTGGTTTGTATTTCATCCGTTTTCTTATTTTAATTGGACAGCTGAAATCATATCCTACGATGTATATGTATAAATTATATTTTGCTCATTGAAGAGAGTAATGCAGTAAGTGATAAAGAAGAAGTCATCACTTTATTTATTTGTCTTCCCAAAAGATATGGATGTTGATCTCACAATTAAGATGAAATGTGACGGTGAATCACTGTGTTTGATGCTTAATGCAACAACACACAATTTTAAGACAAAATATATTTTGTGCTTCTTGATTATCTAAAGCTAATGTTAATATAATATATGTCGCATTAGATCTTATTGAAGGATATGAAAGAGCTCATATAGTGTTTACCTATCGGTACACAATTTATTATAGAAGATGCAATAGTCTAATTATTATATTTAAAAAACCTTTTGATTTATAAAAATATCGCCACAATGACTATCATGTTTAGAAAACAAATGAAACGATGTTGAAGAATTGTATATCACGTCTATGATCTCAAGAAACAAAAAAAAAGTTACGAAACAACTTCCATCATACAATTCCGAAATGGCTATCATATGCTACCTTTTTAAGGTAATTTGATCACAAACTATCTCCATTGAAAGTTGTGTCTAAATGTCCAACACTTTTAGAATAAATTCAAGGAGATATGCGTGGACCTATTTCCCCATCGTGTGGGCCATTTTAGTACTTTATGTTACTTATAGATATATACACACATTTGTCCCATGTTTGTTTTTTTGCCATTCGTAATATGGCATTTGTAAGCGTTACTTGCTCAAATTATTCAATTACGAGCACAATTTTCAGATTATACAATTAAGAAATTCGGTGTGGATAATGCGAGAGAAATTACATTGTAATCTTTTGATGACTATGCTATGTCAACTGGAACTAGAATTGAACTTCAGTTACTCATGTTCGTCAAATTTACCAAATTCTATTTTTTTTTGTCAAATTCTGCTTGGCGGCATGCAACTACATATTGTATCACTAATTCGTATTCGGTCAACATCATTTCATAAATATCTAGGTTTACAACTTGCCAGTGGGCAAGAATTGAATACCTTGCACTATCCACACGAATATTCCTGTTTTTCACTGTGCAATTTATGTTTCAATATCTCCGCCCCAACCATAGTTATTAAACCCGGACCAAACTGATCGGGAACTGGTCATCGGATCGGTTAGGTTTTGTTATCAGGCCAGATATGCAATTGAACCGGTCAAAACCCAGTAAAAGTTTAACCGATCGGTTTTTTATTGTTGTGATTTATGAATTAAGACAAAATTTTATACTGTTGTATTATTGTCTCATGATAAAAAAAAGTATTATTGTCTCAAGATTGATTTGTACTATTCGAATTCTAAATTTGTCTTAGTATTGTTATAATGTTGTACTCAGATCATAAACATGTTAAATTTAATTAAGTTAAAAATAGTATAAATTATAAAATTATATATGTAAATTAATTTATTTTATTTGTTAGAAAGTGCGTTTCAATCCGGGTCAACTCGGTTAAACCACCGATCCATTAACCCGATGACTTGGCTTGGTCGGTCTCCGGTTCGATTTTCACAACAGTAGCCCCAACTTAGTGTAATGAGACTCCAAAGAAGGTTTTACGTGGGATTTGAATCTCCATCGATTATAAATTTTTTTGAACATGTAAACATATTTGAAATCTTTCCGTGGTAGATGAGATGTTGTTCTGGTCGAGTGCAGAACAATATCTAGAACAACTTATGCAGAAATACATGCAGTGCGGAAACGCAAATGACACGCAAAGTTGTTACCCAGTTCGGCGTTAACGAGCCTACGTCTGGAGGGCTGTCTCTTAGCCCGGTGGATAGCAATTCACTAATAATGAGTATTGCGAGTACATGGTTTACCGTTTACAGACTCCCTCTTAAACTACCGGAGCCTCGGACACTCTAGTAATTGCAAACTAGGTCTCCCCCTAGATCTGAGCTCCCGCTCCGTATCCACCAATATGATCCTCCGTGAGAATCAGTGCCTTCTCCCAAATGCGCAGTGAAATTCTATCCCCTGTTCAAGCTTGTGTTCAAGGTACCGTTCAGACAGACCTTGAACTCTTTTCACAACAGTTCAGCAAACAGAACAAAAATAGTAGCACGCACAGAATGATAACCCAGTTTGGCTTCGCCTACTCTGGGGGGTTTCCCACACCCTAGAAGGGACACAAATCTTTATTACGAGCTTAGAGCTTACACAGGGACTTACGCTTACACCTTGTAATTGCCTAGCCTCTAATACTCCGTCTCTCAGATTTGCAACCGAGGTTTACCGCAGTTCCCCTCGATCCCCTTCATCCGAACCTTTGTCCGAACGTGCTCGACCTTCTCTTGAAGCTCGGATGCTTTCTCTCGAAAGCTTGTTCACCTTTGTTGTGTGCAGCAGTTTGATCGCTTCCAGGCAGTCTGAGTTGCACTTGATAAGACTGCTCTTGCACCGATAAGTTTCTAGTGGGGAAAACACAGTCGGCCGTCGCTTCCTTCTTTTCCAATCGATAGGATATGCTCGTGTATGTTTGATATTGAAAGCGATGCTGATTATGGACGCCCTAGCATTGTATTTATATGCTCGGACGATATCCAAACCAGCTCAAGATAATCCCATCAAATATTTAGGAAATATTCCTAAATATTCGATGTATATCTTTCTCAAATCGGTTGGAAGAATATACGAAGACTTCTAGCCCAAGTTAGCCACGCCGCCTTCAATGTAGATATTCATTCGAATATCTGATGTTCGAATAAGTCGCTGGCCGACTTCAAATCGATGAGATCTTCATTGACGAAATCCTTCCGGGAAATATCCTTGCGTCTGTTCCACGCTGTATATGAGTGCCATGATATGTTCGAACTCCCCCTGAACTCCTACTCGAACTGTCTAACGTCGTTTTGCCAAATACATGCCACTCAAGGGAACATCAATCTCCCCCTTGGCATTTTGGCAAAACCAAATCTACTAGATAACTAAGACTATCTACCTATCTAGACAGTAGACAACCTTGAGGGAGCAAAACATTGTCTCCTCCAAAATACTCCCCCTTTTTGCCACAAATTGGCAAGGGGTCCGATCTAGTTCGAACATCCAATCAACCAGTGCCAGAACAAGCACAAAAAAAATACAAAAGTTTTAATAATACTGAGTTCAGAGAGATAGTTTTTCAGAGGACCTTCATGCAGACGACTCCTCATTTGAGTCCTCACCAGTAGATATGGCCTCAGAATCATCCTCGCTTGGGTAGCTGAGAGCACGAGCCAGCTTGTTGATCCGTCGGCGCTGTTCTTTGTCCACAGCAATGATGGCATGAAGGTCCTTGAGCAGCTTGCTTCTTTCATCCCGGCCCATTCGTGCTCCCCCTCGACTCGACTCTGCCAGATCTTTTCCTTTCTGTTTTCCCACCTTGAGATTGTTCACGTGACGACCTTTATACTGCTTGTGGTCAACGATGAACTTTATGGGTGCCTTTGAGAGACGGACAGTCGAGGACTTCAAATCTGGAGCTTGATGGATGATTAACTTATATATAAGAGACGGGAAGCAAATCTGGTGTAGAGTTCTCATAGATGTAGCATGATCAGCGATCTGTTTGAACATAACTCTGCCCAGGTTGAACTTCAGCTTATTCCCTATCTGATAAATTAGTTGAGCCATATCCCGATTGACCATTGAACGGTGAGTTGAGGGTCTCCAGTTGAACACCGCAATGAAGAATAACATGGAATAGAACGTGGAGAGATCAGCCGTATGCACCACAGTGTCAGGCTTCCACCGAACTGAGCCTGCTGTGATGGTCTCTATCACCCTTTCAAAGTTTGATTCTTCTTCATCAGCAACTGGGTCATCCATGGAGAAGTAAACATTGATGAGCTCAGGGTCAAGCTTGATCTGCCTTCCTCTCACAAAGAAGACACCATACTCTGCTTCTCCAATGACCCCAAACCGTAGGGGAAGGTTTGCCATAGCCTCACGAACCAGCTGTTCGTCGAAGGGTTTGCATCTGTCCAACGTCCAGAACATATCAGATTGTTTCAGCACTTCAATTACCTCCTTCCCTTTATAACTAGACTCCTCCAGCAGCTTCTCAGGGATGATCATCCTTTTCAGCACACAACTCCATTTTTTAGCAGCATCACGATTGACAAATGATGGACCATAATTGTATGAATCATAAACACAGTTAAACCCACCAAATTAGACTGTTTGTCTATTTAACTTTTGTTTGTTAGTTCCGATATTTATCTACATGGTATTTTGGAGTCTAGAGAGAATACAGGCTAAGGAGGAGCTTTTAAGCTGAAAATATATTACGAGTCATTCCAAGGTCACGACCAGATGTCGACTGAAGAAATATCATGAACCTGACATGGAATCACTCAACACAAGTCCAACCGAAGAGCAACCAAAGTCAGTCCGGAGCTGAAATGAACCGATAGTTTTACGAAAACCTCACAAAACTCACAAACCACTCCCCTCATGCCACCTAGCCGGCGGCTCCCCCCTCACAACCTCCTCTCCTCCTCTCCCCTTCCTCCACATGGGGCAGCTAAGGGAGGCTCCTCCTCACATGGGCGGCTTTTGGAGCTCACCATGGCTTTGTGCCATGTGTCTTCATCTCAAACCACATCTTCTCCTCCCCTTAAGCCTATAAATACCAAGCCCTCCCTTTGTAATCTTCATCCCATAATTTCACAAGTCTTTAGAGAGATAGAGGGCTTAACCCTCTTCTCTTCACTTTCAATAAACACTTTGTTCTTCATTTTGGAGCTACTTTCCCTTGCTTTGATCTTGCCTAGGAGCTCCTCTCTTCCACTTATTGTAGGTACAAAATTACTTTCCGTATATTTTGTTCTTACTTTAAAGTTATTCTCCTTTTCGGTATCCTTGTTCAAAGCCATAGTTTGCTTGTATTTGACATGAATACAAGTAGCTAAAGCTTGTATTCGGTAAAGGGAGTATTTATATCATAAACCGTTCTAGACTCTATGTTTAATGCTACTTAGTGTTTCAAAACTTGTTCTATGTGCCATATATTAGGTTAGAACTTTCAAGGTTGAGTGGATGCTTGGAATGGCAAAACTCTTCCGTGGGATTCGTAAACATACTCGGATAAGTGGATGCTTGGAATGGCAAAGCTTATCTGAGGAGTTTGACCTCTTTAAAACACCATTTGGTTGGTCGGGAATGACTGATCAAATGGACGCACATAGGCTAATATACCTTGGAATAGGGTATTAGTCTAAATAGAACAAGTGCTCTATGTCTTCGAATGGACTAGACAGTGTGGCAAATCGAGTGCTTGGAATGGTCTTGATACACTTTTGAATACTCAGTAGGATCATTAAAGGTCAATGATGAACGATGATATGATATGAAACCCCTAAACCGAATCCTTTCCTTACAGTCCATTATCAACTGTTGTAATTTACTTTCAGTTTTCAAAGCACACTCAAACCCAACTCCAATCGCATTTAATTTCTGCATAAGCTTCATTAAAGAACAACTAATCCACACTGACTCTCTTGGGTTCGACCCCTACTTACCACTTGCTACCCAGTAGTGAAGTCGCGAGTAGCGGACTTATAAATTTATTTTGTACACATTGCCTCGCGACAAGGCAGTGCTGTCAAATTGGCGCCGTTGCCGGGGAGTTGTGAATCGGAATAGTTGTTCTATTTTGTTTTTTTGTTTTATCATGCAATTCACTAAGTCTTACTACTACGGAATGGAGCCTTGGAACAATGAGGAGTTTTCCCCACGACCCTTCGAACTTGAAATCCGCGAGAAGATCAACAACATAAACCAATCCCGGGACGAAACTTTGGACGAGTACTTGGCGTACTTTGATTCCATTGTGACGAGCTGCCCGCACCATGGATTCACCAACCACGATCTTCTTCAAAGGTTTCTCAATGGGATGATACCACAAGAGTGGAATTGGCTAAATAATGCAGCGGGAGGCTCGGTGAACAACTTCGACATAGATGATCTTTGGAACTTAATAGATGATTTGGCCGCAAGGTCAAGACAAAGAAAAGATCAGGCCATGCGGCGCGAAGAACTGGACAACACGATGCACCAAATTAGGGCCAAAACTGAGTTATGGGCAGCAGAAAACGAGCTGGCAGCTAGCACCCAGCAATTGGCCGCAGACATACAGCAATTGAATGCCTCGATGCACCAATTCACGGCCAAAACCGAATCATGGGCAATAAAAAGGACGGCTAAACCCGAGGAGCCGGAAGAGAATGAGGACCAGCGGATGACCGAAGAAGAACCACCCGAGACATACCCGGATCTCAATGACGAGTTGCCCATATCAGACCCATACCTCAGTATGATTGCCCCCGGAGACCATATGAATGACGAGGATGAGGACCCATGGTTGCCTGAAGAAGAGCTCCATTCAGATTATCCCTGGGAGTTAGAAGAAGAACTGCCCAAATCAGGCCCGGTCCTTATCACCAATCCATCCGAGAAAATCACAGTCCTAACTACCGAGCCAACAGAAGTCACAAACCTCACTGCCGAAGCGGCCAAAGAAATCAAGCCAGGCCTGGTCATTGCGCTCGGAGCACCCGAGGAAGTCCCGTACCTCATTGCCAAACTATCCAAGAAAGACCTGGTCCTCACTGTCGGAGCACCTGAAACAGACCCAATCCTCATGGTCGAAGTGCCCCAACTTAACCCTTCATGTTTTATGCCGATCATAGCCACCAAAGATCATATAATCAATAATGATGAGGTGCAAGGGGAGTTAGAGGAGGAGCATGAGCCAAAAAAGCCGACAAAGGAACTCTCACTCATCAAAAGCAAAGGAAAACCGCCTGAAAACTCACTCGTTCCAAGACAACCATCCATCACTGCCACAATGAAGAAGATTGGCAGAGGCGCATGCTTAATGTCGCCTACATTTAATGGCACAAAACCAAACTTCCAAACTCGCAAAGGTGCCAACTATTCAAACATGAAGAAGCGGCAAAGACATGGGCCGAAAGAATGGAAACCCGGAAGGAGTAACAAGCAAGCACGACTCATTGGACCAGCAGCTATGGTCAATAAAGCCTCACCCTCTCAAATTAAAAGAGCTACCGAGAAGAAGTTCGACCTCAAGCACCCATGGGATCCCTACTTATGATTCAGGAATGAGGTATCGTCGAGCCAACGACGTTAAACAAAGGCACTAGTCGGGAGGTAACCCGACACCTATCTTACTTTCAGTCATTTAATTTCAGTCATTTAGTTTTTTGCCCTAAATCATTCTCACCTTTCCTGTATATATTTGCTTGCATGACTTTTGAACTAAGTCTTGCTGAAAGGCACGCCTTCGTTCAAAAGTGTGGGGTGAGAACCACCTGTGTACATAACATGCTTTTTCTTTTTCTTTTCCCTTAAGGTTGAGTGGATGCTTGGAATGGCAAAACTCTTTCGTGGGGTTCGTAAACATAATCGGATAAGTGGATGCTTGGAATGGCAAAGCTTATCTGAGGAGTTTGACCTCTTTAAAACACCATTTGGTTGGTCGGGAATGACTGATCAAATGGATGCACATAGGCTAATATTCCTTGGAATGGGGTATTAGTCTAAATAGAACAAGTGCTCTATGTCTTGGAATGGACTAGACAGTGTGGCAAATCGAGTGCTTGGAATGGTCTTGATACACTTTTGAATACTCAGTAGGATCATTAAAGGTCAATGATGAACGATGATATGATATGAAACCCCTAAACCAAATCCTTTCCTTACAGTCCATTATCAACTGTTGTAATTTACTTTCAGTTTTCAAAGCACACTCAAACCCAACTCCAATCGCATTTAATTTCTGCATAAGCTTCATTAAAGAACAACTAATCCACACTGACTCTCTTGGGTTCGACCCCTACTTACCACTTGCTACCCAGTAGTGAAGTCGCGAGTAGCGGACTTATAAATTTATTTTGTACACATTGCCTCGCAACAAGGCAGTGCTGTCAACAAACCAAACTCCTTTCTTGACCACACCAACAGGAACAATATCAGACTCGGGGGTGGGAATTCGCATTTCCCAGCATCCTCATAGACAGGAATCGCAGCATCACGCTTCCTTTTCTTGGCTGGAGCAGCTCCCCCTGCCACGATGCCCACCTCAGCATCATTCTGAACTGACCCCTTTGTAGATTTATCAAAAGCCACCTTCTTCGTTCCCTTGTCCTTCTTTGTCTTTTTGAGATTGACAAGTGGAACAAGGTCTTGGTCATCATCTGAAGGAGTATTCTTCTTTGAAACTGGCTCAGTAGCATCCTCACGAACGGATGCACCATCTTCCTGCACACTTTGAGCAATAACTGGGACAACCACTGTTTCCTCAACAGCAACTGCCACTGGAACACTGACTGACTCAACTTCAGTCTGAACACTTGCCTCTTTCACTGCATCAAACACTTCTACCCCAACACCTTGGGCACGAAGTGAGTATTCTGAACTTTCCACTACTAGATCCTTCTCCTTTTCCAAATCTTTCATGACATCATCAATGTCTTTGAACATTCTTTCCAACTCTTCATCCTTTTCTGTAGGATCAAATTCTTCTATTATGGCTACCTTCAACACATCAGTCTTCTCTGATGGATTAATGACAGCACTGCCTTGTCGCGAGGCAATGTGTACAAAAATAATTTATAAGTCCACTACTTGTGACTTCACTATTGGATTAGTAAAGCGGTAAGTAGGGGTCGAACCCAAGGGAATTAGGGGATAGTAGTTCTCCGTGGAAATGTCACAAAAATAAATACAATTGGGGTTGATTGTGGTTTTAGTACTGAAAGTAAATGATAAAAAGTAAATACTGAAAGTAAGTGCGTAAAAGTAAAGTGCTTGAAGGACAAGGCTTGCTGAAAGTAAGTACGTAAAAGTAAAGTTCTTGAAGGACAAGGCTTGCTGAAAGTAAGTGCGTAAAAGTAAAGTGCTTGAAGGACAAGGCTTGCTGAAAGTAAGTACGTAAAAGTAAAGTGCTTGAAGGACAAGGCTTGCTGAAAGTAAGTGCATAAAAGTAAATGTGCTGAAAGTAAACAGTTGATAGTGAGACTGAAAGTAAAGTGACAGGTGGTGTTTTAATCAAAGGAAAGCATTCGGTTTAGGGGTTTTATATCATATCTTCATTCATCATCGACTTCTAATGATCATACTAAGTGTTCAAGATGTATCAAAGCCATTTCTAGCACTCGACTTGCAACACCGCCTAGTCCTTTTCAAGACATAGGTTACCAGTTCTAGCTAGGGTAATTCCTCCTTTCGAAGTATCTTAGCCTAAGTGCATCCACTTGATCAGTCATTTCCGATCAACCAAGTGGTTTTAAAGATGGATTAGACTACGCTACCAAGTTTTGCCCTTTCGATGCATCCACTTGGTTTTGCAGTCTAATCCGGATCGAACTACCCGACTAAGCTTTGCGCTTTCGATGCATCAACTTAGCCTTGTTATGTTCTACCCGATTAAAAGGCACAAAGAACTAGTTAGAACACTAAGTAGCATTAAGCAAAGAGTCTAGAACGGTTTACGATATAAATACACCCTTCAATAGAATGAAGAGTTTAGCTACGAATATTCATTGAGGTGAATACCATAGCTAAGTACTGGAAAAGTAAAGGGTTTGGAAAAAGCAACTCAAGAACAAATAGGAGTACTTATGAACAAACTGGAATACTCAAGAACAAACAGGAGTATTCAAGCAAGAATACTCAAGAACAAACAGGAGTATTCAAACTAGAAAGATGTACTTCAAGAACAAACAAGAGTACATAAGAGAGATTTTAGGATGGATGAGGGATGATAATTCAAGGAGGGGTGCACCTCCTTTTATAGCCATGGAGTGGCGGTTCAGGGGGAGATATTTTGCTCCCCACTTGGCTTTAGTTCTCTCCCAATGCCTCTAGTTCCTCCCCAATTTCGGTTTGGACTTAGTTGCTCTTCGGTTGGAGTTTGGATGAGCCAAAGGGTGGCACATGGAGATCACATGGGCGGCTAGGGCTTCAAAGGGCAACCACTTGACTTAGTTGACCTTGGTTGAGGCTTGGTTATTTGTTACAAGGGTAGTTTAATCCTAAAAGATCTACCGACTAAACTAGTTAGAATCCAACCGGGAATATTGGACATTTTAGAAATTTGGTTGGTCTTCACCGGAGTTTGGCTGGAGCATGATTGGTCCATGGATGCCCTTGATCGGAGCTCAACCGGAGGCTCGCCGGAGCTTGGCCGAAGTTGGCCGGAATCTTGCCCGAATTTTTGGTCTGAGGTGCTTTGCTCTTGGATTGCATATTTTGAATGTTGAAGCAATTCTAAGACTAATGGTCGAGACCGTTTTGCCGGAATCTAGTCGGAACATGGACGTGGCCTGATTTGAAGTTCAACATGGGCGCAGGCCTCGGACGCGGGCCTGGTTTTCTCGGCCGTGGCCTCGGGCGCTGGTCTCGGGCGGGCTCGGGTCAGGACCTGGGCGCGGCTCGTGCGCGACCTGGGCGCGACTTGGTTTTCTCGACCATGGATGAATTCACTCGGGCGTTTTGTCTAGAATTTGAGATTCACTGAGTCAATTGACATTTTAAACACTTTGGTCGAGCCAGATTTTCCAGATTCCATGGTTTGGTCGAGCAACTTGGTTTTGGTGCTTGTGCGCGCGGGACCTTTGGAATTGGATGTGGGCTAACTGTCAATCGGCATGGGCGTTCGCCTTGGAGTTTCGACATCTTCTACCTTATTTTCCATTTGGAACATTTTGGTCGAGGTGGAATTGTCAGATTAGGTGGTTTGCTCGAGCGACTTGATCTAGGCCCTTGGAGGCTCGGCAGGGCGCGCTGGTCGCGACCTGGGCTTTCTCGGACGGGGACCTGGGCGATGGCCTGGCATGCGCTCGCATGGGGCTCTTTGTGCGCTCGTATGGAATGGTCTTTTGATGATTTTTGCTTAAATCTCCCTTTTTAAGCGTGTTTCCTCTCTAAACCTCAAAATAGCCTATAGAACAAAAGTGGAACTAACAAGTAATATTTGATAAGACAAAGTGTTTAATTTGGTGGGTTTAACTGTTTTGATGAGTCGTATAAATACGCTCCATCAAATCACCCCACACTTATACTTGTTCGTCCCGAACAATGCTATTTGAAAGAGGTACACATACTCCATGCTAAAGTTCTAAATACGAAAGTGAGAATGTGGACTAGATTTATCCTATCCATGCAATACTTACTTGTTACCAAAATAAACCGTGTAAATAAATAGAAGAAACTTGATACTTGTCCCTTAGAGCTGAGATGCAATTTAATTCGGATGATTCGGGAGATAGCCCTTTTCAGGCTCCTGGACTGCATTCTTGGGACCGACTCGCACTATATGGTTATCTTGTAGCTTTCTCTAGCACATGATTTGGTTCGGGTTTCAATGATCTGAGCTCTTTTGATTTTCTTTTGACGATGGACAGCTTTTGAAGTGATTTGGCCTTCGGCCCTTGATTTTGAATTGGAGTTTCTTCACTTTTGTTTCGGTTAAAACCTTCACACTGGCCTTTGGCCTTTGATTTGCTCTTTGAGTACTTGCTCCTTTGTGATTTGCTTGTCCACTTTCTCAATCTTTTGGGAGGTTGACGGATGCTTGTCGTCACAGTAAATGTGCAAATAAATTTATAAGTCCGCTACTCGCGACTTTACTACTGGGTAGCAAGTGGTAAGTAGGGGTCGAACCCAAGGGAATTAGGGGAATAGGCTATTCTTTTAGGGTGATTGAACTGGGGGGAGCGTGTTTTATGGTTGATTGAGATTTTAGCGCTCTAATTAACTACGTGATTTTTTGGGGGTTTTTGGTTTTGATTGCGGAAAAGTAAATACAGAAATTAAAATGCTGTAAATACAAAGAAGACTTACAGTGGGTGATGCGTGATTGTAATTCCTCCGGTAGATCAGCAGTTGGTGATTGCGGTTTAACAGTAAAGAAAAGCATTCGGTTTCAGGTACTCTTGTATTATAACATGTATATAATAAACTGTTAGTAACTTTTCTAAGTATTCAAAGATGAATCGAGGCCCTTTCGTAGCGCAAGACTTGCAACATCGTTTAAAGCAACCCTTGTTCTATTTCAGACTAATTCCTCCTTTCGAAGTATCTTAGCCTTTTGTGCATCCACTTGATCTCACAGTTACGATTGACCAAGTGGTGTTTTAGATGAGTCGAACTTCTCAGATAAGCTTTGCCCTTTCGTAGCATCCACTTACCCGAGTATGTTCACGAATCCCCACGGAAGAGTTTTGCCCTTTTGAAGCATCCACTCAACCTTGGAAATTCTGACTATAAATGGCACATAGAACAAGTTTTGAATACAAAGAAATGAAACTAAAAGATATTACAACATTATATAATACAAGAAAATACCTTCCACCGAATAAAGAGTTTAGCTACGAATATCCATAGAGATGGATACCATAGCTAAATACTCGGGGGTTTTTGAAAACAGTAAGAGGGAAAGGGGTGGAATACTCAAGAACCAACAGGAGTATTCCTAATTCCTACTGAATACTCAAGAACCAACAGGAGTATTCTCTACAGTATTATAATACTCGAGAACCGACAAGAGTATTATAATTTCCAGTATAATACTCAAGAACAAACAGGAGTATTATTTCAAAACCGAACCAAACTTACAAGTAACAAAATGTAGAGAGAGAAGTGATTACAATTTTTGGGATGATTTATGAGGAGGAGGAGCACCTCCTTTTATAGGAAAAATGGGTGGAGATGGGTGGTGGAGATTGGTTTGATCCAAGGGAGGAGGAGGAGCCAAGGAGGAGCCACCAAGTGGCGGAGGAGGAGTGGTGGAGCTCAGCCGCCGGTAGCCGGTTGTGGTGGAGGAGCAATGGGTTGTTTCCTCCACCTCCAAGGCAAGTAGTCGGTCACCAAGGAGGAGGAGGGGTGGCGCCGCCGGTAGTGGGTGGTGGAATGGGGAGGTTTTCCTCCTTTGGTCACCTCTTCATCAAGTCACCAAGTCATCTTGCCATATGTGAATTTTGTACAGTTTTGTGCAGTCTTTTCACAAAACTGTCAGTGTGTTCCTTCCCCGGACTGTCTTGACGTCACTCCTGATTCTTCTGATTAATTTATTCTGGTCAATTCAACGTCAGGATCCTTGATATTTCTTCAGTCGGCATATGATCTTGACCTTGGATTGACTCTTGTTATCTTTTCAGCATAAAATCCTCTCCTTAGCGTGTTTTCACTTCAGTCTCTAAAATGCCCTGTGGAAATATATCGGGACTAACAGATGGATGTTAGATAGACAAACAGTCTAACTTGGGGGGTTTTACTGTGTTTTTGATTCGTATAATTGTGGTCCATCAGAGGTCCAATCATCGCCCGAGAGCATATGGAAATACCTCCCCGCTCTTTCTCATCTTTGCCGTTTCACGCGGGTCAAGATGAGGATTGTTCACCTGTTTTCTCGGCTACTCGGACTAGAGATAGGACGGTTTGATTCCTGTCCTGCCTCTTGCATAAACGCTGCATGGCGGAAATGACTCTGAATCTACTGAAACCCGAAGCGCTGCCTCCACTGACTTCGTAAACCATATAGCGAAATCCAATCCTTCGAGTGCTTGCCAAGCCTCTCTAGGGCATTTTATATCAACTCCACATCCCTTGTATATCTCAGCACAAAGGGACAAATGAGAAGTTACATCCTAAGTTTTTATACAGTTGAGATTTCACAAGGTAAATGCATGAATTGAGATCTATCTATTTCACATTCTCAAGTTCATATTTTCAAAAAGATAATATTAAGGGAAAAGGAAAAAAAGAAAGCATGTTAAATGATTATGTGCAAAGGCAGTTCTCACCCCACACTTTTGAACGAGGGCGTGCCTCACAGCACGACTTAGTTCAAAAGTCAATTGCAAGCAAATATATACAGGAAAGGTGAGAATGACTTAAGGCAAAAACTAAATGACATAAAATAAAATGACTGAAAGTAAGATAGATGTCGGGTTACCTCGCAACCAATGCCTATGTTTAACGTCGTTAGCTCGACGGTACCTCACTCAGGAGGGGTCTGGGTCCCATAGGCGGCTCAAGGCAAACTTTGCCGCTGCTCCTGCATTGATCCTTGCTTTGACTCTCCCCGAGTTTTTGTGAGATGATGTGCTCGGGTCCGGACTCCATTGTCCTGGCGGATTTTCTTTCCAATTCCTTTGAGAAGGTGAGGGACCCTTGATCATAGCTGCTGGTCTTTTGAGTCGGGCTCTCCTGTGTTTAGGGCTTTCTTCCATCCTTCCTTCAAGCTCTCCATTGACCAATCGTTTTCATGGGCTGCGATTTGCATATTAATCAAGGGAAAAAGGTGGAAGCTTCCATTATAAGGGCCAGCTCCATTTCGACCAGCCTGTCCGTGAGGAACTGGTCTTGGTTGATTTCTCCTGCCGGCTCGGTAGTGAGAATAGGGTATGTCTCGGGCAGCTCGCCAGTGGCGTCTGGGACTTCCTCGGTTGGTTCAGTAGTGTTTTCCCATGTAGGCTCTTCCTCGTCCCATATTAGATTGGTCTCCGTTTCTAGGTCTTCTGATGGCTCGGGAGTGCTCTCCCATGTAGGATCCTCTACGGTGCTTCTTGTTTCTGATTCGTCCATCATGGCCTCTGTGTTGTCTTCCCCATTCCCTTCTAGATTAGCCTCTACTACTGGCGCTATTTCATCAGCTTGGGGCACTGGCCTTCGTTTTGTGGCTTCGGCTAAATCATCTATGAGGTTCCACATTTCCGTCATGGTTAAGTCCATGGCCGATCCTCCCACTGCGTCACTAAGCTTTCTCCACTCAACTGGCCTCATCCCACAAATAAATTTTTGGAGAAGAACCACGCTCGTGAATCCATGGTGCGGGCAGCGTGAGACAATGGTGTCAAAGTACGTATAGTACTCGTCCAAAGTCTCGTCCCGGGATTGTTAAAGGCAGATGATCTTCTCGCGGGTGTCATGTCGTAAGGATGGCGGGGAGAATTCTTTCAGGAATTGGGCACGGAGGTCCTCATAATATCCTGCACAACTAGCAGTAGAAGAGTAATACCAAACTGCAGCAAAGTCAGTTAGAGTAAAGTTTAAAGCATTGCATCTTAAACTCTTCTAACGTTATATTTTCAGGTTTCCTGTGTCTGCAAATGGCGCTAAAATGTTGGCAATGTAACACGTGATCCTCTCCAACTGTACCTCCAAACTGAGGAAGATGTCGAGTCATCCATGCATACATAGTGGAATAAATGAAAAGAAATAGAACTAATAATCCGATTGTTAACTAATTCCCCGGCAACGGCGCCAATTTTGACAGCACTGCCTAGTCGCGAGGCAATGCGTACAAAAATAATTTATAAGTCCACTACTTGTAACTTTACTATTGGATTAGTAAAGTGGTAAGTAGGGGTCGAACCCAAGGGAATTAGGGGATAGTAGTTCTCCGTGGAAATGTCACAAAAATAAATACAGTTGGGGTTGATTGTGGTTTTAGTACTGAAAGTAAATGATAAAAAGTAAATACTGAAAGTAAGTGCGTAAAAGTAAAGTGCTTGAAGGACAAGGCTTGCTGAAAGTAAGTACGTAAAAGTAAAGTGCTTGAAGGACAAGGCTTGCTGAAAGTAAGTGCGTAAAAGTAAAGTGCTTGAAGGACAAGGCTTGCTGAAAGTAAGTACGTAAAAGTAAAGTGCTTGAAGGACAAGGCTTGCTGAAAGTGAGTACGTAAAAGTAAAGTGCTTGAAGGACAAGGCTTGCTGAAAGTAAGTGCATAAAAGTAAATGTGCTGAAAGTAAACAGTTGATAGTGAGACTGAAAGTAAAGTGACAGGTGGTGTTTTAATCAATGGAAAGCATTCGGTTTAGGGGTTTTATTTCATATCTACGTTCATCATCGACTTCTAATGATCATACTAAGTGTTCAAGATGTATCAAGGCCATTTCTAGCACTCGACTTGGCACACCGCCTAGTCCTTTTCAAGACATAGCTTACCAGTTCTAGCTAGCCTAATTCCTCCTTTCGAAGTATCTTAGCCTAAGTGCATCCACTTGATCAGTCATTTCCGATCAACCAAGTGGTTTTAAAGATGGATTAGACTACGCTACCAAGTTTTGGCCTTTCAATGCATCCACTTGGTTTTGCAGTCTAATCCGGATCGAACTACTCGACTAAGCTTTGCCCTTTCGATGCATCCACTTAGCCTTGTTATGTTCTACCCGAATAAAAGGCACAAAGAACTAGTTAGAACGCTAAGTAGCATTAAGCAAAGAGTCTAGAACGGTTTATGATATAACCTTCAACCGAATGAAGAGTTTAGCTACGCATATTCATTGAGGTGAATACCATAGCTAAGTACAGGAAAAGTAAAGGGTTTGGAAAAAGTAACTCAAGAACAAACAGGAGTACTTATGAACAAACTGGAATACTCAAGAACAAACAGGAGTATTCAAGCTAGAATACTCAAGAACAAACAGGAGTATTCAAACTAGAGAGATGTACTTCAAGAACAAACAAGAGTACATAAGAGAGATTTTGGGATGGATGAGGGATGATAATTCAAGGAGGGGTGCACCTCCTTTTATAGCCATGGAGTGGCGGTTTAGGGGGAGATATTTTGCTCCCCACTTGGCTTTAGTTCTCTCCCAATGCCTCTAGTTCCTCCCCAACTCCGGTTTGGACTTAGTTGCTCTTCGGTTGGAGTTTGGATGAGCCAAAGGGTGGCACATGGAGATCACATAGGCGGCTAGGGCTTCAAAGGGCAACCACTTGACTTAGTTGAGCTTGGTTGAGGCTTGGTTATTGGTTACAAGGGTAGTTTCATCCTAAAAGATCTACCGGCTAAAATAGTTAGAAACCAACCGGGAATATTGGATCTTTAAGATATTTGGTTGGTCTTTGCCGGAGTTTGGCCGGTGCATCATTGGTCCATGGATGCCCTTGATCGGAGCTCAACCAGAGGCTCGCCGGAGCTTGGCCGGAATCTTGGCCGGATTTTTGGTCGGAGGTGCTTTGCTCTTGGATTGCATATTTTGAATGTTGAAGCAATTCTAAGACTAATGGTCGAGACCGTTTTGCCAGAATCTGGTCGGAACATGGTCGTGGCCTGATTTGAAGTCCAGCGTGGGCGCATGCCTCGGACGCGGGCCTGGTTTTCTCGGTCGTGGTCTCGGGCGTTGGTCTCGGGCGTGCTCGGGTCAGGACCTGGGTGCGGCTCGGGTGCGACCTGGGCGCGACTTGGTTTTCTCGGCCATGGATGAATTCACTCTGGCGTTTTGTCTGGAATTTGAGATTCACCAAGTCAATTGACATTTTAAACACTTTGGTCGAGCCAGATTTTCCAGATTCCATGGTTTGGTCGAGCAACTTGATTTTGGTGCTTGTGCGTGCGGGACCTTTGGAATTGGTTGTGGGCAAACTATCAATCGGCATGGGCGTTCGCCTTGGAGTTTCAACATCTTCTACCTTATTTTCCATTTGGAACATTTTGGTCGTGGTGGAATTGTCAGATTAGGTGGTTTGCTCGAGCGACTTGATCTAGGCCCTTGGAGGCTCGGCAGGGCGCGCTGGTCGCGACCTGGGCTTTCTCGGACGGGGACCTGGGCGATGGCCTGGCATCCGCTCGCATGGGGCTCTTTGTGCGCTCGTATGGAATGGTCTTGTGATGATTTTTGCTTAAATCTCCCTTTTTAAGCGTGTTTCCTCTCTAAACCTCAAAATAGCCTGTAGAACAAAAGTGGAACTAACAAGTAATATTTGATAAGACAAAGTGTTTAATTTGGTGGGTTTAACTGTTTCGATGAGTTGTATAAATACACTCCATCAATTAACCTCCTTTGACACTGACTCAACATGCTTACTGATTTGTTCACCCTTTGATCCTCCAAGCTTCTCATCAGAGCCATCGTCAGAAGCCTCATTAATTACTAACTTCCTCGTCCCTGAGGAATCAAGAAACTTTTCTGTCTCCTCATCAGACATTGCAATGAGCTTCCCTCTGATTGAGCTGATCTTGGCCAGACACTAACTTGGGGAGACCAGTCGGCGAGTCCCCTTCTTTCTCCGCAGACCTCCCAGACGAATATACCCACAGGCATGGATTTTCTCCCTCCATACTCCTGATACACCACCGCTTTTAGACATAGAGATGTTGGGCTCTCCTTCATTCATGGAAACATCACCTTCTTCACAGACAACAGCCCTAATGGCTTCACCACCAATCACAGCCCTACTGGCTTCACCACAGATAGCAGACTTACCATCCTTCTCAACACCCATATTCACATCTTCCTTAAGCACAAAATTTTCAACAATCGGAATATTTGCAGAATCTGAAAGAACAGTTGGAAATAACTCAGATTGGGAATAGACTTGTGTTGAACCAACATCGGACGAGTCCACCGCGGTCGACTGAGGAAGTTCAACGGCTGTTCCTCCGCCAGTCTTCTTGGCTTCGGTCAATTCTTCAGTGTCTGAGTGTAAAGGAGACACCTTTTTCACCTTCAGCACTTTCGATTTCGGGATTCAGGGATTCGCCATCAGTGCCTTCGAAGATTGCATGCTCTTTTTCTCGGTGGATGAGATGCCTAATTTTGACGACTTTCTGGTGTTCACCATTGCAATCGAACGGAATAATGATTTGAGAAGGGGAGAGTTTGAACTCGGTAGATGAACTAGGGTTTCCGCATAGCAACTGTTTAGATTTTCAAATCAAAATCTACTTTTTCAAAACGTAATTGGTCGCTTCAACTTCCCAAAACTTTTCAACTCTCGTTTTCAAATAACGGCATCAAAAATCTTCAAGAATATTCAAAAAAATATTCATTCCCAAAGCTGTTGTGTCTTCTGTTCCAGCTTTCTTCCTTAGGTGGTCAGTCCAACTGTTTAGCTGGAGTTTTGACTTTGACTGACCACCGTTGGATGCATTCAGTGTTTGACACCACGAAGACCCGAGAAGGATCTGGGTGTTCCAAACTATGTAATGCCGTGTGAATCGATGAAGGTCTTGGTTAATTCCACGTCTGTTGTCATATGCTTTGGAGTAATAGCCCTTTGTTGCCCTCCGTATTCACGTTTTCTTGTTCGGTTCCTGGCAAGTTTCTGAGGATACTGTACAAACTCCTTTTGCAACTGTGACACCTTCTGACCGAACTCCTTCTGCTACTGTAACACCTTCAGATCCATCAGTTTCCTGGTACAATTGTCAACATAGATTTGTACGGTATCAGACCTCATGTGAAGGGTCTTATCCACTCCCCCTCGCATAGATCGATGTTTGTCTTGTACCCAGTTTAGACCCATCGGACGCATCAGACTCATCCCTATGGTATAGCAGTTATTTTCACCCCTTCTTCCTTTCATCACAATTCCGCCATTCTTGTCTAGAATGAGGCATGAGTCGCGAGAGAATGACACATAGTGTCCATCGTTGCACAGTTGACTGATGCTAATAAGATTCATTTTCAGACCTTCAACAAGGAGGGTGTCCTCGAGTACAGGGAGATCCGGAACCTTCAATGTCCCACAACCGATCACCTGACCCTTTCTACCATCCCCGAAGGTGACAAACCACATCTTCTCAACAGGTCTAATATGAGTGAGGTATTTAGAGTTACCTGTCATGTGGGTGGAGCATCCGCTGTCGAAGTACCAACTGTCTTGCACTTGTCACTTGAGGAGCAGCAGGCCACCATGCATATCGTCTGGTTTGCCTTTGGTACCCAGATTTGTTTCTGTCGCGGTATGGTCCGTTGTTGGTATGCCCGTCGTTTAGCAAGAAACAGGCGACACTTCCGTTTGATGTGTCCCATCTGGTGGCAGTACCAGCAAGTGCGCCTATCTGTCCTTTCCATCACTGGTGAGTGATTATGGCTTTGGACGGGTGTTCCACGGGTCTTTCCTCCACTTGATGTGCTGTGAGTCTTCTTGTGATCAGCTAGGTTCTTTCCCTTCGACTGTTTCACAAAGGTAGTGCCTTTTGAGGTGCCTTCTTCAGTAAACCCCAAGCCTCGATGTCCACACTCCATCCTTTGAGACCGGAGAATGTCATTTAAGTCTTTAGTGTCTGAGTTTAGTATCCTTACCGTTTGTTTGAGGTGATTGAGTTCCTTCTCGGTGGTTGAATGATCCATTCTCTTAGATTCAAGCTGAAGCTCTAGCTGTTCTACCCTCCGAAGTTGGAACACCTCCTTGCATTTCAGATCTGTGATGGTTTTCCTTAGACCCGCCATGCCTGCAGGATGAGTGTCACGGTCCTTCTCCATGTCGACTTTCAGTGAAGAGACAGTACCCAGGAGCTCTGTTTTCTGAGCAAGCAGACACAATCTTTCCTGTTGCATCTCAGCCAGTTGAGTATTTAGTGACTCTACCGTGCATTCAAGCTCTACCTTCTGTGTAAGCAGTATCTCGACCTCCTGCCAGACCTTGTCCTTTTCCATAGTAATGCTTGCAACCGTGTCATTCAGCTTCTTGTTGACCTTGATTAGTAGCAACCACTTGTCATACAGATCTTTATATGTTTCAGCCAGAGACTCCTGCGTGAGTTCTTCATCGTCACTGTCTGAAAGGTCTTCGGCCGGGAGTTCCAACTGAGATGGTACTCCTTCACTAGTAGTGCTGCATTCTCCGAGAGTTGTAACGAAAGCCACAAAATTAGTGGTTTCACCTCCTCCTTTTTCTTCGTCTGACTCACTGTCGCTGAAGCTAGCGAGCATTGCCTTCTTCTTCATGAGAGTATTTGCACATTGTGAAGCAATATGACCGAAACCCCTGCATTCATGGCACTGAATCTCTTCTTTTCCTTTGTTGGAGGAGTCTTGTCTCATATCTCTGGACCTTGACCTGTCGGTTTTCCAAGTTTGAAAGCTAGTTGATGAAGACTGACCTTGTTCTGGACCATGTCTGTTGATTTTCCTTACCATTCTGCCAAAGGCTTGAGCCATCATAGCCAGTTGCTCATTGGTGCAGACACCGTCCAGTTTGACTTCTGACATGTCCGCTTTTAGGGTGATTCCCTTCACCTCTCCGGGTTGGAAATCATGATTGATCTCGTAAGTTCTGAGAGACCCCATCAGCTCGTCCATCTTCTGGCGATGTCGTGCATTTTCTCAATGGCCGTGACCTTCATTGCAAATCTCAGAGGGAGGGATCTTAAGACTTTACTGGCCAATCTTTCTTCATCGATGGGTTTCCCTAGAGCAGAAGCTTCGTTAGCCAGTTCCATAACTCTGGTGTTGTACTCAGTGATGGTTTCACTTTCCTTCATCTTCATCTCTTCGAACCTGGTTGTGACAGCCTGCATGCGAGAGTTGCAAACTTTGTCTGTGCCTTCAAATGCTGTTTGGAGAATATCCCACGCTTCCTTAGCCACTTCACAGTTGATGATTAGCTTCATGACGTTTTCATCTACTGCAGAAAAGATCGCATTCATAGCCTTTGAGTTTCCCATGGAAGCTTTGTCCTCCTCTTCTGTCCATAGAGCTTCAGGTTTCGGAACCGGTTCTCTAGTGAGATTGTTCATCATGGGTTCCATCCAACCTTTCAGGACAGCCTTCCACGCCCTTTCGTCTAGAGATTTTAGAAAAGATCTCATCACGGGCTTCCACGTGGCATAGTTTGATCCTTCAAGTAGCGGAGGTCTAGTGATGCTTTGTGCTTCCTTCAGAGTCATCTTGAATAGTTCAGGATCCCACTCAGTGTGTCGAGTGTTTGCTCTGATACTAATTGAAATTCTATCCCCTGTTCAAGCTTGTGTTCAAGGTACCGTTGAGACAGACCTTGAACTCCTTTCACAACAGTTCAGCAAATAGAACAAAAATAGTAGTACGCACAGAATGATAACCCAGTTCGGCTTTGCCTACTCTGGGGGGTTTCCCACACCTTAGAAGGGACACAAATCTTTATTACAAGTTTAAAGCTTACACAGGGACTTACGCTTACACCTTGTAATTGCCTAGCCTCTAATACTCCGTCTCTCAGATTTGCAACCGAGGTTTACCGCAGTTCCCCTCGATCCCCTTCGTCCAAACCTTCGGTCCGAACGTGTTCGACCTTCTCTTTGAGCTCGGATGCTTTCTCTTGAAAGCTTGTTCACCTTTGTTGTGTGCAGCAGTTGGATCGCTTCCAGGCATTCTGAGTTGCATTTGATAAGACTGCTCTTGCACCGATGAGTTTCCAGTGGGGAAAACACAGTCGGCCGTCGCTTCCTTCTTCTCCAATCGATAGGATATGCTCGTGTATGTTTGATATTGAAAGCGATGCTGATTATGGATGCCCTAGCATTATATTTATATGCTCGGACGATATCCAAACCAGCTCAAGATAATCCCATCAAATATTTAGGAAATATTCCTAAATATTCGATGTATATCTTTCTCAAATCGGTTGGAAGAATATACGAAGACTTCTTGCCCAAGTTAGCCACGCCACCTTCAATGTAGATATTCATTCGAATATCTGATGTTCGAATAAGTCACTGGCCGACTTCAAATCGACGAGATCTTCGTTGACGAAATCCTTCCGGGAAATATCCTTGCGTCTGTTCCACGCTGTACATGAGTACCAGGATATGTTCGAACTCCCCTTGAACTCCTGCTCGAACTGTCTAACGTTGTTTTGCCAAATACATGCCACTCAAGGGAACATCACGCAGTAACAGCAACAGTGCGTGTATTGTCAAGTTGTTCTATGATCAGTCTGCCGAGCACTAGCACAGACTGAATCTGAGCGTGTTAGAGTTTACAAGAATAATGAACTTAACACCGATGACCTCCTCCAACCCTTCTCTGAATATCAGCGTGAATAATTTCTCCAACAGTGCTGAATTCTGCAATTCATTCAACCGTCAGTCTGGAATAGCAACCTGGAACAACTGGACAGCACCGCCGTGAGTTCACCGGAATAATGAACTCAAGGCCGATCGATCTCTCTCTTCTCTCTCTGAGTGTGTATCAGCGTTTAGCTCAATGATCGATACTGAATTGAGAACCTCAGCTCTGTTTATATAGGGGCGGTGAAATCCTAAACGATTAAGATTTCCAATCTTCAACCGCCCATCTCTTTAGGAAAGATTTTCTAATCTTTTAGGGAATCTTTCCTAAATCCTTGCGCATATCTTCTTGTAGATAATCCTCCAAATATCTTCAACTCCGTTTAAGAAACCTTCGATTATCTTCTTTGCTAAGTTATCTTCAAGTGCAAGTAATCTTCTCAACCAACTTGCATAATATCTTCAATCCTAATATCTTTTAGGAAACTGCTTCACTGTCTAATTTGTGCTACGTCGGTTGGAACAAGTTTCCAAATCTGAATTAGGAAACTTCCATCTTCTGTCCTTCCATATGCAACTGCCTTGATCTTCAACGATGGACTGTGTTTCCTAATCTGAATTAGGAAACATTCCATCTGCTCCAACTTGTTCCAGGACAGTTGTCTCTGATTGACTTGAACAACAGCTTGAATAACTACACTAAGTTTTGCCAAACTACATGCCATAAAACTAACAATCTCCCCCTTGGCATTTTTGGCAAAACTAACTATCTATAATCTGCCTATACTACTATTACAGTTGAATCTTTGAAGGAGGTTTCAAACTCCCAAGCTGTGCTACAAACTAAGCTACCTACCAAGCGAATCTTTGAGGAGATTTCAAACTCCAATACTTCTCCACCTTTTTGCCACAAATGAGCAAGGAGGGTTCAACAACATAAAAAGTAGCGTTCAAGTAAAATACCTCAGAGCAGCAGGTGACGGACTCAACATCCTCATATTTGACAACCTCTTGTGCAACGACTCCTGACCTTCTTTCTCTGTGCAACCAATTAGAGTACCATGTTATTGGTACTAACTAACTCCTCCTCTAGATAATTTATCACTGTGTTCTTTGTGACTGTTGCAAAGCTGATAAATGTGCTGGTACTTCACAGGGATGCCTCTAGAACAACTCAGTTAAGACCTCATGGCAGATTTGATATGGCTTCTCTTAGAATATGTTCCACGAATAGCTTTGCCATAGAAACTAAGGGAAATAAATCCAACTCCTTGAGAAAGCTCACAATCTCATTGACTGAGTACTAGTCAGCATCCAAGATCCTTTCAGGGACAAAAGATCTTCTTTACATAACGTCCCACTTCTTGGCTTGTTCCTCTGACACGAACAAGACTCCTTCAAAAACAACTCCTAGCACAACTACTTTCCTCTTTCTATCAGAATTTTCTCCCCCTGCAACCTTGCTTGTCTTCGTGCAGCAAGTACTTCACCTCATGTGAACCATCCTCAGCTTGATCAACATCCATCTGCTTAGCTGGTACAACTGCTGGTTCATCAACTTATACTGGGTGGTCGTTTTCTTCTTTTGATGTAGCTTGTCATGAGCAACATGTTCAACTGCAACAGGTTCTTCTTCTGTAATAACCTCTGAAGTAACTGATCTGATCCATAGAAATTATCTTTTCTTTGCAGCAGAATTGGAACTCTTCGACTTTCCTTCCACGTTAGCCCTTAATACATATCTCGTTCAAGCTCTGACTGACCAACTTGTACTGGAACAACTTAGTTGTCAATGACACATAGACCCAGTGAGGATCTAAGTGTTTCAAACTGAAGGTTGTCCATGGCTTTGGTGAAAATGTCTACTTCCAGCTTCAACACATCTTGTTCTACCCTGTAATCTTTCAGCATCGATTTCTTCCACAACATCTGGGTACAAAAACATCCAGCGTCGATATATTCTGCTTTAACAGTGGATATGGAGATGTTGTTCTGCTTCTTGATCAATTTCCTAGTATACTTGCTCTAAAGGATGAAGATTCCATCTGACCTTTGCTTTTCTTGCAGGGCAAGGAAATACATCATCTTTCCCACCATGCTTGTCTTGAATTCGTTCTTCATTCGTTTCACAAGTTGATCCACCATCACAATAAACTCTGACCTTGGGTGTTTGATGAACAACGTCTCTACTCCCCCTCGCATATAGCCATGGTCAATTAAGAACCTCATCAGCTTCACGTACCATGCTTTGGGCGCCTGCTTGAGTCCATATACAGCTATCTTCAACTGGTACACATGGTCAGAATGGTGGGGATTTTCAAGGCCTTTTGTTGCGCTACATAGACTTCTTCACTCAACAAACTGTTCAGAAAGGTACTTTTGACATCCATCTGGAACAAACTAAACTTTAGGCGACAGGTTGGTCTATCTCCGTTTGATACAGCATCCTCAGCTTCTTACATAACATGACTTGGTGAGGGTTGTTGTTCAGGGTCTGCTATAGCTCCATCTTCATCATTACCTTGAACAAGAAGTGCATCCACATCATCTCTCACAGTCACATATATAGACTCTATCCAGGTTGTCTCAGGTGGTGTTTGACCAATCTCCAATAGATAACAGTTGTTCACTGATCTGTTACCTTGCATTATGCATTCTCCTTCCTTGTTCAGCACCTGGCAGATATCTTGGGTGAATTTTATATGATGGTCTTCATCACACAACTAACTAATGCTGATCAGATTCACCTCCAATCCATCAACAAGAAGCACACTCTCGAGTTGTGGTACACCTTGAACCTTCAATGTTCCCTTCCCGATCACCTTGCCCTTTACTCCATTTCCAAATGTTATAGATTGACCCTTGAACAACTTGATATTGGCTAGGAAGTTAGGATCTCCAGTCATGTGGGCTGAGCATCCACTGTCAAAGTACCATCGTCCCCTCTTCATGTGACTGATCGAACAATATGCAGCTAGACAGACTTCCTCCTTTTGTTTTACTCTCAAAACTTGTCTGACCTGTGGAACAGGCTTCTGCTTCAACTTCCTAAGATAAGCAAGGAACTCGTAACATCTTGGTTTGATATGTCCCCTTTTGTTGCAGTAGTAGCAGATTCTCCCATCTCTTCTTCGTACATCGTTCTATTTTTGCTTTCTTGAGGGATACCAGGTTGCTTTTCTTCACGGGAGATGCTCAGCTGGTACAACGTGCGATCGTGGCTTAGCTTTCACAAACGTTGTCTTTCTGGAGCTAGATGCACCAGTGAACCCTAACCCTTTGTAACCGCCACTCGTCCTTTGAGCTCCCAGAATATAGTCTAGATCTTTAGTTCCAGAATTAAGAATCTTGAAAGACTTCTTCAGGTTGTTCAGCTCTTATAGTGTCTCGACATGAACAAGTTTTTATGTCTCAATCTCACATTTCAAAGCATCCATAATATTAAGAATATTTACCTCTCTTTGTCGTAGAACATCATTCTTCTTCTTTAGATCATCTATTATTTTTGAATGTTTGCCTTGGCTTCTTTCACTCTGAATCTTTAGAGATGACACAACCTCCAGTAGCTCGGTCTTCTGTGCAACAAGTTCAGATCGTCCATCCTTTATTTCAATCAACTGGGCTTTAAGGTCAGTGATTGTCTGTTGATATTCCACCTTCTGAGCTACTAAGACAATAGCTTCTTCTTTCAGATCTGCCAAGTTGCTGCGGTGTTTTTTGTTCCGCTCAACTTCAATCAGAAACTGCTGGAACAACTCCTTATAATTGTTAACAAAATCTTCATCAGTGTTTTCTTCATCATCATTGCAGCTTGAGTACTGTGTGTGATCCTCAGAAGATAACTTTGAGTCTACTCCTTTACTTCATTCTCCTTTCAGATTGACACAGCTAACAAGGGCTACAAAGTTATTGGACTCACCTTCCTGATTAGATTCACTGTCACTCCAGTTACCAGCATATGCATTCTTCTTTTTGCGTGTGTTAACACACTCCGCCTGAATGTGTCCGTAGCCTTCACATTCTTTGCATTGGATCCCTTTGACTTTGTTGTCCTGGCCATAATCTCCAGATTTGTACTTTCTCTGAAACTTCCCTTCCTTCTGGATTCTTGAGTTGGATGATTCTTCTGGATCTGAATCTTCATTGCTTAGTCTTCTCATGAAGTTCCTTGCCAGCATAACATACAGTTGTTAAGACATCTCCCCTTCTTTGTCTAGAACATCAGTAACTTCAGATTGCAGACCAACACACTTAACTTTTTTGTGTTGTTCCTCTTCATCCATCTCCATCTCCAGCTCATGAGCCTGTAGGGATCCTATCAGTTCATCCAACCTCATGGTCCTCAGATCGTGTGCTTCCTTGACTGCAAGTGCCTTCATTGCACACCGCTTTGGCAGGGACATCGGCACCTTTCTTACTAGCGTCTCTTCGCTCATGGGCTCTCCAAGTGCAAATGATTCATTAGAGATGTCAGGTAACCTTGTGTTGAAGTCAGCTATAGTCTCGTCCTCCTGCATTCTTAGATTTTCGAGCTTTGACGTGACCATCTCCATTCTGGATATTTTGACCTTTGTCGTACCTTTGTGAGCCGTTTGCACTATGTCCCAAGCCTTCTTGCAATCTCATAGGTTGATATCATCTTGAAATTCTTTCCATCAACTCCTGAGAATATGGCATTCATTGCTTTGGAGTTTGCAGCTTCAGCACTCTTCTGTATCTCGATCCACTTATCTTTAGCAAGGAGATTGACTTTGCCAGCTTCGGTAGTCACTGGATGTGTCCACCTGTTTTCAACAACTTCCCAAACTGATTCATCTTGAGACTTTAGGAAAGCCTTCATTCGCACTCTCCAATAACCATATTTGTTTCCTTCAAACAGAGGAGGTCGCGTGATGTTCTGCCCTTCTCTCAAATCCATCTCAACCTTTGGATCTAACACTGTGTGTTGAGTATTTGCTCTGATACCAATTGAAATATTCCCGTGGTAGATGAGATGTTGTTCTGGTCAAGTGCAGAACAATATCTAGAACAACTTATGCAGAAATAAATGCGGTGCAGAAACGTAAACGACACGCAAAGATGTTACCCAGTTCGGCGTTAACAAGCCTATGTCTGGGGGGATGTCTCTTAGTCAGGTGGTTAGCAATTAACTAATAATGAGTATTGCGAGTACAGGGTTTACCGTTTACAGACTCCCTTTTAAACTACTTGAGCCTCGGACACTCTAGTAATTGCAAACTAAGTCTCCCCCTAGATCTGAGCTCCCTCTCCGTATCCACCAATATGATCCTCCGTGAGAATCAGCGCCATCTCCCGAATACGCAGTAACAACAACAGTGCGTGTATTGTCAAGTTATTCTACGATCAGCCTGCCGAGCACTAGAACATACTGAATCCGAGCGTGTTAGAGTTCACAAGAATAATGAACTTAACACCGATGACCTCCTCCAACCCTTCTCTGAATATCACCGTGAATAATTTCTCCAACAGTGCTGAATTCTGCAATTCGTTCAACCGCCAGTCTGGAACATCAACCTGGAACAACTAGACAGCACTGCCGTGAGTTCACCGGAATAATGAACTCAAGGCCGATCTCTCTCTCTCTTCTCTCTCTGAGTGTGTATCAGCGTTTAGCTCAATGATCGATACAGAATTGAGAACTTCAGCTCTGTTTATATAGGGGCGGTGAAATCCTAAACGATTAAAATTTCCAATCTTCAACCGCTCATCTCTTTAGGAAAGATTTTCTAATCTTTTAGGGAATCTTTCCTAAATCCCTGCGCATATCTTCTTGTAGATAATCCTCCAAATAGCTTCAACTCCGTTTAAGAAACCTTCGATTATCTTATTTGCTTAGTTATCTTCAAGCGCAAGTAATCTTCTCAACCGACTTGCATAATATCTTTAGTCCTAATCTGTTTTAGGAAACTGCTTCACTGTCTAACTTGTGGTACGTCGGTTGGAACAAGTTTCCAAATCTGAATTAGGAAACTTCCATCTTCTGTCCTTCCATATGCAACCGCCTTGATCTTCAACGGTCGACTGTGTTTCCTAATCTGAATTAGGAAACATTCCATCTGCTCCAACTTGTTTCAGGACAGTTGTCTCTGCTTGACTTGAACAACAGCTTGAACAACTACACTTTGTTTTGCCAAACTATATGCCATAAAACTAACAATATTTAAGGTCCGATTGGTTCGTTTGTAACCTTGATAAGACAAATTCCCTGTATTAGGAATTTAGGAAGAGATATATAAAGTTTGAAAGTTTTCTTGCCCGTATTATCAATATAAAAAAAGATAAACGAGAAATGGCAAATTGCTGGCTTTTCGTAATTGGAAAATCCAAACTCGTTTTGGGGTATTTGAGATAACTACTCGCGATTTCACTGAGTAAGAGGAAAACTCATGCATATATGGGTTCCCTAAAAAAGCATTTTGATTTCTAGAAAGTGATAGGTTCGTGGAAGTGCTGAATTCATAGTTGATGCTAACAGATATTGCTTGGAATTAGGATGTTCTTCTTATAAATTTTTTTTCCGAGGAAAAGGTGTATTTATATAAAGGAAAAACCAACAAGACTACAAACGACCCAACCAACCGACACAGCCTAAACAAGATAGGGTTACTGGGGCAACAAAGCCAAACACCCCACAAAAACAGAAACAACAGACTGCAAAGAAACGCTGGCACCACCAACAGAAACAACAGAGTACTCAGCAAAGAAACACTGGCACAACCAACAGAAACAACAGACTTCTAGCACAAGCACAAGCGCAAGACTCAAAACTAACTACTCAGCAGAAATGATAAACCTGTCAACAAGGAATTTGTATAAACAACCCCCTGTTTTTGACTTCTTTATAAGCTCCATCTTCATCCTTAGAATCTTCAATACAAAACTCCATATTTGTTCCTTGGTAATCGTTTCTTCACGAAAAATTCTGTAATTCCGAGCTTTCCAAGTCTCATAAGTAGAAACTGTAATAATGAAGAAAACCACCAATTTTTCAGTTTTGGATCTCCATTGTCTATTTTGCTACCACTGGACCACCTCCTCCCAATTATTCCATTGTGTTTGAATGCCCACCATCTCCAGAAATTAATAGATCGGTATGCGACCTCTACAATGAAAAAAATAAATGATTTACATTTTCAACCTCACTGTAACAGCAGCTACAATTCCTTTGGTCCTCTGACAAGCGTATTTTTACCCCTTTTTAGTTGTCAATTTATACGTTTTAGGGGTCAAGTTGCTGTCAAACAAAATTTATAACCTTGGTAAGCCAAGGGTCGATCCAAGGAACAGACGCGTGTGAATACTAGCTAACAAGCGACCTATTTAGCTATTCAGATTAAAAGAGGTTTTGTTTGTGATGAAATTTGCAATAATTAAATAACAGAAATTAAATATGCAGAAATTAAAGGTTGTGTTTTTATTAGAGAAAGAATTCCAAAATCCATACTTACCCGTGTTAACCCCGCTAATCATGCAATCATGTTACGTAAATTATTCATGCTATCGAATATGGAATCAAACCGAAATAACACTAGACAAGCCGCTCATCCACGGATCATTGTCTAGATTAATCTCAATTGTTGAACGCCGCCCATCCACGGATTATCAACGATCTCGATTTATTAAACTGAAGGTTTTCCTATTAATTCATGTAAACATGACCTAATATCAATTTCATGTAATCCGGTTAATACCTAGGACCCATCCATCTTTCGGTAATTAACCTAAATACGTTCTAGCAATGCAAACATACCCTTTGATGTAAATACTTGCATAGAACGATATAATTAAGCACACAATGAAACTGACTATTTGAATCGCATAAATAAAAAACTTTAATTGATCACATGAGAGTTAGGGTTACATAGCACGGGATCCGTAGGATCCCGGAATAAAAGAGACTACTCACTAGTCATGGTGATTAAACCAAAAACAGTGTATAGAGAAGGAAAGAATGAGTAAACCGTAAAGACGCGGTGGCTCGTTGAATTCCTCACGATGAAATCTTTGTCTCTTCTCCAAGCTAGGGTTTCTTTACTCCAAAATAATCACACGTATCTCATTCTGGTCATTGCCCTTTTATAGCCCAAACGATCAATTTCCAAAAAGGCACAGAAGACTTCCAATATTAAATTAGAGAAGTATTGAAAATTATGCCCGGAAGTGCCATGACTACCGTGACCTTCAGTGAGGGTCACGGCAGTCACGGCCTGCTTGAAACACACTGAGGCAAAAAGGTATCGTGGCTACCGTGATCTTCAGTGGGGGTCACGACAGTCACGGCCCTGTCCAAAACTTCCGTTTCCTTCTGATGAAAAATGCTACCGTGACTACCGTGACTCTAATGAGATGTCACGGTGGTCACGGCCCTTGGTTGATGCAAAAGTCTTTGTCGGCCATTTTCGTTGATCTTTTCCGTTCTTTCGACATCAAATAGAGACAATTTGTCGGGAGAACGAGTGTTATCCTTCACCGAATGTAGTAAATAATTAGTCAAAATATCGACTGATCAAAACACTCCACACTTAGGATTTGTTCATCCCGAACAAATGTCAAACAAATGGCAGAATAAATACATGTGTGATTGTAATGCTCAACGACCATGAGTTATAAGCTACCCACTCAAGTGACATGTGATCAATTCTAACTAAAAACGAAAATAACATAATAACTCACTGTCGTAGAGGACACGAATGCATTTAGCGTATGCATCAAGCCTTTAAACCCCTAGGCTGCCCTAGTAGGACGAGTATAGTCTCGTGAAGGTTTTCAGGAATGGGACTACCTACAAATCCTCTATACAACTAACTAACGTGCATGCATGAATGATGCTAAACAAGTCACAGTAAAGTCATGTCAATCCTCGGATTCATCGTGTTACCTCAACTTCAAGTCAAGCATCTTCATCAAAGTTTTCAGATAATCATAGATTATACGAGTTATGCGTTCAAACGGTCAATACACACGGCTAGCAATCGACTCATCACAAGTTCTAAATAGTTCTATAGCAACGTAGTAAGAACATGAATCGTTACACAAAGCATGCTCGCCATTCACCTATGCTATCTAGGGATAGTCCACGGGCTCCTGGCGCAAAGCTCATTCTCAAGTGCCAAGGACTGGGCAATGACCCGTAAGAGAAGAGGAGCTTGGCTTAAGAATTTTTCTGAGAAAAAGTACGAAAGTTTGCATCAAAAATTTCTGTGCAAGCACGGACGAACTTAGACAAACGTTAGTCTCTTTCTAAGGGTTGTCTATGTTCGTCCCAAGTTAGTTATCTAACGGTTGTCTAGGTTCGTCCCAAGTTAGTTATCTAACGGTTGACTAACTTGGGACAAACAAATACAAACCTTAGAATGAGACTAATGTTTGTCTATGTTTGTCCCAAGGTAGTCTCATTCTGAAGTTTGTCTATGTTCATCCCAAGTAAGTCTTTTTCTAAGGATAATCCTCGACAAACGTTAGAAAGAGACTAACTTGGGACGAACATAGACTAACATTAGAAAGAGACTAACTTGGATTAACATAGACAAACCTTAGAATGAAACTAATGTTTGTCTGTGTTTGTCCCAAGTTAGTCTCTTTCTAAGGACAATCCTAGAGAAACAATAGAAAGAGAGTAACTTGAGACGAACATAGACAAACCTTAGAATGAGACTAACATTTGTGTATGTTCGTCCCAAGTTAGTCTCATTCTTGCGTTTGTCTTTGTCCATCCAAAATTAGTCTCTTTCTAAACATGAACATAGAGAAACTTTAGTCTTATTCTAAGGGTTGTCTATGTTCGTCCCAAGTTAGTCTCACTCTAACGTTTGTCTATGTTCGTCCTTAGAATGAGACTAACTCGGGACGAACATAGACAAACCTTAGTACTTGGGAAGAACATAGACAAACCTTAGTTCTTGGGAATAACATAGACAAACCTTAGAATAAGACTATTGTTTGTCTTTGTTCGTCCCAAGTTAGTTTCTTTCTAAGGTTTGTCTAGGTTCGTCCTTAGAAAGAGACTAACATGGGACTAACATAGACAAACTTTAGTCTCATTCTAAGGTTTGTCTATGTTTGTAAAAAAGTTAGTCTCATTTTAAGGTTTGTCTAGGTTCGTCCCAAGTTAGCCTCATTCTATTGTTTGTCTATGTTAGTCCCAAGTTAGTCTCATTCTAAGGTTTGTCTTTGTTCATCCCAAGGGACTAACATAGACAAACCTTAGAAAGAGACTAACTTGGGACGAATGAAGACAAACGTTAGAATGAGACAAACTTGGGAGTAACATAGACAAACGTTAGTAAATTTGGGAATAACTTGGGACGAACAGAGACAAATGTTAGTCTCATTCTAACGTTTGTCTAGGATTGTATCCCAAGTTAGTTTCATTAGTAGGACAAACATAGACAAACGTTAGAATGAGACTAACGTAGGATGAACATAGACAAACCTTAGAATTACACTAACTTGGGACTAACATAGACGATCATTAGAATGAGACTAACTTGGGGAGAATGATAAGTTGAATTCTAGACAAACGTTAGAATGAGACTAACTTGGGACGAACATATACTAAACGTTAGTCTCATTCTAAAGTTTGTCCATGTTCATCCCACACTAGTCTCATTCTAACGTTTGTCTATGTTCGTCCTTAGAAAAAGACTAAGATGGGACGAACAAAGACAAACCTTAGAATGAGACTAACTTGGGACTAACATAGACAAATCTAAGTGCTGAAGCGTTAGAGGCTTGGCAATTACTCTCGGGAGATTGTAAGAGTAAGACAATCTATAGCTCTAAGCTTTTCAATAAGATTTGTTTCCCTTTAGGGCATGGGATGCCCCCAGAGTAAGTGGTTGCCGAACTGGATATTACATTGCGTGTCTCTGTATTATTCTATCACGGTGACTATTTAATAAGTGTTTGAGACATCGTTCGAACACCACCCAGGACCTAGTCTTGAACACACAATAGTATTTCAATTGGTATCAGATCAGACACTCGATATACTCAGTGTGATCCGGAGATTGTTCAAGATGAATTTGAAGGAAGGGCAGAGCACCAATCGTCCAATGCTACTTGAAGGATCAAACTATGGCTAGTGGAAGTCCAAGATGACAGCCTTTCTGAAATCTCCAGATGAAAAGGCTTGGAGAGTTGTCTTGGTTGGTTGGACCCAGTCTTTGAGGGCCAACCTTGAAGGAATTATGGTGATTAAACTTTTTTTTGGATCAATTTATGGTGATTAAACTTGAAGCGTCATGGACTGACGCACACAAAAAGGTGTATGTTGGGAATGCAAAGGCTATGAATGCCATTTTCTCTGGAGTGGATGATAATGTGTTCAAACTGATAGCTTACTGCGAAATTGCTAAAGAAGCATGGGATATTCTCAAGACAGCCTATGAGGGTACGGACAGTGAGTTTGACAGTGGGGAAGAGGAGGACGAGATTGTCAACCTCGTTGGATATGTCATCATTGTTGAAACCCTCAGTAAATCAAGTGAAGGTGAATACTCCAGCAAGCTGTCTGAACAGCCTATTGATGCCATCCCAGAAAGTAATGATGGAGAACTCACCCAGGAGACCTTGGCCGAAACATACAAAGAACTATATGAGAAATGGTTGATGGTGATGTATTTGAACAAGAATCCCACTGAGACTGTATCCAGCTGGACAAAAGAACAAGACAAATATGGCAGGAAGTTAAAGTCCTGATTGCTCAGAAGGTAGAACTCCAAGATGAAGTTGCTTCCCTGAAACATCAGATGATAAAAATAAATTGGGAGCGGGCATCTCTGCTCACACAGAAAGTAGAACTCCTAGGTGTTGTGTTCTCACTAAAAGTTAAGATATAGAAAAATGGAGAAACACATCCTAAAGGCTTGGTGGAGTGAAGAAGGAAAAATACAGAACTAGGTCGAAATGAAGGAATTAAGCAAAGTGGAGGCATTGGAACTGTAGATGATATCTGAGAGAGACAGCCATGCGATCACCATGGAGGAATTAAGAAAGTTCAAAAGGTCTGTGAAGATGCTAAACTCTAACTCCAAGAATCTAGATGCTATTCTGAAGTCCCAAAGAATGAAAGACGGACACAGAGGTCTCGGCTTCACTGGTGAAACCAATTCTAGCATGACAACTTTTGTGAAGGTAGAACACGCGGTGACACAGAAGCCTGGACAGAGGATGACCATGAATCAAGAGAAGGTCTTTGTTTACCGAAAGAAGACTCAGACTGCGACTTCACGAGTCAGACCAGGCACTGAATGGAGGAGAGACATTCGACCATATTGGTACTACTACCAGATGAGTCACATCAAACCAAAGTGCCGACAATTTCTCGCTGAGCGAAGGGCAATGGAGACCAAAATTAACCCTCGGATAAGATAGGTTTGGAAATCAAAGATCAGGAGGAAGTATGTCTGGTTGCCTTCAGCTCATTCAGTCACATGCAGAAAGACCGCTGGATCTTCGACAGTGGATGCTCGGTGCATATGACAGGTAACCTTAAGTATCTTATACACATCGGACCTATTAAGAAACGTCTGTTTGTTACATTTGGTGATAGAGGAAAGAACCAGTTGATCAGCTGTGGGATATTGAAGGTTTCGATCTACTTGCGCTCGAGGACATCCTCCTGGTGGAAGGATTGAAAATGAACCTTATTAACATTAGTCAATTGTGTGCTGGAGGTTACCATTAAAATTCACACATGATTCATGTCAAGTACTGGATAAGAACGGAGGCACACTGATGGAAGGAAACGAATCAGCAAACAACTGTTATCTTCTAGGTACAGATGGAGCAGTTGCTGCTGCTACCTACTTGACGAGGCAGACTAATGAAATGGAGTTGAGGCACAGACGATTGAAGCATCTAAATCTCAAAACCTTGAAGAAGATATCTACAACATGACTCTTTTGAGGAATGCCCTCAGTTAGAGGAGAAAAGGATGTCTTATGTGGAAAATGTCAGATTGGAAAGTAGACAAAAGCATCTCATCCCAAGACCACTTAGATCAACACCAGATGTCCACTAGAACTGGTGTGTATGGATTTGATGGGACCGATGCAGGTTGAGAGTTACGAAGGAAAGAAGTTTGTTCTGGTGTGTGTGGATAACTATACAAGATTCACCTGGACCAGATATCTACGTGACAAAACTGAAGCTCCGCAACGGTTGATTAATCTAGTAACTCTTTTGCAGAGGGAAAGAGAGGATAAAGGAGAAAACATGGTGTCTATAAGAAGTGATCATATTAAGAAGTTTGACAATATCACCTTGGCCATCTTTTATCCTGAGCAAGGAATAGCCCACCAATTTGCATCTCCCATCACTCCACAACAAAACGGTGTGGTGGAACGCAAGAATTGCACAATCCAAGAGATGGCCCGAGTTATGCTGCATGCCAATAAAGTTCCCCTCAAGTTCTGGGCTGAAGCAATGAATACAACATGCCAGATAATCAACCGAGTTACAGTTCGTAGTGGCACGGATAAGACCTGCTACGAACTATGGAAAGGAATGAAGCCAACTGTGAAATACTTACACATCTTTGGGAGTGAGTGCTACATTCTGAATGACTGAGAGTACATGCAGAGACTTGACCCGAATAGTGACAAAGGTATCTTCCTTGGGTACTCTCCTGACCGTCGTGCCTACCGTGTGACACAAACAAATAGGCTCAGTCATGGAGTCTATCAATGTCAAGGTCAAGGACGACATTAACGAGAGACCACTACCGGATGATGACTGAAACACCTCCTCAGACCCTGCTGACGGAGCCCACCGCACTGTCGTTAAGGTGCGGTGTTCTCTGTGCAAAAGCAAATTTATATTCCGCTACTCGTGACCTTACTACTGGGTAGCAAGTGGTAAGTAGGGCTCGAACCCAAGGGAATTAGGGGGATAGTCGTTCTTTGAGGGATTTGTACAGCGAGGGAGCGTGTTTTAGGTTGATTGAGGTTTTAGTGCGGAAAAGTAAGTGATTGGTTGGTTGGTTTTGGTTTTTAGTGCAGAAAAGTAAATGACAGAAAATGTAAATACTGAAAATAAAAGCGAAGACTTACAGCGGGTGATGCGTGATTGGCAAGTCCTCCGGAAGGTGAGCAGTTGATAGAGCAGTTTATACTAAGAAAGTAAATGCAGGTGGTGTTTAAATTTAAGGAAAGCATTCGGTTTCGGGGGCCTTGTATCATAGCCTGTTTATCATTGACTTTTAGGGATCCTACTAAGTATTCAAAAGTGTATCAAGGCCATTCCAAGCAATCGATTTACACACACTGTCTAGCCCATTTTAAGGTCGTAGAGCACTTGTTCTATTTAGACTAATACCCCATTCCAAGGTATATTAGCCTATGTGCATCCATTTGGTCAGTCATTCCCGAGCAACCAAATGGTGTTTGAGAGAGGTCAAACTCCTCAGATAAGCTTTGCCATTCCGAGCATCCACTTACCCGAGTATGTTTACGAACTTCCACGGAAGAGCTTTGCCATTCCAAGCATCCACTCAACCTTGGAAGTTCTGACCTAATATATGGCACATAGAACAAGTTTTGAATACAAAGAAAAAGCACTAAATTATAGTCTAAAACATTTTACAATACAAGTACACCCCTTCAACCGAATGAAGAGTTTAGCTACGAATATCCATAGAGGTGGATACCATAGCTAAGTACTTACAGTTTTTGAAAGACAGTAAGTAAGGGAAAGGGGTGAGTACTTCAAGAACCGACAAGAGTACTCAAGAATAGTAAAGACAAGCTTGAGTACTCAAGAACCGACAAGAGTACTCAAGACCGAACTATAATACTCAAGAACCAACAGGAGTATTATATATTTAAAACCAAAGCTTACAAAGTGCCAACTTTCTAGAGAGATAAGTGAAATATGGATTTGAGGATGCATTTACAAGTGAAGAAAGGCTTGTATTTATAGCAAAAAGGGGAGGAGATGGGTGGTGAGGATGAAAGCACATGGCAACATCTCCATGGAAGCTCCATGGAAGGTCATAGCCGCCGGTTGGAGGTAAGGGGAGGAGGAGAGCTTCCTCCATGGCTCACCTTCTCCAAAAGCCGCCGGTCATGGAGGGGAAGGAGGAGGTTTTATGTGAGTTTTGTGATGTTTTCACAAAACTATCGGTGTATTTTGGCCCCGGACTGACTTTGATTGCTCTTCGGTTTGATTTGTTTTGAGTGATTCCATGTCAGGATCTTGAGATTTCTTTAGTCGGCGTCTGATCTTGACCTCGGAATGACTCGTAACATCTTTTTTGCGTAAGAACTCCTCCTTAGCGTGTATTCTCTCTAGTCTCTAAAATGCCCTGTAGATAAATATCGGAACTAACAAGCAAACGTTAAATAGACAAACAGTCTAATTTAGTGGGTTTAACTGTGTTTTTGATTCGTATAATTATGGTCCATCACCTGCCTACAGAAGATACTGTTACAGGGGGAGTACCAGTTGAAGACAAGGAACTCTACTAATTCTGACGTAGATGATGACTCACTAGATGTGACACAAACAGCTGAATGAGTTATACAACCATCTAGGAGGATTACCAAGAATCATCCAATCACTAAAGTTATTGGAGAGCCATCAGAAGGGATGCATACTCGGGGGAAGGAAATGAATTATCGAGAGTTGGCAGCCTGCTCCTGCTTTCTATCGACAATAGAGCCAAATAATGTTAAGGAAGGGCTCCTTGATGAGTATTGGGTTCTGGCAATGCAGGAAGAACTGGAAGAATTCACCAGGAATGATGTGTGGGATTTGGTTACACGACCTGAAGAAGTTAACGTCATCGGAACTAAATCGATCTTCAAGAACAAGTCTGATGAGAATAGCAACATTACGAGAAACAAGGCCAGATTGGTAGCACATGGGTACACTCAGATCGAGGGCATTGACTTTGATGAAACATTTGCCCTTATAGCACGGCTGGAAGCCATCCGACTGCTCCTTGCCCTGTTCCAGATGGATGTGAAAAGTGCGTTCCTGAATGGCTTTTTGAACGAGGAAGTATTTGTTGCTCAACCCAAGGGATTTCAAGACCCACATCATCCTACTCATATGTACCGTCTGAAGAAGGCATTGTATGGCCTCAAACAAGCGCCCAGAGCATGGTATGAGCGTTTTGTGGTGTTTCTCATCCACCATGGCTATATGCGAGGGGGAGTAGATAAGGCACTATTTGTCAAGCACACAAGGTCAGATATTATTATCGCACAAATCTATGTTGACGATATAGTGTTTGGGTCCAGCACACAGAAGCTGGTTGACCAGTTTGTGGAACAGATGCAAAAGGAGTTCAAGATGAGCATGGTGGGAGAGATGAGTTACTTCCTTGGACTCCAGGTGAAACAGAAGGACGATGGCGTTTTCATCTCACAAAGCAAGTATGCCAAGAACCTCATCAAGAAGTTTGAGCTTGAAAAAGCTAGTCACAAGAGGACCCCAGCTGCTATGCATCTAAAGTTCACTAAAGACGATGTTGGAATGAATGTTGACCAAACGCTGTACAGGAGCATGATTGGAAGTCTCCTATATCTAACAGCCAGCAGACTGGATATTGCTTATGCAGTAGGAGTTTGTGCAAGATACTAGGCAAATCTGAAAGAAAGTCATCTGCTATAGGTCAAAAGGATCATCAAGTATGTCTGTGGAACTAGTGATTATGGCATATGGTACACCAAGGATACCAACCCATTGCTAGTTGGATACTGTGATGCAGGCTGGGCAGGAAACGCTGAAGACCGAAAGAGCACATTTGGAGGTTGTTTTTTCTTACGCAACAATTTGGTTTTCTGATTCAGTAAAAAGACAAATAACATTTCTCTTTCTACGGCCGACGTGGAATATATTGCTGTAGGGAGCTGCTACACTCAGTTACTCTGGACGAAGCGGATGCTGTCCGAACACGGAGTGGAACAAGAAGAAATGACCCTGGACTGTGACAATATGAATGCCATCAGCATTTCCAAAAACCCAGTACAGCACTCCAGGATGAAGCACATAGATATCAGACACCACTTCATCAGAGAGCTTGTAGAAAAAATGGTCATCACGTTGAAGCATGTGACAACCGACATACAACTCACTGACATCTGCACCAAGCCACTGGATGCGACTTAATTTGAGACACTCAGATCTTCACTGGGTCCATGTGTTGTCAACAACTAACTGTTCCAGGCAATGGTCAGTCAAGAGCAGGACTTCAGCAAAATAGTTGGACTGGCCCATCAAAGAAGGAAGCTGGAACAGATGGTACATGGTTGGAATTAAATATTGAATTCAAATATTTTGTGGGAAGTACAGAGGAGAGTGGTGATTAGAGAAATATCTCAAGAAATATACTCAAAATAGTTTGTGGGAAGTCCAGAAGACTCAAGATTTAGTAATCCTTCGTCAGTTGCCTAGTATCTCTGAAACCCTAGATTGACATATCGTCTCAAGATATAATATTTAAACAATGGTGAACACTCGAACTACCAAGAAATCAACTGTTGCTACTATTCCTGCTACTGAGCCGACCAACTCAAAGAAGGTGATGGAGAAATCGAGGACTCCTAACCCTAAAGAGAACAAGAAGGCGGCGTTAGCAGATACGGAGAAATCAACGGCATAGCCGTTCAAGGTACCTAAATCTAACCCTAAATCATCATCAACTGGAGAAAGCAAGTAGGCGACGAAGGAAAAGTAGCCGGCGGCTGAACCGCTCGTCAAAGAGGTAATCCCTAGTTCCCAATATCAAGTACATGTTCTCAAATTTGCAAATGTGCAAATGAGTGAGATATAGAACGAGTTGGGTAAAGCTTCAGTAGTTGATGAGGGTGAAAAAACTGGTGATATGAAGTCAAAGGAATTGAATACTGTGTTTGAGGTTTTGGGAAAGGATGAAGCCAGTAGAGCTAAGTTTGGGGTTTCTAATAAGAGGAAACTGTTGAATGCAAAAGTGCATGCCACCGGTTTTGTGTTAAAGATGTCGGGGCTTCGCAGGAAGGTCGTGCCTCAAAGAAGTGATACTCCCAGGAAGTATGCAGCGAAGATAAGTGCTATCAGAGAGTGGATGACCACTACGTCAAAGTCTGAGATTGATAGGCTTGTGAAGAGTTCTGGCAAAAGAAAGTTGGTACTGAGGGTCGAATTTGAGGAAGACACTGCCAATAGAAATAATGAGTTGTTGAACAAAGAGCAGGAGTCAAGAGGTGAAGCTGTTCCAAAGGAAGCTGACGAGGTGAAGTAACAAGCATCTGCAGATGGTCTCCCAATCAACTCAGGCTTATCAGAAGAGGACAGTGAACTTGAGGAGGTCTATAAACAAATTGATGAGGTGGTCCAAGCTTCTCATAATGAAAAGACAAGTGGAGTGTACGAAAAGAGGTCAGAGACAGCTAGTTGAAGAGCGAATCCATGTTGAACCAGAGGTCCAGAAAGAGGTGAAGCAGCCAGTGGACCACTATGTGGTGATGGGGGAAGTAGAACAGGATGCGCATGAGGAGAAAGTCTCACAGAGGGATGATCCGGAGTCCATTTCTTTGGCAGAGCAAAAAAGAAAGCAGAAGAAGAAGGTAAACATCCAGGAGTCTTCTCCTAAGGTAAACGTGACAGCACTGCCTTGTCGCGAGGCAATGTGTACAAATAAATTTATAAGTTCGATACTCGCGACTTCACTACTGGGTAGCAAGTAGTAAGTAGGGGTCGAACCCAAGAGAGTCAGTGTGGATTAGTTGTTCTTTTATGAAGCTTACACATAAATTAAAGTGCGATTGGGGTTGGGTTTGAGTGTGCTTTGAAAACTAAAAGTAAAGTGATGGAGCCCACTGCACTGTCGTTAAGGTGCAATGTTCTCTGTGCAAAATAAATTTATATTTTCCGCTACTCGCAACTACACTACTGGGTAGTAAGTGGTAAGTAGGGTCGAACCCAAGGGAATTAGAGGGATACGTTGTTCTTTAATGGATTTGTACAGGATGGGAGCGTTTTTTAGGTTGATTGAGATTTTAGCGTGATTAAATAAGCTATTGTTTGTGAAAGATTTTAGCTATTGTTTGTGAAAGATTTTAGCGTGATTAACTAAGATTTTAGCGTGATTAACTAAGCTTCCGTGAACTACCGGGCTTGCGCTGAGAGTTCAAGGCCCCGGCCGAACTCCCTCGATTATCCGGCCTCATGCCATGTCGTTCACTCGACACTTTAAAGGGAGTTCTAATCTTACCTTTTCTTAATATCATTTCCTTCTCGTAATTGTCTGCTTGCATGGCTTTTGAACTAAGTAGTGCTGAAAGGCACGCCTTCGTTCAAAAGTGTGGGGTGAGATCCGCATATGTACATAAATAACATGTTTTTTTTCTTTTTTAGTTTTATCTTTTTGAAAATATGAACTTAAGAATGTGAAAAAGATAAGTCATAATTCATGCATTAACCTTGTGAAAATTCAACTGTTTAAAAACTTAGAATGTAACTTCTCATTTGTCCCTTTGTGCTGAGATAAACTAGGGATGTGGAGTTGATAGAAATGCCCTAGAGAGGCTTGGCAAGCAATCGAAGGACTGAATTTCACTATATGGTTTACGAAGTCAGTGGAGGCTGCACTTTGGGTTTTTCAGTTGAGTCAAGAGTCAGCTCCTCCATGCAGTGTTTATGCATAAAAAATGAAGAAGGCGGGACGGGAATCAAACCGTCCTATCTCTAGTCAAAGTAGCAGGGAAAATAAATGAGCGACCCTCATTTTGACTCGCTTGAAATGGCAATGATGAGAGAGAGCGGGGAGGTATTTCCATATGCTCGCGGGCGATGATTGGACCTCCCAAGAAGGCTTGAGAAAATGGACTAGCAAGTCACAAAGAAGTGAAAGCTCGAAGAAGCAAATCAAGAGGCCAAATGACCAAAATTGTGAGGGTTTTAACCGAACAAAAATGAAGTACTCAAAAAAGTCAAATCAAAGGCCAAAGGCCGATTCACTACAAAAAGCTGTCCCTCGCCAAAAGAAGAAAGAAATCAAAAAGGCTCAACTCAACTGTGAAACCCGAACCAAATCACGTGCTAGAGAAAGCTACAAGGAAACCATATAGTGCGAGACAGTCCCGAGGTTGCAGTCCAGGAGCCTAAAAAGGGCTATCTCCCGAAACATCCAGAATAATTTGCATCTCGGCACGAAGGTACAAGTATCAAGTTTCTTCTATTTATTTACACAGTTCAATTTGGTAATAAGTAAGTAATGCATGAATTAGGAGTCTAGTACCACAATCTAATTTTCATATTTTAACAAACTTACTTAGAGTGTCGCCCTTTAATAGCATTGTTCGGGACGAACAACTAAAAGTGTGGGGTGATCTGATGGACCATAATTATACGAATCAAAAACACAGTAAAACCCACCAAATTAGACTGTTTGTCTATTTAACTTCTGCTTGTTAGTCCCGATATATTTCTACAGGGTATTTTGGACTCTAGAGAGAAAACACGCTAAGGAGAGGATTTTACGCTGAAAAGATGTTACGAGTCATTCCAAGGTCAAGATCAGACGCTGAATGAAGAAATCTCAAGATCCTGACATTGAATTACTCAAATCAAATCCAACCGAGGAACAACCAAAGTCAGACCGGAGCGAAATTGGACTGATAGTTTTGTGAAAAGACTGTACAAAACTACACGAAACTCATCCTTATCTCCAAGTGACCGGCGGCTTTGGGAAGAAGAGATGACTCATGGGTGGCCAAGGGAGGAAGCCTCCCCTCCATGGTGACCGGCCACCGGTGGCTTTCCCTTCCCCCACCAAGGTGACCGGCCACCGGTGGCTTTCCCTTCCCCCACCAATCATCGCCCGCGAGCATATGGAAATACCTCCCCGCTCTCTCTCATCATTGCCGTTTTGCGCGAGTCAAAATGAGGGTCGCTCATTTATTTTCCCTGCTACTTTGACTAGAGATAGGACGGTTTGATTCCCGTCCCGCCTTCTTCATTTTTTATGCATAAACACTGCATGGCGGAGCTGACTCTTGACTCAACTGAAAAACCCGAAGTGCAGCCTCCACTGACTTCGTAAACCATATAGTGAAATTCAGTCCTTCGATTGCTTGCCAAGCCTCTCTAGGGCATTTCTATCAACTCCACATCCCTAGTTTATCTCAGCACAAAGGGACAATGAGAAGTTACATTCTAAGTTTTTAAACAGTTGAATTTTCACAAGGTTAATGCATGAATTATGACTTATCTTTTTCACATTCTTAAGTTCATATTTTCAAAAAGATAAAACTAAAAAAGAAAAAAAACATGTTATTTATGTACATATGCGGATCTCACCCCACACTTTTGAACGAAGGCGTGCCTTTCAGCACTACTTAGTTCAAAAGCCATGCAAGCAGACAATTACGAGAAGGAAATGATATTAAGGAAAGGTAAGATTAGAACTCCCTTTAAAGTGTCGAGTGAACGACATGGCATGAGGCTGGATAATCGAGGGAGTTCGGCTGGGGCCTTGAACTCTCTGCGCAAGCCTGGTAGTTCACGGAAGCTGCCTGGCTGATCCGATCGTGCTCCACCTGGCTGATCCGATCGTGCTCCAAAAACCAATTCCTAAATAGTCAATTCATTCTATGCACCAAGTGGGTGAGAGCGACTTATTGATAAAAACTAAAAGACAGAAAATAAAAAGACAGAAAGTAAGATAGTGTCGGGTTACCTCCCGACCAGTGCACTTGTTTAACGTCGTTGGCTCGACAGTACCTTATTCCTGGATCACTGGTTGGGATCCCATGGGCGGCTCAGGTCGAATTTTGCCACAGTTCCTGTGTTGCTTCTTGCCTTGTCTTTCCTTGATTTCTTGTGAGACGATGTGCTTGGGTCCTGTTCCCGTTGTTCTGGTGATTTTTCCTTCCAACGTCTCTGAGAAGGCGAGGGACCCTTGACAACTAGTCTCTTGAACTGGGTTTTCTGGTGTTTAGGGCTGCCTTGTCCAGTCATGGAGAAAACATGCTCCATCGAGGAGTCATTCTGCTCAGGCCCTTTTCCCATTCTTCTTTCAGCCTCTTCAGGGATCACATAGTTTTCGGTGGTGTTTTGGACTTCTTCCGTTGTTGGTAATGCCTCGAGTTCCCATGAAGGTTCGTTGCTCCCGAAGCTTTCTATGTCTGATTCTTCCGACGGCTCGGGAGTATCTTCTTCGTCTGTCTCTGGTCCAGCCTCTTCCATCTGCATGCATCTGTCAGCTTGGGGTATTCGTTTTGTGGCTGCGGCCAGGTAATTTATGAGGTACCACATGTCTGCCATGGTTAAGTTCCTGGCTGATCTTCTCATTGCTTCGTTAATCCTCGTCAGATCATCGGCCTTCATCCTACGAAGAAAATTTTGAAGCAGAACTTTCTTCGTGAATCCATGGTGCGGGCAGCTTGAGACGATGGTGTCATAGCTCGTGTAGTATTCGTCCAAAGTCTCATCCCAGGATTGTTGCAGGCACATGATCTTCTCATGGGTTTGTTGTCGTAAGGATGGAGGGGAGAATTCTTCAGGAATGGAACGCAGAGGTCCACAAAATGTACTGCACTGCTAGCGGTTGATGTGTAATACCAGATCGTCGCAAAATCAGTTAGAGAGAATTTAAAGCATTTAAGCTTAAACTCCTCTAACATTTCATTATCAGGTTTTATGTGTTGAGAAATATGGTGAAAGTTTCGACAGTGTTGAACTGGGTCTTCTCCATCCGTACCTCCGAACAGAGGAAGGTATCCTGTTGTCCATGCATATGAAGGGGGTTGCGTCATGAGGACATGGGAGGGAAAGAACAACTTATCCGATGGCTAATTCCCCGGCAACGGCGCCAATTTGACGGAGCTCACTGCACTGTCGTTAAGGTGCAATGTTCTCTGTGCAAATAAATTTATATTTTCCGCTACTCGCGACTTCACTACTGGGTAGTAAGTAGTAAGTAGGGGTCGAACCCAAAGGAATTAGGGGGATACGTTGTTCTTTAAGGGATTTGTACAGCGAGGAAGCCTGTTGTAAGGTTGATTGAGATTTTAGCGGTTATGACTAAGTGACTTTTTTTGGTTGTTTTTGGTTTTGAGTGCGGAAAAGTAAATTACAGAAAAATAAATACTGAAAAGTACAAAGAAAGACTTACAGTGGGTGATGCGTGATTGGCGAGTCCTCCGGAAGATGAGCGGTTGAGGATTGCAGTTATACTAATATTAAAAGTAAATACAGGGGGGGTTTTGTAATCTAAAGAAAACATTCGGTTTCAGGGGCCTTGTATCATAGTTGTTTATCATCAACCGCTAATGATCATACTGAGTGTTCAAAGATGAATCGAGGCCATTTCTAAGCGCAAGACTTACAACATCGTTTAAAACACTTGTTCTACTTTAGACTAATTCCTCCTTTCGAAGTATCTTAGCCTTGTGTGCATCCACCTGATCTTTCAGTTACGATCGACCGAGTGGTGTTTTAGATAAGTCGAACTCCTCAGATAAGTTTTGCTTGTTACAGCTTCCACTTACCCGAGTATGTTCACGAATCCCCACGGAAGAGCTTTGCTTGTTACAGCTTCCACTCAACCTTGGAAATTCTGACTATATATGGCACATTGAACAAGTTTTGAACACAAAGCAGCATTAAGTGCAGGGCCTAAAACATTTTACAATACAAGTACACCCCTTTAACCGAATAAAGAGTTTAGCTACGAATATCCATAGAGGTGGATACCATAGCTAAATACTCAGGGGTTTTTGAAAACAGTAAGAGGAGAAGGGGTGGAATACTCAAGAACCAACAGGAGTATTCCTAATTCCTACTGAATACTCAAGAACCAACAGGAGTATTCTCTACAGTATTATAATACTCAAGAACCGACAGGAGTATTATAATTTCAAACCGTTATAATACTCAAGAACCAACAAGAGTATTATTTCAGTGACGATCAACCAAATGGTTTTTAAGAGAGGTCGAATTCCTCAGATAAGCTTTGCCCGTTAAAGCATCCACTTACCCGAGTATGTTCACGAACCCCACGGAAGAGCTTTGCCCGTTAAAGCATCCACTCAACCTTGGAAATTCTAACCTAATATGTGGCACATAGAACAAGTTTTGAACACAGAGAGGCACTAGGTGCAGGGTCTAAAACATTGTATGATACAAGTACACCCCTTCAACTGAATGAAGGGTTTAGCTACGAATATCCATAGAGGTGGATATCATAGCTAAGACAGTAAAGTAAAGAGAATACTCAAGAACCAACAGGAGTAAACTCAGGAACTACTAGAATACTCAAGAACCAACAGGAGTATTATAGATTGAAATAAGTGTTTACAAGAGTGGTGCCCTAATCTAGAGAGAAGTGAGAGCTTCTCTCACTAACTTATGGAATTGGAATGAGAATGGGATGTTATTACAAAGGGAAGGAGCATGGGTATTTATAGGCCATGAAGAGGAGGAGATGTGGAGGAGAAGCCACCACATGGCAAGATATCCATGGTGGAGAGCAAAGCCGTCGGCGATGTCATCAAGGGGAGGAAGCCGCCGGCCCATGTGGAGGAAGGGGAGTGGGCAAGGTGGCTTGACCTCCAAAAGCCGCCGGCTAGGTGGCATGAGGGGAGAGGATGTGAGTTTTGTGATCTCATTCCAAAAAGCCATCGGTCCTTTCAGCTTCGGACTGTCTCTGGTTGCTCTTCGGTTGGACTTGTTTTGAGTGATTCCATGTCAGGTTCATGATATTTCTTCAGTCAGCATCTGGTCGTGACTTGGAATGACTCGTAATTCATATTCAGCTTTAAACGTCCTCCTTAGCATGTATTCTCTCTAGACGTCAAAATACCCTGCAGATAAATATCGGAACTAACAAGCAAAAGTTAAATAGAAAAAGCGTCTAATTTAGTGGGTTTATCTGTGTTTATGATTCATACAATTATGGTCCATCAGATCACCCCACACTTTTAGTTGTTCGTCCCGAACAATGCTTTTCAAAGGGCGGCACACACTCTAAGTAAAATATGAAAGTGAGACTGTGGGACTTGATTTATCTTAATTCATGCATTACTTACTTATTACCAAACTAAACCGTGTAAATACTTAGAAGAAACTTGATATTTGTACCTTCGTGCCGAGATGCAAATTAATTTGGATGTTTTGGGAGATAGACCTTTTTAGGCTCCCGGACTGCATTCTTGGGATCGACTCGCACTATATGGTTTCCTTGTAGCTTTCTCTAGCACGTGATTCGGTTCGGGTTTCACTGAGTTGAGCACTTTGATTTCTTTTTGGCGAGGGACAGCTTTTGTAGTGAATCGGCCTTTGGCCTTTGATATTGAGTTGGAGTTTCTTCACTTTGTTTGGTTAAAACCTTCACAATTTTGGCCTTTGGCCATTGATTAGCTTCTTTGAGCTTTTGCTTCTTTGTGACTTGCTAGTCCATTTTCTCAGCCTTTTTGGGAGGTCCAATCGTCGCCCGCAAGCATATGGAAATACCTCCCCGCTCTTTCTCATCCTTGCCGTTTCGCGCGGGTCAAGATGAGGGTCGCTCATCTATTTTCCCGGCTACTAGGACTAGAGATAGGACGGTTTGATTCCCGTCCCGCCTTTTGCATAAACACTGCATGGCAGAGATGACTTCAATCTTTACTGAAACCCGAAGTGCAGCCTCCACTGACTTCAAAAACCATATAGTTTGATTCGATCCTTCGAGTGCTTGCCAAGCCTCTCTAGGGCAGTTTATGTCAACTCCACATCCCCTGTTTATCTCAGCACAAAGGGACAAATGAGAAGTTACATTCTAAGTTTTTAGACAGTTGAATTTTCACAAGGTAAATGCATGAATTTGGATCTATCCTTTTCACATTCTCAAGTTCATATTTTCAAAAAGATAATATTAAAGGAAAAGGAAAAAGAAAAAGAAAACATGTTTATGTACACAGGGGGTTCTCACCCCACACTTTTGAACGAAGGCGTGCTTTAGTTCAAAAGTCATGCAAATATATACAAGAGAAGGAAATGACATTAAGGAAAAGAGAAGAACTGAACTCCCTTTTACTGTGTTGTGTCGTGGAATGACATGCCTCCGAGCTGGATAATCGAGGGAGTTCGGCTGGGCCCTTGAACTCTCAGCACAGGCCCGGTAAATTCTCGGAAGCTGCCTGGCTGATCTGATCTTGCTCCAAAAATCGATTCCTACAAGGGGTCATTCTTTCTATACAAAAAGTGGGTGAGAGTGACTTACGGTAAAAACCAAATGACAGAAAATAAAATTACTGAAAGTAAGATAGGTGTCGGGTTACCTCCCGACCAGTGCACTTGTTTAACGTCGTTGGCTCGACACATGGGGATCACCAGTTGGGATCCCATGGGCGGCTCAGGTCAAATTTTGCCGCAGCTCCTGCGTTGATTCTAGCTTTGACTCTTCCTGATTTCTTGTGAGATGATGTGCTTGGGTTAGAACTCCATGGTTTTGGTGGTTTCTCCTTCCATTGTTTCTGAGGAGGCGAGGGACCTTTGACCATAGCTGCTGGTCTTGTCACTCTCTTGGTCTCTTTTGGTAGGTCAGAAATTTGTGTACTGAGTTCCGAGATAGGTACAATGTTTGGCGGTTTCCATTTTCCTGGGCGGCCATTATAATCATCGATGTAGAAATCTGAATTTTTGCCGCCAAATGTAAGTGATAACAAGCCCTTGCCCATGTCGATCAATGCCTTGGTGGCGTAGAGAAAAGGTCGTCCCAATATAAGCGTTGGAGGTCCGTCTTCGCTGTTCTCTTTTGTTTCTATTACATAAAAATCCGCAGCAACTACGAGCTCTCCTACATCGATTATTAGATCTTCAAGCATTCCAACCGGTTGGATACATGATTCGTCTCCCAACTCGATATTTGACCTTGGTGGTTTCAATGGGCCAAGCCCCAATAAGTAGTATAAGGAGTAAGGCATGGCGTTGACGGCAGCCCCAAGATCGATTAAGCACTTGTGAATTTGGGCTTCACCAATACCACAGGTGACTGTGAAGGCCCCTGGGTCCTTATCCCTTTCCGGTTGTGACTACTGATCTGAAGTGAGGGATCTTTCCATTATCGGGTCATTCTTCTCATCCTTTGGCTCTGGATTTGTATGATCAGGCCCTTTTAACTCCTGATCTTCTAGGTAAATATTTTGCACCGACGCATAGATGTTAGTTAGGGGGTCCCTCCTGGGACCATTAGAGTCCGAATTGTTATGGTCATTCCAGCCAGATGCTGGTATGTCAAAGTGTGTAATCGGTAGAGGTGTCATGTTAACCGTGAATGTATAACGTACATTGTCAGCATGCGTGACCCACGTTCTGTCATCATTGGGTCGGTCTTCTTCTTGATTCCAATCAGGCCGGTGCCTACGGGTGAAGTGTTTGTTGGTAAGTCTGTAAGTTGTGGATCGTGCTGTTTTTCCAGTGCTACCTTCATGTTTGACTTCCTTATCATGCTGATATTTGCCTTCGGGTTTTGGATGGTTTGTGAAGGTAGTCGGCCAGGTTCACTAGTGAGTGTTGACATTTCGGTGGCGAGCTGGGACATTTGTTTGGTCAATTCTGAAATTGCCCCGTCAGTTTTCGTTTGATATTGGTGTAACGAAGTCTCCAATTGATTTATGCTTCCTGCGAGCTCCTTCATTGTGTCATCGAGCGACTTGTTTGGTTCCTGCTGATTGTTCGGGCCGGCTTGGTACTGATTTGGTCCTCTTTGCTAATATTGGCCTGCTGATGGAGCGTTCTGGTTATACTGCCGGTGGGGGGTTGGTAGAATGACTGAGCTGGTTGTGTTTCCTTCTGAGGATAGTTGTTTTTATGCCAGCTTGGGTTGGTTGTTTGACCATACTATCTGTTTTGTCCGGCTCTGTCGTTGCTGTTGTTGTTGTATCCTGGGTATCCTCCCACTGCATTTATTTCTACCGGTTCCTCTTCTATTAATGTCGGGCATGTGTCAGTTTTGTGGTCCGTAGAACCACGAAATTCGCAAGGTTTTACTGGAACTGGATGTCTTCGTAGGACCTGAATCATCATCTCCTTTATTTGTCTCATCTCTTCTAGCATGGAGTTTACTGATGTCTCGGCTTGTGCTACGTTTTTTGTTCGGGAGAATTCATATTGGCGAGTAGTCTCCTCTCTAAACCGGGCATTTTCAGCAACGTTGGCGATGAGATCCCTTATGCCACTTAATGATAGATTCATCATGGATCCTCGAGCTGAGGCATCCATGAGCATTTTCTCTAAAGGTCTTAATCCATCAATGAGGTACTCGATGATGAGTTTCTCGGGCAGTCCAAGGGTACAACAACTTCTCTCCAGGTGACAGAGCCCACTGCACTGTCGTTAAGGTGCAATGTTCTCTGTACAAAATAAATTTATAATTTCCGCTACTCGCAACTACACTACTGGGTAGTAAGTGGTAAGTAGGGGTCGAACCTAAGGGAATTAGGGGGATACGTTGTTCTCTAAGGGATTTGTACAGGATGGGAGCGTTTTTTAGGTTTGATTGAGATTTTAGCGGTTATGACTAAGTGACTTTTTTGGTTGTTTTTGGTTTTGAGTGCGGAAAAGTAAATGACAGAAAAAGTAAATACTGAAAATACAAAGAAGACTTACAGCGGGTGATGCGTGATTGTCAAGTCCTCCGGCAGATGAGCGGTTGATGGTTGCAGTTGATCGAGCGATAAAAGTAAATACAGGGGGTTTTGTAATTCAAGGAAAACATTCAGTTTCAGGGGCCTTGTATCATGGCCTGTTTATTGTTTTAGTAACCCTTCTAAGTATTCAAACGTGTATCAAGGCCTTTTCCGGCGCTCGATTTGCCACACTGTCTAGTCTTTTGCAAAAGTGTTCGAAAGTGAATCAAGGCTATTTCAAGCACTCGACTTGCAACACTGTCTAATCTTTTGCAAAAAACGTAAAGCCCTTGTTCTACTTAGACTAGCACCCCATTTCAAGGTATACTAGTCTATGTGCACTCATTTTGGGTTGTCTTTTCCGATTTACCCAAAATGGTGTTTGAGAGAGATCAAACTCCTCAGATAAGCTTTGCCATTTCAAGCATCAACTTACCCGAGTATGTTTGCGAACTTCCACGGAAGAGCTTTGCCATTTCAAGCATCCACTCAACCTTGGAAGTTCTGATCTAATATATGGCACATAGAACAAGTTTTGAATACAGAGAAAAGAAACTAAAAGAATTAAAACATTTTATAATACAAGAACACCCCTTTAACCGAATAAAGAGTTTAGCTACGAATATCCATAGAGGTGGATACCTTAGCTAAATACTCGGGGGTTTTTGAAAACAGTAAGAGGAGAAGGGGTGGAATACTCAAGAACCAACAGGAGTATTTGATGGATGCACAGTCGTTATGTGCAAACGTCAAGAATAAATTTATAAGTCCGCTACTCGCGACTTAACTACTGGGTAGCAAGTGGTAAGTAGGGGTCAAACTCAAGGGAATCAGGGGAATAGATGTTCTTTGAGGGGGTTGTCCAGCGAGAGAGCGTGTTTTAGGTCGGTTGGTTGGTTTTAAAGCTACCAGCTAAGTGATTGATTGATTGGTTGGTTGGTTGGTTTTAATACTGGAAAGTAAATTACAGTTTATAATTAAAGAGAAATGTTCGGTTTCAGGGGCCTTGTATTATATCCTGTTTATCATTGACCTTTAGTGAATTATCTAAGTATTCAAAGATGAATCGAGGCCCTTTCGTAGCGCAAGACTTGCAACATCGTTTAAAGCAACACTTGTTCTAAGCAAAACTAATTCCTCCTTTCGAAGTATCTTAGCTGTAAGTGCATCCACATGATCTCCCAGTTACGTTATTGACCAAGTGGTGTTTTAGATAAGTCGAACTCCTCGATAAGTTTTGCTTGTGACAGCTTCCACTTACCGAGTATGATCATGAATTTCCACGGCAGAGCTTTGCTTGTGACAGCTTCCACTCAACCTTGGAAACTCTGACTTGATATATGGCACATAGAACAAGTTTTGAATACTAAGACTAGACACTAAGTTAATAGTCTTAAAACATTTTATAATACAAGTGCGCCCCTTCTACCGAACTACTAGTTTAGCTACTATTCATCGCGCTAAACATTATAACTAAGGAAATAAACAGTTGAATAAATACTATAAATAATACTTACAACCGTTGAAGCGCCAAGGGAGCTATCCTTTATTTCAAAAGCCAAACTTTACAAATACATAACTTAGAGAGAGAAGTGTTTTTTACAAGTGAGGGATGATTAAAATGAGGGGAGGAGCTCCTCCTTATATGGCCATGGGAGGAGGAGGAGATGGAGGCAAGTGTTGCATGGTGATTGGAGGAGAAAATGAAGGGAGGAGATGGCCACACATGGAGGAAGGAGAGGAGGAGGAAGGAGGAGGAAGGAGGAGGAGACATGTGGAGGAGGAGCAAAGCCGCCGGTCATGGTGGAGGAGAGCCGCCGGTTGCCGGTGGTGGAGGAGGAGGATGGGTGGCTTTGGCCACCTCTTGCCCAAGTGGCCGGTCACCTTGCCCAATGTGTGATTTTATACAGTTTTGTGCAGTCTTTTCACAAAACTGTCAATGTGTTTCTTCCCCGGGCTGTCTTGATTCCTCTCCTGATTCTTCTGATTAATTTATTACTAGTGCTTCAACGTCAGGATCCTTGATATTTCTTCAGTCGGCATATGATCTTGACCTTGGATTGACTCGTAACATCTTTTATGCTTAAAAAGCTCCTCTTTAGAGTGTATTCTCTCTAAGCTCTGAATTACCCTATAAAAATATATCTGAACTAACAAGCAAAAGTTAAATAGACAAAATGTCTAAATAAGGGGGTTATACTGTGTTTCTGATTTGTATAATTTTGGTCCATCAGATTACCCCACTCTTTTAGTTGTTCGTCCCGAACAATGCTATTCAAGGGCTGTACTCTAAGTTGGCTTTGAAATATGAAAATTAGACTGTGGTACTCGATCTATCCTAATTCATGCATTGCTTACTTATTACCAAATTAAACTGCGTAAATAAATAGAAGAAACTTAATACTTGTACCTCCGTGCTGAGATGCAAATTATATTGGATGTCTCGGGAGACAGCCCTTTTTAGGCTCCTGGACTGCAATCTTGGGATCGTCTCGCACTATATGGTTTTCTGGTAGCTTTCTCTAGCACGTGATTCGGTTCAGGTTTCAGTGGTTTGAGTACTTTGATTTTCTTTTGGCGAGGGACTGCTTTTGTAGTGAGTCGGCATTTGGCCTTTGTTTTGACTTTTTGAGTTCTTCACTTTTTATTCGGTTAAAACCTTCACAATTTTGGGCCTTTGGCCTCTTGATTTGCTTCATTGAGCTTTTCGCCTTTTTGTGACTGCTAGTCCATTTTCTCAAGCCTTTTTGGGAGGTCCAATCATCGCCCGCAAGCCTATGGAAATACCTCCCCGCTCTTCTCGTTTTTGCCGTTTTCGCGCGGGTCAAGGTGAGGGTCGCTCATCTATTTTCTCGGCTACTTTGACTGTCGTTTTCGCGCGGGTCAAGATGAGGGTCGTTCATCTATTTTCTCGGCTACTTTGACCGGAGATAGGACGGTCTGATTCCCGTCCTCGCCTTTTGCATTGCATGGCGGAGATGACTTCAATTTTCACTGAAACCCGAAGTGCAGCCTCCACTGACTTTGAAAACCATATAGTTTGATCTGATCCTTTGATTGCTTGCCAAGCCTCTCTAGGGCAGTTTATGTCAACTCCACATCCCTAGTTATCGCAGCACAAAGGACAAATGGAAAGTTACATTCTAAGTTTTTAAACAGTTGAATTTTCACAAGGTTAATGCATGAATTATGATTTATCTTTTTCACATTCTTAAGTTCATATTTTCAAAAAGATACTATTACTAAAAAAAGAAAAAACAGCAAGCATGTTATTTATGTACATAGGTGGTTCTCACCCCCCACTTTTGAACGAAGGCGTGCCTTAGTTCAAAAGTCATGCAAGCTTAAAACTAAATACTGAATTTAAATGACAGAAATTAAAGTGCGGAAAAGTAAGATAGTGTCAGGTTACCTCCCGACCAGTGCACTTGTTTAACGGTAGTAGTTGTCCCCGTAGTAGTCGTTGAAAGCGGGTTCTCTTCTTGGCATGTATCGAGGTTGAGGTTGTGGTCGTGGGGGATGGATAGGAAGTTGTACTGGACCAGCTGCATTTCGGTCCTCGGGTAATTCTTGGTTTCTTCTGACTGCTTCCCTATCACGAGCTCTTCTGTTTCTGATGAGTTGTTCCGGATCGTCGACGAATGGAAACGGTACCTCATCATTTTGATCGTACAGGTTTATTTCATCGTCATCCTGGTAGTCATGGTGACTTTCTTCGTGAGACATGGTTGTTTTGAAGCACGTAACGATTCAAAGAACTTTATCCGATGGCTGATTCCCCGGCAACGGCGCCAATTTTGATGGATGCACAGTCGTTATGTGCAAACGTCAAGAATAAATTTATAAGTCCGCTACTCGCGACTTAACTACTGGGTAGCAAGTGGTAAGTAGGGGTCGAACCCAAGGGAATCAGGGAAATAGATGTTCTTTGAGGGGGTTGTCCAACGAGAGAGCGTGTTTTAGGTCGGTTGGTTGGTTTTAAAGCTACCAGCTAAGTGATTGATTGATTGATTGGTTGGTTGGTTGGTTTTAATACTGGAAAGTAAATTACAGTTTATAATTAAAGAGAAATGTTCGGTTTCAGGGGCCTTGTATTATATCCTGTTTATCATTGACCTTTAGTGAATTATCTAAGTATTCAAAGATGAATCGAGGCCCTTTCGTAGCGCAAGACTTGCAACATCGTTTAAAGCAACACTTGTTCTAAGCAAAACTAATTCCTCCTTTCGAAGTATCTTAGCTGTAGGTGCATCCACTTGATCTCTCAGTTACGTTATTGACCAAGTGGTGTTTTAGATAAGTCGAACTCCTCGATAAGTTTTGCTTGTGACAGCTTCCACTTACCGAGTATGATCACGAATTTCCACGGCAGAGCTTTGCTTGTGACAGCTTCCACTCAACCTTGGAAACTCTGACTTGATATATGGCACATAGAACAAGTTTTGAATACTAAGACTAGACACTAAGTTAATAGTCTTAAAACATTTTATAATACAAGTGCGCCCCTTCTACCGAACTACTAGTTTAGCTACTATTCATCGCGCTAAACATTATAACTAAGGAAATAAACAGTTGAATAAATACTATAAATAATACTTACAACCGTTGAAGCGCCAAGGGAGCTATCCTTTATTTCCAAAGCCAAACTTTACAAATACATAACTTAGAGAGAGAAGTGTTTTTTACAAGTGAGGGATGATTAAAATGAGGGGAGCAGCTCCTCCTTATATAGCCATGGGAGGAGGAGGAGATGGAGGCAAATGTTGCATGGTGATTGGAGGAGAATGAAGGGAGGAGATGGCCACACATGGAGGAAGGAGAGGAGGAGGAAGGAGGAGGAGACATGTGGAGGAGGAGCAAAGCCGCCGGTCATGGTGGAGGAGAGCCGCCGGTTGCCGGTGGTGGAGGAGGAGGAGGGGTGGCTTTGGCCACCTCTTGCCCAAGTGGCCGGTCACCTTGCCCAATGTGTGATTTTATACAGTTTTGTGCAGTCTTTTCACAAAACTGTCAATGTGTTTCTTCCCCGGGCTGTCTTGATTCCTCTCCTGATTCTTCTGATTAATTTATTACTAGTGCTTCAACGTCAGGATCCTTGATATTTCTTCAGTCGGCATATGATCTTGACCTTGGATTGACTCGTAACATCTTTTATGCTTAAAAAGCTCCTCTTTAGAGTGTATTCTCTCTAAGCTCTGAATTACCCTGTAAAAATTTATCTGAACTAACAAGCAAAAGTTAAATAGACAAAATGTCTAAATAAGGGGGTTATACTGTGTTTCTGATTCGTATAATTTTGGTCCATCAGATTACCCCACACTTTTAGTTGTTCGTCCCGAACAATGCTATTCAAGGGCTGTACTCTAAGTTGGCTTTGAAATATGAAAATTAGACTGTGGTACTCGATCTATCCTAATTCATGCATTGCTTACTTATTACCAAATTAAACTGCGTAAATAAATAGAAGAAACTTAATACTTGTACCTCCGTGCTGAGATGCAAATTATATTGGATGTCTCGGGAGATAGCCCTTTTTAGGCTCCTGGACTGCAATCTTGGGATCGTCTCGCACTATATGGTTTTATGGTAGCTTTCTCTAGCACGTGATTCGGTTCAGGTTTCAGTGGTTTGAGTACTTTGATTTTCTTTTGGCGAGGGACTGCTTTTGTAGTGAGTCGGCATTTGGCCTTTGTTTTGACTTTTTGAGTTCTTCACTTTTTATTCGGTTAAAACCTTCACAATTTTGGGCCTTTGGCCTCTTGATTTGCTTCATTGAGCTTTTCGCCTTTTTGTGACTGCTAGTCCATTTTCTCAAGCCTTTTTGGGAGGTCCAATCATCGCCCGCAAGCCTATGGAAATACCTCCCCGCTCTTCTCGTTTTTGCCGTTTTTGCGCGGGTCAAGGTGAGGGTCGCTCATCTATTTTCTCGGCTACTTTGACTGTCGTTTTCGCGCGGGTCAAGATGAGGGTCGCTCATCTATTTTCTCGGCTACTTTGACCGGAGATAGGACGGTCTGATTCCCGTCCTCGCCTTTTGCATTGCATGGCGGAGATGACTTCAATTTTCACTGAAACCCGAAGTGCAGCCTCCACTGACTTCGAAAACCATATAGTTTGATCTGATCCTTTGATTGCTTGCCAAGCCTCTTTAGGGCAGTTTATGTCAACTCCACATCCCTAGTTATCTCAGCACAAAGGACAAATGGAAAGTTACATTCTAAGTTTTTAAACAGTTGAATTTTCACAAGGTTAATGCATGAATTATGATTTATCTTTTTCACATTCTTAAGTTCATATTTTCAAAAAGATACTATTACTAAAAAAAGAAAAAACAGCAAGCATGTTATTTATGTACATAGGTGGTTCTCACCCCCCACTTTTGAACGAAGGCGTGCCTTAGTTCAAAAGTCATGCAAGCTTAAAACTAAATACTGAATTTAAATGACAGAAATTAAAGTGCGGAAAAGTAAGATAGTGTCGGGTTACCTCCCGACCAGTGCACTTGTTTAACGTCGTTGGCTCGACAGTACCTCGTTGTGGATTACTGGTTTGGGTCCCATGGGTGGCTCAAGTCAAACTTCGCCACCGTTCCAGTGTTGCTTTTTCCTGACTTCTTGCTGGAGTAAGAGCTCCATGGTTTTGGTGTTTTCTCTTTCCATTGTTTCTGAGAAGGCGGGAGACCTTTGACCATAGCTGCTGGTCTTGATACTTTTTTGGTCTCTAATGACAGGTCGAAAAACTGTGCACCGTGATCTGAGATAGGTGTTATGTCTGGCGATTTCTTTGTGTCCGGGCGGCTCTTATTAATGTAGAAGTGTGCAATTTTACCGCCGAACTTAAGTGATAATGACCCCTTGCCCACATCGATTCTTGCTTTAGTGGCGTAGAGGAATGGTCTTCCCAATATTATTGTTGGTGGGTCGTCTTCGCAGGTTTCTTCTGTTGGTATCACATAGAAGTCTGTAGCAACGACAAGTTCTCCCACATGGAGTATTACATCTTCCAGTTCTCCAACCTAGCGGATGCATGATTTATCTCCTAGCTCGATATTTGATCGAGGTGGTTTCATTGGACCAAGTCCTAGTAGGTAATACAAGGAGGAAGGCATGGCGTTGACAGCAGCCCCAAGATCGACTAAGCATTTATGGATCTGGATTTCACCAATACCACAGGTGATTGTAAAGGCCCCAGGGTCTTTATTTCTTTCCGGTTGTGGCTCATGATATGAAGTGAGGGCTCTTTCTATTGTCGGACTATTCTGCCCACTCCCTGGCTTAGAATTTGCGTACTCGGACCCTTTAATATTTTGCTTCGAAGCAATAATATTAGTTGGGGAGTCCCAACCAGATGCTGGTATGTCAAAGTGTGTGATCGGCGACGGTGTTATGCAAACAGTAAACGCATACCGTCCATTGTCAGCATGCGTAACCCATGTTTTGCCATCATTGGGTCGGTCTTCTTCTTGATTCCAATCAGGTCGACTCCTACGATTGAAGTGATTGTTTGTAAGTCTGTAGGTTGGGGACCGTGCTACTTCTCCTAGAGTAACCTTCATGTTTGACCTCCTTATCATGCTTATGTTCGCCTTAGGATTTTGGACGGTCTGTGAAGGAAGTCTGCCAGGTTCAGTAGTGAGTGTTGACATTGCGGTGACGAGCTGGGACATTTGCTTGGTCAATTCTGAAATTGCCCCGTCAGTTTTTGCCTGGTACTGGTGTAGTGAAGTACCCAATTGATTAATGTTTCCTGTGAGCTCCTTCATCGTGTCATTGAGCGACTTGCTTGGTTCCTGCTGATTGCTCAGGCTGGCTTGGTACTGATTTGGCCCTTTTTGGTGATATTGGCTTGCCGATGGAGCGTTCTGGTGATATTGTCGGTGGGGTGGTTGATAGAATGACTGCGCTAGTTGAGGGACAGCTGGTTGTGTCTCCGTCTGAGGATAGCTGTTGTTGTTACGCCAGCCTGGGTTGGATGTTTGACCGTACTGTCTGTTTTGTCCAGCTCTGTCGTTGTTGTTGTTGTGTCCTTGATATCCTCCCACTATATTCACTTCCGCCGGTTCTTCTTCTATCAGTGTTGGGCATGCATCAGTTTTGTGGTCTGTAGAACCACAGAACTCGCAAGGTTTTACCGGAACTGGCTGTCTACGTATGATCTCAGTCATCATCTCCTTTAACTGTTTCATCTCTTCAGTTATGGAGTTTACTGATGCCTCGGCTTGTGCTACCCTTTTTGATCGAGAGAATTCATCTTGGCGAGTGGTCTCCTCTCTAAATCGAGCTTTTTCAGCAACGTTGGCGATGAGATTTCTGATGCCACTCAATGATAGATTCATCATGGACCCACCCACTGAGGCATCCAAGAGCATTTTGTCTAATGGTCTTAATCCATCAATGAGGTACTCGATGACGAGTTTCTCGGGCAGTCCAAGGGTACAGCAGCTCCTTTCTAGGTGATTGAACTTTTCCAGGTAATCGTACATGGTTTCATTGGGACCTTGTTTGATTTCCTGCAGTTGCTTCCTTACTTGCATTGCTCTTCCAGCCGGATAGTATTTGTCTAAGAATTTCTTCTGCATCTGAGCCCATGTTCTGATGCTTCCGGAAGGCAATGAAAGGAACCACTCGCTTGCCGAGTCTATTAGGGAAAAATATAACGCCTTTAACTTGAAGTCGTCCATATTCACTCGATTGGGCTTTAGATTCTGGCAAATGCTATGTAGGCGTTGGAGGTGAGTTGTGGCAGATTCTCCTTGAGATCCTGAGAATTTTGGCAGGCTGTGCGCCACTGATGCGTTGATGGTTATGTTTTCTAATTCAGGGTTCTCATAGATGCACCACGGCTGTGTCTCGAAATTAGGGGCATTTAACTCGCCCATAGTTGGTTCACGGTAGTAGTTGTCCCCGTAGTAGTCGTTGAAAGCGGGTTCTCTTCTTGGCATGTATCGAGGTTGAGGTTGTGGTCGTGGGGGATGGATAGGAGGTTGTACTGGACCAGCTGCATTTCGGTCCTCGGGTAATTCTTGGTTTCTTCTGACTGCTTCCCTATCACGAGCTCTTCTGTTTCTGATGAGTTGTTCCGGATCGTCGACGAATGGAAACGGTACCTCATCATTTTGATCGTACAGGTTTATTTCTTCGTCATCCTGGTAGTCATGGTGACTTTCTTCGCGAGACATGGTTGTTTTGAAGCACGTAACGATTCAAAGAACTTTATCCGATGGCTGATTCCCTGGCAACGACGCCAATTTTGATGGATGCACAGTCGTTATGTGCAAACGTCAAGAATAAATTTATAAGTCCGCTACTCGCGACTTAACTACTGGGTAGCAAGTGGTAAGTAGGGGTCGAACCCAATGGAATCAGGGAAATAGATGTTCTTTGAGGGGGTTGTCCAGCGAGAGAGCGTGTTTTAGGTCGGTTGGTTGGTTTTAAAGCTACCAGCTAAATGATTGATTGATTGATTGATTGATTGGTTGGTTGGTTGGTTTTAATACTGGAAAGTAAATTACAGTTTATAATTAAAGAGAAATGTTCGGTTTCAGGGGCCTTGTATTATATCCTGTTTATCATTGACCTTTAGTGAATTATCTAAGTATTCAAAGATGAATCGAGGCCCTTTCGTAGCGCAAGACTTGCAACATCGTTTAAAGCAACACTTGTTCTAAGCAAAACTAATTCCTCCTTTCGAAGTATCTTAGCTGTAAGTGCATCCACTTGATCTCTCAGTTACGTTATTGACCAAGTGGTGTTTTAGATAAGTCGAACTCCTCGATAAGTTTTGCTTGTGACAGCTTCCACTTACCGAGTATGATCATGAATTTCCACGGCAGAGCTTTGCTTGTGACAGCTTCCACTCAACCTTGGAAACTCTGACTTGATATATGGCACATAGAACAAGTTTTGAATACTAAGACTAGACACTAAGTTAATAGTCTTAAAACATTTTATAATACAAGTGCGCCCCTTCTACCGAACTACTAGTTTAGCTACTATTCATCGCGCTAAACATTATAACTAAGGAAATAAACAGTTGAATAAATACTATAAATAATACTTACAATCGTTGAAGCGCCAAGGGAGCTATCCTTTATTTCCAAAGCCAAACTTTACAAATACATAACTTAGAGAGAGAAGTGTTTTTTACAAGTGAGGGATGATTAAAATGAGGGGAGGAGCTCCTCCTTATATAGCCATGGGAGGAGGAGGAGATGGAGGCAAGTGTTGCATGGTGATTGGAGGAGAAAATGAAGGGAGGAGATGGCCACACATGGAGGAAGGAGAGGAGGAGGAAGGAGGAGGAGACATGTGGAGGAGGAGCAAAGCCGCCGGTCATGGTGGAGGAGAGCCGCCGGTTGCCGGTGGTGGAGGAGGAGGAGGGGTGGCTTTGGCCACCTCTTGCCCAAGTGGCCGGTCACCTTGCCCAATGTATGATTTTATACAGTTTTGTGCTGTCTTTTCACAAAACTGTCAATGTGTTTCTTCCCCGGGCTGTCTTGATTCCTCTCCTGATTCTTCTGATTAATTTATTACGAGTGCTTCAACGTCAGGATCCTTGATATTTCTTCAGTCGGCATATGATCTTGACCTTGGATTGACTCGTAACATCTTTTATGCTTAAAAAGCTCCTCTTTAGAGTGTATTCTCTCTAAGCTCTGAATTACCCTGTAAAAATATATCTGAACTAACAAGCAAAAGTTAAATAGACAAAATGTCTAAATAAGGGGGTTATACTGTGTTTCTGATTCGTATAATTTTGGTCCATCAGTATTCCTAATTCCTACTGAATACTCAAGAACCAACAGGAGTATTCTCTACAGTATTATAATACTCAAGAACCGACATGAGTATTATAATTTCAAACCGTTATAATACTCAAGAACCAACAAGAGTATTATTTCATAAACCAAACTTACAAAGTAACAAACTTAGAGAGAGAAGTGAAATATGATTTTGGGATGATACAAATGAGAGGTGAAGCTCTCCTTTTATAGCCAAAGGGGAGGAGGATGGAGGGTGGAGATGGTGGCATGTGGTGTTGCATCCAAGGGTGGAGGAGGAGGAGATGAAGATGTGGTGGAGGAGCCACCACATGTCACATTCCCATGGCTCAAAAAGGAGCCGTGACAGACCACTCGTCGTTAAAGCGATTTGTGCAAATAAATTTTTAAGTCCGCTACTCGCGACTTAACTACTGGGTAGCAAGTGGTAAGTAGGGGTCGAACCCAAGGGAGTCAGTGTGGATTAATTGTTCTTTGAGGGGGTTATCCAGCGAGAGAGCGTGTTTTAGGTCGGTTGGTTGGTTTTAAAGCTACCAGCTAAGTGATTGATTGATTGATTGGTTGGTTGGTTGGTTTTAGTACTGGAAAGTAAATTACAATTTATAATTAAAGGGAAAGCGTTCGGTTTCAGGGGCCTTGTATTATATCCTGTTTATCATTGACCTTTAGTGACTCTACTAAGTATTCAAACGGTGTATCAAGGCCATTCCAAGCACTCGATTTGCGTACACTGTCTAGCCTATTCCAAGGACATAGAGCACTTATTCTATTTAGACTAATACTACATTTTCGGTTATATTAGCCTATGTGCATATATTTGATCAATCATTCCCGATCAACCAAATGGTGTTTAAGATAAGTCAAACTTCTCAGATAAGCTTTGCCATTCCAAGCATCCACTTATCCGTACAGGTTTACGAACCCCGCTGTAGAGTTTTGCCATTCCAAGCATCCACTCTACCTTGGACGTTCTAACCGAATATATGGCACATAGAATAAGTTTTGAATACTAAGGAGAGACGCTAAGTTAATAGTCTAAAACATTTTATAATACAAGTGCGCCCCTTAGACCGAACTACTAGTTTAGCTACTATTCATCGCGCTAAACATTATAATTAAGGAAATAAAAACAGTTGAATAAATACTAGAAATAATACTTACAACCGTTGAAGCGCCAAGGGAGCTATCCTTTATTTCCAAAGCCAAACTTACAATTACAATCTTAGAGAGAGAAGTGAATATTGATTTTGGGATGATGAAAATGAGGGGAGGAGCTCCTCCTTATATAGCCATGGGAGGAGGAGGAGATGGCCACAAGTGTCCCATGGTGATTGGAGGAGAAAATGGATGGAGGAGATGGCCAACACATGGAGGAAGGAGAGGAGGAGCAAGGAGGAGCCGCCACCTATGGAGGAGCAAAAGCCGCCGGTCATGGTGGAGGAGAGCCGCTGGTAGCCGGTGGTGGAGGAGGAGGAGGGGTGGCTTTGGCCACCTCTTGCCCAAGTGGCCGGTCACTTTGCCCATGTGTGAGTTTTGTACAGTTTTGTGCAATCTTTTCACAAAACTGTCAATGTGTTTCTTCCCCGGACTGTCTTGATTCCTCTCCTGATTCTTCTGATTAATTTGTTATGAGTGATTCAACGTCAGGATCCTTGATATTTCTTCAGTCGGCATATGATCTTGACCTTGGATTGACTCGTAACATCTTTTCTGCTTTAAAAGCTCCTCTTTAATGTGTATTTTCTCTAAGCTCTGAATTACCCTGCAAAAATATATCTGAACTAACAAGCAAAAGTTAAATAGACAAAATGTCTGTAGAGAATACTCCTGTTGGTTCTTGAGTATTCAGTAGGAATTAGGAATACTCCTGTTGGTTCTTGAGTATTCCACCCCTTTCCCTCTTACTGTTTTCAAAAACCCCCGAGTATTTAGCTATGGTATCCATCTCTATGGATATTCGTAGCTAAACTCTTTATTCGGTGGAAGGTATTTTCTTGTATTATATAATGTTGTAATATCTTTTAGTTTCATTTCTTTGTATTCAAAACTTGTTCTATGTGCCATTTATAGTCAGAATTTCCAAGGTTGAGTGGATGCTACGAAAGGGCAAAACTCTTCCGTGGGGATTCGTGAACATACTCGGGTAAGTGGATGCTACGAAAGGGCAAAGCTTATCTGAGAAGTTCGACTCATCTAAAACACCACTTGGTCAATCGTAACTGTGAGATCAAGTGGATGCACAAAAGGCTAAGATACTTCGAAAGGAGGAATTAGTCTGAAATAGAACAAGGGTTGCTTTAAACGATGTTGCAAGTCTTGCGCTACGAAAGGGCCTCGATTCATCTTTGAATACTTAGAAAAGTTACTAACAGTTTATTATATACATGTTATAATACAAGAGTACCTGAAACCGAATGCTTTTCTTTACTGTTAAACTGCAATCACCAACTGCTGATCTACCGGAGGAATTACAATCACGCATCACCCACTGTAAGTCTTCTTTGTATTTACAGCATTTTAATTTCTGTATTTACTTTTCCGCAATCAAAACCAAAAACCCCCAAAAAATCACGTAGTTAATTGGAGCGCTAAAATCTCAATCAACCATAAAACACGCTCCCCCCAGTTCAATCACCCTAAAAGAATAGCCTATTCCCCTAATTCCCTTGGGTTCGACCCCTACTTACCACTTACTACCCAGTAGTGTAGTCACAAGTAGCGGATATTATAAATTTATTTGTACAGAGGACACTGCACCTTAACGACAGTGCGGTGGCCCTCCGTCAGATATCATAGCTAAGTACTGAGTAAAGTAAAGGTTTTGAAAGATAGGAAAGTAAAGGTTTTTGGAAATTAAGACAAGGAAAGTAAAGGGGAGAATACTCAAGAACCAACAGGAGTAAACTCAAGAACAACGAAAAGTAAAGGAAATGCTTGAATACTTCAAGAACCGACAAGAGTACTCAAGAACAAACTTGGAGCTTTTGATTCAAAGTAAAGTGTTTACATGGATTGTGCCCAAACTTTAGAGAGATAAGTAACAAGTGACTATGGATCTTTGCACACAAAATGGGATGATTTACAAAGGGAAGGGAAGTGTGGTATTTATAGGCAAGGGAAGAGGAGGAGATGTGGAGGAGAAGAGAACACATGTCACATGGGGGGTGGAAGAGCTCAAAGCCGCGGGGCAAGGTGGCAAGGCTCAAAGAGCCGCCGGCCACATGTGGCTTCTTCTCCATGGCTAGCCGCCCATGTGGTGAGGAGGAGGAGAAGTTGAGTGGATTGAGATCTTTTCTTCCCAAAAGCCATCGGTTGGCATGTGACTCCGGTTAGTCTTCGGTTGCTCTTTGGTTGCCCTTTGGTTGCTCCTTTGGTTGCTCCTTAGTTGACATCAAAAGATGAGGAACTTAGACTTGGCATTTCACTTGTGTTCTTGATCTTTGTTGGAATAAGTCATTGGGACTTAGTTGTGGCTTGATCGGAGTATTGTCGGAGTATGGCCAGTTCTGACTTGTAATCCACTTTTAGCGTTAAGAACTCCATTTTAGCTTGTTTCGTCATTACTCCTTGAAATAGCCTGTAGAACAAAAGTGAAACTAACAAGTAAAAGTTGTCAAGATAAAGCATCCAATTTGGTGGGTTTAGCTGTCTTAATGAATCATATAAATATGGTCCATCAACAACTTACTCTAAAACTTGAACCTATGAATTGAAAGAGCTAGGGAATGGATTTGGTATAGAGAAAATGATTCATATCTTAATCATGAAAGTGAACCTTAGGATATGAATGCTTGACTAGGATTGGATGTTTAATTCATTGGACTTGGTCATTAAGCAAATCATCAATTAATCCCAACAAATGGTGTTAAATTCATGTTCACTAAACTCTTCATATATGACATGTAACTAAGTGTTTGATGAAATGTCTAAGTTACATGTCAATCTTAAAACTTGACCTAAGTATTGATGGACCTTAAGGAGGTTTGGATGTAGTGAATATGATCATATCTAGATTTTACGACGGTAAATGCATAGATATGAAGTGAACTAGTACTATATGCCTACGGTATTTATCATCTAGGGAGACGTTCCAAAGATGATAAAGGCTATAGAGTGAACCAGCAATCTCAATGGAGTGAGGTTCAAGTTAAGAAGGCGCGCAACCTACATCAATCAGCCAACATGGAGAATCATGCACTACTTGGAAGCCATTGTGATCAATGTGCGGGAGGATGAAGGAACGACGATCACTACCGAGGACTTGGACATCCTAGTTGCCATCTATGAGAGGGCTCTCATTGACTGGTATGGAATATTCTGCCAGCGATTCAAGGCATACACCGAAAACCGAACACCATTATATCCGGCAATGATAGGAGGAGCCCTCATCACCAAGATTGCAATGGGATTAGACCTCACGTTTGGCCACGATGGATGCAAGACCCCAAGGAAGATGCTAGTGAACTTCAGGTATGAAGCAACTGGTCATTCAAATATCCTCAAGAAGAAAGAAGAAGAAGAAGAGGGAGACGATGACTACGAGAGCGAGGAGTGATTGTTGTCCAATGTGCCACCAACCTGTAGTCGTATTTATGCTGAGTTGTTTTAGTTTTTGAATGTTGAAATTGAAGATAAGTCTTCAGATCAGAAGCTAACTCAGTACGACTCATGGATGGAAAATAAGAGATTGAGAATGTTTTGTCCTTTTGCTCAAACAGATTTATCGGTTAAATCCCACTTTTGATCATTGGCTACCTAATAAAAATTATTGCAAGGAACATTGACATTCAGACACTTATGGATGAGGATTTGGACTCTTTGGACCAGCACTTATGGAGTGGGTACTACAAGGAATGAGGGGAGTCCCTTTTGCGCCATTGCCTTATTTAATTTATTGTATTCGTTTAGGGACTAAGCTCGTTCACAATTCATGCCATGATTTTGAGATAGGAACTTGCAACTGTGTGATTGTTCCCTACTATTGGAGTGACTATTTTTTGCTTGTGACTTCTAACATAACTTCTATGAATCCCACCTAGACTCTACTTAATTCGTCCACTTGAAAACCTAAAGTAGAATTAGCTCTAATGATCACACATTCCCTTAAATCAATGTTTTTGCTATCTCATGCCTACCCTGTGATCTACGTTTTTTTCCATGTATGTTTTGAGCATTGGGTGAAACAAACTTCTTTGCATTAAAACTAGCCTTGCAGTCGTTCTAGGAAGACTCTTGCCCTTCACTTTACACTCTGTTCACAGTCGTATCTCACACATTACACATTCACCTAAAGGATGTTGTCAAGTTTTAAGTGTGGAGTTCAAAGAGGGAGAAAAATAGGCCCCATTAAAAACATTTTATATTGTATAAGAGGGTGAAAATGATTAATCCCGACAAAAAACTTTGCCTCAAGAAGAAGTTTTGTTCTTCAAAGGTACAACTGCAAAGGGTTAGTAAGAAAAGTTCCTCCTTGAAAACAGTTGTTGGCCAAAGGCCAAATAAAATGCACTTCACTCTTACTAACATGGCTTTTCATCATTCTTCACACGTGTGATTGCATCATACACTGGTGTGCTAAGGAGTCGGGTCGTAGGGAACCCCATTGAACGATTGCTGCTTAGTTGTAATGGCTATTTTTAAACCACATTCTGTCAAACTCCGCTTTCCTTATAATTAATAATTGAAAGTCTAAAGCTTCGAAACAAGTTGAGTCGCCAGCCAATGGACTAGTCCTTTACTAGCATGGTGGCGTGCCGACACACAACTGTTAGCCGAAGGCCATGCGCAAAATGTCATACCATGATAAAAAATAGAGACTTGGGTTAGACTCCCGATAGCATTAAGACTCACATTGACTGAATGTGCGGCCTCATGTGACCTTAAGTGGCTCAAGGTTCTTCCTGTTGAAAGTGATTGGAGTGAGAATATGGGATGTTAAGTTGTTTGAATGATTCTAGCTTTGATAGTGTATACTCATATCAGGAAAACTCTCACGAGACTAAAACTTGTCCCTTAGGACAGTCTAGGGGTTTAAGGCTTAGTGCATATGTTAAATGCACTCGTGACACCTACGAAAAGTAGTTAGGAGTAGATTTATTCTTCTAGTTGTAACTACATGTCAGAATAGCTAGAATAAGTACTTGTTCCTTGCAACATTCTCTGATTGTTTGCTCAGGACGATCAAACTTTAAGTGTGGAGTATTTTTATAATTCGAATTCTTCAGTCATATATCTCTACTTCTCTTTAAGGTTTTGATCAGGTCCACTATGATTTTGATGCCTATTAACACCTCTTTTGATCTCTTAGGGACAATATTTGCTAAGCATTGCTCTCAGTTCTCAGAAGCAAAATTAAGTTGAAATCTTCCCCTAGTAGATGAGATGTTGTTCTGGTCGAGATCCAGAGCAAATCCTAAAACAACTTATGCGCTAAAACAAGTAGTACGGAAATAAAAACGACACGCAAAGTTGTTACCCTGTTCGGCGTTAACGAGCCTACGTCTGGGGGGCGTTCTCTAGCCCGGTGGACAGCAATTCACTATTATTGAGTATTGCGAGTACAGGGTTTACCGTTTACAGAATCCCTCTTAAACAACCGGAGCCTTGGACACTCTAGTAATTGCAATCTAGGTCTCCCCCTAGATCTTTGCTCCCGCTCCGTATCCACCAGGATGATTCATTGAAAGAATCAGCGCCTTCTCCCGAAAGCGCAGTAACAGAACTTCAGTGCGTGAACCTTCAGCTTCGTCCTTCGATCAATCTGTTGAGCACCAATGCAGATTGATTCGAGTGCCTTCGAGTAACCAGTGACGGTTAGTTCTCCAGCCGATTACGTGCGTCGTGAATAACCAGTTACGATTTGTTCACCGCCGTTTGCCTCCTCCTCCCTTCAATGATTATGAGCGTGATTAATATCTCCGTAAGTGCTAACTAATACCTAAGCATTAGCCTTACTTATATAGACGATGGAAACCCTAGATCGAATAGGATTTCTAAGCTAAACCGCCTCTATCTATTAGGAAATCTTTCCTAATCTTTTGCGCATATTTCTTGAAGATAATTGGCAGGCTGTCGTTGTGACCTGCAAATTTACATTTATATTTTCCACTACTCTAGTGGTTCACTACAGGTAGCAAACGGTAAGTAGGGGTCGAACCCAAGGGAGTTAAGGTAGTAAACAGTTGTTCTTATGAAAGCAAAAAATAAAGTAAAGACATTTGGAGTTTTTGGTTGTTTTTAGTGCTGAAATGAAAGTACTGAAAGTAAATGACTGAAAAGTAAAGGTGCTTGAAGGACCAAGACTTGACTGAAAGTAAATGTGCTGGAAAGTAAAGTGCTTAAAAGTAAAGTACTGAAAAGTAAAGTACTGAAAATAAAGGTGCTTGAAGGACAAGTCTTACGGAAAGTAAAGCAGTTGATATAAGGCTGAAAGTAAATGTGCAAGAAAAGTAAAGGGAAAGTAACTTTTTGCGAGAGATATTCAGTCTAGGGTCTCAAACTTGTGATACTTCCATCATAGACTTCAAACGATCTCTTTTACAATTCCATGTGTGATTATCCCGACAAAGGTGATAATCCAAATACCCCGACAAAGGTGGTAACCACACCCTTAACTTGTCAAGAGTGTTATGTGGTTGTCCCGACAAAGGTGACAACCCAAGTACCCCGACAAAGGTGATAACCATAACAAGCTTGACATGTTAAGAGCTTCTAGTCCTCCTAGATCGAACAACCCGACAAAGGTGTTGCCCAAACTAGGTTGTCACTATCTACCTTTGCCGCAAAGCATCCAGTAAATATTGACTATAGGAATCATTCAGCTCGGCTAAGCTTTGTGACAAAACATCCACTTAGCCTTGCCGAACGACCCTTGAAATGGACTCAAAGACTAGGGAATGTAAAAGGCAATTAAAACATAGTCTCAAGAAGTCGGCACAAGGATGAAAACCCTATACCGAATATGAGCTTTAGCCGCTTGTATTCATGTCAAGGAATACAAGCAACCTTTGCTTTTGAAAAGTAAAATGAACAAGTGAACAAATGGAACCTCTTTTGATATTGAATCCAAAGTGTTACAAGCATGGAAATACAAGTGTTTTCACTCCTAAGGTCTCACTAGCTCACGCCCAAGCTCACTACTTCCTACTACTTCTTTCCTAAAATTGGCGTGTAATGTGTGTCTTCCCCAAACACAAGCACAAATCACACACTAGTGTTGCTTCTACTCTCTCGGGTCTTTTTTAATGGACTAGCACACCACCTCACAAATGGAGAAGAGGCCTTCTATTTATAGATTTTGAGAGGCGGCAATGCAAGCTAGGAGGTGCCACGTGTAGAAGCCTTGGAGATTGCTTTGGCTCAAAGCTAGCCGCAATGAAGCTCATAGGTGCCAAATGCATGTCATATGGAGCTTTCCTCTCCAAGAGGTTTAGCCGCAATAAGCATGGTGCTCACAAGGAGCTTGCATCAAAAGGCTAGGTGCTCATTGAGCAAGATGCATAAGGCTAGGTGTTCATTGAGCAAGTTGATTTTGAGGAAGTCCGGACGTGAAGTGTGTTTCCCGGGCGCTCGGCGCTGGTCTTGACTTCACTTGTAATCCATTTTTGTGCTAAGGACCCCTCTTTTAAGCTGGATTCCGTTCTGAACCTCAAAATAGCCTGTAGATCAAAATGGAACTAACAAGTACAAGTTGTTAAGATAAAACAGACAATTTTGTGGGTTTAACTGATTCAATGAATCATACAAGTATGCCCCATCAAATCACCCCACACTTATACTTGGTCGTCCCGAACAAGACTAGTGAGAAGAGGCAACTAATACTTAAAGGTCCTAGATATGAATGTTTTGAGTGCTAGTCTAGACTTCTCCTATTCATGCATTACTTGATGTCAAAATAAACGTGTTTAAACTTTAGAAGATAAATTGATACTTGTACCTCCGAGCCGTGATGCAAATCAATTCGGATGTATTGGAGATAGCCCTTTTTTAAGTTCTTGTACGCAACTCTTCGGACTGGACTCGGGCTATATGGTTATCTTTCGTAGCTTTCTTTAGTACATGATTTGATTCGGGTTTCAACGCTTCGAGCTTTTTGATTTCTTTTTGGAGATGGATGGCTTTTGAAGTGACTTTTGCCTTTTGGCTTTTGATTTGGAGTTGGAGAATTTCACTTTTGTTTTCTTGGTTAAAACCTTCACATAACTGGCTTTTTGGGCCATTGATTTGCTTCTTCAAGCTTTTCTTCTTTGTGACTTGCTAGACCATTTGTTTGTCTCTTGGGAGGTCCAATCATCGCCCTAAAGCATATGGAAATACCTCCCCGCTCTCTCTCATCTTTGTTCTTTTGCGCGAGTCAATACGAGGGTCGCCCGTATATTTTCCCGGCTACTTGAACTAGAGGTAGGACGGTTTGATTCCCGTCCCGCTCTTGCATAGATTTTGCATGGCGGAGTCCACTCAAAACTCAATTGAAACCCGAAGTTCTAACCTCCACTGACTTCAGATAACCATATAGTGAGACCCGGTCCTTTGAGTGCTTTTCAGACCTCTCTAGGACCTTTTCTATCAACTCCACATCCCTTTTTATCTTGGCACGAGAAGACAAATAAAAAGTTAAATTCTAAAGTTTAAGCACAGTTTATATCTCACACGGACATGTATGAAGTCGGGTCCATCTATTTCACATCATGAAGCTCATATTCAAAATGTTCAAAAAGGTAAAAACTAATGAAAACATGCTAACTACTATATGCAAAGTTAATTTTCACCCCACACTTTTGAACAAGGCTGTGCCTCGCGGCACGACTTAGTTCAAAAGCTGTTTTAAGCAAGCATTTACACAAAAAGAGACAAAAGGGGTGAAAATTACTTAAAAACTGAAAATTAAATGACTGAATTTAAATGACTGAAAGTAAGATAGTGTTGGGTTACCTCCCAACCAGTGCACTTGTTTAACGTCGTTGGCTCGACAGTACCTCCTCTATGTGTCAGGAGGCTCGGCAAGGTCAATCTCATCAGTGGTGGTGTCAATCTCTCCCTGGTAGTGCTTAACTCTCTGTCCATTGACCTTGAACCGATGGCCATCCTTTGGGTTCTTCAACTCCAGTGCCCCGTGATTGTAAACATGAGTGATCGTGTAAGGTCCTGTCCATCTGGACCTCAACTTCCCGGGCATGAGTCGTAACCGAGACGAGAACAAGAGCACCTTCTGTCTGACTTCAAACGTGCGCCTGAGTATAAATTTGTCGTGATAGAGCTTGGTCCGCGCCTTGTAGTCTGTTTGGCTCTCATAAGCCTCGAGGCGCAGCTCCTCAAGCTCGCACAACTGTAATTTCCTGTCGAACCCGGCTGCCTGTAAGTCTGGGTTGCACTTCTTCAGTGCCCAATAAGCCTTGTGCTCTAGCTCGACTGGTAAGTGACACGCCTTCCCATAGACCAACCGAAAAGGCGAGGTGCCTATCGGTGTCTTGTAGGCTGTCCTGTATGCCCAAAGTGCCTCATCTAACCGCTGGCTCCAATCTTTCCTGGTCGGGCCTACCATCTTTTCCAGAATTCCCTTAATTTCGCGGTTGGAGATCTCCGCTTGCCCATTCGTCTGGGGGTGATATGCAGTGGAAGTTCGGTGGTGAACATGGTAGTGCTTCAGTGTGGATGCCATCATTCGGTTGCAGAAGTGTGTTCCCTGATCGCTGATAATGGCCTTAGGTACTCCGTACCTGCAAAAAATGTTAGTGCGCAAAAAGTCTATGACAGTTTTAGCATCATCACACCTAGTGGCCTTGGCCTCTACCCACTTGGACACATAGTCAACTGCAACTAAGATATAAGAATAGCCACATGAAATAGTAAAAGGACCCATAAAATCTATCCCCCAGATGTCAAACACATCATTCACTAGTATGGGGACCTGTGGCATCTCCTGTCTGGCCGAAATATTACCTACACGCTGACATTTATCACATCTCTTACAATGGTTGTAGGCATCTCTAAAAACATGCGGCCAAAAGAAACCACTATCTAAAATCTTCCTAGCCGTCCTCCTAGGGCCGAAATGGCCACCACATGCTAACTCATGGCAAAAGCTAATAACTGAAGCAGTCTCATCATCGGGGATGCACCGTCTAAGAATCTGATCTACACCTATTTTCCACAAGTACGGATCATCCCACACATAGTATTTAGCATCATGCTTCAATTTCAAACACTGTGCCCTAGAATATGAGGGCGGGAACTTACCTCCTACCAGGTAGTTCACTAGGGGAGCGAACCATGGCATCTTACCCGAAATAGCATACAAGTGCTCATCTGGAAACGTCTCGGTAATCTGCCCGGCATCCTCCTCTCGGACAAGGCGGCTCAAGTGATCGGCTACTGTGTTCTCTATGCCTTTCTTGTCCCTGATCTCCACGTCAAACTCCTGTAGGAGCAGGATCCACCTAATGAGCCTCGGCTTTGCCTCCTTCTTCGTCATCAAGTACCTAATAGCTGCATGGTCAGAATAGACAATAACTTTAGTACATAGCAAATAAGACCTGAATTTCTCCAAGGCAAAGACCACGGCTAGCAGCTCCTTCTCTGTGGTCGAATAGTTCTTCTGGGCCACGTCCAGTGTCCTCGAAGCGTAGTAGATCACCACGGGCTTCTTGTCCACCTTCTGACCAAGAACTGCTCCTACAGCATAATTACTCGCGTCACACATAATCTCAAAGGGCTGCGCCCAGTCCGGAGCTCTAATGATGGGTGTGCTGGTGAGGGCCTCTTTCAGCTCGTCAAATGCCGCCCTGCACTGATCTGTAAACTCAAAAGGAACATCTTTCTGCAAGAGGTTAGATAAAGGCAGCGCCTTTTTAGAGAAATCCTTTATGAATCTACGATAGAAACCAGCATGCCCTAGAAACGACTTAATGTCACGGACTGTAGAGGGATATGGCAGAGTAACAATCAAATCTATCTTAGCCTTGTCTACCTCTATACCCTCATGTGAGACAATGTGACCGAGTACTACTCCATGCGTAACCATAAAGTGACACTTTTCATAATTGAGTACCAAATTCATAGAAACACAACGTGCTAAAACTGTACTCAAATTATCTAAGCAGGCATCAAAAGTGTCACCGTGCACAGTAAAATCATCCATGAACACCTCTATGAATGAACCTATCATGTCAGAAAATATGCTAGTAACGACCCGCTGAAAAGTGCCGGGTGCGTTACACAAGCCAAAGGACATCCGGCGAAAAGCAAACGTACCGAATGGACATGTAAAGGTCGTCTTGTCCTGATCCTCGGGTGCTATGGGAATCTGATTATAGCCTGAAAATCCATCTAGAAAGCAAAAATAAGGCTTACCTGCCAAGCGGTCGAGCATCTGATCAATGAATGGAAGAGGAAAATGATCCTTGCGCGTAACTGCGTTCAGCTTCCTGTAGTCTATGCACATGCGCCATCCATTCTTGACTCGTGTCGTGACAATCTCGCCCTCGGCGTTGTTTTCCACTGTTATCCCTGTCTTCTTCGGTACAACGTGTACCAGACTCACCCACTGACTGTCTGAGATCGGGTAGATCACATCTGCATCCAACAGCTTTTGAATCTCCTTCTGGACCACCTCCATCATAATAGGATTCAATCTGCGTTGAGGCTCCCTCGAGGGCTTAGCTCCATCATCTAGCAAGATCCGATGCATACAAACTGCCGGGCTGATTCCCTTGATGTCGGCTAGTGTCCATCCGATGGCTAGTTTGTGCTCGGTCAGCACTCCAATCAACCGTCTCTCCTGATCTACCTCTAGGCCGTTCTTGATGATGACTGGCAGCGTGTTGTTCTCCCCTAAGAATGCATACTTCAAGTGACCAGGTAGAGGCTTCAATTCAACTGTAGGTGCCTGCACAACTGAAGGCAAACACACTTGTGATTTAAATAAACGAATTGCATTAACCTCATACCTCGGTGTGAGTGGCTGGGCGATCTCTAGCTGATCTAGGGCATCCATGATGGCCTCTGTATGCTCGTATGAGTACTCAGGCAAATACACTGCCTCCTCGATGACTTGCTCTAGCGGGTCGGTCCTTCTCTCTGAATGTACCTCCTGGACTAGGTCGTCCAAGGTGTCTAAGGCATGGACCGCCTCGTACTCCGTGGGATGCTTCATGGTCCTGAAGATGTCGAAACTGAATACCTCCCCTTCAACTTCCATGGACAGTGTCCCACTATCGCAATCTATCTTCATCTTTGACGTCTTGAGGAACGGCCGGCCGAGTAGAATCGGTGCATGGTCTGTTGGGCCGCAGTTCTCCATCTTGAGCACATAGAAGTCGGCTGGGAATACTAGCTCTCCCACCTGTACTAGCACATCCTCAATCTTGCCCTCGGGCTGCTTGCATGACCTGTCCGCCAGCTGTATGGTGAGACCTGCAGGTTCTAGAGGGCCAATGCGCAGACAGGAGTATATCGAATACGGTAAAACATTAATAGAGGCGCCTAAATCAAGCATGCAATTTTCTAGCCTAATGTTACCGATCGTGCAGGGAATGGTGTATGTGCCTGGATCACCGCATTTTGGTGGCACCTTGCGCTGAATCACCGCTGAAACATTTCTGCTCATAAGCTCCTGGTCGGGCTGAGTTCCTCTTCGTCTGTTCGTGCACAACTCCTTCAGGAACTTGGAGTACCTCGGGATCTGCTTGATGGCCTCAAGGAGTGGGATGTTGATCTCTACCTTGTTGAATAGCTCCCACACTTCCCTGTCCATCTCATACTTCTTCAGAGCTCGAACCTGCACAGGAAAAGGCAAAGGTACCTGAACGTTAGAATTTTCGGTCACTGGGACCGGGTCTGGCCGAGAGACTGGGGTCTCGTCCTCTGGGTCCTGTCCGGCCAAGTCCTGGCTGTAGGTGTCGGGCTCGGCCACTGCTTCTTCGGGCTCTGGAGGGCTTTCTTCCTCGGATGGTCTAGATGCCCCTCGCGCACTCCTCAATGTTACTGCACTGACATTCCCCTTTGGATTTGGAATGGTCTGCGAGGGAAGTCGTCCAGCGTTTAGATTGGTCGCGAGGTCTGAGACTGTCGTATTGAGCTGGGACATCTGCTTTTTCAACTCGGCAATGTCTCCTTTGGTCGTGGCACGATCCTGGTTCACGGCTGCTGCCAGTTCTCTTACTATGTCTTCGAGAGGTTTGTTGGACCCTGGATTGCTCGGGCCTGGCTGATAATTGTTCGGTCCTCTCTGCTGATATTGTCCTGGTGTATTCTGCTGATGATGTGGATGCCGGTAGGGCTGCTGGTTCTGCTGGTTCGGCGCACCCTGTCGTGCTGGCTCTCTCTGGGCCTGATTCTGCTGATTGTTGCTCTTCCAGGGCTGTCCGTTGATTCCTTGATTGGTCGTGGCTGCGCCATATTGTCGGACGGGCCCTGGCCTATTGCCATAACTCTGATAATCGCCTACTGCATTGACCTCAGCCTGGTCGTCTTCCACTAAGGTAGGGCACTCGTCTGTCTTGTGATCTGTAGCTGTACAAAACCCGCATGGCTTAGACTGGAATGGTTGCCTTCTTATCACATGCTGCATCATGTCCTTAAGCTCCTTGATCTGTTCGGCCATAGCACTTACTGAGGGCTCAACCTTTGACACGTTCCTGGTTCGGGCATACTCGTCCTCCCTTGTAGATTCATCTTGGAACCGCTCACTTTCTGCCACTTCTTGTATCTTCTGTCGGACTTTGGATGGGGTCAGGTTCATGAGGTTGCCTCCAGCTGAGGCCTCTAGTAGTTTCCTATCGAGTCTGCGAAGTCCATCTAGCATATACTCGACGATTAATTTCTCTGGGAGCTCAAGGTTGCAGCAACTCTTCTCCAAGGCGTTGAATTTCTCCACATATTCGTACATGTTCTCGTTGGGTCCTTGCTTGAGCTCTTGCAACTGCCTCCGGACTTGCATTGCACGCCCTGCTGGATAGTACTTGCTGATGAACTGCCTCTGCATTTGTTCCCATGTGTAGATACTTCCTGAGGGCAAGGATAGAAACCAATCTGTAGCAGCGTCTGTAAGTGAGAAATAGAATGCCTTCAGTTTGAAGTCATCGAGTGGGGCTCCGTATGGCTTTAGGTTCAAGCATATCCCGTGGTAGCGTGTCAGGTGAGATGTGGCTGACTCTCCCTTGGTGCCTGAGAACTTTGGTAGATGGTGGACGACTGAAGTGCTGACGGTGATAGCTGCGAGGTCTGGTCCTTCGTAGATGCACCATGACTGGTCTTTGAAGTTGGGCACCGAGAGCTCGCCCATGGTTGGTCCCTCATTTTCGTCCTCCTCGTGATAATCTCTGACTGGTGGCCTCTGTATAGGTCGTGGATGTGGTGGGTATGGCTGTTGTGGAAGGTATGGAAGTGGTGGGTATTGTGGTGGATATTGTGGGTAGGGCGGTTGTGGATACTGTGGATATGGAGGTGGTGGGTACTGTTGATATGGGGGTGGATATTGTGGGTACTGCTGGTACGGTTGTGGTTGGATTGGTTGTTGTTGAAATTGTCCCGGGATAGCCCCCCGGATCTCTCCATTTTGGCCCATCGGGCCCTGCTCGTTGTGTTGTGGAAACGCTCCTTCTCTGTCTCGGACAACCTGCTCGACTTCTTCATTGTGGCTATTGTCGCCAACTCTACTTCCTGCGTGAGACATGTTACAAGAATAGCAAGCACCGAATAACAAGAACAGACTAGCAACAAAGGGTCCCCAGGAGATTGGAGGAGTCACAGCGGTCTCACTTAAAACCCAATCTCCTTAGACTCGTAAGTCTTGGTGACAGAACCCTCTAAAAGCTAGAAATTGAAATCGCAAGAATCGGAAATCGGAAATCGAGGCAGTTGAAAATAACGGACTAGGAAATCACCGAAATAGCAGGAAATATGAAATAACAGAAATAAAGAAAAATAAACGAAAAGAAGGGAAGAACAAAATTCACCGTGCGTAGCTCCCCGGCAACGGCGCCAAAATTTGGCAGGCTGTCGTTGTGACCAGCAAATTTACATTTATATTTTCCACTACTCTAGTGGTTCACTACAGGTAGCAAACGGTAAGTAGGGGTCGAACCCAAGGGAGTTAAGGTAGTAAACAGTTGTTCTTATGAAAGCAAAAAATAAAGTAAAGACATTTGGAGTTTTTGGTTGTTTTTAGTGCTGAAATGAAAGTACTGAAAGTAAATGACTGAAAAGTAAAGGTGCTTGAAGGACCAAGACTTGACTGAAAGTAAATGTGCTGGAAAGTAAAGTGCTGAAAAGTAAAGTACTGAAAAGTAAAGTACTGAAAATAAAGGTGCTTGAAGGACAAGTCTTACGGAAAGTAAAGCGGTTGATATAAGACTGAAAGTAAATGTGCAAGAAAAGTAAAGGGAAAGTAACTTTTTGCGAGAGATATTCAGTCTAGGGTCTCAAACTTGTGATACTTCCATCATAGACTTCAAACGATCTCTTTTACAATTCCATGTGTGATTATCCCGACAAAGGTGATAATCCAAATACCCCGACAAAGGTGGTAACCACACCCTTAACATGTCAAGAGTGTTATGTGGTTGTCCCGACAAAGGTGACAACCCAAGTACCCCGACAAAGGTGATAACCATAACAAGCTTGACATGTTAAGAGCTTCTAGTCCTCCTAGATCGAACAACCCGACAAAGGTGTTGCCCAAACTAGGTTGTCACTATCTACCTTTGCCGCAAAGCATCCAGTAAATATTGACTATAGGAATCATTCAGCTCGGCTAAGCTTTGTGACAAAACATCCACTTAGCCTTGCCGAACGACCCTTGAAATGGACTCAAAGACTAGGGAATGTAAAAGGCAATTAAAACATAGTCTCAAGAAGTCGGCACAAGGATGAAAACCCTATACCGAATATGAGCTTTAGCCGCTTGTATTCATGTCAAGGAATACAAGCAACCTTTGCTTTTGAAAAGTAAAATGAACAAGTGAACAAATGGAACCTCTTTTGATATTGAATCCAAAGTGTTACAAGCATGGAAATACAAGTGTTTTCACTCCTAAGGTCTCACTAGCTCACGCCCAAGCTCACTACTTCCTACTACTTCTTTCCTAAAATTGGCGTGTAATGTGTGTCTTCCCCAAACACAAGCACAAATCACACACTAGTGTTGCTTCTACTCTCTCGGGTCTTTTTTAATGGACTAGCACACCACCTCACAAATGGAGAAGAGGCCTTCTATTTATAGATTTTGAGAGGCGGCAATGCAAGCTAGGAGGTGCCACGTGTAGAAGCCTTGGAGATTGCTTTGGCTCAAAGCTAGCCGCAATGAAGCTCATAGGTGCCAAATGCATGTCATATGGAGCTTTCCTCTCCAAGAGGTTTAGCCGCAATAAGCATGGTGCTCACAAGGAGCTTGCATCAAAAGGCTAGGTGCTCATTGAGCAAGATGCATAAGGCTAGGTGTTCATTGAGCAAGTTGATTTTGAGGAAGTCCGGACGTGAAGTGTGTTTCCCGGGCGCTCGGCGCTGGTCTTGACTTCACTTGTAATCCATTTTTGTGCTAAGGACCCCTCTTTTAAGCTGGATTCCGTTCTGAACCTCAAAATAGCCTGTAGATCAAAATGGAACTAACAAGTACAAGTTGTTAAGATAAAACAGACAATTTTGTGGGTTTAACTGATTCAATGAATCATACAAGTATGCCCCATCAATAATCCTCCAATAACTATCTTCAATCTTGATTAGGCAATCTTTGATTATCTTCATAGCAGGATAGCTTTATGCGCAAGCAACCTCCAAACCGACTTCTTAATATCTTTGATATGGGTATGCACCGACTTGCCAAAACTGATCTCGGAAATATCCCCAAGCAAGTTGTGCTACGTCGGCTGAGACAAGTTTTCAAATCTAAATTTGGAAACTTCCAACTTCTGTCCATGCACCTGCAACCGCCTTAATCTTCCAACGGTCGACTGTGTTTCCAAATCTGAATTTGGAAACATTCCATCTGCTTCAACTTGTTCCAGGACAGTTGTCTCTTCCAGTCTTGAACAACTGCTAGAACAACTATACTAAGTTTTGCCAAACAACATGCCATAAAACTAACAATCTCCCCCTTGGCATTTTTGGCAAAACTACCTATTTGAAGCTACCTGTACTACCGATACAGTTGAATCTTTGAGGAGATTTCAAACTCCCAAGCTGTGCTACGAACTAAGCTATCAACTGAATCTTTGAGGAGATTTCAAACTCCGAACAAAATAAAAGATCAAACGAATCTTTTAAGGAGATTTCAAACTCCAAAACATGTCTAACAGACTAGCACGAACGAATCTTTTAAGGAGCTTTCAAACTCCAAATTTACTCCCCCTTTTTGCCATAAAGTGACAAGGGAGTGCACACAAAAAAATAGCACGAGTTCAACAATAAAGCCAGAGTTCAACAAAAAGAGAAATGTTTATAGGAAGAGCAGAGTGCATCACCAGGACTAGTAGTCGGATTCCTCATCACTGGCTTCATCACAAGCCGATTCACCATCATCTTCTTCCTCCGAATAGCGCAGCCTCACCAAAAGTTTTGTGATCTTTTTCTTTCTGGCCATGAGCAGCACTATTCTCTCACTCGCATCAGCTAACTCCTCTTCAAGATGTGTGATCATCCTCTTTCGAGTGACAACAGGGACATGAGCACTTGATGCATCCATTGATTGCCCAGACAACTTCTTCTTGGGCTTAATATGGGCATCTAAGTCCAGATCTGCAATATGTGAACCAGAAAAGTGCTTGTGATCTGCAAGAAAAAACTTTGGATCTCTAGTCAACTTGTCCTGCCTTGTTAGGATATCTGGATGTTGTCCCACCACAAGTTGGTGAATCAGCGAGGGGAACCCAATCGGATGATTGACTTTGACATAAGTTGCATGGCTAGCAATTTGATCGAAAATAAGACGTCCAAGATCAATTTTCTTCCCAGCTCCAAGGGTCTTTAGAATAGCGCCCATTGTATGCCCAAGAGTAGTATGATGATTATTCGGCAGCCAGTTATGAACTGCAATGCTGTGAAGCAATGAATGCTTTGAAGAAAGGTCCTTCACTGGGAAAGTCATGGTGAACCACCTTGAACGAACACCGCCAATTAGCGCAGCTGCAACCTTGTGCCAATTGGGGTTTTCTCCAATATTCAATGTTCCAGCTTCAATCCCAACATATTCATTGATACCATCTGGAGTAATGATCACCTACTTGCCTCTCACACTTGCCATTCCAAAAGCTGAGCTTTCAAAATCTCCAAACCCTTCTGGAAGATTTACAATAACTTCCCTCACAAGATTTGCTGCAAAAGGTTTAGCCATTGTCACTGATGGCCATAAGTCCACTTCTTTGATCAGACTTACAATCTCCTTGGCTGCATACTTGTCAGCATCCAACACCCTTTCAGCCACGATCTTCCTCTTCTGAACCAGATCCCACTTCTTAGCATGATCATCTGACACAAACCAGACACCATTCATCAATACTCCAGATTCAAACTGAACTTTCTTCCCCTTTTCTTTAACCTTGCCTGTAGGAGAACTTGTCTTAGCTTTCTTTGCAACTGGTGAAACAGGCTTCTTTTGAACAGGAGCATCAACCTCAACTGGAATGTTGCCTGGGGAATGAGCAGATTCCTTCCTTTTCTTTGAAGTTTTCTCTGGATCAGTCGCTCTCTTTGACTTGGTAGCATGTTCCTTACTTACTGGAACATTTTTGTGGACGTCTTTCACCAATTATGATAACTTGATTGTCTCAGTTTCTGAACCTCCACTCTGTTCCTCCATCTCTTCATCAACAGCTGTTGGTTCTGGTTGATTGATTTCACCTTCTTCAGCAACTGTAGAAGCAAACTCTTCTTCAACATATTGTTCAACAGCATCAAATAGACTTTGGAGAGAATTATCAACTTTGTCAGACTCCTTCTGAGAAGCCTCTTCTTCCCCATCGACCGACACCTCGGTATCTTCTTTTGCAGGCTCGGCTTGCACCTTTACACTGGAACTTTTAGCAACTTCTGGAATATTTTCACCAGAATTTTCAGCAGAAGCTATGCTCTGCTTGTCTTGACTCTCTTCCTTCTCTTCAGAACCAGAATCATCATGATGATCACTAGCAGCAACCTCTTCATCACCAACCACCCCAACTTTTTCACTAGACTCTTCATCATCAGACTCAGACACGATAACCTTACGCTTCACAATCCTAAACTTCTCTTTCACAGGTGTTTTCTTACAAGTAACCATCTTAACCCTTGTTCCTTTCACCACAGGAGAGTTCTGTCCTAGCACACCAGCCACAACCTCTGGTTTTTCTCCAACAACTACCGATCCAACCACAGAAGCATCAGGAATACAAGGACTACTCATATTCATAGATTTGGAAATATTTGAAAGTACCTCTTGTGCTGGTTTCTTTGCTGGTTCTTTGGCTGAAATAGGCTTTAAAGCAGGCGCCTTTTTGGAGATATCCTCCGGAATGGATTTAGGGATCTTCTTTTCCTTTGCCTGGCCAACGGTTTCCATCACTTTCACCGATTTGTCCAACTTCTTCTTTTCAGGAACTGAAACTTTAGGAATTTTCGAAACAGTCGTCTTCTCTACGACATTAGATGTCGATTTTCCTGTGGGAACTATGTCACTCGCCGATTTAGGGTTTTCTTTGGCAATCTTGTGTGCGACAACAGATTTTGAGGATGCGTCAACTGTCGCTGCATTGGGTACCTTGTTCTTCCATGTGTTCACCATTGTTGAATTTTGTCAAGCTTCGTCTAGGGTTTCGTCGGGAGAGTAACGCAGCGAGAAACGAACAGTTGATGTGAACAGATTTTAATTTTTAGAAACTCTATTTTATTTTGGCAACCCAAGCATCTTCTTGAAGCTCTCCATGCTGCCACGTGTTTCTTTCCTCCGTTTAAAACTATTTGAATATTTTTGAATATCTTTGGTAGACCAAACGTTTCTTCTTGCACCACACCCTGCCTTCCACGTCAGCCCTAAAAACATATCACCTTGTTGCTTTGGCTGACGGACTTGACCTGGAACAACTTAGTTGTTGGTGACACACAGATCTGGTGAGGATCTAGGTGTCCGAAACCACATGTTGTTCAAGGCACTAATTGAGAGATCTAATTGCTGCTTCATCATATCTTGTTCCACCCTGTATTTTTCCAGAATCGACTTCTTCCGCAGCTCCTTGGTGTAACAACTCTCAATATCGACTTCGTTCAGTATTGACTTCTTCCACAGCATCTTGGTGTAACAACTTTCAAACTTGAATCTTGCATGTTTGGTGCAGTTTCCCTTAGGGTTAACTCCCCTTTAAACATGGCCACGGTTGAGATGATCACTACATGCCGTCGGTGTCTTGACGCGATGACAACAGCTTCTTCTAACTCTCGTGACATGAGTGGACTTCATAGTGGTTGGAAGACATGTACTCGCATTAGTGGGTAGATCAAGATCCAACAAATAGCAGTTGTTTGGGGCTCTTCTTCCAGTGAGAACAGTTTGATTCTGGTTGTTCTGCACAATACACTTATTCTGAGTGAACTGGACATGGTTATCCCCATCGCATAGCTGGCTTATGCTGATCAGATTTGCTTGTAAGCCTTCAACGAGAAAGACATTGGTTAATCTAGGTAGACCTGGAACCTTCAATGTTCCTCTTCCAAGAACTCTGCCTTCTACTCCATCTCCAAAAGTCACAGATTTGCCATTGAATTTTTCAATATTAGTTAGAAACTTGGGATTGCCAGTCATGTGTCTAGAACATCCACTGTCAAAATACCATTTTTGATTTTCTGGAAGAAACGTGGAACTGAAAGTTGCGAGACATGTCTCACCTCTTTTAATTCTCCAGACTCGTTTCATGGGTGGTTTTGACACTTCACGATGCTGATCCATGCTTCTGAGATAGTTGTGGAAATCAGGACATCTTGGCTTGAGGTGTCCTACTTGGTTGCAGTAGAAGCATCTTCTGTTGTCTTGCCTCTTCGTGCGGAATCCCTCCGAATATCTTTGTGAGAGATGTTCCTCTAGAACAGCTCGCGAGCTATACCCAGATTTCTTCAGAATGTTTAGATCTCCCAGGGTCTTGACATGAGTTTCCTTGTCTGTCTCAATCTCAATTTTCAACGCATCTATAGTGTTAAGTAGAATTACCTCTTGACGTTTTAACGCGACATTCTTCTTCTTTAGATTGAACATGTCATCTGGATGATCACCTTGACTTCTTTCGATCTGTACCTTCAGGGATGAGACAACTGCCAGAAGTTCAGCCTTTTGAGCACAAAGATCATCTCGTTCATCTTTTTCCTTCAATTACTTGGGCCTGAAGATCGGTGATAGTTTGTTGAAGTTTCACCTTCTGAGTTACAAGAACAGCATCCTCTTCCCATAGCTCTTCTTTTTTCCTTTATTAAGTCAGTTATATTGCTGCGGAGTGTCTTGTTCTTCTCAACTTCATTCAGCCATTCCTGGAACAACTCCTTGCATTTGTTGACAAAGTCTTCATCAATGATTTCTTCATTATTATTGCAACTTGAGTACTGAGTGGGATTTTCCGAGGATGACTCTGATCCTACCTCGTTACTTGTTTCTCCTTTATTGTTAACATAGGAAGCTAGGGCGACAAAGTTATTAGTCTCACCCTCCTGATCAGATTCACTGTCACTCCAGCTGACAGCATATGCGTTCTTCTTCTTCTACGTATTGATACATTCTGCCCGAATATGTCTATAACCTTCACATTCTCTGCATTGTATCCCTTTGTTTTTAGTGTCATAATTGGAGTCTCCAGTTTGGTGCACTTTTTGGAATTTTGATCTAGAAGACTGACCAGGATCTGTTCCTTTGTTGTATTGTTTCCTCATAAACTTCCCGAAGTTTTTCACAAACATAGCATATTGTTGTTCCGATAAGTCTTCCATCTTGTCTGGAACAACTGAGACTTCGGATTTTAGACCAACACTGTTATCCTTCCCGTGTTCATCTTCTCCATTCATGTCCATCTCATGAGTCTGAAGAGATCTCATCAGTTCATCCAACCTCATGGTCTTTACATCGTTTGCTTCCTTGACAGCAAGAGCCTTCATAGCGTACCGCTTTGTTAGCGACCTCAGTACTTTTCTTACCAGCGTTTCTTCAGACATTGGTTCTCCAAGCGCGAATGCTTCGTTAGAGATGTCGAGAACCCGAGTATTGAAGTCAGCTATTGTCTCGTACTCCTGCATTCTTAGGTTTTCAAATTTTGATGTGACTATCTCCATTCTAGATATTTTAACTTCGGTTGTACCTTCATGAGTAGTTCGTAAAATATCCCAAGCCGTCTTGGCAATCTCACAGGTAGAGATCATCTTGAAATTCTTTCCATCAACTCCTAAAAATATGGCATTCATTGCTTTGGAGTTTGCCGCTTCAGCATTCTTCTGAACCTCAGTCCACTTGTCTTTAGCAAGAAGGCTAGCTTTACCCTCTTCATCGGTAGCTACTGGGTGACTCCATCCTTATTCAACAGCTTCCCAAATTGATTCGTCTTGAGACTTCAGAAACGCCTTCATTCGCACCCTCCAATAACCATATTTGTTTCCTTCAAGTAGAGGAGGTCGTGTGATGTTCTGCCCTACTCTTAAATCCATCTCACCAGCCTTCGGATCTTACTCTGTGTGTCGAGTATTTGCTCTGATACCAATTGAAATCTTCCCCTAGTAGATGAGATGTTGTTCTGGTCGAGATCCAGAGCAAATCCTAAAACAACTTATGCGCTAAAACAAGTAGTGCAGAAATAAAAACGACACGCAAAGTTGTTACCCAGTTCGGCGTTAACGAGCCTACGTCTGGGGGGCATTCTCTAGCCCGGTGGACAGCAATTCACTATTATTGAGTATTGCGAGTACAGGGTTTACCGTTTACAGAATCCCTCTTAAACAACCTGAGCCTCGGACACTCTAGTAATTGCAATCTAGGTCTCCCCCTAGATCTTTGCTCCCGCTCCGTATCCACCAGAATGATTCTTTGAAAGAATCAGCGCCTTCTCTCGAATGCGCAGTAACAGAACTTCAGTGCGTGAACCTTCAGCTTCGTCCTTCGATCAATCTGTTGAGCACCAATGCAGATTGATTCGAGTGCCTTCGAGTAACCAGTGACGGTTAGTTCTCCAGCCGATTACGTGCGTCGTGAATAACCAGTTACGATTAGTTCACCGCCGTTTACCTCCTCCTCCCTTCAATGAGTATGAGCATCATTAATATCTTCGTAAGTGCTGACTAATACCTAAGCATTAGCCTTACTTATATAGGCGATGGAAACCCTTGATCGAATAGGATTTCTAAGCTAAACCGCCTCTATCTATTAGGAAATCTTTCCTAATCTTTTGCGCATATTTCTTGAAGATAATCCTCCAATAACTATCTTCAATCTTGATTAGGCAATCTTTGATTATCTTCATAGCAAGATAGCTTTATGCGCAAGCAACCTCCAAACCGACTTCTTAATATCTTCGATATGGGTATGCACCGACTTGCCAAAACTGATCTCGGAAATATCCTCAAGCAAGTTGTGCTACGTCGGTTGAGACAAGTTTCCAAATCTAAATTTGGAAACTTTCAACTTCTGTCCGTGCACATGCAAACGCCTTAATCTTCCAACGGTCGACTGTGTTTCCAAATCTGAATTTGGAAACATTCCATCTGCTTCAACTTGTTCCAGGACAGGTGTCTCTTCCAGTCTTGAACAACAGCTAGAACAACTATACTAAGTTTTGCCAAACAACATGCCATAAAACTAACATAAGTAAAATCGGTCAAAAAAAGAGAGACAACGCCGCAAGGGAGTTTTGCTCGAAGAAAAGCTAACTTGACTGCTCCGAGCCAATGCGCTGCACGCTTAAAGCGTTGTGCCCTGATCAATTTGGTTTTGCCCGTGTTGAGAGCGCTTGACATTACGCGAAGACACCTTGTCCGAAATGCAAAATAGTTCCGCTCGATTTCTTTGCCCGAGACTGACGATCACCTGATCGCTTCTCACCACTCGACGACGAATAAGTTTGATTATCCTGGCATTTTAGTGTTATTTGACGGGCTTTCCCCGATTTTCAAGTCAAAACTAAACACTGACCCGAGTCAGATCCGAATGTAGAGAAGATGATACAATCGAGCAAAGATTGCCAAAACTCAGCCTAGGCACGATACACACCAAGCCCATCACGGGCGTCACGGATGTCAAGGGGTGGCCATAAAAACAAGGTGCTGCAACACAGATGTATCGTGACGCATCAAGTTCGTCACTGGCATTACATGCATCACAAGGTGCATCAAGGCTCCGAGCGCTTCTCATCAGTGACACTCGTGATGTCCCATGCTTGTCACGGATGTCATGGGACCGTTACTTAACAGGACTATAATTAGCAATTTCGGACCATATTTGGGATACACATAATTTTGGAGTTCTGAGACCTAGCTTGGAGAAAAGAAATTGAAGAACATTACCAGAGATCGAAGATTTGACGAGTCAATTCATCAAGACGGTTTCCTTGTCATTGATTTCTGAAATTCTTGGTTGTCTTTATCATGAGTAGTGATTAGTTTCTTTTATTCTGGGATCCTATGGATCCCGTGCTTGTACCCAAATTTTTGTGCGATCTATAGAAATGCTTTTCATATTTGCAATTCGAGTGTTCAATTTCATTGTGCTTATTGTTATCGTTCTTGCAAGTTTTGCATTGAATGTGATGTTTGCTTGCCAAAATTAGGTTAAATACCAAAAAGATGGATGGGTCTATTGCATGATATTGATATTAGGTTATGGTAGATACATTGGTATTACATGAATATATAGGAAAGTTGATGTTTACCATAAACTAAATATATCGAAATTGTTGATAATCCGTGGATGGTCGGTGTTAAGCAATCTTGGTTAATTTAGACAATAATTTGCAACTTGTCTAATGATATTTTTGTTTATTCCATGCGCGACTGCATAATTAGTGAGGTTGGCACGGGTAAACTTTGGTCCTGGAATTCTTTCTTTAATTAAATCAACCTTTGAGATTTAGCGTACTTAGGAAATTAATAACCAGGAAATTAATTATATCACAGTTTCTCTTATCAATCGAAGTAGCTGCATAGGTCACAAGTTAGCTAGTATACACACATGTCTACTCCTTGGATTGACCCTAGGTTTACCAAGGTTTATAAATTGTTTCTGACTGCAACTGAACCACTAAAACTAATAATTGACAGTTATAAAGGGTTTAAAATAGGCTTGTCAAAATGGTGCCCTTGCTGGAGGAACATCGATAAGTGTGTTATAAGATTTAACTTGTGTAGTTTGGACTATTCCACAAATCTCGTTACTTGACTCTCATTAGTTGCCTCACTTCACTCACCTTGTTTCTTGGCTCTTGCAGGTACTACTTAGTTCATGCCAGACGAATGAAGAACACTTAGACAAGTCTAAGACGAAGTGCGTAAACCCAGAGCTCAGACCCGTAGGTTCACAACATTGGACATGAATCCCCCACTCGCACTACTCGGACTGGGTCACGATGACAAACAACCACTTGCACAACACAGAGAACAATAACCAGTGTGCAGGACTCTCAGAGATTACACTGCTGTGCACACCTCAAGATTTCAGTCTAGTATTGCAGCACCTGGGGTGGAGAATAACAACTTCGAGATTAAGACCGGACTCATTTAGATGGTGGCAACTCGTTTCAAGAAGAATGAATGAAGATCCTTACCACCACGTAAAGCAATTTGTGTAGATGGGCAACACTGTGATACCTAATCGTACTATGACCGGTTGGCGCATGTGTGTAGATTATAGGAATGTGAATAAGGCAATTCGTAAGGATCATTTTTCTTTGCCTTTTATTTATCAAATGCTAGAACGTCTTGCAAAGCATAAATTTTTCATGCTATCTTGATAGTCATAGTGGATTTTTCCAAATCCCTATACACCCTCAAGACCAGGAAAAGACTACATTTACTTGCCCTTTGGCACCTTTGCTTATAGGTGTAAGCCTTCGGTCTTTGCAATGCACTTGCTATTTTTGAGCGTTGTATGACAGCCATTTTTCTAATTTTATTGAAAACACGTTGGAAGTATTTATGGATGACTTTTCGGTGTATGGCTCTTCATTTGATACATGCATGTTTAACCTTACTAGTTTTCTACCTCATTGTGTGGACAATAACCTCGTTTTGAACTCGGAGAAATGTCACTTTATAGTACATGAAAGCATGGTGTTGGGAAATCTCATCTCCAACAGAGGCATGGAGGTCGATCACGCAAAAGTAGAGGTGATTGAAAAAGTACCCCCACCAAAGGACGAGAAAGGAATCATGAGTTTCTTGGGACACTCAAGATTTTATAGGTGCTTCATCAAGGACTTTTCAAACACAGCGAAGCCCCTCACTGATTTATTATGCATGGGTCCTGAGTTTTACTTTGATGAATCATGTTTTAACGCTTTTTATAAATTGAAAATTGCTCTGACTTCTAGTCTTGTAGTGCAACCCCCTAATTGAAAGATGCCATTCAAACTGATGTGTGATGCTAGTGATTTTGCAATGGGAGCAGTGTTGGAGCAGCACATAGATAAGAAGCTGCACGTGATTTATTATGCGACTTAAGTCTTAGTTGGCGCCGCAGCAGATTACACTACAACAGAGAAAGAGATGCTGTCCATTATTTATGCTTTCAAGAAGTTTAGGTAGTATTTAATCTGTTCGAAGACCATATTGTATGCAGACCATGCTGCCATCAAGTACCACCTATCTAAGAAGGACTCAAAGCTGAGATTAATTCAATAGGTGCTTCTCTTGCAAGAGTTCGACATTGAGATTAGAGACAAGAAGAAAGAAGATAATCTGGTTGGAGACCACCTTCCGCGACTCAAGTTTGGAGAGCTCGAACGCAAAGAAGACATCCTCTTGATGATTAATTTTATGGAAGGAGAACAACAGATTAATGTGGAAGCCCAAGCAGCACCTTGGTACGCAGATTTTGTCAACTATTTGGCCCATGATATTATTTCTCTGCGCATGTGACAGCACGTCGTTGTGCGCTACAAAATTTACATTTATAGTTCCACTACTCGTGGCTCACTATTGGATTAGCAAGCGGTAAGTAGGGGTCGAACCCAAGAGAGTCAGTGTGGAATATTTGTTCTTGAAAAAGAAAAGAAAGTAAAAACATTTGAGTTTTGTGGGTTGTTTTATGGACTAAAAAGTAAATGACTGAAAGTAAAGAAAGTAAATACTGAACTGAAAGTAAATACAGAAAGGTAAAGTGCGTAAAGTAAGTGCAAGAAAGTAAAGGTGCTGAAAGTAAAGGTGCGGAAAGTAAAGGTACTGAAAGTAAAGGTGTGGAAAGTAAAGGTACTGAAAGTAAAGGTGCTGAAGAGTAAATGTGCTGAAAAGTAAATTGCAAGAAAGTAAAGACGAAAGATATTCGCATAAGAAAGATATTCAGTCTAGGGTCTCAACTAGTGATACATCCATCATTGACTTCAAATGATCTTACTTGTGTTCATAAGTGTGAGTTATTCTATGGTCAAGATATAACCCTAAAGTAAGGCTTTTTCAAGCGCTTACACCACAATCTACTCCAAAATCAAGACATAGACTTCTAGTTTTGTCCAGACTAATTCCCCTTTTCAAGGTATCTTAGCCTAAGTGCAGCCACTTGATCTCACATTTCCGATCAACCAAGTGGTTTTAAAGAAGGATTAGACTACTCTACCAAGCTTTGCCCTTTCGATGCATCCACTTGGTTTTGTTGTCTAATCTGGATTGAACTACCCGGCTAAGCTTTGCCCTTTCGATGCATCCACTTAGCCTTGTTGTTCAACCGAATAATGGCACGAGAACTAGTTGAACCCAAAAAGCATTAAGTAAAAGGGTCTCAAAACATTGTCATAGTATAAGAAAACCCCTAAACCGAATATAAGCCTTAGCTACTTGTATTCATGTCAAGGAATACAAGTAACCGTGACTTGAACAAGGAAAACAAAGAAAACCGAAAGGTTTGTGGAACACAACAAGAAAGTAAAAAGAATAGCTTAGCTACTCATATCCATGTCAAGGAATACAAGTAGCCTTGCTAGAGAATAGCTTAGCTACTTATATTCATGTCAAAGAATACAAGTAGCCTTGCTAGAACAAGGAAAGTGAAGTAAAAACCGAGAGCTTTGACAGGTAAAGTTGGGGAGAGGAGCTCCAAATCAAGAATAAAGGAAAGTAAACTTTGGAAACAAGAACAATAGCTTAACTACTTGTATTCATGTCAAGGAATACAAGTAGCTTTGCTATGGTAACAAGACATGAAAGTAAAGAGAACAACAAGGAAAAGTAAAGGTAGCTTCGTGTATCAAGAACAATAGCAAAGTAAAATGTGTTTTCATTGAAGTGTGGAGAAGAGAGATAGGCTCTCTTCTCCCTAATGTGGGCACATGGGTGTCCAAGTGATATCTAAGGCTAAGCCCTTCTATATATAGGCAAAGGAAGACTTGGGGGCTAAGTAATGCAATTGAAATATCCCAAAAGCAAGTCACTTGATTGGTTCTTCCATATGCCACCCCACATTGAGTGGAAGAGGATAAGAGCCTCCCCACTTGTGTTTGGCACTTGCATCTCCATGGGCAACGACTTGGCCATTTGGTTGAAGCCAAAGGGCAACCAACTTGAGCTTAGTTCTCTCCAAAGGCCAACCGACTTGAAACCCAAGCCAACCGAAGTCCAAATGCTAACCAAAATGAATAGTAGAGGCCAACCGGAATATTGGGACTTTGGTTGGTTCTTGGCCGGAACTTGGTTGGGTCTGGTTGTACCTGGCCGGAGCTTGATCGGAGCTTGGCCGGAGTTTGGCCAGAATTTGGCCGGAATTTTGGTCGGAGGCTCTTGGCTTTTGGACTGTGGATTTGGAATGGGCAAGTGATTTTAAGACTAATAGCCGAAGTCGTTTTGCCGGAATCTAGTCGGGACCTGGTCATGGCCTACGTTCTCTCTGTCGGGCAATGCTCGGGCATCGGCTGGTTCCACACGGGAGTTTTGTCTGGGAAGTGAGATTGTCCAAGTTATGGGTCATTTAAAACACTTTGTCCGAGCTAGAATTGCCAAATTCCCTGGTTTGCCCGGGCAATTTGAATTCAGAGCTTAGACGGACTGGGCGCGGCCGAGGACTCTCTCGGGTGGGGACATGGGCGATGCCTGGGCGCGGCCTAGGCGATGCTCGGGCGGGGACCTGAGCGATGCCTGGGCGCGGCCTGGGCGATGCTCGGGTGGGGACCTGGGCGATGCCTGGGCGGGGACCTGCGGGATGCCTGGGCGCGGCCTGGGCGATGCGTGGGCGCGGACCTGGGCGATGCCTGGGCGCGGCCTGGGTGATTTTCAATCCTTGGCTCGGCCAAAAATGACTTGGCATGCTTTTTGGCACAAATCTCCCTTTTTAAGTGTGATTCCTCTTTAGACTCCAAAATAGCCTGAAATCCAAAACTACATTAATACGTAAGTGTTCTTAAGACAAAGTGTCGTTTAAGGTGGGTTTAGTGTACTCGATGAGTCATATAAATACATCCCATCAGCATGTCACACAACCTGAAAAAGAAATTCTTATCAGACGTATAAAAGTACTTCTGGGATGATCCTGCCTTTTATAGATTATGTGGTGTCGGTCTATACAGGACTTGCCTGGAGAAGACCATATTTGATGGACCTTGTAGCGTTGTCATTCCTCATGTATGTTGGACATGGAGCTTGCTCCAAAATAGCCACGAAGTTGTTGCAGTCCAAATTTGTTTAGCCAACACTGTTCAAAGATGCACACGAGTTTGTCAAAGCTTGCGATTAGTGCAAGAGAATGGGTAATATTTCAAAGCATTAAGAAATGCCCTAACAGAGCATACTAGCCGTAGAGTGATTCGACATTTGGGGAATAGATTTCATGGGGCCATTTCCATCATCTTAGGGGAATAATTACATGTTGGTCGCAGTTGACTATCTTTTTAAGTGGGATGAAGTAGTGGTTGTCCCTACTTGCGACGCCAAGGTAGTTATGAGGATGTTGTTGAAGGTTATTTTCCCTCGGTTTTGTGTCCCCTAGAACAGTGATCAATGACGGACGTTCTCTTTTAAAGGAGAGGATTCGAGACCCTATTGAAGAAATATGATGTTTACCACAAGTTTGGCACTTTGTGTCACCCGCAAACTAGTGGGCAGGTAGAGATCTCCAACATGGAAATCAAGAGTATATTGGAAAAGACTGTTTCTAGCAAAAAAGATTGGGTGTTGATGCTAGATGACGCGATATGGGCATATAGGACTATTTTTAAAACATTGATAGGAGTGAGCCCCTTCAGACTTGTCTACGGGAAAACTTGACACTTGCCATTTGAGTTTGAGTACAAAGCATTGTGGGCTGTCTGAAAACTGAACATGGACCTAAAAACACCCAGTTAGAAGTGACTACTCCAGCTTAACGAGCTCAATGAGACTAGGTTAGACTCCTACAACAATGCTCACATCTACAAGGAGAGAGCGAAGAAATGGCATGACAAGAGAATAGGTGACTATCTTCTCGGGAAGGATCTTAGCAATGGACTTCCTTAAGAATGCTTCGAGACATATCTCTCAGGCTATGTCTTGGCAAGATGTTAAACTAGGCCTCTTCGAGGAGTAACTCGTACTGTAAGTATTTAGCTAAACCTCATTCTGCATCTTGCATCTTGTGTTTGTGTGATTTTTCTGTGTGCATAGCACTTTTGAAATGAGATCGAGCTGCATTTGCCAAGGACCCAAAGGTCGGTGCAAATAATTAACCAGTGCATAAGGCATGTGATGTGTTTGGTAGGTCTTGTGCGTGACTGACAGCACGGCGTTGTGCACTGCAAAATTTACATTTATAGTTCCACCACTCGTGGCTCACTATTGGATTAGCAGAGCGGTAAGTAGGGGTCGAACCCAAGAGAGTCAGTGTGGAGTAGTTGTTCTTTGAAAAGAAAGAAGAATAAAGGAAAGACGGAGTGGGTTTTTGGTTGTTTTTATGACAGAAAGTAAATGACAGAAAGTAAATAACTGAAAAGTAAATGACTGAAATGTAAAGTGCTGAAAGTAAGTACTGAAAAGTAAATTGCGGGAACAGTCGAGTTCAATATCAACCGCAACACACTTTTGGTTTGTCGCACGCTGTATTTCAAGCGCAATACGTGCCAAATGTTATGTTGGATTGATGTTGAAAACGTCTGCAATGAAAGTAAAGTGCGGAAAGTAAATGACTGAAAGTAAAGACAGAAAATAAAGTGATGAAAGTAAAGTGCGTAAAGTAAATGTGCTGAAAAGTAAAGTGCGAAAAAGTAAAGTGCGGAAAAGTAAATGACAGAAAAGTAAAGTACTGAAAGTAAATGACAGGTGATGGACCATAATTATACGAATCATAAACACAGTTAAACCCACCAAATTAGACTGTTTGTCTATTTAATTTTTGCTTGTTAGTTCCGATATTTATCCACAGGGTATTTTGAAGTCTAGAGAGAATACAGGCTAAGGAGGAGTTTTAAAGCTGAAAAGGAATTACAAGTCATTCCAGGTCACGACCAAATTCCAACTTTCAAGAACCGACTTGGAATCACTCAAATATGCTAGAACAGTCGGCATTTGGACAAGAACGCAATGCAAAGGCACCGAGCCCGGTAAAGGCCAAACAAGGGCAATTTCAGCCGATTTCGGATTTCAACCATGTTCCAAGCAGAATTTGGCTTAGGTTCCTTCTTGAGATCATCTTAGAATGACATTTTCATTCTGAATACACTCTCCAAAATCCAAGAACCTCCGGCCAAAGCTCCTGTCAGATTCCGATCAAACCGATGGCTTTTGTGAAAAGGTCACAAGGTTCTAGAAGGCTAAGGGGATGCTCCTCCTCAAATGGGCGGCTTTTGGAGGCCAAGCCACCCTCCTCCTCCTCACATGGGCGGCTATCTTGCCCTCCACTCCTCTCCATGGCTTTGTGACAAGTGTCCCTCCCCTAAACCACATCTTCTCCTCCTCCTTGGCCTATAAATACAACCTCCCCTCCTTTGTAATCTTTACCCCCAAAATGTGGAGAGCTCATCTCTCTACACATTCCAAAATCACAAATCACTTATCTCTCTAGCTTTTGTGGGCACAATCTTGTAATCACTTTACTTTGGAATCGAAGCTTTAGCATTTTCAAAGGTTTTTGTAAGTACTCTTGTCTTTACTTTACTGTCTTTTCAATTCAGCAACTTTATTTTCATGTATTTACTTTCGAAAACTTTACTTTACTGTCTTTCAAAGTACTTTACTTTACTGTCTTTACTTTCGAAAACTTTATTTTCTATCTTTCAAAACCTTTACTTTTCAACGCACTTAGATATGATGTCCTGCTCCATGAATAATCGTAGCTAAACCCTTCATTCGGTTGAAGGGGTGTACTTGTATCATACAATGTTTTAGACCCTTCGCTTAGTGCCTCTCTGTGTTCAAAACTTGTTCTATGTGCCACATATTAGGTTATAACTTCCAAGGTTGAGTGGATGCTTTAACCGGCAAAACCCTTCCATGGGGTTCGTGAACATACTCGGGTAACTGGATGCTTTAACGGGCAATGCTTATCTAAGGAGTTTGACCTCTTTTAAAAACCATTTGGTTGATCGTAACTGAAGATCAAATGGATGCACATAAGGCTAAGATACTTCAAAAGGAGGAATTAGTCTAAATAGAACAAGTGTTATAAACGACGTTGAAAGTCTTGTGCTAGAAATAGCCTCGATTCATCTTTGAACACTTAGTATGATCATTAGAGGTCAATGATAAACTGACTATGATACAAGGCTCCTGAAACCGAATCCTTTCCTTCCATTAAAATCTCAACTGTTTACTTTCTGTACATTTACCTTCTGTCATTTACTTTTACTCACTGTAATTTACTTTCTGTATAAACCACTCAAACCCAACCCCAATCACACTTTAATTTATGTGTAAGCTTCATTAAAGAACAACTAATCCACACTGACTCTCTTGGGTTTGACCCCTACTTACCACTTGCTACCCAGTAGTGAATTCGCGAGTAGCGGACTTATAAATTAATTCTTGACGTTTGCACACGACGACTGTGCATCCATCAAAATTGGCGCCGTTGCCGGGGAGTTGTGCATCAGAATAGTTGTTCTTTTTATTTTTGTTTTTTGTTCTTGCAATCCACCATGTCGTTGTACTATGAAAACGAGCCTTGGAATGATGAAGAATTTTCCCCACCACCCTTCGAACTTGAAGTCCGCGAGAAGATCAACAACATAGAGCAATCCTGGGACGAAACTTTGGACGAGTACTTATGGTACTTCGATTCCCTTGTAACGAGCTGCCCGCACCATGGATTCACCAACCACGATCTTCTTCAAAGGTTTCTCAACGGGATGATGCCATATGAGTGGAATTGGCTTAATGACGCGGCTGGAGGCTTGGTAAATAACTTAAACATGGATGATCTTTGGAAATTAATAAACGATTTGGCTGCGAGGTCAAGAGAAGATCAGGCCATGCGGCGCGAAGAACTGGCCAACATGGTACACCAAATCTGGGTCGAAAGCGACGAATCATGGACGGCTCAAGAAGAAGCTATACACCAAAACCAGGCCGAAGCTGAGAAATCTTGGGCAGAGACAAAGGCGACTATAAAAAAATTGGGAGATCAGGTCAACGAAATGCTCAACGCAAAGCCAAGGATTAACGAAGAGGAGCCTAGATCAGATTGCACTGGGCCAACAAAAGGAAACGGCCCACTAGCGCCTGAAGAAGAGCCGGCCAAGCCACTTGAACCGGATCTCATTGCCGAGCCAGTCGAGACATACCCGATCCTAACTGCCGAGCCAACAGAAGTCCCGAACCTCACTGCCGAAGCGGCCGAAGAAATCAAGCCAGGCCCGGTCCTTGCGCTCGGAGCACCCCGAGGAAGTCCCGGACCTCATTGCCGAACTGTCCGAGAAAGAACTGGTCCTCACTGTCGGAGCACCTGAAACAGGCCCAGTCCTCATGGTCGAAGTGCCACAACTTAACCCTTCGTGTTTTATGCCGATCATAGCCACCGAAGATCATATAATCAATAATGATGAGGTGCAAGGGGAGGAGCATGAGCCAAAAAAGCCGACAAAGGAACTCTCACTCGTCACAAGCCAAGGAAAACCGCATGAAAACTCACTCATTCCAAGACAACCATCCATCACTACCACAATAAAGAGGATTGGCAGAGGCGCATGCTTAATGTCGCCTACATTTGATGGCACAAAACCAAACTTCCAAACTCGCAAAGGTGCCAACTATTCAAACATGAAGAAGCGACAAAGACATGGGCCGAAGGAATGGAAAACCGGAAGGAGTAACAAACAAGCACGACTCATTGGACCATCAGCTATGGTCAATAAAGCCTCACCCTCTCAAATCAAAGAGCTACCGAGAAGAAGTTCGACCTCAAGCACCCATGGGATCCCTACTTATGATCCAAAAATGAGGTATCGTCGAGATAACGACGTTAAACAAATGCACTGGTCGGGAGGTAACCCGACACCTATCTTACTTTCAGTACTTTTATTTTCTGTCATTTAGTTTTTTCCAATAAGTCGCTCTCACCCACTTGGTGCATAAATGAAATGACTATTCAGGAATCGGTTATGGATGCAACATCAAGCCAGCCAGGCCTATGCCAAGAGTTCAAGGCCCCAGCCGAACTCCCTCAATTATCCAGCCTCGAGCCATGTCATTCGACACAATAAAGGGAGTTCTGTTCTTCCCTTTTCCTTAATGTCATCTCCTTCTCATAATTGTCTGCTTGCATGGCTTTTGAACTAAGTCTTGCTGAAAGGCACGCCTTCGTTCAAAAGTGTGGGGTGAGAACCACCTGTGTACATAAACATGTTTTCTTTTTACCTTAATATTATCTTTTTGAAAATATGAACTTGAGAATGTGAAAAAGATAGATCATAATTCATGCATTAACCTTGTGAAAATTCAACTGTTTAAAAACTTAGAATGTAACTTCTCATTTGTCCCTTTGTGCTGAGATAAACTAGGGATGTGGAGTTGACATAAACTGCCCTAGAGAGGCTTGGCAAGCACTCGAAGGATCAAATCTAACTATATGGTTTTCGAAGTCAGTGGAGGCTGCACTTCGGGTTTTAATGAAGATTGAAGTCATCTCCGCCATGCAGCGTTTATGCAAGAGGCGAGGACGAGAATCAGACCGTCCTATCTCTAGTCAAAGTAGCCGAGAAAATAAATGAGCGACCCTCATCTTGACCCGCGCGAAACGGCAAGGATGAGAGGAGCGGGGAGGTATTCCCATATGCTTGCGGGCGACGATTGGACCTCTCAAAAAAGGCTTGAGAAAATGGACTAGCAAGCCACAAAAAGGCAAAAGCTCAAAGAAGCAAATCAAGAGGCCAAAGGCCCAAAGTTGTGAAGGTTTTAACCGAACAAAAAGTGAAGTACTCAAAGAGTCAAATAAAAGGCCAAAGGCCGATTCACTACAAAAGCTGTCCCTCGCCAAAAGAAAATCAAAGACCAAACCATTGAAACCCGAACCGAATCACGTGCTAGAAAAAGCTACAAGAAAACCATATAGTGCGAGACGGTCCCTAGAATGTAGTCCATGAGCCTGAAAAGGGCTATCTCCCGAAACATCCGAATTAATTTGCATCTCGGCGCAAAGGTACACGTATCAAGTTTCTTCTAAGTATTTACACAGTTTAATTTGGTAATAAGTAAGTAATGCATGAATTAGGGTAAATCTAGTCCCACAATCTCACTTTCATATTTTTAAAGTTTACTTCGATAGTATGTGCCGCCCTTTAATAGCATTGTTCGGGACGAACAACTAAAAGTGTGGGGTGATCTGATGGACCATAATTATACGAATCATAAACATAGTTAAACTCACCAAATTAGACTGTTTGTCTATTTAACTTTTGCTTGTTAGTTCCGATATTTATCCACAGAGTATTTTGAAGTCTTGAGAGAATACAGGCTAAGGAGGAGTTTTAAAGCTGAAAATGAATTACGAGTCATTCCAGGTCACGACCAAATTCCAACTTTCAAGAACCGACTTGGAATCACTCAAATATGCTAGAACAGTCGGCATTCGGAAAAGAACGCAATGCAAAGGCACCGAGCCCGGTAAAGGCCAAACAAGGGCAATTTCAGCCGATTTGGGATTTCGACCATGTTCCAAGCAGAATTTGGCTTTGGTTCCTTCTTGAGATCATCTTAGAATTACATTTTCATTCTGAATACACTCTCCAAAATCCAAGAAGCTCCGGCCAAAGCTCCGGTCAGATTCCGGTCAAACCGATGGCTTTTGTGAAAAGGTCACAAGGTTCTAGAAGGCTAAGGGGATGCTCCTCCTTACATGGGCGGCTTTTGGAGGCCAAGCCACCCTCCTCCTCCTCACATAGGCGGCTATCTTGCCCTCCACTCCTCTCCATGGCTTTGTGAAAAGTGTCCCTCCCCTAAACCACATCTTCTCCTCCTCCTTGGCCTATAAATACAACCTCCCCTCCTTTGTAATCTTCACCCCCAAAATGTGGAGAGCTCATCTCTCTACACATTCCAAAATCACAAATCATTTATCTCTCTAGCTTTTGTGGGCACAATCTTGTAATCACTTTACTTTGGAATCGAAGCTTTAGCATTTTCAACGGTTTTTGTAAGTACTCTTGTCTTTACTTTACTGTCTTTTCAATTCAGCAACTTTATTTTCCTATATTTACTTTCGAAAGCTTTACTTTACTGTCTTTCAAAGTACTTTACTTTCCTGTCTTTACTTTCGAAAACTTTATTTTCTGTCTTTTAAAACCTTTACTTTTCAACGCACTTAGATATGATGTCCTGTTCCATGAATAATCGTAGCTAAACCATTCATTCGGTTGAAGGGGTGTACTTGTATCATACAATGTTTTAGACCCTTCGCTTAGTGCCTCTCTGTGTTCAAAACTTGTTTTATGTGCCACATATTAGGTTATAACTTCCAAGGTTTAGTGGATGCTTTAACGGGCAAAACTCTTCCGTGGGGTTCGTGAACATACTCGGGTAAGTGGATGCTTTAACGGGAAAAGCTTATCTGAGGAGTTCGACCTCTTTTAAAAACCATTTGGTTGATCGTAACTGAAGATCAAATGGATGCACATAAGGCTAAGATACTTCGAAAGGAGGAATTAGTCTAAATAGAACAAGTGTTATAAACGATGTTGCAAGTCTTGTGCTAGAAATAGCCTCGATTCATCTTTGAACACTTAGTATGATCATTAGAGGTCAATGATAAACTGACTATGATACAAGGCTCCTGAAACCGAATCCTTTCCTTCCTCTCAACTGTTTACTTTCTGTACATTTACCTTCTGTCATTTACTTTTACGCACTGTAATTTACTTTCTGTATAAACCACTCAAACCCAACCCCAATCGCACTTTAATTTATGTGTATGCTTCATTAAAGAACAACTAATCCACACTGACTCTCTTGGGTTCGACCCCTACTTACCACTTGCTACCCAGTAGTGAAGTCGCGAGTAGCGGACTTATAAATTTATTCTTGACGTTTGCACACGACAACTGTGCATCCATCAACAGGTAAGTAAGGACGAAAGATATTCAGTCTAGGGTCTCTACTTGTGAGACAACCATCATGGACGTCAAAGATCTTACTTTGTGTTCATAAGTGTGGATTTATTCCTTTTCAAGACTTAAACCCTAAAGTAAGGCCATTTCTAGCACTTACACCACAATCTACTCCAAAATCAAGACATAGACTTCTAGTTCTAAGTGCAGCCACTTGATCTCTCAGTTACGATCAACTAAGCGACTTAAGGAAGATTAAACTACTCGGCTAAGCTTTCCTCTTTCGAGCATCCACTTAGCCTTGTTGTCTAATCAAGATTGAACTACTCAGCTAAGCTTTCCTCTTTCGAGCATCCACTTAGCCTTGTTGTTCAATCGAATAATGTCACCGAACTAGTTGACACAAAATAGCATTAAGTTCTAGTCTCAAGATGCTTACACAAGTATGAACACCCCTTGACCAAATATGCTTAGCTACTTGTATTCATGGTAAGGAATACAAGCACCATACTTACAAAAGAAAACAAGAAAACAAGAAAAAGTAAAACAAGTGAACCGAGAGCATGTAACCGAAAGCTTTTTTGTAACCGAAAACAACAAGAAAGTAAAAGAAGCTTTAGCTACTTGTATTCATGTCAAGGAATACAAGTATCCATGGCTTTGAACAAGAAAGTAAAGGGAGAGGAGCTCCAAATCAAGACAAGTAAATGAAAAAGAGCTTCGGTTTTGACAAGAAAGTAAAGGAAAGCATTAGCTACTTGTATTCATGTCAAGGAATACAAGTAGCCATGGCTTTATCAAGACAAGAAAAGTAAAGAAAGCTAGCTGGAAATTAAGAGCTTTGAAGCTCAAGAACAAGTGAAGAACAAAGAACAAAAGTGTGTTTGCATTGAAAGTGAAGAGAAGAGAGTTAAGCTCACTTCTCTCTAAGAATTTGGATTTCGAAGCTAGGACTCAAGGACCCTTATTACATGAGGCAAGGCCTCCATTTATAGGCTAGGGAAGACTTGAAGACTAAGTTTGCATTGAGAAATATTCAAAAAGCTAGCCATTTGATTGGTTTAGCCTTATGCCACCCACATGGGTTATGGAAGAGGATAAGAACCTCCCCACTTGCATCTCCTCCAACCCCAAGCCACCACATATGGCCTCTCCAAAGCCGCCTCTAGTTGATTCCCAATGGAACCGAACTCCAAATGCAAACCGAAGTGAATAGTAAGTCCAACCGGACAAGAATTAGTTTGGATTTGGTTGGACTTCGCCAGAGTGTGGCCGGAGCAAGAAATGACCGGAGCATGGTGGTGAGGATATGAGCTTGATTGGAGCATCACCGGAGGTTGGCCGGAATTTGGCCGGAATTTGGCCGGAGCTTCTTGGCTTTTGGACATCTGATTTGGAACGAAAAAGTCATTCTAAGACGATCTCAAGAAGGGTGCTAAGCCAGATTATGCTCGGAACATGGTCGAAATCCCAAATCGGCCGATATTGCCCTAGTTTGGTTTCGGTGTCTATGCGCGCGGGGCCTTTGCTTTGGAATTGGGCCAATTGCCAATCTGCCGGAGCATTCTCCTTGGTTTTCCGACATTGTCGACTTGATTTTCCATTTTGATCACTTTGCTCGAGGTGGATTCGTCAGAGCAACTCCTTTGCCCGGGCAACTTGAATTCAGTGCTAGACAGCTCGGCTGGTGCGCGGGGCGGGGCCTGGTTTTCTCGGACGGGCCCGGGACAGGGACCTGGCATTCTCGGATGGGCCTGGGTACGGCTCTCGATACCCGGGTGAAGTTTCTCGGTCCCTGGCTGAGGTCCTCGGGCCTTGGCTGGCTTTTTGGCACAAATCTCCCTTTTTAAGTGTGATTCCTCTTTAGACTCCAAAATTGCCTGTATACACAAAATGACATCAACAAGCACATGTGCGTATGACCAAATGTCTTATTTGGTGGGTTTTGTGTACTTGATGAATCATATAAATACGTCCCATCAAATACCCCCACACTTAATCTTGTTCGTCCCGAACAAGTCTAGTCAAAGAGGAAAGACAACACCCTAAGTCCTAAATGTGAATGTGAGATGCAAAACTAGACTTCACCTTTGCATGCATAACTTACTTGCTTCCAAACGAAATTATGCTCACATATGAAAGTAACTAGATACTTGTACCTTTGAGCCGAGATGCAATTTAATTTGGATGATTGGGAGATAGTCCTTTTAGGCATTTGAACTGCACTCTCGGTCCCGATCTTACTATATGGTTATGTTACTTGCTTTTTCTAGCACGTGATTGATTCGGGCAACTTGGGTCGAGCTCTTTTTCTTTGTTTGTGTGGTTGGACAGCTTTTGTAGTGATTTGGCCTTCGGCCTTTGATATGACTCTTTGAGTACTTCACTTTTGCTTCGGTTTTGGTTTCACCATATTGGCTGATTTATTTCTTTTCTTCTTTGAGCTTTGCTCCTTTGATGATTGCTCATCCATTTCTTCACTTTTGGGAGGTCCAATCATCGCCCGAGAGCTCATGGAAATATGATGTTCCCTTAAGTGGCATGTATTTGGCAAAACGTAGCTTAGATAGTTCAAGCAGGTGTTCAGGGGGAGTTCGAACATATCCTAGTACTCATACACAGCGTGGATAAGACGCAAGGATATTTTCCGGAAGATATTGGACTACGAAGATCTCGTAAAGTTGAAGTCGGCCAGCGACTTATTTGAGAAATAGATATTCGAATGAATATTTACATTAAGGCGGCAAAGCTTACTTGGGCAAGAAGACTTCGGATTATCTTCCAACCGATTCAAAAGATATACATCAAATATCTAGGAATATTTCCTAAATATTTGATGGGATTATCTTGTGCAAATTAGGGTTTCGTCCAAGCATATAAATACAATGCTAGGGCACCCTTATTCGCCATCGCTTTCAAAGATCAACTACACACGAGCATATCCTACTGATTGGAGAAGAAGAAAGCGACGGCCGTTTGTGTTTTCTCATTGGAAATACATCGGTGCAAGTGCAGTCTGCTCAAGTGCAACACAGACTGCCTGAAGCGTATCAACTGCCGCACACAACAAAGGTAAACAAGCTTTCGAGAGAAAGCATCCGAGCTTCCGGAGAAGGTCGAGAACGTTCGGACAGAAGGGCTGAACGAAGGGGATCAAGGGGAATTGCGGTGAACCTCGGTTGCAAATCTAAGAGACGGAGTATTGAGCTTAGGCCATTATAAGGTGTAAGTGTAAGTCCCTGTGTAAACCCTATACTCGTAATAAAGATTTGCTGTCCCTTTTTCGGGTGTGGGAAACCCTCCAGAGTAGGCGGAGCCGAACTGGGTTATCAGTCTGTGTGTTCTATTGCTTTTGTCTGCTTCCTAAACTGTTGTGATACGAGTTCAAACTCTGTCTTGAAATGTTAGCTGAACTGTTGTGCAAAGAAGCTCAAGGTCTGTTGCAACAGTACCCTTGACACAAGCTTGAACAGGGGATATAATTTCAATTGGTATCAGAGCAGACACTCGACACACTGAGTGGGATCCTGAACTGTTCAAGATGACTCTGAAAGAAGGACAAAGCATCACCAGACCCCCGCTACTCGAAGGATCAAACTATGCCACCTGGAAGCCCGTGATGAGGTCCTTTCTGAAATCTCTGGATGAAAAAGCATGGAAGGCTGTTCTGAAAGGGTGGACGGAACCCATGATGAACAATCTCACAGGAGAACCGATCGCAAAACCAGAAGCTCTGTGGACAGAAGAGGAGGACAAAGCTTCTATGGGAAACTCAAAGGCTATGAATGCAATCTTTTCGGCAGTAGATGAAAACGTCATTAAGCTAATCATCAACTGTGAAGTAGCCAAGGAAGCATGGGACATCCTCCAAACAGCTTTTGAAGGTACAGATAAAGTTCGCAACTCTCGCATGCAGGCTGTCACAACCGGGTTCGAAGAAATGAAGATGAAGGAGAGTGAAACCATCACTGAGTACAACACCAGAGTTCTGGAACTGTCCAACGAGGCGTCTGCTCTCGGAAAACCCATTGATGAAGAAAGATTGGCCAGTAAAGTTTTGAGATCACTCCCTCCGAGGTTTGCCATGAAGGTCACGGCCATAGAAGAAATGCACAACATTGCCAAACTGAAACTGGACGAGCTGATGGGATCTCTCGGAACCTATGAGATCAATCATGATTTTCAAACTGGGGAAGAGAAGGGAATCGCCCTCAAAGCAGACATGTCTGAAGACAAACAGGATGGTGGCTGCACTACTGAACAACTGGCCATGATGGCTCAGAATTTTGGCAGAATGGTGCGGAAAATCAACAGACGTGGACCAGAACAGGGCCAGCCTTCATCAAGTAGCTTCCGAAACTGGAAACCTGACAGGTCAAGATCCAGAGACATGAGACAAGACTCTTCTGACAAAGGAAAGGAAGAAATTCAGTGCCATGAATGCAAGGGGTTTGGACATATTGCCTCCCAATGTGCGAATACACTCATGAAGAAGAAGGCAATGGTCGCTAGCTTCAGCGACAGCGAGTCAGACGAAGAAAAAGGTGAGACCACAAATTTTGTGGCCTTTGTCACTACTCTGGGAGAGTGCAGCGACACCAGTGAAACAATTCCACCACAGTTGGAACTCCCAAGTGAAGACTTCTCAGATGGTGACAATGAACAACTCACGCATGATTCTCTGGCTCAGACATATAAAGATCTGTATGAGAAATGGTTGCTTTTGATCAAAATCAACAAGAAGCTAACTGACACAGTTGCCAGAGTCACTATGGAAAAGGACAAGGTCTGGCAGGAGGTTGAGATACTGCTTACACTGAAGGTAAAACTGGAAGGTACAATTGTCTCTCTGAATTCTCAACTGGCTGAAATGAAACAGGAAAGATTGGGTCTTCTTGCTCAGAGAACGGAACTCTTGGGGACTGTCTCCTCACTGAAAGTCAAAATAGAGAAAGATCGAGACACTCATCCTGCAGGCATGACGGGTCTAAGAAAAACCATCACAGATCTGAAGCGCAAAGAGGTGTTCCAATTGAGGAGGGTAGAACAGTTGGAACTTCAGCTAGAATCTGAGAAGATGGATCACTCTGACACGAAGGTTAAACTCAATCACCTCAAACAGTCGGTAAGAATGCTCAACTCTGGGACTAAAGACTTAAATGATATTCTCAGATCTCAGAGAATGGAGTCCGGACATAGAGGATTGGGGTTCACAGGAGAAGGCAGCTCCAAAGGCACTATGTTTACTAAAGCAAGACCAGTGTCTGAACATAAGCCAGAACAGAAGGTGAGACAGCACCCTAGACAGAAAATAGACTTGTCCCAAGATCAGTCCAAAGGAAAAAAACCTAGCTGGTCACAAGGAGACGCATGGAACACTCGGTGGTGGAAAGACGCGCAGACCACCTATCCAAAACCGTGACTATTCGCCAGTGACTCATAGGACAGATCGCCGCACTTGCTGGAACTACAACTGGATGGGACACATCAAGATGAAGTGTCGCCTGTTTCTTACTGAACGACGTGCTTTCCTACAACGGACCACACCACGACAGAAACAAGTCTGGGTTCAAAAGGCAGACCAAACCGTTTGCATGGTGGCCTGCTACTCCTCAAGCTACACATCGCAAGATAGTTGGCACTTCGACAGCGGATGCTCCGCCCACATGACAGGTAACTCTCAATATCTTACCCATATCAGACCTGTTGAGCAGATGTGGTTTGTCACCTTCGGGGATGGTGGAAAGGGTCAGGTGATCGGCTGTGGGACATTGATGGTTCCGGATCTCCCCGCACTCGAAAACACCCTCCTTGTCAAAGGACTCACTAGGAATCTTATCAGCATCAGTCAACTGTGCGACGATGGACATTATGTGTCATTCTCGAGCTACTCATGTCTTGTCCTAGACAAGAATGGTGATACACTGATGAAAGGAAAAAGGGATGCCAACAACTGTTACACTATCAGGATGGGTCTAACGGTATCAATGAACGACGAGAACCATGGCCAACAACCGGTTGCTCTTACCTGTGCAAACACTCAACATAGTTTTCTGCGAGGGGGAGTGGATAAGACCTTGTACACAAGATCTGATTGGAGATGCGCACAAATCCATGTTGCCGGGTGTCCCAGGAAACTGTTGAATCAGAAGGTGCCACAGTTACGGAAGGAGTTCGTACACTGACCACAGAAATGTGCCTGGAGCCGTACAAGAAAATATGAATGCTCACAGAAGATGATAACTCTGAGGCATACCAAGATCTTGGTCAACCCCCATGACAGGATAAGGAGTGGAACACCCAGACCCTCAGTGGGTCTGAGTGATGTCAACCACTGAAAGCATCCAACGGTGATCAGTCATAGTCGAATCTCCAGCTGAACAGTTGGACTGACCACCTAACAAAGAGAGCTGGAATAGAAGGCACAGCGCTTGAAAACCAATTTTTTTTCTTTCAGAATATTCTCGAAGATTTTTCCTGTCGTTATTTGAATCAAGGGTTGTCCAATCTGGGAAGTTGAAAAGGCCGGAGGACACTTTTGAAACACAAAATAGTTGAGTGTGTTCAATTGTCTTCTCTCTCTCGTCCCCAAAACCCTAAGAACGGTAACTTCTCTCTCAATCGTTTCCCCCTCCACAATGATGGTAAACACCAGAAAGTCAGCAAAATCCAGCGTCAAATCCGCTGAGAAGAACAAAGAGAGCATGCAGTCTTCAAAAACTCTGGCGGCAAAATCCAAAAATCCGAAATCGAAAGCTCCAACGGTGAAAAAGGCGTCGCCATGACAATCCACCACCGAATCTTTGGCCCAAGCAAAGAAGTCTACCGCTGAAATCCCTCAGTCAACCGTGGTGGACTCGTCTGATGCTGGTTCGTCTCAAGAAATTCGTCCCCAGTTTGAGGTATTTCCAACTGCTCCTTCAGTTTCTGCAAATATTCCTATTGTTGAAAAGATTGTGGAGGTTGAGAAGGTTGTTAAGTCGGTTGACGGTGATGAAGTCAGTAGGGCTGTAATTGTTGATAATGGTGGTAAGGATGTTAGTGGTGTTAAAGTTGTTGGTGTTGAAATCAGTAGGGCGGTGCTTGGTGGTGATGATGATAGAAATCTTGAGAGTGGTAGGGCTGTGGCGGTTGACAAAGCCGGTAGTACGGTTATTGAAAAGGATTCTGTCTAGATTATGGGAAAAGAGGGACCCAGCAAGGTGGCTGGAGGCTCAGGAACATGGAGGGAAAAGATCTTTGCCACAGGATACATTCCTCCGAAGGCAGGTCGCAGGAAGAAGGTTTAGCGGGCTAGTGACTCCCCCAGAAAATACCTAGCCCAGATCTATTCCACTTGAGGTAGGAAGATTGCAATGTCAGATGAAGAAACACAGAAGTTTATTAAGTCCTCGGGGAAGAGGAATCTGGTGATTAATGATGCTGATCCGTCTGAAAATCAAGGAGGAATCACTGAAGAAGGTTCCGGTATGCATACTGAGGCTATGGCAAAGGAGATTAATCCATCAGGGAAGATAGATGTGTTGAAAGAATCAGACCCAGCAGAAAAGGATGAGGAGTTGGAGAAGTTGTACAAAGACATTGATGATGTCATGGAAGACGTGGAAACGGAGAAGGATCAGGAAGTGGCAAGTCCAGAGGAAGGTCAGTGTGATCAGGCTGTTGAGACTGGAACTGCTGCAGAGAAAGCTACAAGCGGTTCAACTGTGGAACCTTCTGTTCAGACCGAAGCTGAAACAGCACCAGCTCCAGAGGAAGGTCTGGGTAACCAGGCTGTTGAAGCAGAACAATCTGCTGCTGAAAAAGTCACAAGCGTTCCAACTGTGAAACAAAGTGTTCAGACTAAAGTTGAGACTGGAGTAGTTCCAGAGACAGTAATGAGTGAAGAGACAATAGCAGTTCAAGATGATCGTTGTAGGGATCATTTGGAGGAAGATGGTTCATCCATTCTTAAGGATGCTTCTATGTCAGCAGCAAAAGGCGTTACCCTTTCAGAAGATGACCAAGACAGTGTTCCCCTTGTCAATCTCAAAAGGACAACGAAGGGGAAGGAAAAGGTAGCCTTTGCTAAGACCACAAGGGAACCAGCTCAGAAGGTTGCTGAAGTCAGCAGTGGTGCAGGGGGAGCTGGCTCTTCCAAGAAAAGGAAGCGCGTTGCTGCAGTTCCCATCTCTGAAGATGCTGGGAGATGTGAAGTCCCAGCCCCTGAATCTGAGACTGTCCCAGTGGGTAAGGTCAAGAAAGGAGTGTGGTTCGTGACTAAAGAAGCTGCGTTGAAATGGGATTGTCTGCTGAAAAGGAAAATTATACCTGAGAGGCTGCTGGATGCATTTAGTTACAAAGGGAAGGAAGTGGTTGAGGTGCTTACAGAGTCGGATCTGTTCTGGACGTTGGACAGATGCAAGCCGTTCAACGAACAACTGGTGCGTGAGGCCATGACAAACAAAGTTTGGGGTCATTGGAGAGGCAGAGTACGGGGTCTTCTATGTTAGAGGAAGGAGGATCCAGATTGATCCAGAGTTGATCAATGTATACTTCTCCATGGACGACCCAGCTGTTGACGAAGAAGAATCAAGCTTTGAGAAGATAGTGAGCACCATCACTGCAGGCTCTGTTCGGTGGAGGCCTGGGTCAGTTGTGCATACAGCGGATCTGTCTACGTTCTATTCAATGCTATTTTTTATAGCCGTGTTCAACTGGAGGTCGTCTACTCATCGCTCTACTGTCAACAAGGACATGGCACAACTCATTTATCAGATAGGGAATAAGCTGAAGTTCAACCTGGGCAGAATAATGTTCAAACAGATTGCTGAACATTCTACATCGATGAGAACTCTGCACCAGATCTGCTTCCCGTCTATGATTAATGAGCTGATCATCCATCAAGCTCCAGATTTGAAGGCCTCGCCTAACCATCTCACAAAGGCACCCAGCAAGTTCATTGTGGACCACAAGTTGTTTAAAGGGCGTCACGTGAACGATCTCAAGGAGGAGAACCAGAAAGGAAAGGGTGTTGCGGAGTCGAGTCGAGGGGGAGCCAGGATGGGCCGGGATGAGAGGAGTCAGCTACTCAGGGACCTGAATATAATCATCGAAGTGGACAAGGAGCAACGCAGGCTGATCAACAAGCTAGCTCGTGCCCTCAGCTTTCCGAGTGACGATGAGTCCGAGGCTACAGCTTCTGAGGATGATTCAATTGAAGAGACGTCTGCATGAAGGTCCTCTACAAACTATCTCCCTGAACTTTGTTTAAAACTTTCGTACTTAGTGCTTGTTCTGGCACACTTTGATTGACTGTTCGAACTCGGATCGTACCCCTTGCCAGTTTGTGGCAAAAAGGGGGAGTATTTTTTAGGAGACAATTCTTGTTTCCCTCAAAGTTGTCTACTATCTAGATAGATAAATAGACTTAGTTATCTAGAAGATTTGGTTTTGCCAAAATGCCAAGGGGGAGATTGATGTTCCCTTAAGTGGCATGTATTTGGCAAAACGTAGCTTAGACAGTTCAAGCAGGTGTTCAGGGGGAGTTCGAACATATCCTAGTACTCATACACAGCGTGGATAAGACGCAAGGATATTTCCCGGAAGATATTGGACTACAAAGATCTCGTCAAGTTGAAGTCGGCCAGCGACTTATTCGAGCAATAGATATTCGAATGAATATTTACATTAAGACGGCAAAGCTTACTTGGGCAAGAAGACTTCGGATTATCTTCCAACCGATTCAAAAGATATACATCAAATATCTAGGAATATTTACTAAATATTTGATGGGATTATCTTGTGCGAATTAGGGTTTCGTCCAAGCATATAAATACAATGTTAGGGCACCTTTATTCGCCATCGCTTTCAAAGATCAACTACACACGAGCATATCCTGCTGATTGGAGAAGAAGAAAGCGACGGCCGTTTGTGTTTTCTCATTGGAAATACATCGGTGCAAGTGCAGTCTGCTCAAGTGCAACACAGACTGCCTGAAGCGTATCAACTGCCGCACACAACAAAGGTAAACAAGCTTTCGAGAGAAAGCATCCGAGCTTCCGGAGAAGGTCGAGAACGTTCGGACAGAAGGGCTGAACGAAGGGGATCGAGGGGAATTGCGGTGAACCTCGGTTGCAAATCTGAGAGACGGAGTATTGAGGTTATGCCATTACAAGGTGTAAGTGTAAGTCCCTGTGTAAACCCTATACTCGTAATAAAGATTTGCTGTCCCTTTTTCGGGTGTGGGAAACCCCCCAGAGTAGGCGGAGCCGAACTGGGTTATCAGTCTGTGTGTTTTATTGCTTTTGTCTGCTTCCTGAACTGTTGTGATACGAGTTCAAACTCTGTCTTGAACTGTTAGCTGAACTGTTGTGCAAAGAAGCTCAAGGTCTGTTGCAACAGTACCCTGGACACAAGCTTGAACAGGGGATATAATTTCAAAATACCTCCCCGCTCTTTCTCATTGTAGTCGTTTCAGCGCGGGTCAAGTTGAGGGTCGCTCACCTCTTTTCTCGGCTACCCGAACTAGAGATAGGACGGTTTGATTCCCATCCCGCCTTTTGCATAGACGCTGCATGGCGGAGTCCACTCTTCACCAAGAAGCCCGAAGTGCAGCCTCCACAATCTTCACATAACCGTATAGTAAGGATCCGGTCCCTTAAGTGCTTGTCAAGCCTCTCTAGGGCATTTCTTTCAACTCCACATCCTACATTTATCTCAGCACACAAGGACAAGTAGAAAGTTAAGTTCACATGTTTTTACACAATTAAGTTTTCACAAGGAAATGCATGTTTCGGGTCTATCTATTTTCACATCATGAAAGTGTATATTTTCAAAACATGTTGTCTACTATGTACAAGACTACTACTTAAATACCCCCACACTTTTGAACACAGCCATTCCTCACGGAACGACTTAGGTTCAAAAGCTCAAAAAAGTAAGCAAGCAAAGGAAATGACATAAACATAAAAACTGTAACGAGTAAATAAAATATGCCGGGTTACCTTCCGGCAAGTGCCTTTGGTTAACGTCGTTGGCTCGACGATACCTCACTCATGGATCATAAGTTTGGATCCCATGGGTGTTTGAGGTCGAACTTCTTCTCGGCTGCCCTTTTATTCTGCCCAAAGAACTTGTGGAGTGATGTGCTCGGTTTGGTTCTCCATAGGTCTGGCAGGTTCTCTTTTAAATGCATCCGAGAAGGTGAGGCTCCCTTGACCATAGCTGCTGGTCCATTGAGCCGTGGTCTCTTGCTACTCCATCCCGGCTTCCATTCTTTTGGGCCATGTCTTTGTCGCTTCTTCATGTTCAAATGGTTGGCACCTCAACAAGTTTGGAAGTTCAGCATTGTGCCATCAAGTGTAGGCGACATCAAGCATGCGCCCCTGCCAAGTTTCTTCTTTGTGGCAGCGGAGATGGGTAGCTTTGGAACAAGTGAGTTTTCCGAGCCGCTCTGTTGAGTCGTTGTGAGTGAGCTCTCCATCATTGGCTTTTCTTGCCCTTTATTTACCTCCAACTCCCCTTGCACCTCATCATCATTCATTCCATGATCTTCGGTGGCTATGATCTGCATAAAACATGAAGGGTTAAGTTGGGGCTTCTCGGCCATGAGGTCCGGTTCTTTCTCGACCAGCCCGTCCGTAAGGACCGGGGCTGTCTCGGCTAGCTCGACAATGAGGACCGGGACTTCTGTTGGCTCAGCAGTGAGGACTGTGTTAGACTCGGCTGGTTCGGTAATGAGGTTCGGGACCGGCGTGATTTCCTCGGGTTGATTGGTAATGTGGACCAGGCCTGAATTGGGTAGTTTTTCTTCTAACTCCCAGGGGCAATCTGAGTGGAGCTCTTCTTCAGGAAACCATGGGTCCTCATCCTTGTCATTCATATGGTCTCCGGGGGCAATCACACAGAGGTCCGGGTCTGATTTGGGTAAATCGGCAGCTAGGTCCGGGACTGATTTTGGCGGCTTGGTAATGAGGACCCAGCCTGCCTTGGCTGGTTCTTCTTCGGTCATCCGCGGGTCCTCATCCTCTGCCGGCTCCAAAGTAGGCTCTTCCTTAATGACCCTTGCAGCTTCGTTTTCTGCCGCCCATGATTCAATTTCGGTCTTGAATTGGTGCACCATGTTGGCGAGTTCTTCGAGCCGCATGGCCTGATCTTGTTTCGCGCTTCCTGACATATCTTCTATCAAATTCCATAGATCATCCATGCTTAAGTTATCCACCGAGCCTCCTGCCGCATCATTAAGCCTATTCCACTCTTGTGGCATCATTCCCCGAGAAACCTTTGAAGAAGATCGAAGTTGGTGAATCCATGGTGCGGGCAGCTCGTCACAATGGAGTCAAAGTACGCCAAGTACTCGTCCAAAGTTTCGTCCCGGGATTGCTCAAGGTTGATGATCTTCTCGCGGGTTTCAAGTCGGAGAGATGGCGGGGAAAACTCTTCTAGAAATTTGGCCCGTAGATCCCCATAATCACCTTCATAAGCTGCACATGAGTAATACCAAGCTATTGCGGGGTTAGTTAAAGAAAATTTAAAGCATTTAAGTTTAAACCCCTCTATCGATTCATCTTTAGGCTTCATGTGGCTGCCTATTGAGTAGAACATTTGTATATGCCTCACGGAATCTTCTCCAATGGCACCTCCAAATTTGGGGAAACGGCTAAGCATTTCAAACATAAGGTTGCTGCCCCCATCATTCCAAGGTTCTCTGCCGTAATATGAGGACATGGTGAACTGCAGGACAAAACAAACAAACAAAAGAAAAACAAATAGAACAACTATTCCGATTGCACGACTCCCCGGCAACGGCGCCAAAATTTGACAGCACGTCATTGTGCACTGCAAAATTTACATTTATAGTTCCACTACTCGTGGCTCACTATTGGATTGGCAGAGCGGTAAGTAGGGGTCGAACCCAAGAGAGTAAGTGTGGAGTAGTTGTTCTTTGAAAAGAAAAAAGAATAAAGGAAAGACGGAGTGGGTTTTTGGTTGTTTTTATGACAGAAAGTAAATAACTGAAAAGTAAATGACTAAAATGTAAAGTGCTGAAAGTAAGTACTGAAAAGTAAATTGCGGGACCAGTCCTGTTCAATATCAACCGCAACACACTTTTGGTTTGTCGCACGCTGTATTTCAAGCGCAGTACGTGCCAAATGTTGTGTTGGATTGATGTTGAAAACGTCTGTAATGAAAGTAAAATGCGGAAAGTAAATGACTGAAAGTAAAGACTGAAAATAAAGTGCTGAAAGTAAAGTGCGTAAAGTAAATGTGCTGAAAAGTAAAGTGCGGAAAAGTAAATGTGCTGAGAAGTAAAGTGCGGAAAAGTAAATGACAGAAAAGTAAAGTACTGAAAGTAAATGACAGGTAAGTAAGGACGAAAGATATTCAGTCTAGGGTCTCTACTTGTGAGACAACCATCATGGACGTCAAAGATCTTACTTTGTGTTCATAAGTGTGGACTTATTCCTTTTCAAGACTTAAACCCTAAAGTAAGGCAATTTCTAGCACTTACACCACAATCTACTCCAAAATCAAGACATAGACTTCTAGTTCTAAGTGCAGCCACTTGATCTCTCAGTTACGATCAACCAAGCGACTTAAGGAAGATTAAACTACTCGGCTAAGCTTTCCTCTTTCGAGCATCCACTTAGCCTTGTTGTCTAATCAAGATTGAACTACTCAGCTAAGCTTTCCTCTTTTGAGCATCCACTTAGCCTTGTTGTTCAATCGAATAATGGCACCGAACTAGGTGACACAAAATAACATAAAGTTCTAGTCTCAAGATGCATACACAAGTATGAACACCCCTTGACCGAATATGCTTAGCTACTTGTATTCATGGTAAGGAATACAAGCACCATACTTACAAAAGAAAACAAGAAAATAAGAAAAAGTAAAACAAGTGAACCGAGAGCATGTAACCGAAAGATTTTTTGTAACCGAAAACAATAAGAAAGTAAAAGAAGCTTTAGCTACTTGTATTCATGTCAAGGAATACAAGTAGCCATGGCTTTGAACAAGAAAGTAAAGGGAGAGGAGCTCCAAATCAAGACAAGTAAATGAAAAAGAGCTTCGGTTTTGACAATAAAGTAAAGGAAAGCATTAGCTACTTGTATTCATGTCAAGGAACACAAGTAGCCATGGCTTTATCAAGACAAGAAAAGTAAAGAAAGCTTGCGGGAAATTAAGAGCTTTGAAGGTCAAGAACAAGTGAAGAACAAAGAACAAAAGTGTGTTTGCATTGAGAGTGAAGAGAAGAGAGTTAAGCTCCCTTCTCTCTAAGAACTTGGATTTCGAAGCTAGGACTCAAGGACCCTTATTACATGAGGCAAGGCCTCTATTTATAGGCTAGGTAAGACTTCGAGACTAAGTTTGCATTGAGAAATATCCATAAAGCTAGCCATTTGATTAGTTTAGCCTTATGCCACCCACATGGGTTATGGAAGAGGAGAAGAACCTCCCCACTTGCATCTCCTCCAACCACAAGCCACCACATATGGCCTCTCCAAAGCCGCCTCCAGTTGATTCCCAATGGAACCGAACTCCAAATGCAAACCGAAGTGAATAGTAAGTCCAACCGGACAAGAAGTAGTTTGGATTTGGTTGAACTTCTCCGGAGTGTGGCCGGAGCAAGAAATGACCGGAGCATGGTGGTGAGGATATGAGCCTGATCGGAGCATCACCGGAGGTTGGCCGAAATATGGCCGGAGCTTTGGCCGGAGCTTCTTGGCTTTTGGACAGCTGATTTGGAACGACAAAGTCATTCTAAGATGGTCTCAAGAAGGGTGCTAAGCCAGATTATGCTCGGAACATGGTCGAAATCCCAAATCGGCCGATATTGCCCTAGTTTGGCCTTGATCGGGCTTGAGCTGGTTCCACTCGGGCGTTTTGTCTGGGAAGTGAGATTGTCCGAGTTATTGGGCATGAAAAACACTTTGGTCGAGCCAAATTGCCAGATTCCATGGTCTGGTCGAGCGACTTGGTTTCGGTGTCTATGCGCACGGGGCCTTTGCTTTGGAATTGGGCCAACTGCCAATCTACCCGAGCATTCTCCTTGGTTTTCCGACATTGTCCACCTTATTGTCCATTTCGATCATTTTGCTCGAGGTGGATTTGTCAGAGCAGCTCGTTTGCCCGGGCAACTTGAATTCAGTGCTAGACAGCTCGGCTGGTGCGCGGGGCGCGGCCTGGTTTTCTCGGACGAGCCCGGCACAGGGACCTGGCATTCTCGGATGGGCCCGGGTACGACTCTCGGTACCCGGGTGAAGTTTCTCGGTCCCTGGCTGAGGTCCTCGGGCCTTGGCTGGCTTTTTGGCACAAATCTCCCTTTTTAAGTGTGATTCCTCTTTATACTCCAAAATTGCCTGTATACACAAAATGACATCAACAAGCACATGTTCGTATGACCAAATGTCTTATTTGGTGGGTTTTGTGTACTTGATGAATCGTATAAATACGTCCCATCAGTGACACAAAAAACCTATCACGGACGTCAATGGGAGAGGAGCATCGTCTAAGACCAAATGTCCCCTGACACGTAGGACCTATCACAGACGTCATGGATGGTATGCGCTAACAGAGTCCTCGGGTACACGTCATTGGACATCATGTGAGTTCGCACAACCTAAAAAAACACACATCCCGATCTAAAATCCACCTCCCCAGCGTCGCTACCCCCACTCCCCTCCTCTTCCAACCGACCCATCTGACCGCTTCTTGCCGCTAGACCGCTATAAGCCACCCGAATCACCCCTCCAACCAGCCCAAATCCGGAACTGCCCACTACAGGAACCCTAATTTCTAATTTAAAAAACCCCCATATTCCACAAACCTTACTTGCAGCACCATGGCTCCAACAACATGCAATGCCCGCCCCTCTAGGACCACTGCCACTCACCATGCAGTCCCAGCCTTGGTAGCGCAATAAAATCCTCCTCGTCGCCCTTCATCACCAAAACTCCGCGCAATAAAATCCTCCTCGTCGCCCCTTCATCACCAAAACTCCGCTCGGTTCCCCGATCTTGCAATGAGGAAAAGGTTCAAAAGTTTGCACCGCTTCAAGTCATTAAATCCTACTATAATCGCTTTCCATGACACTTTTAATACATATCGGATATTGGGTGAAATCCTTGCTCTGCTTATTGTTTCGGGATTGGATATCCTATTTGCGAATCAATATTCTTCGTTTCCTAGAGAAATATTTGAGTTCCTTGCATCATTTATATCTGTTGGGGAATTTCAAAGTACCACACATTGTTCGTTTCCACTACACGTTGACTCGTGTAACTTGGATAGGGCTGAAGTATGTAAGACATTGGGCTTTTCGCTTGCTAGGCATGCTATTAGTTATCTTGACGAGGACCATCATGATTTTTGGAGGTTCATATGAGAGATCAACTCTTATTAGTAGTGCATAGGTTGATCTCAATTGCATCAATGTCAAATTTGAACAGGGCACCATCACTACAACAGTTTTGTATTTAGGCGGAAGTAAACAAATCGTCGCATAATATAGAATTTGACACACATAACGTCGCATAATCATTGTGACATGAGGTTTTACGCGATAGAAGTAATTGCTTTTGTCTCTTTAAATTGTATCGTATTAAGCGACATTTTAAGTGTGTGTCGCGTAAACCATATGGGACAGCCGTCGCATAAATTCGCAGACGACGCATAAAATCTTTTAGGTGACAACCATATTATTTGCCGTATGATCAAATGTCTTCTGATGAGTCGTATTTATACGACTCGTCGAGTCAATTAATCCCATCTATTTCGACACTTTTATATGCGAACAGTTACTTTTTAGTATGGTTTTGCATTTCAGGTGTTTTAGAAGATCTAGGAGGAAACGTGCATAAAAGACGGCATTTTATGCCGAAAACATCACAATGGCAGATCAGACCATTTAACGTTCGGCGGAGCGCTGGGAATGGACCATTGATCATAAAAATATGAGCCACCTGATGTTGCGTAGGTGACTCGATTCCCTACAACTTTCTAGTTCACACCGAGAGCATCCAAGGTCATTTGGAGGGTCAAAATCAGAGCCAAAGTCAAAACAGATGCGCATAATGGATGAACAGTCTCAGAGAGGACCACGTACACTGTTCACTTTATGAACAGTACCCGCGGACGCTAATATGAATAGTACCCGCGGCGCTAAAATGTGCATGGTCCGCGGAGATGACGTCAGCGACGCGTTTTGATGACGTCAGCGAGTCCGAGAATTGGAACTTTCAGCCCAAAACAGACTTGGAAACCCTATGTCTTGCTATAAATAAGATATTTTGGGTTAGGGTTTTCATCATCTCATCATCTCATATTCTACGAAGACCTAGACGGCTCTGGAGGAGAAGAAGAAGATTTCGACGAGAGAGAAGATTTTCCTACTTTTAATTATGCGTCTATTCACGATTATGTGTAGCTAAATCCTAATGCAGTTTAGGGTTTCGCATATTGTGACGTTTGTTTTGAGACTCTATTCTTAATGCTATTTTATGTTTCTCTAGTTCTTGTGCTTATATTAAAGGATTGAATTGTGAAGCTAAGTGGAGACTTGAAACGGTAAAGCTTAGCGGAAAGATTCAACCCCTATCGTCAATGCTTGTTTGATACTGAAACGTGAAAACAAGTAGGACACCTGAATTTAATATTGCCTGAAACGGATTATTAGATTTGAGAGAACTAGAAGTCTATAACCTCAAACGGAGTAGATTGCGGTGTATAACCTGAAACGGAGTACTTTAGGTTATAACCTGAAACGGAGTAACCACGCTTAGAAGCATGAAATTAGATCATTAGCAGTCAATGATAAACGTGTCACAATAGAGACCCTTGACTGAGTTCTCTCTCTGATTGAATCTTCATTATTATTTCCTTGCTATTTCTCTTTTATACTCACAATCACTCAAACCCCCCCTCCCTTTTTTCTTATTTTCAGTTACATACAGGAACAGCTTCAACAACACCAGCTCCCTTGGGTTCGACCCTTGCTTGCCACTACACTTGTTCTCGCAAGGAAAATATAAATACAAATTTGAGACGCCAGACGACGCATTTCAAATTTTGGCGCCGTTGCCGGGGAGCAGCGCTTCGGTGAAGTTGTTTCTTTTTGTTTTTATTTTTTTGTTTTATTTTTATTTTTATTTAGTTACTTTTTTTGTGCTTTCTACTTGTTTCACTATGTCTCACGCATATAGCCAGATTGATGAGGAGGAAGATGAGGAAGATGAATACGATAACGGCAAGGTCAAGTTTTGGAAGATTCGGCGTCTCCCCAAATTGGAGGTGCCCTCGGAGAAGACCCCGCGAGACATGTGCAAACGTTTCACTCCATCTGCGGCCGCATCAAGCCTTAAGACGAGTCATTAGAGAGGTTTAAGCTGAAATATTTTAAGTTTTCTTTAACTGACTCCGCAAGCTCTTGGTTTTACTCATTAGGTGTAGGTTATGAAAGCAATTATTGGGATCTACGAGCCCTATTTCTAGAGAAATTTTCTCCTCCATCCCTTCGATTTGAAGTCCGCGAGAAACTTCGTACCCTTGAGCAATTCCAGGGTGAAACCTTCTATGAGTACTATGTGCGCTTCGATACACTTCAGGGAAGCTGTCCACACCATGGATTCAAAGATTTATTTCTACTTCAGAGATTTCTTGAGGGGATGATGCCACTTGAGCGTAATATGCTTGATGCTGCAGCAGGAGGGTCGGTAATGGATTTAAACATGTATGATCTCTGGGACCTGATAGATAATTTGGCAGAGAGATCAAGACCAAGACGAGGTCAGTTGCACAAAACGGACGACAAGGCGTTGACGGTGGAAGCTGATTCAGTACAGATCGTGCCCGACATCATATGCAACACCTCCGTCACAACCATAATGTCGCAGACAGTCCCTAATCTGGAGGAGAACATCAGTACATTGGCAGAAAACAGAGAAGAAGTGGCGAACTCAGAGGGGATCGCTGATGATGTGCATATTAATGTCATTTGCGGACAACTAACACACACAACACCCGCGGAGATAACATTCGAAGAACCCGCGGAGGAACAGTTGGTCGCGGAGGACGAAGAACACGTTGTGGCCGCGGATGAAGAAGACTTTATTGATCCGCGGATGGAACACTTAAAGTGTTCTTCACCCGTGATCTGGTCTGATATAAATGCTAAAATTAATCCTCCTTTATCGTTTTCTGTGCAGGTGACAGCTCCCGAAGACCATGTGATCAATAATGATGAGCTGGAAGATGAGTTGAAGGCAAGTCATGAGTCGGAAAAGCCAACGGTGGAGCACCCACTCGCTACGAGTCAACAAGCGCCGCCTGAAAAGTTTAAGGATTCAGGTGCTTTTATAGTCACCCGTGATGTTGACTCTTATATTTTGCAGATGGGAGATGCTAGACACGACGATCCTCCAGCTCCTATTTTGGGACGATCACTCCTCTTTGCCATAAAAACCAAGGTTGACATGGACACAGGCTTATTGTCACTTGCACTTGGTGGCAAGAGATCAGATTTCCATATTCACAAGGATGTCGACCGTCCATACATGAGAAAGCGACCGAGACATGGCACGTTTGGATGGAAACCCGGATGGAGAGACACGAGAGCACCACTGGATGAGGGCTATGAGCATCACAGAGGAGTAGCAAAATTTGACCTCACACGTCCATGGGATCCTAACTTGTGCTCCCTAAAGAGGTAACGTCGAGCCAACGACGTAAAACAAAGGCGCTCACAGGGAGGCAGCCCGGCAAATTTTTCCCATTTTTTTATTTATTTTTTCTTTCATTTGTATTTCATTTTTTCTGTTTGTTTGAGTCTTTGTTCGTGTTATCACATTGTCTTTGGGAAAGAAGAACATTTTTATGCAGGAAATAGGTCACATCCCGAGAGGATCGCGGTCCATGCACACTTTATCTGCCGCGCCCGCAAGCCATCTTAAATGGCTAATGTGTTCTGCAGGCGCGGCTGTAATATCTTCTTCAGGCGCGGCCCTCAGTTGACCATAGTTGACCGTTGGCCATGGTTGACCAGCGTTGACTGACTCGTTTGACCAGAATTCTCATCTTCACACGACGAAACGAGGGGAGTACCTGTTCACTTTGATCTCTTCCTTTTCCTATATGTTTTTGTGCCTTGCATTGTTGTGTCTTTGAATTTAAGTCGTACCGTGAGGACACGGCTTCGTTCAAAAGTGTGGGGTGGGAGAGTCAGTCTATCAGTCGTGTCAGCACGTTTATTTTCCTTGCATATGTACTGTGTCAGCACGTTTCCCTTCAAAAAAAATTTGAAAGTATGAAATTTCTCTCTATTTCCTGGATATGCAGTATTGAATGTTGATGATGTGAAACAGATGAGCTGATTAGATGCGTTTCTCTCATGAAATTTGAATTGTGTGACTACATGTGAATTTAACCCACTACGTGTCTTCTGAGTTGAGATAAACAGGGATGTGGAGTTGATAGAAATGTCCTAGAGAGACTTGACAAAGCATTCAAAGGACTGGACTCGAACTATATGGTTAAATGGATTTCGTGGAGGCTAGCACTTCGAGACAACATGGTCTAGAATTGGCTCCGCCACTGTAGTGTTTATGTAGGAAGGCGGGACGGAGACATAACAAACCGTCCTATCTCTAGTCCAAAGTAGCTGGGAAAAATGACGAGCGACCCTCAGCTTGACGCGCGTAGAAAAAGACAAGGATGAGAAAGAGCGGGGAGGTATTTCCATATGCTTGCGGGCGATGATTGGACCTCTTCAAAGGAATGGAAAAGAAGGACAAGCAATTCACAATAAAGGAGCAAAGTTCAAGAAAAATCAGTCACGTTGTGAAGTTCGTACAAAAAAAAGTGAAGGACATCATTCATACATCAAGAGCCAAAGACCAAAGAAAGTCACTACAAAAGCTGTCCCAAAAAAAAAGAAGAACAACTCAAAAAAAAACCTTGAAGCTCGAATGAATCACGTGCAAGAAAAAGCAATGAAGTATAACCATATAGCGAGAGTTCGGAACAGCGAATGCAGATCATGGGTCTAAAGAGGACTATCTCCCACTCATCCGAATTGATTTGGATTTCAGCTCAAAGGTAACATGTATCAAGTTAATTCCATATTGAGCATGATGATTTTAGTAGCGATTGAGTTATGCATAGAAAAGCGAATCTAGACTAGCAACTCATATTCATGTAGCATTATCTAGGACGTCGAAGAAATTGTGGTGTTATATTTATTTTCCTTCTATGACTTAGTTCTTGTTCAGGACGAACAAGTTTAAGTGTGGGGTGGTTTGATGAGTCGTATTTATACGACTCGTCGAGTCAATTAATCCCATCTATTTCGACACTTTTATATGCGAAAAGTTACTTTTTAGTATGGTTTTGTGATGGACCATATTTATATGATTTATTAAGACAGCTAAACCCACCAAATTGGATGCTTTATCTTGACAACTTTTACTTGTTAGCTTCACTTTTGTTCTACGGGCTATTTCAAGGAGTAATGACGAAACAAGCTAAAATGGAGTTCTTAACGCTAAAAGTGGATTACAAGTCAGAACTGGCCATACTCCGACAATACTCCGATCAAGCCACAACTAAGTCCCAATGACTTATTCCAACAAAGATCAAGAACACAAGTGAAATGCCAAGTCTAAGTTCCTCATCTTTTGATGTCAACTAAGGAGCAACCAAAGGAGCAACCAAAGGGCAACCGAAGACTAACCGGAGTCACATGCCAACCGATGGCTTTTGGGAAGGAAAGATCTCAATCCACTCAAACTCTCCCCCTTCCACCTCACCACCGGCGGCTCTCTTGTGGAGAGGACATGTGGCCGGCGGCTCTTTGAGCCTTGGCACCTTGCCCGGCGGCTTTGAGCTCTTCCACCCCCCATGTGACATGTGTTCTCTTCTCCTCCACATCTCCTCCTCTTCCCTTGCCTATAAATACCACACTTCCCTTCCCTTTGTAAAATCATCACATTTTGTGTGCAAAGATCCATAGTCACTTGTTACTTATCTCTCTAAAGTTTGGGCACAATCCATGTAAACACTTTACTTTGAATCAAAAGCTCCAAGTTTGTTCTTGAGTACTCTTGTCGGTTCTTGAAGTACTCAAGCATTTCCTTTACTTTTCGTTGTTCTTGAGTTTACTCCTGTTGGTTCTTGAGTATTCTCCCCTTTACTTTCTTTGTCTTAATTTCCAAAAACCTTCACACACAAAAAACATGATCGGTGATGACTTCGAGTCATCGCAAAATGTCAAAAAGTCATCGCATTTATATTTATGTGATGACTTTTACGGTTGTCGCATGTCGTTGTAGTACGTTCCCTCGCAGAAAGTTTTAGCGATGACTTTATCTAGTCATCACATTTAGTATTTACTGCGATGACCACAAAGTTATCACATAATACTTATGTGACCACTTTAACCATCACAAAAAGAGATTTTTGCGACCACTTCAGTTATCACAAAAACTATTTCACAATTACTTTAGTCATTGCAAAACGATATTTCAGCAACCACCAGGTCATCACTATTAAGCATTTATGCGACTACTAAAGTTGTCACAATTAATGTTTTTACGATCACTCATGTCATTACAAAAAGAAATTTCTGCAACCATTAAGGACGTCGCAATATAACTTTTTACGACCACCGAGGTTATCACTAAAAAATATTTCAGCAACCATTAAAGTTGGTCACAGTATAACTTTTAACGACCACATAGGTCATCGTAAATAAATCTTTTTTTGCAACCACTACAAACGTCACAATATTTTTCTTCTACGACTATATCGATAATGGCAAAAAAAATTTGCAACAACTAAAGATGCACTAATTAAATTTTGAAGATGGTGACATTAATCATTTAAAAATTTAGTAACATCCTAAATCATCATTGTAATACTACAAATTCATATAAAAATTATCACTTTAAATAAAAAGTGGGATACCAGTTCATACAAATATAGCTTAACATGATAGGAAACTCAAGCTTAACAAAACAAAACCCTAAATTGTTTGTCACACTAGCCTTATGCTCAATCTTCTTCCAATTCATCCAAGCTTTCAACATCACCATCATCTTCTGGAACTTGCTCCTTTACAAGAAAAATAAAGTATATATATCAATTATTAGAACGTGACATTATAATACACAATGACATCAATGTAATATTCTTATCTATGTGTATCCCTTGTAATTTGATTTACAACTTTTGCTTTTATTTGGGTTTGGTGTGAACCATGTCCATCATAATAGTAATGATTTTAACAAATTGTGTAATGTTATAAGACAAATCAACTTTTTTTTTGTTTCTTTGGAATCAGTGACATCAAAAGACTACAAATCTGAAATTGTTACTGACTAGACCTTGAAATCTATACATGGATGTATTTAAGAACCAGTACTACAACAGTTTATTCTACGTATCACAAGACAACGGACAACCCATGTATTATTAAGAAGAAAGTATTGGCTCTTAAAACAACTAATTTTTTTTAATAACCTAAAACAACTAATTAAAGTTTATGTTAACATGGCCAATCATAACAAATAACATACAGAATGTCAGGGCAGACATTAAGGAGAAGCCAAGATGACATTAACATCGTGATTAACTTCTCAATGCAACAGAAATAGATATGGATCTGGCATTACCTTCTTCAGTTTGTCATACGCACGCCTCCATTTGTCTTTCAAGTCACCCTAGAACAAAGGTGGATTCGGATTTATCATATTTTTAAATCAATAAGTTGACAAAAAAAATTAGTTGATACCTTATGTCTGTCCTCAAATATACCACGATAAGCATTCAAGAACAACTTCAGTTTCCCAGTCCATGTCTAGCAGAATCCAAAAATTGTGAGCACTCATTTTGAAGATACCAGTGATGAAATATCACTCTGTTTTTGCTTTCTAAAAAAACTTTTTTTTATCATGGAACAATGACAATGATGTTCTCACTGAGAATGAACATAACATGCTACACATACATGGATGTGCCAACATTCACAAATTAGTCACTGCAAAATCCATACAACTCTCTTGTCAAATAAATGAGTAGTAATCCAAATAAACAAGTGTGGCATACCGTGCTCTTGTCAATTGAAGAACCTTGATCACCATAGACTTCAGCTGCCTACCATACTTCACCAATGACTCTAGATAGTCAGTGACTGCTCCAACAATCATTAGCCATGAGTCCAATCTAGGAAAATGGCAGTACATAACAAGCTGCTCTAAATGTTCAACTACTAACACCATCTTCCATACCAGACTATCAGGGTGCTCGACGTCTAAGTACTTATCTAATGAACTCCTAGGAAAATACAAGCTGCTAATGTAACAGATATAGCACTTCCATTGCATTGAAACACACTTGCAGGAACATATATTGCACAACATATTCAGGTAGAGACTCCATTCTCTGTATAATTACATCCAACAATTTTTCCGCATTAGTTAATTAGATGCATATCAGTATCACACAAACAAAGGCAAATCAAATATCACAATTTACATACATCAATTCAGATCAAATTCCAAACTCTACCAGATGAGTCATAATAAGATTATACGGCTACAGTCTACAATAAATCAAACTAATACATACCTAGAAATATTGTCTCGCAATGGCCACCACTGTATCACAAATATGAGATTATTGAATGTGATAGCTTTTGATGCAGTTTCATGTTTAAACTCTTCAAAAGCACGCTCTGCGATTTCAAAAGTGACAGATGAAGGACTGAGGACGACGGATAATTGGAAAATCGATTGGTGAAAAATTGAATCTGAACCTCGGACGTCCTCAAAGTCCCGCCCAGGACGTCCTTCTTTCGCCGATGCACGAAACCGAACCTCGGACGTCCTCCAAATCCCGCCCTTGAAATACCCATCACTGCAGATGCTCTAAAATTGATAACTGAAAAATACATCGTGGAGACCACGAAGACAACACAAATATACCTTCCATCCGATGGACAGTTGCCACCGCCGCACGGCTACGATTACGCTGTGTTGTGAGCGGATGCGGTTATGCTGAGGATGAAGTAGCTTTTCACACCTAGGGTTCTCAACTTCGTTTAACAAAAAATTTGCGTTGCCGCGCGAATTAATTCGACCAAAATTAATTTGACGGAAAATTGTTCTTCGGCGCCAAGAGAGACAATGAGCATGAAGAATATATTTCCGTAAAGTTCTCGATCTATCTTTTTATTTTTAAATTTAAAGTTCTGTTTATTTTATAAATGAGTGAAATAAGATACAATTTATTTAGGATTAGTCAATATTTAATTCTAATTAATTGCTAAAATTTATTAGTTTGACTCTAAACCTCTAATCTTTTCCTTTACATTCAAACTGATATTCAAATATAATAGTTTATTTTAGTAATTTTTATTTAGTTGAATTTATTTTAGTAAATTTTCATTTAGTTGAATTTATTCATTGGATTATACCAAGTAACATATGACTTACGAGTGTGATTATGAGTGTTGTAAAAGCAAGCATAGCCGATATTTCATCGTCCATTCACTAACCGTTTACGTGAAACATTTTTGAAATAAAAGAAAAGACCACGACAAGCTTTTATAACTCAATGGTTTTTTTAGGCATCACCACTTCATTACTTCTTCATGAAAAGAATCAGTGTGAGTAGCACTGTCTTTGTTTTCTCCCAAGCTATCTACCTTTTAGTGTGTTTTGGCTTTTAAGTTTACAAGAGATAGGTTAGCACCTAGCAAATCAGATATGTTTGCCCCGATATTTTTCTTGTGTGGGCTTAGTTTTGGTCTTTGAAGTATCAAAGTGGCATCGGGATTTCAGCATTGTGCATGTCACTACAACATAACTAAGTTCAAAACTCGACAGATAAAATGCTTAAAACAATCAACTCATTAAGCTAAATATCTTTCATTGTTCTTCTTCAGAAGCAAAAATTTAATATTTCACAAAGACACTTGTAAATTCCAGACATTTCTGCAAAGGGAAGCACAATTTGCATTCCAAAGACAAACGTACAACATCACTCAATTGCAAACAAACATGTGCCTATGATTAATATGTGTATGTGACATTAGTTATCAATTTTATCTTAAAAAAACAAGTGGTTGTCATAAAGAGTGAAATCCGATAACCTAAATAATCTATCATAAACTTCTCATGCTTCCAATAGCCCAATCAATTGAGTTGAGATCTTTAATGTTGCTGGATGGCTCCGAGCCAGAACATCTCCTCAAATTAGGAGACCAGCTCACAATTAAATTAAACAAACATTATTATTCGGCAAAGCATGACCAAAAAAGGCCATGGTTTGATTAGCCCAATACCATCTTGACCCCAATTTTTTTCACATTAAGTACCCTACATAAGAAAGAAGAAATATTAAAAACCCTAGACTCTTCATTCAACATAGGGGAAATTTGAATCTCTTTGTAACTGGGACGAACATTTTGTTCTCGTTTGGTGCTTGCACATTATATTTTATAATAAGTATCAAAATTGTAAGGAAATCAAGATGCAGGGTACAAAAATTGAGCTGCTGGTTCAAATTGCCAAAGGTGTGCAGAAACCATGTCCCAAGTCTTTAATGGAGAGGTTCGAGAGCCAGGAAACACGTCCTTCTACTCAGTCCAGAGCTGCAATGACCGCGTCCACAACTTCTTGGGTGATACTAACTCCTCTCAGATCTTTGGTTCTGTATTTCCTCTCTGATATCACTCAATTCACAGTAGTTTCTAGTCGGTCAGCAAATGAAGGGAACTTATGATGCATAAGCATCATTGCAGACGAGAGAAGCTAAACACGGGATTTGCCTTCTTTTGTTCAAGTAGCTTATCATTTTCAACATTACCAGCTGAGGCTCCTTGCTCGAAAACAACAAACTCAGCCACAACATTGCCTGAAAACAAATTCATATCGCTGATTCGCTGTGACTTGTCGAAATAGATATGAGTTCATAGGGGGGCGCTCGGTTGAGGCAGGGTTGTAAGAATGAGGCAGTGAGGCACGATCTCGGCCGTCTGTGGAGTTGATCGGACGCACGTGGCGAAGCCACGTGGCACAGCCGCAATTGTTGACTTTTCAAAAGTTAGTGGGTTATACTATTTGGACACGTGTCGCGCCACAAATGCACGAGGGGGTTAGATGTGTGGTTGAGATCGTGCCTCACGTGCCTCACATTACTGTAGCGATCCTCATTTGAACGCTCCTCTGAGTTCATATATGTAATGGATTAAAAGTTGACCAGAAATATTATAGCAATAGTGAACCTCTTCTGGCGCACTTTGCAAACCATCTTTTTTCCTAATATAACGAGGAACAAAATTCATGTCTGTAGCAACTGACAACAGACGACATTTAACAGTTCACAATTTCACATATGCCTCAATATCTGTTTTTTGCAGGTAAATTTCATCATCTGGAGTTTTTATTGCTTGGCCTGTGGTAGGAAAAAAAACTACCGCCCTAGAAGCGTTAATATAATCCGTAATACACACAATGATGAAGGAACTAACTCTGCAAACTTTGCATCTCATGTCACATAAAAAATAAAACATTTTGTTCTCATAAAAATTTTAGGTATAACTTTCATGTAAGATTTATCTAACAACCATGAACGATTCCTGATTGAATTGATTTTACGAAATTCAATATGCATTCGAAATCAAGATTTTAAGGGGAATCGACAAGGTACCTCGGGGCATAACTCCCGTGCCTCCAGCAACGCCAGCAGCTGTATTTGCAACAAGATTACCATACAGATTGGGCGTGACCCCCCAAATCCATTTCATAAGGTCACAATCAATAAAAGCTTTCAGGAAATTAAAAACTCACAAATGGAGGAGTTTTCAAGACTACTAGGTCACATGCTTAACATCTCAACGTCAGTAGCAATATACATTACTAATCACCTATCTCGGACATTATCATACCAGGTGGTGCCAATTTTACTTTTTAAAGACTCGCCTTTGGAAGTCTCCTATTTTGTACAATTTTGACTTGATTGACTCTATGATGTCGGCACTCCATAATACTATATAACCAAATATAGGCCACAATGGAAATCATTCTTTATCATAGCTCTACGAATAATGCATCTAAATGCATCAGTTTTACCTTTTACCATGAAATGAACTACTTTTGACGAAGACTACCAAGTGTTGTCCACAATCATCTCATTGTACTTAAACCAAGAATACTTGGTCGCAACCTCCCGGCAGGACTCCAAGAACAACCCAGCTGCAAGCTGTATTGTATTTTGTTTTGTGCACCGCGGTCACCGTTCTTCTGTTGTTCAAGTAAGCATACTCAAACGCACACTTAGCAATACGCTCCGAGTTGAACTTTGTAGCGCAGACCAAAAAAGAATTACTACAAACACTCAAAAGCTTCATGCTCCTTCAATTAACTATCAACAGATCAAGATGTCCAGATTATCAATTCATCTAACATTTTCACAAACACATACACATCACTAAATCAACAAATTAAACTACATACAATCTATATAGAAAAGAAAAGAAGAAAATCACCATACCTTGAGACTCTCAACAACACCAGGAACAACCTCATGCTCCATATGCCAGCATACTCCCCTCCGGTATTCTCCCAATTTACCCTAATATCGACATGTTCATGCCTACTGGGCAACCCAGGGAGATTAAAACAGTTGACCAGCGAAGCAAACAGATGAGGTTCCTTCCTCGGCTGCAAATTCAACGAACTAATCCATCCACCCATCAGAGTTGCCAATCCATCTTTCAAACAAACCTTATTCCTCTTAATCGACTCGATCACCTCCTCCAGCACTTTCTTCATTTCTCCATGAACGTTGTACTTCTCGAAGTAAATCGCCGCGTGCATCGCATCCATCACCTGCTCCACAACGCCTGAAACCAGCAGCCCGATACCGTCCCCAGGAATCAGCGTCAAAGTCCGCGACGCTTCGTTGCCCGGCCGCAGCATGTACGTGACCGATCTACGGGAAACCGGTGCTCTCCGACTGCGACGCAGAGAGGAGAGGAGCTTCTTTAGCACCGTAATGCTTCGCTAGCCATCGGATCCGTTGGTTTCGGGTTTTTTCGATCTGAGTAGTCCAATAGCCGAAGCGAGACTTTTCCCTTGGACTCTTCAACATAATTGGTGTTGTTTGAGAGAAAACTCGATTGAACAGATTTTGAAAAATAAAAATTAATATCGTCGTCCATTTTTCTTAAATAAAATAAAAAATTCTTCATTCCATGGCTAGAAATTAAATCTTATGAATGATGAGATAAACAAATAAGTGATGCTTTTATAAAAATAGTTGTTAAAAGTTGTAAATACTAGTAATTCAAAAAAATCCGGTGCAAATGACATATTTTTGTAAAAAATACAAACAAATGATAACCATTGATTTGATCATTTAATGTAATGAGATTAAATTTTGTATGAAATGTCGTTTACAGTTAATTTCTCGGTGACGAATTATAAAATACTCTTGAATAACTATGTCGTCATTTTTGTTTCTCGTTGACAAATTATAATTTAGTTTGACGAACATTACAATTTGCACAAAAAATATGCTTTGTAAGTGATTATTTTTGGCCGATAATAAGTGATTATTATATATTAGGTACCACTTTTGTATGTTATGTAATCACTTTTTTTTTTGAAATAGTTATGTAATCACTTTTGTCATCACTACTTATGGTCGCAAAATGTGATACTCAGCAATGATTATTATTGGTCATCACAATTTTGCAACCAAAAATAATGATGACTTCAAAAAGTCATTACATACTATTAAAAATGTGACAACTTTAAACTAGTCGTCACATTTTTAATATTATGTGATGACTTTTTTAAGTCATCACTATTTTTGGTCGCAAAATGCGATATTCAGCGATAATTATTTTTGGTCATCACATTAACTGGTAATCAGTGACAACTTCAAATTAGTCATCGCATTTTTTAATATTAAGTGATGACTTTTTTAAGTCATTACTATTTTTGGTCGCAGATTAACATTTTTTTGTAGTGCTTTACTTTCCTGTCTTTCAAAACCTTTACTTTACTCAGTACTTAGCTATGATAACCACCCCTATGGATATTCGTAGCTAAACCCTTCATTCGGTTGAAGGGGTTTACTTGTATCATAAAATATTTTAGACCCTTCTCTTAGTGTCTCTTTGTGTTCAACTTGTTCTAGGTGCCATATATTAGGTCAGAACTCCATTGGTTGAGTGGATGCTCGGAAGAGCAAAGCTCTGCCATGGGTTCGTGATCTTCCGTGGATAAGTGGAGGCTCGGAAGAGCACAGCTTATCTGTGGAAGTCAACCTCTTTTAAACACTATTTGGTTTATCAGGAATGATGATCAAATGGATGCACATACTAGAACAAGAGTTCTTTGTCTTGCAAAAGACTAGACGGTGTGGCAAGTCATGTGCTAGGAATAGCCTTGATACACTTTTGAACACTTAGTATGATCATTAGAGGTCAATGATAAACAGACTATGATACAAGGCCCCTAAAACCGAATCCTTTTCTTTAATTAAAACATCACCTGTTACTTTACTTTCGTCCCATATCAACTGCTTACTTTCCGCAAGTCTTGTCCTTCAAGCATTTACTTTCAGTAAGTCTTGTCCTTCAAGCACTTTACTTTACGTATTTACTTTCAGTAAGTCTTGTCCCTCAAGCACTTTACTTTACGCACTTACTTTCCGCAAGTCTTGTCCTTCAAGCACTTTATTTTTCAGTATTTACTTTCTTTACTTTCAGTCATTTACTTTTCAGTACTAAAATCACAACCAACCCACTTACTTTTCAGTACTAAAATCACAACCAACCCCCAACTGTCTTACTTTCATTTTCGAAAGAACAACTATCCACTAATTCCCTTGGGTTCGACCCCTACTTACCGCTTTACTACCCAATAGTAGAGTACGAGTAGCGGATTTATAAATTTATTTTTGCACAGAGCCATCGCACATTAACGACGGTGTGGTGCGCTCCGTCAAAATTGGCACCGTTACCGGGGAATTAGCTCTCGATGAGTTATTCTTTTCTTTCCCTTTTCATTTCTTCATTTGCACTGTCCACTATGTATGCTTGGATGACCCAACATCTCCCTCAGTTTGGAGGTACAGTTGGAGAGGAACCAGTAATACACTGCCAACATTTTCACCATATATGCCGCTACATGAAACCTGAAAATGGGGATCTAGAAGAGTTTAAAATGAAATGCTTTAAATTCTCTCTAATTGACTTTGCGACAGTATGGTATTACTCATCAAATGCTAGTTGTGCAGGGTATTATGAGAACCTTCGTGCTCAATTCCTGAAAGAATTCTCCCCCCCATCTCTACGACATGACACCCGAGAGAGGATCATCCGCCTTCAACAATCCCGGGATGAGACTTTGGACGAATACTACACGTACTTTGACACCATCGTCTCACGCTGCCCGCACCATCGATTCACGAATGTGGTTCTTCTTCAAAAATTCCTTTGTGGGATGAGGCCGGTTGACCAATCAAGATTTAACGACGCAGTAGGAGGATCGACCTTACACTTAATTATGACTCAGATGTGGGATATTATAGATGACTTGGCCGAAGCCACAAAACGAAGGCCAATGCTCCAAGCTTATGGAGAGCGCAGATGGTAGAAGCTAATATAGACAGGAGTGGAGAAGGCAATGCAGAAGCCATAATGGTCGAATCAGATGCAGAAAGCATCGGGAGCAACGAAGAAGAACCTATATGGGAGATCACCCCCGAGCCATCAGAAGACCCAGAGCCGGAAGCCGATTTAGAGGAGGATAAAGAAAAGTCTTCATTAGAATTCACTCCTGAGCAGGCCGAAGAGGAAGTCCAGAACGCCACTAGCGAACAACCCACGACATACCCAATCCTCACCACCGAAGCAGCCGAAGAAATCAAGCAAGACCAGTTCCTCATGGACAATCTGGCCAATATGGATCCGGCGCGTATAATGGAAGCCTCACAACTTTTCCCTCTGATCAATATACAAATCGCAGAAAACTATATGATCAATGGAGAGCCTGAAAGAATGATGGAAGAAGGGTCTGATCAGAACGACTCCCTGATGGAACACTTCTTCGCCACAACTAGACAAGGCAGTCCTAAACCCAAGAGAGCCCGACTCAAGAGACCAATAGTGAAGGGTCCCTCGCCTTCTCAGAGGTGTTGGAAAGATAAACCACCAGAACAATGGGAACAGGACCCGAGCACATCATCCCACAAAAACTCAGGGAGAGTCAAGGCCAGAATCAATGTGGGCGCGTTAGAAAAGTATGACCCGAGCCATCCATGGGATCCCACCTTATGATCAAGGAATGAGGTACTGTCGAGCTAACGACGTTAAACAAATGCACTGGTCGGGAGGTAACCCGACACCTATCTTACTTTCAGTCATTTAATTTCTGTCATTTAGTTTTTTGCCTTAAGTCATTCTCACCTTTCCTGTATATATTTGCTTGCATGACTTTTGAACTAAGTCGTGTAGAAAGGCACGCCTTCGTTCAAAAGTGTGGAGTGAGAACCGCCTTTGTATATAGTTAATTAACATGCTTTCTTTTTTCCTTTTCCCTTAATATTATCTTTTTGAAAATATGAACTTGAGAATGTGAAAAAGATAGATCTAAATTCATGCATTAACCTTGTGAAATCTCAACTGTATAAAAACTTAGGATGTAACTTCTCATTTGTCCCTTTGTGCTGAGATATACAGGGGATGTGTAGTTGATATAAAATGACCTAGAGAGGCTTGGCAAGCACTCGAAAGACTGAATTTCACTATATGGTTTACGAAGTCTGTGGAGGGTGCACTTCGAGTTTCAAAGAAGATCAGAGTCATCTCCACCGTGCATCGTTTATGCAAGAGGCGGGACGGGAATCAAACCGTCCTATCTCTAGTCCTAGTAGCCGGGAAAATAGATGAGCGACCCTCATCTTGACTCGCGTGAAACGGCGAGGATGAGAAAGAGCGGGGAGGTATTTCCATATGCTCTCGGGCAATGATTGGACCTCCCAAGAAGGTTGAGAAAATGGACTAGCAAGTCACAAAGAAGCAAAAGCTCGAAGAAGCTAATCAAAGGCCAAAAGCCAAAATTGTGAAGGTTTTGACTGAAACAAAAGTGAAGAAACTCCAATTCAACATCAAAGGCCAAAGGCCAAAGGCCAATTCACTTCAGAAGCTGTCCCTCACCATAAGGAAATCAAAGTGCTCAACTCAGTGAAACCCGAACCAAATCATGTGCTAGAGAAAGCGACAAGTTAACCATATAGTGCAAGTTGGTCCAGAGAATGCAGTCCAGGAGCCTAAAAAGGGCTATCTCCCGAAACATCCAAAATAAATTGCATCTCAGCTCGAAGGTACAAGTATCAAGTTTCTTCTAAGTATTTACACAGTTTAGTTTGGTAATAAGTAAGTAATGCATGAATAGGATAAATCTAGTTCCATATTCTCACTTTCCTATTTGAAGTTTTTACTTGGATTGTGTGCATCTCTTAAATGGCATTGTTCGGGACGAACAACTAAAAGTGTGGGGTGATCTGATGGACCATATTTATATGATTCATTAAGACAGCTAAACCCACCAAATTGGATGCTTTATCTTGATGACTTTTACTTGTTAGTTTCACTTTTGTTCTACAGGCTATTTCAAGGAGTAATGACGAAACAAGCTAAAATGGAGTTCTTAACGTTAAAAGTGGATTACAAGTCAGAACTGGCCATACTCCGACAATACTCCGATCGAGCCACAACTAAGTCCCAATGACTTATTCCAACAAAGATCAAGAACACAAGTGAAATGCCAAGTCTAAGTTCCTCATCTTTTGATGTCAACTAAGGAGCAACCAAAGGAGCAACCAAAGGGCAACCGAAGACTAACCGGAGTCACATGCCAACCGATGGATTTTGGGAAGGAAAGATCTCAATCCACTCAAACTCTCCCCCTTCCACCTCACCACCGGCGGCTCTCTTGTGGAGAGGACATCTGGGCGGCGGCTCTTTGAGCCTTGCCACCTTGCCCGGCGGCTTTGAGCTCTTCCACCCCCCATGTGACATGTGTTCTCTTCTCCTCCACATCTCCTCCTCTTCCCTTGCCTATAAATACCACACTTCCCTTCCCTTTGTAAAATCATCCCATTTTGTGTGCAAAGATCCATAGTCACTTGTTACTTATCTCTCTAAAGTTTGGGCACAATCCATGTAAACACTTTACTTTGAATCAAAAGCTCCAAGTTTGTTCTTGAGTACTCTTGTCGGTTCTTGAAGTACTCAAACATATCCTTTACTTTTCGTTGTTCTTGAGTTTACTCCTGTTGGTTCTTTAGTATTCCCCCCTTTACTTTCCTTGTCTTAATTTCCAAAAACCTTTACTTTCCTGTCCTTCAAAACCTTTACTTTACTCAGTACTTAGCTATGATATCCACCCTTATGGATATTCGTAGCTAAACCCTTCATTCGGTTGAAGTGGTGTACTTGTATCAGAAAATGTTTTAGACCCCTCTCTTAGTGCCTCTTTGTGTTCAACTTGTTCTAGGTGCCATATATTAGGTCAGAACTCCATTGGTTGAGTGGATGCTCGGAAGAGCAAAGCTCTGCCATGGGTTCGTGATCTTCCGTGGATAAGTGGAGGCTCGGAAGAGCACAGCTTATCTGTGGAAGTCAACCTCTTTTAAACACCATTTGGTTTATCAGGAATGATGATCAAATGGATGCACATACTAGAACAATAGTTGTTTGTCTTGCAAAAGACTAGACGGTGTGGCAAGTCATGTGCTAGGAATAGCCTTGATACACTTTTGAACACTTAGTATGATCATTAGAGGTCAATGATAAACGGACTATGATACAAGACCCCTAAAACCGAATCCTTTTCTTTAATTAAAACATCACCTGTTACTTTACTTTCAGTCCCATATCAACTACTTACTTTCCGCAAGTCTTGTCCTTCAAGAATTTACTTTCAGTAAGTCTTGTCCTTCAAGCACTTTACTTTACGTATTTACTTTCAGTAAGTCTTGTCCCTCAAGCACTTTACTTTACGCACTTACTTTTCGCAAGTCTTGTCCTTCAAGCACTTTATTTTTCAGTATTTACTTTCTTTACTTTCAGTCATTTACTTTTCAGTACTAAAATCACAACCAACCCACTTACTTTTCAGTACTAAAATCACAACCAACCCCCAACTGTCTTACTTTCATTTTCGAAAGAACAACTATCCACTAATTCCCTTGGGTTCGACCCCTACTTACCGCTTTACTACCCAATAGTAGAGTACGAGTAGCGGACTTAAAATTTTATTTTTGCACAGAGCCATCGCACATTAACGACGGTGTGGTGCGCTCCGTCATTTTGCATTTCAGGTGTTTCGGAAGCTCTAGGAGGAAACGTGCATAAAAGATGACATTTTATGCCGAAAACATCACAATGGCAGATCAGACCTTTTAACGTTTGGCGGAGCGCTGGGAATGGACCATTGATCAGAAAAATATGAGCCGCATGCCGTTGCGTAGGTGACTCGATTCCCTACAACTTTCTAGTTCACACCGAGAGTATCCGAGGTCATTTGGAGGGTCAAAATCAGAGCCAAAGTCAAAACAGATGCGCAGAATGGATGAACAGTCTCAGAGAGGACCGCGTACACTGTTCACTTTATGAACAGTACCCGCGGACGCTAATATGAACAGTACCCGCGGTGCTAAAATGTGCATGGTCCGCGGAGATGACGTCAGCGACGCGTTTTGATGATGTCAACGAGTCCGAGAATTGGAAATTTCAGCCCAAAACAGACTTGGAAACCCTATGTCTTGCTATAAATAAGATATTTTGGGTTAGGGTTTCGCATATTGTGACGTTTGTACAAAGACCTAGACGGCTCTGGAGGAGAAGAAGAAGATTTCGACGAGAGAGGAGATTTTCCTACTTTTAATTATGCGTTTATTCACGATTATGTGTAGCTAAATCCTAATTCAGTTTAGGGTTTCGCATATTGTGACGTTTGTTTTGAGACTCTATTCCTAATGCTATTTTATGTTTCTCTAGTTCTTGTGCTTATATTAAAGGATTGAATTGTGAAGCTAAGTGGAGATTTGAAACGGTAAAGCTTAGCGGAACGATTCAACCCCTATCGTCAATGCTTGTTTGATACTGAAACGTGAAAACAAGTAGGACACCTGAATTTAATATTGCCTGAAACGGATTATTAGATTTGGGAGAACTAGAAGTCTATAACCTGAAACGGAGTAGATTGCGGTGTATAACCTGAAACTGAGTACTTTAGGTTATAACCTGAAACGGAGTAACCACGCTTAGAAGCATGAAATTAGATCATTAGCAGTCAATTATAAACGTGTCACAATAGAGACCCTAGACTGAGTTCTCTCTCTGATTGAATCTTCATTATTATTTCCTTGCTATTTCTCTTTTGTACTCACAATCACTCAAACCTCCCCCCCTTTTTTCTTATTTTCAGTTACATATAGGAACAGCTTCAACAACACCAGCTCCCTTGGGTTCGACCCTTGCTTGCCACTAGACTAGTTCTCGCAAGGAAAATATAAATACAAATTTGAGACGTCAGACGACACGTATCATCTTCGCATATAATGAATGCCACAAACGTCAGCTAAAGTTTGTAGCGTCGCGCAATTATTTTTATACGATATCCATGTTATAGCTATAAAGGCCTAAGTTGTCGCATTTATTTGACTTGTGTGTCGCTTAAAAGGGAATAAGTTTTGCTATATAAGAATTGTATGACGCATAAAGAGGAATTTATTGTCACGTAAAAGCTATAGAGTTGTGACGTATAAGAAAGTCAAGTCGCATAAAGGTAGTCCATATGTCGCTTAAAATGTATAAGGTTGTGCTATATAAGGAAACCATGACACATAATTGGGGATTGGTTGTTGCTTAAATTCAAAAGATCTGTGCTGTATAAGAAAACCATGTCCCATAAATTGACATTCATTGTACTTTTGACAGAATGTTTTCAAATGATAGTACACAAAATTTTTTAAAGCCTGCCATTCATTGCCATTAAAAAGGGTACAAGTCAATGTTTTGCCCTTGCAACATCCAAAAAACATGGCACTAACAGGACACTAGAAACAAGTAGGAGATAGTTCACAAAAAGTAAACAAGTCATAAAAGTTGAAAGTGGACTTAACAGCAAACATTCCCCAAACTAGTTCCCAACAAGCACGGAACATAACACCCATTGCGAGCTAGTGGCAGGTGACTGGTGGCTCCATCAGATGCATTGCTAGCCATGGCTCCCGCTCCCCCCTTTGATAATTTCCTCGAGCATGCGGATCTGGTCCACAAACTTCTTTGCCTCGTCTGGCATGCGATCCTCAAATTGCTTTGCCATGTACTCTTGTGTCTTCTTAAGCTCCGATGTTAGTTGAATGGTATCTGATGCAATTCTTGCCCCCCTCGTGGCAGTGGTTCTCGCTCTAAAGACTTCGAATCATAGTCAACAGTAGTCATTTCACCCACGCGTTCTCTCATTTTATCCTATAAGCATTAATGTCAAACAATCTGAATTAATAAGGGAACTAACTAGCCAAACAATATCAGTGCCCACCAATACAACTAAACAATGGAAACACTATATTCAAAGGATACTATTGTGGATATAAACAGTTTCTCCACAAGCTGATCATTATTGTGGATGCAAATTTTGTAGACAATGACAAATAAATACCAGCATCAATACTCGCAGGCCAGTATAAAAAAAATAAGCAACTGAAATTTAATAATATAGCAAATCAAGGAACGGATATATATCCCACAATTAAATGCAAATAGTGATAGCTACACATTAAAGTAACATACACAATATTCACATATTGCTAAATCAAAAGCCAAACAATTGTTAACGTACATTGACTTTAGCAAAACATATAAATAAAGATATGAGGACTTTACCACTATTTCTGCACCCCTAGCATCAGCAGCGTACACCTCACCGTATGCAGCAATATAAGGGGCCTTGTCATTTGAGAGAGTCTTCTTCCCAGCTCTATGGCTAAAAGGGACTTTCCCCGAGTGATTGTTTGTTCTGCCTAGTGCATTTCACACCTCCTTCAGTTTCTAACCTCTAGCCTGAGAAAAAAACTAGAAATAAATCAAACAGATTCATAATATAATAAATAGAATGCCCCTTAATAAAAAAAATAGACTCAAACCCGAACCCTTGGTTCCCTGAAATGACCAACCAGCCAACTCCATTGCTCCTTGCCGTCAACAAACTCAAAAGGAAGCTCTGCACCATATTTTTGATAACGTACCTTGCAATCCGATTTCCAGTCACGGTACCTTTCTGTAGCTATCCGGGTAATGAACCTCCAAATCCAAGTATCATCAAAGTCGAGCACGAAGTTGGGCTAAAAAAATAGAACATCGTTAATAAGAAACAAATAACAATTACCAATATTTGTAATATGAAGAAAAAGAATTTGTCCAATGCTTATAGTCAAATGGTCGAGATGATGGCACAATGCTCTGGCTCGAGCTCACTGTAACTTGGTGTAAGCATTGGAACTTTGTCTCCCACACATGACCCTATCTCATGTGTCAGCATACATCTCAACTGACCGCTCCGAGGGCCACCATGTTCGGGGCCATGTTCGATTTTTATCTTTGACCCCAATGATCTCACGTAATTAGCCACCTTATGACCATTCAAATGCCTCTGGTTTGTCTAACAAGGTTCTCTCCTATTAATAAGTAAACACAAAGAAACTATGTTAATCAGATAAATAATCATCCATTGAATTAAAGATCAACTATATAGTTTAAACATAAAATAAATTATCCAAGATAATAAAATGAAAGGATCTGAACAAGAAATTAACCCGCGTTGGCTTTGGGTTTGCACCTAATGCTCCGTGGATTTTCTGGAACTGAAATATCTCCTTCTGGAGATTCAAATACAACATTAAGGACAATATGTGCTTCATCCTCCAACTCTGGCAGTTCAGGAACTGGATTTTTTGGCAGTTTAGCTAGAGAAGGAGGCTGACTGTTTGTAGCCTGACCGGTAGGTGGTTCTGGTACTTGCGATCCGCTATGTGTACTCTCAGTAGGTTGAACTGAAGAACTAATAGATGGTACCAACTCTGATGGAATATCAGTTAAACTGGGCTGGCTAGACTCGGGTATGAATGGCATCTGAGGAGCAGAAACTATGGAAGCCACAGTATTGACATGTTTCCTAGGGCTCCTTCGCATCTGAGCGACAACTCTTCTTCGGGGTTGATTTTGGTGGTTCAGCACTTCGCTTTTTGGGGCTAGGGTTTCTATTCACGGCCTTCATCATTCCTTCCTTCCTGCCATTGATAATGGCTTTCAATCTATCCGTCAGGCTCGCCTCCAGTTGGGTAATTGATGGATTTTGTGCACGCGGTGGGGACGGTGGTGGTGTACGAGGACAAGATCCAGCAGTTGACTTAGGGTTCACTTGCTTCCCTCTATTGGCTATCGGTTCGGGGATGTATCCTTGATGAGTCGAGTTTTCGACTCATTTATGGCCATTCTTCACTATAGTTTTGGGTCGTTTCCAACATTATTTTGATGTCATCTGACCTCTATCTCTACATTTCAGGTAGAAAACAAGTCTCCCTCAAGGTCGAAGCCAAAATACAAAAACTCAGAGAAAAACTTAAGATTTAGAGCAAAACAAGGCAGATTGACCTTTGCGGCTTGTTCTGGACGCCCAGGGCGCATACAGTATCTGAATTGGCTGCTCTTTAGCTTTTGTTGGAAATATAACTCAAAGGGATAAAACTTTTTGGTTGACGCCAATGCCAAATTCGGCCAAGAAGACCACGAAAAAGCCCAGGGAAGTGTCAGCTGGTCGGCTGAAATCATTCAACCGACCAGCTGACTAAAGGAGCAGAACTTGATGACATTCGGCCACTTTGAGCCGACCAGCTGAGTATCCAGCCGACCGACTGGCCATCCCTGCCCTGCACCAAAGCCATTCCCAACCGACCGGTTCGATTTTCCCATTCTCAATCGACCGATTGGACTGCTGTAGTACCAGATTTCAGCCGAACCTATAAATAGAAAGTGAGGGTTTTGACCTAAATGGGGAGATTTTTGGGGAGAAGAAGATTGGAAAAGAGGCTCATCCATGGTCATCAATCATCAAAAGATCCAACTAAGGAGAAGAAGAGAAGACAAAAGGGAGTTCAAGGATTGACAATCCTCCTTCCTCTACATCTTTTCCTATTCTACTTGTTGTGTGCTATAAACCCTACTCACACTATGTTGTCTTACATGATGTGTGAGTAGTGATCTTGTGTTTTGAGGGTCTTATGACTCTCCATGGTACTCTTTGATCACAAATATACATTGATATTCATATGGATGATTGTTGATTTCATTTCTCTTGTGTTATGAATGTTATTGACTCTAGGTGTTTGTTAAAATGCCTAAGTGACAACTTGGACTAAAACTTGAACCTAGGACTTGAAAACCCTAGTGAATGGTTCTAGGATGGAGAAAATGATCTATATCTTAAATCATGCAAATGAACCTTAGGATATGGATGCTTGACTAAGGATTGAATGTTTAATTCATTGGAGTTAGTCATTAAGCGAATAATCAATTAATCCCATCTAATAGTGTCAAATTCATGTTCTCTATGCACTTCATATATGACATGCTACTAAGTGTTTGATAAAATGCATAAGTAACATGTTGAATCTAGTTCGGATAATAGAGAATGTGATCCTATCTAGTATATGCATTTGTTGTTAAATAGTCCCCGAGTTCATAGTATTTATTACCTTAGGAAGACATTCCAAGAATAATAGTGCTATAGAATGAATCATTTACCTCGAGAGAATGAGGTTCGAGCTATAAGAGAGCTTGGCAAAGATTAGATACACTATCTTCGTCTAAGCTAGGTTTTCCACAATGCATGGGTAGGAAGTGAACTAGTGCGTATGTTCATTGCATTTATCTCCCACCCATAGGACGATAATGCAATGGAATGAACCGATATCCTCTAATTGAGTGAGGTTCGAGCTAAGAAGGTTTTAAACTATTTGACTACCATGAAATGTTTGAATATCGTGTATGTGATCATTGGGAATTTGCCAAGGAGGGGACTAACTCCTCCAAATACCTCCTATCTATCTTTTATCCCTAATTACTCGCCACATAGGATTTAGAATATACTCACCCCTTTATACATTTTTGGTTAAAATAGCCGAACGGAAACACCATCTTACATAGTGCATGTGTTTGGCTTGCTCCTTTGGGTTCGAACCGGTACTTCACCGGTCATTATAAATTGTTTTTGACCTCTACGACGACCCTCTTTGAAACTAACACGTCGGTAGGGTAAAAGTAGACGTTGTCAAAATGGCGCCGTTGGCGGGGAGCAACTAGTTAGCACATCCCTAGATTAGATTGCATGAAAGTTCTGACTATTCTTGTGAATATTTTTCCTTTTTCTTATACTTGTATATTCTTCTTTTTCTCTCATATCCCTTACTAACTTACTCTATCTTGTTTTGCGAGAATGGACCCCTACAACCAACGAGTCTTTGCCAATGGAGAATACTACCAAGACGAGGAACAACCATATTCTTATTTTCAAGAACTTGGCTATCAAACAAATTATTCCACTTCAAATTGGAATGATGGCCAACGCTTTGAAGTTGAACACTCCTACCCTCCATACCCTCAAACTCCTCATCCTTCAAGAGAACCCTCTAAGTTTGAATCCAATATTGCTACATGACGTGCAATTTTTTGTACAGTCAAAAACAATTTATATTTGACCGGTAAGTACCGGGTCGTCCAAGGAGCAAGTCCAAACTTATGAGCACTATTCGATTTCGTTCCGATAAGTCTATCCTAATTACGAAGGGTTGGTTTTGATAATATTGCTAGAGCAAATGCATGTAAACAATGTAAATAATCTAAGGAAACTAGAGATAGTGTCACTACCAAGGCAAAAGGTGTATTCTAGGGAACTACTTCACTCATGTGTGTTTTTAGACTCCAAGAATTCAATTTCATGCAAGAACAATCATGTTAGATGATTAGATTAAGGCGTGCTACTATTAAATCAAATTCAATCGCCAGATGTTTTTACTTGATTTAAGGAAGAAGCACCTCGCACGTGAGCTTCAATCGCTAGATGTTGTTAGCTCACGTCCTACTCAAGGTTCTCAATCATCAACGCTAGTAGAATGATCAATATTCAATGAGTGGTTTAAGAACAAGCCTATCTCAATGCCAAAATGAGTCACGCTAGTGATCATTACTTAGCAAGGGTGAGTCTACTCTCATTCTAGAACTCTTAGTCTCGTTCGTTAGAACACTCAACTTCAAATTCATGTTTCTAGACCACTAACAGATGCTTGTCGTCACAGCAAATGTGCAAATAAATTTATAGTCCGCTACTCGCGACTACACTACTGGGTAGCAAGTGGTAAGTAGGGGTCTAACCCAAAGGAGTCAGTGTGGATTAGTTGTTTTTACGGGATTGTCACGAAAGTAAATACAGTTGGGGGTTGGGTTTGAGTGTTTTGGGAACTGAAAGTAAATTACGACAGTTGATATTACGATTAAAGGAAAGCATTCGGTTTTAGGGGCCTTGTATTATATTTGTTTATCATTGACCGCTAATGATCATGCCAAGTGTTCAAAGATGAATTGAGGCTATTTCTAGCGCAAGACATGATCATGCTAAGTATTCAAAGATGAATCGAGGCTATTCCTAGCGCAAGACTTGCAACACCATTTAAAACACTTGTTCTAAGCAAAACTAATTCCTCCTTTCGAAGTATCTTAGCTGTAAGTGCATCCACTTGATCTCCCAGTTACGTTATTGACCAAGTGGTGTTTTAGATAAGTCGAACTCCTCGATAAGTTTTGCTTGTGACAGCTTCCACTTACCGAGTATGATCACGAAATTCCACGGAAGAGCTTTTTGCTTGTCAGGCACTCAACCTTGGAAACTCTGACTTGATATATGGCACATAGAACAAGTATTGAATACAAAGGTATACTAAGAGTAAAGTCTAAAACATTTATAATACAAGTGCGCCCCTTCTACCGAACTACTAGTTTAGCTACTATTCATCGCGCTAAACATTATAACTAAGGAAATAAAAACAGTTGAATAAATACTAAGAATTACTTACAACCGTTGAAGCGCCAAGGGAGCTATCCTTTATTTCCAAAGCGAAGAACAATTTTATTGAAAATGAAGAGAGGAGGGTTAAGCCCTCTCTCTCTCTCTAAAGTGTATACAAGTATGGATATGGGATGATACAAATGAGAGGAGGAGCTCTCATATTTATAGGCTAAGGGAGGAGGAATGGAGGGTGGAGATGGCTCCATGTGGTTGTGCATCCAAGGGAGGAGGAGGAGGGGATGGAGATGTGGTGGAGGAGCCACCACATGGCAAGCTCTCCATGGTGGAGCTTCTAGCCGCCGGCGGCTTTGGGAGGAGAGGAGGAGCCGCCATGTGGAGGTGTGGGAGTGGTGGAGGGAAGGTGTGAGGGAGGAGCCGCCCATGTGAGGAGGAGGGTGGAGTTTTGTGAGTTTTGTACAGTCTTTTCACAAAACTATCAGTCCAATTCCGCTCCGGTCTGTCTTTGATTATTCCTCTGTTTGATTTAATTTGAGTAATTCAATGTCAGGATCTTGAGATTTCTTCGTTCAGCGTCTGATCTTGACCTTGGATTGACTCTTGATATCTTTTCAGCGTAAAATCCTCTCCTTAGCCTGTATTCTCTCTAAGCGCCAAAATACCCTGTAGAAATATATCGGGACTAACAAGTAGAAGTTAAATAGACAAAATGTCTAATTAAGGGGGTTTTACTGTGTTTATGATTCGTATAATTTTGGTCCATCAACCACTTAGGCATTTTATCATACACTTGGTGGGCATAGAGTTGACATTTCATCAAAGTAGATTCGCACTCATCCAAACATGTTATACTAACATTGATTCATTATAGATTAGGAGTATTAACACACATGAGGTCCATAGGACCCTAGAATACAAAACACTACTCACAAATCATGTTCATAGACAAACACAAATTGTATTGAGTACATAGATGAAGATACAAAGGAAGGAATGAACCAATGATCTTCAATCTTCAAATGGATGATCCTCCCTTGAAGCCTTGGTAGCTTGTTCTCTCTAGAAACCTTCAATTTTTCGTGCTCCAAAACCCTAGCTCCCGACCCTTTGGGTCAAAATCATCATTTTCTATTTCTAAGTTCGAAAATCAAAAATCTGATTTTCTGGGAAGACCCGGGCGGGTCTTAATGGGACTCGGGCGAGTCTTGAGTGTGAAATGGAGCAGAGCACACAGCAGAGGAGACCCGGGCGGGTGCAGAGGGACCCGGGCGAGTCCCGGCTGGGTTGATGGAAATGGGGCTCGGCTGGGTTTCTGGAGCTCAGGTGAGATTCTAGCAGCTGTTTGGCAATCTTAACCTCCGAATTTGGTCTCGGTGTCAACTGGAGAGTTGTAGCCCTTTGAGTTAGCTTTCCATAAAACTTTGAATCAACCAAATCGGACATCAAATGCGATCTGTGCGTCCAAAATAAGCCCCAAAGGTTAGTCTGTCCCGTTTTGCCCGAAAATCCATATTTTTGCTCCGAAACTTCGGTTTTCTGCGAGAATTGATCTTTTTGAACCCGGGGACCGTAAAGTGTGTTTCTCACCTGAAATAGCAAGCAATTGGGTCAAATGGCATCGAATTAGCACCGGGAATGGACAGTAACTCTTCATAAATGGATATGTAAATGAATCAAGAATTCGACTCATCAAAACACTCCACACTGAGAGTTTGATCGTCCCGAGCAAACAATGAAATCAAGCCAAAGAGAAACAAATGGTGAAAGGATAAGTCGTTATGTTTAACGCCCATTTGCTCTTATCATTCATTTAATGTCTCAAACTTTTATTTCTAACTACTCTAACTCATATTTACAATCTAACTCCTTTTCGTAGGTGTTACGAGTGCATTTAGCATATGCACCAAGCCTTTAAACCCCTAGGCTACCCTAGTGAACGAGTTATAGTCTCGTGAGAGTTTTCAGAAACGGGAATACTCACAAATCCCAAAATGCACTTATCCCATAAGAATGAATTTAAGAGTGCTCAACCAAGGCAATGATTTCTCAAAACCAATCCCTCACCACAAGCTAGGACTACCATCACAATATCATCAAAATAACTTTTGAACCATTTGAGTATCCCATGAGGTTGTGCATTCAAGATTATCAATACTAGAGCTATCAATGGTCTCATCCAAAAGTCTACTCATTTTCAAGGCAATACGATAGAAGTAAAGTTTTTAGTTCACACAAAAATTGTCAATCACTCACCTATGCTAGCTAGGGCTAGTCCATGGGTTTGCGACATGGAACTCATTCCCAAGTTTTAGGCGCTTAAGCCGTAATCCATAAGGGAAGAGGAGTTCGACACTACGAGTTCTTATAAAATAAGAAAAGACCAAATGATAACTCCGGTGCAAGCACATGAGTCATCCAAGAGTCATTCCAACTAGCACACAATGCAAATGATGAATCCCGCACAAATGAAAAATGGAGGAAAAACATAGAGTCAAGTTTTAAGTGCTTCTTATTTTCTTTTTGAAACGGCCTTTGGCCTACAAATGCTTTCGAGGGGGAACTTACCTTCCTAACCCCCGGCATTTGTATATTTTTGCACAAAACTTCTCTAGACCTTTGAGAAAAATTTTAGTCGGGGCTTTGCCCTCTTTGACCGCAAACACTTTTTTTTCTCTTTTTTTTGTTGGGGCCTATTTTTTGCCCTCTTTTGACTCCACACTTAAAACTTGACAATATGTTCAAAAAGTGTATGGAATGTGCGGGAAACAACTATGAGCATGACACTAAATTAGAAAACTCAAGTCACCAAGGAGCAAACAAAAGGTCTAAGTTTTTCGTCAAAATTTTAAAAGTGCTTGCTAAAACTTGTTCCTAGGTATTTCAACGAAAATACTTAGAGAATTAGATAGACAAGAGATAGCAATGATATTGATTCACAAGAATGCACATTCAAGGGACTAGGTCGGTTTTAGGTTCAAGATCCAATAAATGTGACGAATAGGCTAGATGTGATTTATAGGGATTTAGAATCGATAGTCACAAGCCTATGTGGTTAAAAACACTCTCATGTTAGGGATAAGTTGCAAAAGATGCAAGTGTCCATCAAAAATTGATATGCAAGGCATGAAAGCATGTGAGCATGTGAAGGACGTGCAAAAACCACTCCACACTTAAGAGCAAGCTTAGTCCTTAAGCGCAAACAATAATGAAAATGAGATAAAGGCGCATAGGAACTCCCCTCGTTTGTAGATGTGCCCCACCAATAGAAAAGATGTCATTGTGCTAAGCTTGATCGAACATGATGCAAATAACTTCCTCGATGACAAGAAGACATGAGAGGTTAAAAGCAACAAGTGACATGCAAGGCAATACAAGTACGAGCAAGTGAGCTTCACTAGTTACATAATAACATCATGGCATAAGATTAATACACCTCAAACAAGGAAAGTAATCTACATCCTTCATAATATGCACATGAGCACTAATGGCAACATCATCATACATTGAGAAATCAAGGGAATAGTGGAGGATTTGGCTATGTGAAGTGGAAGTGGAATGAGTGAAACTCACTCCACACTTGAGATCTCACTCTCTAAAGACATAGCACATGCCACACTCAAGTCATGCAAAACACTTAAACATGAAAAACGAGAATGATGTTCCCTTGAGTGACATGTATTTGGAAAAATAGAGTTAAACAGTTCGAGCAGGAGTTCAGAGGGAGTTCGTACATATCCTAGTACTCATGTACAGCGTGGAACAGACGCAAGGATATTTCCCGGAAGGATATTGGACAACAAAGATATCGTCAAGTTAAAGTCGGTCAGTGACTTATTCGAACTTGAGATATTCGAATGAATATCTACATTGAAGGCGGCGCAGCTTACTTGGGCAAGAAGACTTCGTATATTCTTCCAACCGATTTGAGAAAGATATACATCAAATATCTTGGAAAATTTCCTAAATATTTGATGGGATTATCTTGTGCAGATTAGGGTTTTGTCCAAGCATATAAATACAATGCTAGGGCGTCCTTATTCCACATCTCTTTCAAAGATCAAATATACACGAGCAAACCCTACTGATTGGAGAAGAAGAAAGCGACGACCGTTTGTGTTTCCCCACTAGAAACTCATCGGTGCGAGAGCAGTCTCATCACGTGCAACTCAGACTGCCTATAAGCGATCAAACTGTCGCACACAACAAAGGTGAACAAGCTTTTGAGAGAAAGCATCCGAGCTTCAAGAGAAGGTCGAGAACGTTCGGACTGCAGGTTCGGACGAAGGGGATCGAGGTTAACTGCTGTAAACCTCGGTTGCAAATCTGAGAGACGCAGTGTTAGAGGCTAGGCAATTACAAGGTGTAAGTGTAAGTCCACGTATAAGCTCTAACTCATAATAAAGATTTGCTGTCCCTTCTAGGGTGTGGGAAACCCCCCAGAGTAGGCGTAGCCGAACTAGGTTATCATTCTGTGCGTTCCTCTACTTTTGTTCTGTTGACTGAACTGTTGTGAAAGGAGTTCAAGGTCTGTCTCAACTGTACCTTGAACACAAGCTTGAACAGGGGATATAATTTCATTTGGTATCAAAGCAAACACTCGACACACTGAGTGGGATCCTGAACTGTTCAAGATGACTCTGAAGGAAAGACAAAGCATCACCAGACCCCCGTTGCTTGAAGGATCAAACTATGCCACCTGGAAGCCCGTGATGAGATCCTTTCAGAAATCGCTAGACAAAAAGGCGTGGAAGGCTGTCCTGAAAGGTTGGACTGAACCTACGATGAACAATCTCACTGGAGAACCGATTCCAAAACCAGAAGTTTTGTGGACAGAGGAGGAGCACAAAGCATCTATGGGAAATTCAAAGTCTATGAATGCAATCTTCTCTGCAGAAGATGAAAATGTCATGAAGCTGATCATCAACTGTGAAGTAGCTAAGGAAGCGTGGGATATCCTCCAAACTGCCTTTGAAGGAACAGACAAAGTTTGCAACTCTCGCATGCAGGCTGTCACAACCAGGTTCGAAGAGATGAAGATGAAGGAGAGTGAAACCATCACTGAGTACAACACCAGAGTTCTGGAACTGTCCAACGAAGCGTCTACACTAGGGAAACCCATCGATGAAGAAAGATTGGCTAGTAAAGTCCTAAGATCACTTCCCCCGAGAATTGCCATGAAGGTGACGGCCATTGAGGAAATGCATGACATCACCAAACTGAAGCTGGACGAACTGATGGGTTCTCTCAGAACTTACGAGATCAATCATGATTTCCAGATCGGAGATGTGAAAGGAATCGCCCTAAAAGCAGACATGACAGAAGACAAACTAGATGCTGGCTGCACCACTGAGCAACTGGCTATGATGGCACAAAACTTTGGAAGAATGGTGAGGAAAATCAACAGGCGTGGTTCAGAACAAGGTCAGTCTTCATCAACTAGCTTCCGAAACTGGAAAACCGGCAGATCAAGGTCCAGTGATGTGAAGCAAGACTCCTCTGACAAAGGAAAGGAAGAGATTCAGTGTCATGAATGTAGGGGTTTTGGTCATATTACTTCACAATGTGCAGATACTCTCATGAAGAAGAAGGCAATGGTCGCTGGCTTCAGTGACAGTGAGTTGGACGAAGAAAAAGAAGGAGGTGAAACATCCAACTTTGTGGCTTTCGTCAAAACTCTAGGTGAATGCAGAAACGCCAGTGGAACAGTACAATCTCCGTTGGAACTCCCAGCTGAAGACCTCTCAGACAGTGATAATGAAGAACTCACGCAGGAATCTTTTGCTCAGACATATAAAGATCTATATGAGAAGTGGTTGCTACTGATCAAAGTCAACAAGAAGCTGAATGACACAGTTGCAAGCCTCACTATAGAAAAGGACAAGGTCTGGCAGGAGGTCGAGATACTGCTTACACAGAAGGTGGAACTCGAAGGCACAGTAGACTCACTGAACACTCAACTGGCTGAGATGAAACAGGAAAGATTGTGTCTTCTTGCTCAGAAAATAGAGCTCCTGGGTACTGTCTCTTCACTGAAAGTCGACATGGAGAGGGACCGTGACACTCATCCTGTAGGCATGGTGGGTCTAAGAAAAACCATCACAGATCTGAAGCGCAAGGAGGTGTTCCAACGAAAGAGGATAGAACAGCTGGAACTTCAGCTAGAATCTAAGAAGATGGATCATTCAGACACTGAGAAGGAGCTCAATCACCTCAAACAGTCGGTAAGGATGCTAAACTCTGGCACTAACGACTTAAATGATATACTCAGATCTCAGAGGATGGAATCTGGACATCGAGGCATGGGATTTACGAAAGAAGGTACTTCAAAAGGCACTACCTTTGTTAAAGCTCAACAGGTGTCGAAACAGCTACCTGAATAGAAGGTGAGACAGTCCAAAGGAAAGAACCTAGCTGATCACAGGAAGACTCATAGCACACCAAGTGGTGGAAAGACTCGTGGAACACCCGTCCAACGCCGTGATTTATCACCAGTGAAGCAAAGGGGAGAGTGGCGCACTTGCTGGTGCTGTCACCAGATGGGACTCATCAAACTGCAGTGTTGCATGTTTCTTGCTGAACGACGGGCATACCAACATCAGACCATACCTCGACAGAAACAAGTCTGGGTTCCAAAAGCAGACCAGACCGTTTGCATGGTGGCCTGCTGCTCCTCAAGCTATATATTGCAAGACAGTTGGTACTTTGACAGTGGATGCTCCGTCCACATGACAGGTAACTCTAAATACCTCACTCATATTAGACCTGTTGAGAAGATGTGGTTTGTCACCTTCGGGGATGGTAGAAAGGGTCAAGTGATCGGCTGTGGGACAATGAAGGTTCCGGATCTCCCTGTACTCGAGGAAACCCTCCTTGTTGAAGGTCTGACAATGAATCTTATCAGCATCAGTCAACTGTGCAACGATGGACACTATGTGTCATTCTCTCGCGACTCATGCCTCGTCCTAGACCAGAATGGCAGAATTGTGATGAAAGGGAGAAGGGGTGCTAATAACTGCTATACTATAGGGATGAGTCTAATGCGTCCGATGGGTCTAGACTGTGTACACGCCAAACATAGATCTATGCGAGGGAGAGTGGATAAGACCCTGCACACAAGGTCTGATTGGAGTACCGCACCAATTTATGTTGACAATTGTACCTGGAAACTGATGGACCAAAAGGTGGTACAGTTGCAGAAGGAGTTCGATCAGAAGGTGTCACAGTTACAGAAGGCGTTCTTATAGCTGCCTAAGAAATATGCCTGGATCCGGACAAGAAAATGTGAACACAGATGGCAACAGAGGGGCATAGCTCCGACGCATATGACAACGAACGTAGGATTGACCAAGACTTCCATCGACTCACACGGCATTTCACAGTTTGGAACACCCAGATCCTTCTCGGATCTATGTGTTGTCAAACACTAACTACATCCAAAGGTGGTCAGTCAGAGTTGAAACCCTAGCTAAAACAGTTGGACTGATCACCTAAGCAAGAGAGCTAGAACAGAAGGCATGGCTCGTAAAGACATCTACTTTATTTGAATATTCTTGAAGATTCTTCATGCCGTTTTTTGAACGAGAGTTGATTGATTAGGGAAGTGGAAAAGGCTAGAGTATTATTTTTTAAAAATAGTTCATTGTTCTCTCACTCTCGTCCAAACCCTAGAACGGCATTCGGCAATTTCTCTCTCAACCGCTCACCCCTCAACAACAATTGTAAACACCAGAAAGGCAGCGAAATCCAGCATCAAATCCACTGAGAAGAAGAGAGAAAGCATGCAGTCCTCGAAGTTTCTGGCGGCGAAACCTCGTGTTCCAAAATCAAAAGCTCTGAAAGAGAAAAAGGCGGCACCTTTACAATCCAACACTGAACCTTTGGCCGAGGCAAAGAAGACTGGCGGAGGAGTAACCGTTGAAATCCCTCAGTCGGTTGCGGTGGATTCTTCAATCGAAGCTGGTCCGAGTGAAGTTCTTCCCCAAACTGAGGTATTCCCTAAATCTTAGTCCGTCCCTTCGGTTTCTGCAAATATTTCTGTTGTTGAAAAGATTGTGGTGGACGGAGTTGTGAGTGTGGATGGTGAAGCTAGTAGGGCTGTGGGTGGGGAAGCCAGTAGGGCTGAAGTTGGGGATTAAGCCAGTAGAATGATTATTAAAAATAAAACTGTCAAGATTGTGGAAGATAAGGTACCCAGCAAGGTGGCTGGAGGATCAGCATCATGGAGGGAAAAGATCTTTGCCTCTGGATACGTTCCTCCAAAGGGTGGTCGCAGGAAGAAGATTAAGCGAGCATGTGACTCTCCCAGAAAGTATCTAGCACAGATATATGCTACTAGAGGTTGGAAGATTGCTATGTCAGATGAAGAAACGGAGACGTTCATTGAGACCTCGGGGAAAAGACAGTTGGTGATCTATGATGGGTTTGTTGGTGAGCCCTCTAAAAATCTTGAAGGTATCGTTGATGAATGTCCTGGAGAGAAAGTTGAGACTGTGACAGAGGAGATATTTCCCTTAGAGAAGGCTGATACGCTGAAGAAAGCCACATGAGAAGAATATATTCCTACAGAGAAGGATGAAGAGTTGGAAAAGATGTACAAGGACATTGATGATGTCATGGAAGATTTGGAAAAAGAAAAGGATCGGGGAGTGGTAAGTTCAGAAGAAGTTCCACGTGACCAGGCTGTTGGAGCAGAAGAGTCTGTTGGTGAGAAAGTTACAAGTGTTCCATCTGTGGAACCAAGTTTTCAGACTGAAGTTGAGACTGGAATAGTTCCAGAGGAAGTTGGTACTAAGGAGACAGTGGCTGTTCCAGTAGTGGTTCAAGATGATCTCCGGAGTGATCATATGGAGGAGGATGGTGTATTAGCTCGTGAGGACACTGTGAAGCAAGTGTCAAAGGATGCTACTCGTTCGGAAGATGATCAAGACAGTATCCCACTCGTCAATCTGAAAAGAGAAAAGAAGGACGAGAAAAAGAAGAAGGTTTTGTTTGCAAAATCCTCAAAGGAGTCAGTTCAGAATGATGCAGAGACGGTCATTGTAACAGGGGGAGCCGCTCCAGCCAAGAAAAGGAAGCGTGATGCTACGATTCCTATTTCAAAGGATGCTGGGAGATGCGAAGTCCCATCCCCTGAATCTGATATTGTTCCAGTGGGTGTGGTCAAGAAAGGAGTGTGGTTTGTTAATAGAGATGCTGCGAAGAAGTGGTCTTGTGTGCTGAAAAGAAAGATCATCCCTGAGAGGGTGCTAGAGGAGTCCCGGTACAAGGGAAAGGAAGTCATCGAGGTTCTTAAGCAATCATAACTGTTCCGGACGTTGGACAGATGCAAACCGTTCAACGAACAACTGGTTCGTGAGGCTATGGCAAACCTTCCCCCTCGATTTGGGGTCATTGGAGAAGCAGAGTATGGTGTCATCTTTGTCAGAGGAAGACAGATCAAGCTTGATCTGGAGCTTATAAATGTCTACTTCTCCATGGATGAGCCAGTTATGGATGAAGAAGAATCATACTTCGGAAAGATTATAGATACCATCACTGCCGGCTCAGTTCAGTGGAAGCCTGATTCTGTCGTGCACACAGCTGATCTCTCAACGTTCTACTCCATGCTGTTCTTCATTGCTGTGTTTAACTGGAGACCCTCAACCCACCGTTCAACGGTCAACCGGGATATGGGTCAACTTCTTAATCAGATAGGAAATAAGCTGAAATTCAATCTGGGCAGAGTTATGTTCAAACAGATCGCTGATCATGCCACCTCTAAGAGAACTCTTCACCAGATTTGCTTCCCGTCCCTGATATATGAGTTGATAATTCATCAAGCTCCAGATTTGAAGGCCTCGACTGACCATCTCTCAAAGGCACCCAGCAAGTTCATCGTTGACCACAAGCTATTTAATGGGCGTCACGTGAACGATCTCAAGGAGGGGTACCATAAAGGAAAAGATGTTGCGGAGTCGAGTCGAGGGGGAGCCAGGATGGGCCTGGGTGAGAGGAGTAAGCTTCTCAAGGACCTGAATGTCATCATTGAAGTGGACAAGAAGCAACGCAGGCGCATCAACAAGCTCGCTCGTGCCCTCAGCTACCCAAGTGAAGATTAATCTAAAGATGCTGATTCTGAGGATGCCACTGATGATAAGTCGTCTGCATGAATACGGCTCATCGAGTCATTAATTCCCACCAATTCCTGCACTTTATTATACGAACAGTTACTTTTTAGTATTGTTTCGTGTGTCAGGTGATTTGGAAGCTCTAGGAGGAATCGCACTCAAAAGGCGGCTTTTGAAGCCTAAAACATCACAAGGAATTATGGACCGGCTTATCAGCATTTGACGAAGTTTAGCGCGGAAAGAAATGAAGATCGATGCACTTTGGAGTTTTCAACAGCTCATTCCACGGAGGGCTCAACAATAAGGGTGCGCGGACGTCTGAATAAATGTCAGTAATGCAAGAGACGTCCGCGGGAGGGAAAATCAGGAGGCGTCCGTGCGGAAACTCCAATACCAGCCGACCGGCTGTTCGAGCATCCTTCCGAACATCTCCTTCCAGGCGGTTTATTGAGGCGGCTTAGAGGATTCCAGAAGCTTCTAGATTGCGTCTTCTCAAAGTAAGGAACGAGATTTGGAAATCTTTCCAAATCGATCGATTTTTTAGCGGAGTCCAAGGCCCATCCTACCCTATATATATAGAGGAGCAACGCAAGTCATCAATTATCACACAATACACAATTCAGCCGTGTGCTCTCCTCCTCACTTCAGCCGTGTGCCCTAATTCCAGCCGCCCATCTCCTCCTTGCACCACCAGCTCACGGCCGAAGCTCCTCCACACTCGTCCAAGCCCCAGACTCGGTTTTGTGAAGTGTTTTCCATCCTTTTTATTATTTGCATTGTTTCTCATGATCATGTGTAACTAAACTCTACGTTCGGATTAGGGTTTAATATATTGTGACTATGTTTTAGAGACTTGGTTCTTAATGCTATATTCTATGTTTTAGTAATTCTCGTGCATGAATTCTATGAAATATTGCTAGACTAGACGTATACTTTGTCGTGAAACCTAGTTGCGCATATTTCTATATTAATCATCTATCTAATACTTGTCGTTTGGATAGGTAGTACGACTAGGGCAATTAACACCTTTGTCGGGTTAATTAAACCTAGGGGAATTAGGTCGTGGTGTAACACCTTTGTCGGGTTACTTGGGAAGTCACCTTTGTCGGGACAACCACACTTAAAACATTGAATTAGAATATTAGAAGTCGATGATAAAACAAGTCACAATCAAACCCTAATCTGAATATTTCTCTCTGATATTTACAACCTTGCAATTTTCGTGATTTACAATTATTTCACTAACCTTTGCTCTCACCTTACTTTCTTGTTTTTCTCTCTTTCAGAACAAAGTAGTAACCAATCTAGCTCCCTTGGGTTCGACCCTTGCTTGCCACTGTACTAACCCACAGTTCAGGTCAAGGAAATTATAAATTTAGATTTGCAGGTACAACGACAGCCTGTCAAATTTTGGCGCCGTTGCCGGGGAGCTACGCAAAGGTGAAATTTGTTCTCTTTTAATTTTTCATTTATTTTTCTGTTTGCTTATTTCGAAATTTGCTATTCGGTGATTCCCTATTCAACTGTCTCGATTTCCGATTTCCACTCTTTCTCGATTTCCAATTTCTAGCTTTTAGAGGATCCTGTCACCAAGACTTACGAGTCTAAGGAGTGTGGGTTTTAAGTGAGACCATTGTGACTCCTCCACTCTCCCGGGGATCCTTTGTTGCTAGTCTGTGCTTGCTATTTCGGTGTTTTCTATCTCGGTGCTTGCTATTTCTTGCAACATGTCTCATGCAGGAAGTATAGTCGGTGACAACAGTCAAAATAATGAAGTCGAACAGGTACAGAATGGAGAAATCCAAGGAGCTATCCCGGGACAATTTCAACAACAACAAAACCAACAAAACCAAAACCAACCGCAATATCCACAGTACCCTCAGTATCCGCCACCATATCAGCAGTATCCACCACCACCATATCCACAGTACCCACAACCGCCATACTCCCAATACCCACCACAGTACCCACCACTACCATACCATCCACAACATCCATACCCACCACCTCAGAGACCCCCACGCCAACCAGTAGTCAGAGACGATGAGGAGGACGAAGATGAAGGACCCACCATGGGCGAACTCTCGGTCCCCAATTTCAGAGACCAGACATGGCCTATTTATGAAGGACCGGACCTCGCAGCCATAACAGTCAGCACCTCAGTCGTCCATCATCAACCCAAGTTCTCTAGAACCAAGGGAGAGTTGATGAATGCACAGTCGTTATGTGCAAACGTCAAGAATAAATTTATAATAGTCCGCTACTCGCGACTTTACTACTGGGTAGCAAGTGGTAAGTAGGGGTCGAACCCAAGGGAATCAGGGGAATAGATGTTCTTTGAGGGGGTTGTCCAGCGAGAGAGCGTGTTTTAGGTCGGTTGGTTGGTTTTAAAGCTACCAGCTAAGTGATTGATTGATTGATTGGTTGGTTGGTTGGTTTTAATACTGGAAGGTAAATTACATTTTATAATTAAAGAGAAATGTTTGGTTTCAGGGGCCTTGTATTATATCCTGTTTATCATTGACCTTTAGTGAATTATCTAAGTATTCAAAGATGAATCGAGGCCCTTTCGTAGCGCAAGACTTGCAACATCGTTTAAAGCAACACTTATTCTAAGCAAAACTAATTCCTCCTTTCGAAGTATCTTAGCTGTAAGTGCATCCACTTGATCTCCCAGTTACGTTATTGACCAAGTGGTGTTTTAGATAAGTCGAACTCCTCGATAAGTTTTGCTTGTGACAGCTTCCACTTACCGAGTATGATCACGAATTTCCACGGCAGAGCTTTGCTTGTGACAGCTTCCACTCAACCTTGGAAACTCTGACTTGATATATGGCACATAGAACAAGTTTTGAATACTAAGACTAGACGCTAAGTTAATAGTCTTAAAACATTTTATAATACAAGTGCGCCCCTTCTACCGAACTATTAGTTTAGCTACTATTCATCGCGCTAAACATTATAACTAAGGAAATAAACAGTTGAATAAATACTATAAATAATACTTACAACCGTTGAAGCGCCAAGGGAGCTATCCTTTATTTCCAAAGCCAAACTTTACAAATACATAACTTAGAGAGAGAAGTGTTTTTTACAAGTGAGGGATGATTAAAATGAGGGGAGGAGCTGGCCACACATGGAGGAAGGAGAGGAGGAGAAAGGAGGAGGAGACATGTGGAGGAGGAGGAAAGCCGCCGGTCATGGTGGAGGAGAGCCGCCGGTTGCCGGTGGTGGAGGAGGAGTAGGGGTGGCTTTGGCCACCTCTTGCCCAAGTGGCCGGTCACCTTGCCCAATGTGTGATTTTATACAGTTTTGTGCAGTCTTTTCACAAAACTGTCAATGTGTTTCTTCCCCGGGCTGTCTTGATTCCTCTCCTGATTCTTCTGATTAATTTATTACGAGTGCTTCAACGTCAGGATCCTTGATATTTCTTCAGTCGGCATATGATCTTGACCTTGGATTGACTCGTAACATCTTTTCTGCTTAAAAAGCTCTTCTTTAGAATGTATTCTCTCTAAGCTCTGAATTACCCTGTAAAAATATATCTGAACTAACAAGCAAAAGTTAAATAGACAAAATGTCTAAATAAGGGGTTATACTGTGTTTCTGATTCGTATAATTTTGGTCCATCAGATTACCCCACACTTTTAGTTGTTCGTCCCGAACAATGCTATTCAAGGGCTGTACTCTAAGTTGGCTTTGAAATATGAAAATTAGACTGTGGTACTCGATCTATCCTAATTCATGCATTGCTTACTTATTACCAAATTAAACTGCGTAAATAAATAGAAGAAACTTAATACTTGTACCTCCGTGCTGAGATGCAAATTATATTTGATGTCTCGGGAGATAGCCCTTTTTAGGCTCCTGGACTGCAATCTTGGGATCGTCTCGCACTATATGGTTTTCTGGTAGCTTTCTCTAGCACGTGATTCGGTTCAGGTTTCAGTGGTTTGAGTACTTTGATTTTCTTTTGGCGAGGGACTGCTTTTGTAGTTAGTCGGCATTTGGCCTTTGTTTTGACTTTTTGAGTTCTTCACTTTTTATTCGGTTAAAACCTACACAATTTTGGGCCTTTGGCCTCTTGATTTGCTTCTTCGAGTTTTTTGCGTTTTTGTGACTTTGCTAGTCCATTTTCTCAAGCCTTTTTGGGAGGTCCAATCATCGCCCGCAAGCCTATGGAAATACCTCCCCGCTCTTCTCGTTTTTGCCGTTTTTGCACGGGTCAAGGTGAGGGTCGCTCATCTATTTTCTCGGCTACTTTGACTGTCGTTTTCGCGCGGGTCAAGATGAGGGTCGCTCATCTATTTTCTCGGCTACTTTGACCGGAGATAGGACGGTCTGATTCCCGTCCTCGCCTTTTGCATTGCATGGCGGAGATGACTTCAATTTTCACTGAAACCCGAAGTGCAGCTTCCACTGACTTCAAAAACCATATAGTTTGATCTGATCCTTTGATTGCTTGGCAAGCCTCTCTAGGGCAGTTTATGTCAACTCCACATCCCTAGTTATCTCAGCACAAAGGACAAATGGAAAGTTACATTCTAAGTTTTTAAACAGTTGAATTTTCACAAGGTTAATGCATGAATTATGATTTATCTTTTTCACATTCTTAAGTTCATATTTTCAAAAAGATACTATTACTAAAAAAGAAAAAACAGCAAGCATGTTATTTATGTACATAGGTGGTTCTCACTTCCCACTTTTGAACGGAGGCGTGCCTTAGTTCAAAAGTCATGCAAGCTTAAAACTAAATACTGAATTTAAATGACAAAAATTAAAGTGCGGAAAAGTAAGATAGTGTCGGGTTACATCCCGACCAGTGCACTTATTTAACGTCGTTGGCTCGACAGTACCTCGTTGTGGATTACTGGTTTGGGTCCCATGGGTGGCTCAAGTCAAACTTCGCCACCGTTCCAGTGTTGCTTTTTCCTGACTTCTTGCTGGAGTAAGAGCTCCATGGTTTTGGTGTTTTCTCTTTCCATTGTTTCTGAGAAGGTGGGAGACCTTTGACCATAGCTGCTGGTCTTGATACTTTTTTGGTCTCTAATGATAGGTCAGAAAACTGTGCACCGTGATCTGAGATAGGTGTTATGTCTGGCGGTTTCTTTGTGTCCGGGCGGCTCTTATTAATGTAGAAGTGTGCAATTTTACCGCCGAACTTAAGTGATAATGACCCCTTGCCCACATCGATTCTTGCTTTAGTGGCGTAGAGGAATGGTCGTCCCAATATTATTGTTGGTGGGTCGTCTTCGCAGGTTTCTTCTGTTGGTATCACATAGAAGTCTGTAGCAACGACAAGTTCTCCCACATGGAGTATTACATCTTCCAGTTCTCCAACCGGGCGGATGCATGATTTATCTCCTAGCTCGATATTTGATCGAGGTGGTTTCAACGGACCAAGTCCTAGTAGGTAATACAAGGAGGAAGGCATGGCGTTGACAGCAGCCCTAAGATCGACTAAGCATTTATGGATCTGGATTTCACCAATACCACAGGTGATTGTAAAGGCCCCAGGGTCTTTATTTCTTTCCGGTTGTGGCTCATGATCTGAAGTGAGGGCTCTTTCTATTGTCGGACTATTCTGCCCACTCCCTGGCTTAGAATTTGCGTACTCGGACCCTTCAATATTTTGCTTCGAAGCAATAATATTAGTTGGGGAGTCCCAACCAGATGCTGGTATGTCAAAGTGTGTGATCGGCGGCGGTGTTATGCAAACAGTAAACGCGTACCGTCCATTGTCAGCATGCGTAACCCATGTTTTGCCATCATTGGGTCGGTCTTCTTCTTGATTCCAATCAGGTCGACTCCTACGATTGAAGTGATTGTTTGTAAGTCTGTAGGTTGGGGACCGTGCTACTTCTCCTAGAGTAACCTTCATGTTTGACCTCCTTATCATGCTTATGTTCGCCTTATGATTTTGGACGGTCTGTGAAGGAAGTCTGCAAGGTTCAGTAGTGAGTGTTGACATTGCGGTGGCGAGCTGGGACATTTGCTTGGTCAATTCTGAAATTGCCCCGTCAGTTTTTGCCTGGTACTGGTGTAGTGAAGTACCCAATTGATTAATGTTTCCCGTGAGCTCCTTCATCGTGTCATTGAGCGACTTGCTTGGTTCCTGCTGATTGCTCAGGCTGGCTTGGTACTGATTTGGCCCTTTTTGGTGATATTGGCCTGCCGATGGAGCGTTCTGGTGATATTGTCGGTGGGGTGGTTGATAGAATGACTGCGCTAGTTGAGGGACAGCTGGTTGTGTCTCCGTCTGAGGATAGCTGTTGTTGTTACGCCAGCCTGGGTTGGATGTTTGACCGTACTGTCTGTTTTGTCCAGCTCTGTCGTTGTTGTTGTTGTGTCCTTGATATCCTCCCACTATATTCACTTCCGCTGGTTCTTCTTCTATCAGCGTTGGGCATGCGTCAGTTTTGTGGTCTGTAGAACCACAAAACTCGCAAGGTTTTACCGGAATTGGCTGTCTACGTATGATCTCAGTCATCATCTCCTTTAACTGTTTCATCTCTTCAGTTATGGAGTTTACTGATGCCTCGGCTTGTGCTACCCTTTTTGATCGAGAGAATTCATCTTGGCGAGTGGTCTCCTCTCTAAATCGAGCATTTTCAGCAACGTTGGCGATGATATTTCTGATGCACCTCAATGATAGATTCATCATGGACCCTCCCGCTGAGGCATCCAAGAGCATTTTGTCTAATGGTCTTAATCCATCAATGAGGTACTCGATGATGAGTTTCTCGGGCAGTCCAAGGGTACAGCAGCTCCTTTCTAGGTGATTGAACTTTTCCAGGTAATCGTACATGGTTTCATTGGGACCTTGTTTGATTTCCTGTAGTTGCTTCCTTACTTGCATTGCTCTTCCAGCCGGATAGTATTTGTCTAAGAATTTCTTCTGCATCTGAGCCCATGTTCTGATGCTTCCGGAAGGCAAAGAAAGGAACCAATCGCTTGCCGAGTCTATGAGGGAAAAATAGAACTCCTTTAACTTGAAGTCGTCCATATTCACTCGATTTGGCTTTAGATTCTGGCAAATGCCATGTAGGCGTTAGAGGTGAGTTGTGGCAGATTCTCCTTGAGATCCTGAGAATTTTGGCAGGCTGTGCGCCACTGATGCGTTGATGGTTATGTTTTCTAATTCAGGGTTCTCATAGATGCACCACGGCTGTGTCTCGAAATTAGGGGCATTTAACTCGCCCATAGTTGGTTCACGGTAGTAGTTGTCCCCGTAGTAGTCGTTGAAAGCGGGTTCTCTTCTTGGCATGTATCGAGGCTGAGGTTGTGGTCGTGGGGGATGGATAGGAGGTTGTACTGGACCAGCTGCATTTCGGTCCTCGGGTAATTCTTGGTTTCTTCTGACTGCTTCCCTATCACGAGCTCTTCTGTTTCTGATGAGTTGTTCCGGATCGTCGACGAATGGAAACGGTACCTCATCATTTTGATCGTACAGGTTTATTTCTTCGTCATCCTGGTAGTCATGGTGACTTTCTTCGCGAGACATGGTTGTTTTGAAGCGCGTAACGATTCAAAGAACTTTATCCGATGGCTGATTCCCCGGCAACGGCGCCAATTTTGATGGATGCACAGTCGTTAGGTGCAAACTTCAAGAATAAATTTATAATAGTCCGCTACTCGCGACTTTACTATTGGGTAGCAAGTGGTAAGTAGGGGTCGAACCCAAGGGAATCAGGGGAATAGATGTTCTTTGAGGGGGTTGTCCAGCGAGAGAGCGTGTTTTAGGTCGGTTGGTTGGTTTTAAAGCTACCAGCTAAGTGATTGATTGATTGATTGGTTGGTTGGTTGGTTTTAATACTGCAAGGTAAATTACAGTTTATAATTAAAGAGAAATGTTCGGTTTCAGGGGCCTTGTAATATATCCTGTTTATAATTGACCTTTAGTGAATTATCTACGTATTCAAAGATGAATCGAGGCCCTTTCGTAGCGCAAGACTTGCAACATCGTTTAAAGCAACATTTGTTCTAAGCAAAACTAATTCCTCCTTTCGAAGTATCTTAGCTGTAAATGCATCCACTTGATCTCCCAGTTACGTTATTGACCAAGTGGTGTTTTAGATAAGTCGAACTCCTCGATAAGTTTTGCTTGTGACAGCTTTCACTTACCGAGTATGATCACGAATTTCCATGACAGAGCTTTGCTTGTGACAGCTTCCACTCAACCTTGGAAACTCTGACTTGATATATGGCACATAGAACAAGTTTTGAATACTAAGACTAGACGCTAAGTTAATAGTCTTAAAACATTTTATAATACAAGTGCGCCCCTTCTACCGAACTACTAGTTTAGCTACTATTCATCGCGCTAAACATTATAACTAAGGAAATAAACAGTTGAATAAATACTATAAATAATACTTACAACCGTTGAAGCGCCAAGGGAGCTATCCTTTATTTCCAAAGCCAAACTTTACAAATACATAACTTAGAGAGAGAAGTGTTTTTTTACAAGTGAGGGATGATTAAAATGAGGGGAGGAGCTGGCCACACATGGAGGAAGGAGAGGAGGAGGAAGGAGGAGGAGACATGTGGAGGAGGAGGAAAGCCGCCGGTCATGGTGGAGGAGAGCCGCCGGTTGCCGGTGGTGGAGGAGGAGGAGGGGTGGCTTTGGCCACCTCTTGCCCAAGTGGCCGCTCACCTTGCCCAATGTGTGATTTTATACAGTTTTGTGCAGTCTTTTCACAAAACTGTCAATGTGTTTCTTCCCCGGGCTGTCTTGATTCCTTTCCTGATTCTTCTGATTAATTTATTACGAGTGCTTCAACGTCAGGATCCTTGATATTTCTTCAGTCGGCATATGATCTTGACCTTGGATTGACTCGTAACATCTTTTCTGCTTAAAAAGCTCCTCTTTAGAATGTATTCTCTCTAAGCTCTGAATTACCCTGTAAAAATATATCTGAACTAACAAGCAAAAGTTAAATAGACAAAATGTCTAAATAAGGGGGTTATACTGTGTTTCTGATTCGTATAATTTTGGTCCATCAAGAGTCTGCTACATCTCACCTGACACGTTATCACGGGTTATGCTTAAACCTGAAACCACACAGAACCGACGTCGAAATTTTCAAGCTGAAGGCGTTCTACTTCTCACTTACAGACGCTGCCGCAGATTGGTTTCTATCCTTGCCCCCCCGATAGTATCTACACATGGGACCAGATGCATAAGCAATTCGTCAGCAAATATTATCCAGCTGGGCGTGCAGCGCAAGTCCGGAAGCAGTTGCAAGAGCTCAAGCAAGGCCCAAATGAGACTATGTACGAGTATGTGGAGAAGTTCCTGGCCTTGGAAAAGAGTTGCTGCAACCTCGAGCTCCCAGAGAAAGTCATCGTCGAGTATATGCTAGATGGACTACGCAGGCTAGAAAGAAAGCTGTTGGAAGCCTCAGCTGGAGGTAATCTCATGAACCTGACGCCAGCCAGAGTAAAACAAAAGATCATATCAGTGGCAGAAAGTGAGCGGTTCCAGGATGAGTCAACAAAAGAAGACGAGTACGCCCGAACAAAGAACGTGTCAACAATTGAGCCCTCAATCAGTGCTATGGCCGCAGAAATGAAGGAAATGAGGGAGTTGATGAAGCATGTGGTCCGAAGGCAACCAGTCCAGGTCAAGCCATGTGAGTTCTGTACAGCTACAGATCACAAGACAGACGAGTGCCCGACCTTACAAGAAGACATCCAGGCTGATATCAATGCAGTGGGCAATTATCAGAACTATGGCAACCAGCCAGGGCCAGTCAGACAGTATGGCGCAGCAGCGCCCAATCAAGGAACCAATGGACAGCCCTGGAGGAGCAACAACCAGCAGAATCAGGCGCAACTAGCACGACAAAATATACCTCAGCAGACTCAGCAGCCCTCAGGTGAGAGATGGCCGGTGCTTCCTCAGGTGAGAGATGGCCGAATTCCTCTGTTAGCTTGGTGGACTCCTCGAATGCTGCATCCACATTTACCACCTCTACTTGGCTGACGTTCCCTCTTGGATTCTGAATGGTTTGTGAGGGAAGTCGTCCCGTGTTGCCTTCGAGCCATGAGACTGTTGTGGCCATCTGGGATATCTGCTTCTGTAGGTCGGTTATCGCCCCGTCGGTTTTGGCCATGTACTGGTTCAAGGTTGTATTGATCTGTTGATTGCTAGCCATCAACTCCTTCATCATGTCCTCCAGGGATTTATTTTGATTGCTCGGGCCCGGCTGATTGTTGTTCGGCCCTTTCTGCTGATATTGTCCAGGTGTACTCTGCCGAAACTGATGATGTGGGTGCTGGTAGGGCTGCTGAGTCTGCTGAGGTATATTCTGTCGTGCTATTTGCACCTGATTCTGCTGGTTGTTGATCCTCCAGGGCTGTCCATTGGTTCCTTGATTGGGCGCTGCTGCGCCATACTGTCTGACTGGCCCTGGCTGGTTGCCATAGTTCTGATAATTGCCCACTGCATTGATATAAGCCTGGACGTCTTCTTGTAAGGTCGGGCACTCGTCTGTCTTGTGATCTGTAGCTGTACAGAACTCACATGGCTTGACCTGGACTGGTTGCCTTCGGACCACATGCTTCATCAGCTCCCTCATTTCCTTCATTTCTGCGGCCATAGCACTGATTGAGGGCTCAACTATTGACACGTTCTTTGTTCGGGCGTACTCGTCTTCTTTTGTTGACTCATCCTGGAACCGCTCACTTTCTGCCACTGATATGATCTTTTCTTTTACTCTGGCTGGCGTCAGGTTCATGAGATTACCTCCAGCTGAGGCTTCCAACAGCTTCCTTTCTAGCCTGCGTAGTCCATCTAGCATATACTCGATGATGACTTTCTCTGGGAGCTCGAGGTTGCAACGACTCTTTTCCAAGGCCAGGAACTTCTCCACATACTCGTACATAGTCTCATTTGGGCCTTGCTTGAGCTCTTGCAACTGCTTCCGGACTTGCGCTGCACGCCCAGCTGGATAATATTTGCTGACGAATTGCTTTTGCATCTGGTCCCATGTGTAGATACTATCGGGGGGCAAGGATAGAAACCAATCTGCGGCAGCGTCTGTAAGTGAGAAGTAGAACGCCTTCAGCTTGAAAATTTCGACGTCGGTTCCGTGTCGTTTCAGGTTTAAGCATAACCCGTGATAACGTGTCAGGTGAGATGTAGCAGACTCTCCCTTGGTTCCAGAGAACTTGGGTAGATGATGGACGACTGAGGTGCTGACTGTTATGGCTGCGAGGTCTGGTCCTTCATAAATAGGCCATGTCTGGTCTCTGAAATTGGGGACCGAGAGTTCGCCCATGGTGGGTCCTTCATCTTCGTCCTCCTCATCGTCTCTGACTACTGGTTGGCGTGGGGGTCTCTGAGGTGGTGGGTATGGATGTTGTGGATGGTATGGTAGTGGTGGGTACTGTGGTGGGTATTGGGGGTATGGCGGTTGTGGGTACTGTGGATATGGTGGTGGTGGATACTGCTGATATGGTGGCGGATACTGAGGGTACTGTGGATATTGCGGTTGGTTTTGGTTTTGTTGGTTTTGTTGTTGTTGAAATTGTCCCGGGATAGGCCCCCGGATTTCTCCATTCTGTACCTGTTCGACTTCATTATTTTGACTGTTGTCACCGACTATACTTCCTGCATGAGACATGTTGCAAGAAATAGCAAGCACCGAGATAGAAAACACCGAAATAGCAAGCACAGACTAGCAACAAAGGATCCCCAGGAGAGTGGAGGAGTCACAATGGTCTCACTTAAATCCCACACTCCTTAGACTCGTAAGTCTTGGTGACAGGATCCTCTAAAAGCTAGAAATTGGAAATCGAGAAAGAATGAAAATCGGAAATCGAGACAGTTGAATAGGGAATCACCGAATAGCAAATTTCGAAATAAGCAAACAGAAAAATAAACGAAAAATTAAAAGAGAACAAATTTCACCTTTGCGTAGCTCCCCGGCAACGGCGCCAAAATTTGACAGGCTGTCGTCGTACTTGCAAATCTAAATTTATAATTTCCTAGACCTGAACTGTGGGTTAGTACAGTGGCAAGCAAGGGTCGAACCCAAGGGAGCTAGATTGGTTACTACTTTGTTCTGAAAGAGAGAAAAACAAGACACTAAGGTGAGAGCAAAGGTTAGTGAAATAATTGTAAATCACGAAAATTGCAAGGTTGTAAATATCATAGAGAAATATTCAGATTAGGGTTTGATTGTGACTTGTTTTATCATCGACTTCTAATATTCTAATTCAATGTTTTAAGTGTGGTTGTCCCGACAAAGGTGACTTCCCAAGTAACCCGACAAAGGTGTTACGCCACGACCTAATTCCCCTAGGTTTAATTAACCCGACAAAGGTGTTAATTGCCCTAGTCGTACTACCTATCCAAACGACAAAGTATTAGATAGATGATTAATATAGAAATATGCGCAACTAGGTTTCACGACAAAGTATACGTCTAGTCTAGCAATATTTCATAGAATTCATGCACGAGAATTAGTAAAACATAGAATATAGCATTAAGAACCAAGTCTCTAAAACATAGTCACAATATATTAAACCCTAATCCGAACGTAGAGTTTAGTTACACATGATCATGAGAAACAATGCAAATAATAAAAAGGATGAAAAACACTTCACAAAACCGAGTCTGGGGCTTGGACGAGTGTGGAGGAGCTTCGGCCGTGAGCTGGTGGTGCAAGGAGGAGATGGGCGGCTGGAATTAGGGCACACGGCTGAAGTGAGGAGGAGAGCACACGGCTGAATTGTGTATTGTGTGATAATTGATGACTTGCGTTGCTCCTCTATATATATAGGGTAGGATGGGCCTTGGACTCCGCTAAAAAATCGATCGATTTGGAAAGATTTCCAAATCTCGTTCCTTACTTGATCTTTAAGCTATCTTCTTGCTTGGAGAAGACGCAATCTAGAAGCTTCTGGAATCCTCTAAGCCGCCTCAATAAACCGCCTGGAAGGAGATGTTCGGAAGGATGCTCGAACAGCCGGTCGGCTGGTATTGGAGTTTCCGCACGGACGCCTCCTGATTTTCCCTCCCGCGGACGTCTCTTGCATTACTGACATTTATTCAGACGTCCGCGCACCCTTATTGTTGAGCCCTCCGTGGAATGAGCTGTTGAAAACTCCAAAGTGCTTCGATCTTCATTTCTTTCCGCACCAAACTTCGTCAAATGCTGATAAGCCGGTCCATAATTCCTTGTGATGTTTTAGGCTTCAAAAGCCGCCTTTTGAGTGCGATTCCTCCTAGAGCTTCCAAATCACCTGACACACGAAACAATACTAAAAAGTAACTGTTCGTATAATAAAGTGCAGGAATTGGTGGGAATTAATGACTCGATGAGTCGTATAAATACGGCTCATCAATGAAGGTCCCCTAAAAAACCTTCTCCCTGAACTATTTGTTTTAAAAATCTTTCGTACTTTGTGCTTGATCTGGCACTATCTGATTGGCTGTTCGAACTGAGATTGGACCCCTTGCCAGTTTGTGGCAAAAAGGGGGAGTATTTTGGAGGTGACAATTTTTGTTTCCCTCAAAGTTGTCTATTGTCTAGATAGTTAGATAGACTTAGTTATCTAGTAGATTTGGTTTTGCCAAAATGACAAGGGGGAGATTGATGTTCCCTTGAGTGGCATGTATTTGGCAAAATAGAGTTAGACAGTTCGAGCAGGAGTTCAGGGGGAGTTCGTACATATCCTAGTACTCATGTACAGCGTGGAACAGACGCAAGGATATTTCCCGGAAGGATATTGGACAGCGAAGATATCGTCAAGTTAAAGTCGGTCAGCGACTTATTCGTACATGAGATATTCGAATGAATATCTACATTGAAGGCGGCGCAACTTACTTGGGCAAGAAGACTTCGTATATTCTTCAACCGATTTGAGAAAGATGTACATCAAATATCTAGGAATATTTCCTAAATATTTGATGGGATTATCTTGTGCAGATTAGGGTTTCGTCCAAGCATATAAATACAATGCTAGGGCGTCCTTATTCCGCATCGCCTTCAAAGATCAAATATACACGAGCAAACCCTACTGATTGGAGAAGAAGAAAGCGATGGCCGTTTGTGTTTCCCCACTGGAAACTCATCGGTGCGAGAGCAGTCTCATCACGTGCAACTCAAACTGCCTGGAAGCGATCAAACTGCCGCACACAACAAAGGTGAACAAGCTTTCGAGAGAAAGCATCCGAGCTTCAAGAGAAGGTCGAGAACGTTCGGACTGCAGGTTCTGACGAAGGGAATCGAGGTTAACTGCTGTAAACCTCGGTTGCAAATCTGAGAGACGCAGTGTTAGAGGCTAGGCAATTACAAGGTGTAAGTGTAAGTCCACGTATAAGCTCTAACTCGTAATAAAGAATTGCTGTCCCTTCTAGGGTGTGGTAAACCCCCCAATGTAGGCGTAGCCAAACTAGATTATCATTCTGTGCGTTCCTCTACTTTTGTTCTGTTGACTGAACTGTTGTGAAAGGAGTTCATGGTCTGTCTCAACTGTACCTTGAACACAAGCATGAATAGGGGATATAATTTCAGAGAATGAACAACTCACAACGGGTTACCTCCCGAGAGGGCTTAGTTTTTCCCGTCTTGGCAAAGACGTAGCAAAGCGTCCCATAGAATCACTCGTGAGATGTCCTTTGCTAGGATCCCTTCTCACGGGGCCTTGGAAATTGGCGTGTCAATCCACCTTCAAGTCCCATTTGAATTTCTTCCCATCAAGTCTACAATGGACTTTCCTTAGGGAAGTTGACCCCTTCAAATATGAAGATCCCTTTAGAACAAAGGGGTCATTGGAGCTTGACGGAGCCCACTGCACTGTCGTTAAGGTGCAATGTTCTCTGTGCAAAATAAATTTATATTTTCCGCTACTCGCGACTACACTACTGGGTAGTAAGTGGTAAGTAGGGGTCGAACCCAAGGGAATTACAGGGATACGTTGTTCTTTAAGGGATTTGTACAGGATGGGAGCGTTTTTTAGGTTGATTGAGATTTTAGCACGATTAACTATGCTATTGTTTTTGGTTTTTTTGGTTTTGAGTGCGGAAAAGTAAATTACAGAAAATAAATACAAAAATTAAAATACTAAAAGTAAAAGAGTTAAGGGAAGAAGACTTACAGTGGGTGATGCGTGATTGCGATTCCTCCGGTAGATGAGCGGTTGATGGCTGTAGTTGATCGAGCAGTTTATAAAAGTAAATACAAGGGGTTTTTTGTAATTCAAGGAAAAGTCTTCGGTTTCAGGTACCTTGTATTATAACATGTTTATTAATAACCGTTAGTAACATTTCTAAGTATTCAAAGATGAATCGAGGCCCTTTCGCAGCGCAAGACTTGCAACATCATTTAAAGCAACACTTGTTCTACTTCAGACTAATTCCTCCTTTCGAAGTATCTTAGCCTTTTGTGCATCCATTTGAATTCTTTGGTCCAGTTTCCAAATGGTTTTGTAAGATAAGCCGAACTCCTCGATAAGTTTTGCTTGTTACAGCTTCCACTTACCGAGTATGATCACGAATTTCCACGGAAGAGCTTTGCTTGTTACAGCTTCCACTCAACCTTGGAAACTCTGACTATAAATGGCACATAGAACAAGTTTTGAATACAGAGAAATGAAACTAAAAGAAATTAAAACATTATATAATACAAGAAAATACCTTCGACCGAATGAGGAGTTTAGCTACGAGTATCCATGGAAAAGGACATCATAACTAAATACTCGGGGGGTTTTGAAAACAGTAAGAGGGAAAGGGGTGGAATACTCAAGAACCAACAGAAGTATTCCCAATTTCCTACTGAATACTCAAGAACCAACAGGAGTATTCTCTACAGTATTATAATACTCAAGAACCGACAGGAGTATTATAATTTCAAAGCGAATAATACTCAAGAACAAACAGGAGTATTATTTCCAATCAGTATAATACTCAAGAACCAACAGGAGTATTATTTTAAAAACCAAACCAAACTTACAAAGTAACTTAGAGAGAGAAGTGTTTTTTATTTTTGGAATTGTGGATTTGTGGATGATACAAATGAGAGGCGAAGCTCTCCTTTTATAGCCATGGAGGAGGAGAATGGAGGGCCAAGATGGGTGGCATGTGTTTTTGATCCAAGGGAGGAGCAAGGAGGAGATGACACATGGGGGGAGCCAAAAGCCGCCGGTTGGGGAGAGCTTGAGCCGCCGGTTGCCGGTGGCAAGGGGAGGAGAAGGGTGGCTTTGGCCACCTCCAAGCAAGGTGGTCGGTCACCTTGGTCCATGGGTGCATTTTGACAGTTTTGTGCAGTCTTTTCACAAAACTATCAATCCAATTTCACTCCGTCCGACTTTGATTGTTCCTCGGTTGAATTTAATTTGAGTAATTCATACGTCAGGATCTTGAGATTTCTTCGTTCGGCGTCTGATCTTGACCTTGGATTGACTCTTATCATCTTTTCAGCGTAAAATCCTCTCCTTAGCGTGTTTTCTCTCTAGTCTCTAAAATGCCCTGTAGAAATAAATCGGGACTAACAAGCAGAAGTTAAACAGACCAACAGTCTAATTTGGTGGGTTTTCCTGTGTTTTTTATTCCTATAATTTTGGTCCATCAGATCACCCCACACTTTTAGTTGTTCGTCCCGAACAATGATATTAAAGGGCGGTACTCTAAGTTTGGTTTTAGAATACAAAAATTAGACTGTGGGACTCGATTTATCCTAATTCATGCATTACTTACTTATTACCAAATTGAACTGCGTAAATAAATAGAAGAAACTTGATACTTGTACCTCCGTGCTGAGATGCAAATTATTCTGGATGTTTCGGGATATAGCCCTTTTCAGGTTCCTAGACTGCAGCCTCGGGATCATCTCTCACTATATGGTTTCCTTGTAGCTTTCTCTAGCACGTGATTCGCTTCGGGTTTCACTGGTTTGAGTACTTCGATTTCTTTTGGCGAGGGACTGCTTTTTGTAGTGAATCGGCCTTTGGCCTTTGATTTGACTCTTTGAGTACTTCACTTTTTGTTCGGTTAAAACCTTCACAATTTTGGGCCTTTGGCCTCTTGATTTGCTTCTTCGAGCTTTTCGCCTTTTTGTGGCTTTGCTAGTCCATTTTCTCAATCCTTTTTGGGAGGTCAAATCATCGCCCCCGCAAGCCTATGGAAATACCTCCCTGCTCCGCTCATCGTTGTTTTGTCGCGTGGGTCAAGATGAGGGTCGCTCATCTATTTTCTCGGCTACTTTGACTAGAGAAAGGACGGTCTGATTCCCGTCCTCGCCTTTTTTTTCTTTTTGCATAAACACTGCATGGCGGAGATGACTTCAATCTTCACTAAAACCCGAAGTGCAGCCTCTACTGACTTCGAAAACCATATAGTTTGATTTGATCCTTCGATTGCTTGCCAAGCCTCTCTAGGGCATTTCTATCAACTCCACGTCTCTAGTTTATCTCAGCACAAAGAGACAAATGAGAAGTTACGTTCTAAGTTTTTAGACAGTTGAATTTTCACAAGGTAAATGCATGAATTTCGGTCTATCTTTTTCACATTCTTAAGTTCATATTTTCAAAAAGATACGTTAAAAAAGAAAAAGTTTTTTATTTATGTACACATGCGGATCTCACCCCACACTTTTGAATGAAGTCGTGCCTTTCAGCACTACTTAGTTCAAAAGCCATGCAAGCAGATATTATACGAGAAGGAAATGATATTAAGGAAAAGGGAAGGACAGAACTCCCTTTAAGGTGCCGAGTGAACGACATGGCTCGAGGCTGGATAATCAAGGGAGTTCGGCTAGGGCCTTGAACTCTCAGCGTAGCCCTGACTGGCTTAATGTTGCACCCAAGTCCGATTCCTGAATAGTCAAATCTTCTATGCACCAAGTGGGTGAGAGCGACTTATTGAAAAAGTAAAATACAGAAAATAAAAGACAAAAAATTAAAGTGCGGAAAGTAAGATAGTGTCGGGTTACCTCCCGGCCAGTGCACTTGTTTAACGTCGTTGGCTCGACAGTACCTCATTCCTGGATCACTGGTTGGGATCCCATGGGTGGCTTAGGTCAAATTTTGCCACCGTTCCTGTGTTGCTTTTTGTCTTGCTTTTACCCGATTTCTTGCTTGGGTTGGAACTCCATGGTTTTGGTGTTTTTTCTTTCCATTGTTTCTGAGAAGGCTGGGACCTTTGACCATAGCTGCTGGTCTTGTTACTCTTTCGGTCTCCTTCGGCAGGTCGGAAATCTGCGTACCGCGATCTGAGATAGGTATTATATCTGGCGGTTTCTTCGTATCCGTGCGGCTATTGTCAATGTAGAAATATGCAATTTTGCCGCCGAACTTAAGCGATAATGAGCCCTTTCCCACATCGATCCTTGCCTTAGTAGCGTAGAGGAATGGGCGTCCCATGATTATTGTTGGAGGGTCGTCTTCGCTGGTCTCTCCCGTTTGTATCACATAGAAGTCTGCAGCAATGACGAGCTCTCCTACATGGAGTATTACGTCTTCCAGTACTCCAATCGGACGGATGCACGATTTATCTCCTAGATCGATATTTGACCTGGGTGGTTTTAATTGACCAAGTCCTAACAAGTAATATAAGGAGGAGGGCATGGCGTTGACAGCAGCTCCAAGATCGACCAGGCACTTATGAATCTGAGTTTCACCAATACCGCAGGTGACTGTGAAGGCCCCTGGGTCTTTATCTCTTTCCGATTGTGACTCATGATCTGAAGTGAGGGCTTTTTTAATTGTCGGGTCACTCTGGCCACTCCTTGACTTAGGATTAGTATAACTGGATCCCTTAATATTTTGCTCAGAAGCATAAATATTAGTTGGAGAGTTCCACCTTAACTTGTCAGTGTCATCCCATCCAGATGCTGGTATGTCAGAGTGTATGACCGGTGGTGGAGTTATGCAAACGGTAAATGCATATCGTCCATTGTCAGCATGCGTGACCCATGTTTTGTCATCATTGGGTCGGTCTTCCTCTTGATTCCAGTCAGGTCGACGGCTCCGAGCGAAGTGCTTGTTCGTAAGTTTGTAAGTTGGGGATCGTGCTACTTCTCCCAGTGTCGCCTTTCCATTTGACCTCTTTATCATGCTAAGATTCGCCTTTGGGTTTTGGATGGTTTGTGAAGGAAGTCTGCCAGGCTCATTAGTGAGTGTTGACATTGCTGTGGCGAGATGGGACATTTGTTTGGTTAATTCTGAAATTGCCCCGTCAGTTTTCACCTGGTATTGGTGTAGCGAATTACCCAATTGACTTATGCTTCCTGCGAGCTCCTTCATCATGTCATCAAGCGACTTGGTTGGTTCTTGCTGATTATGCGGGCCGGTTTGGTACTGATTTGGTCCTCTTTGCTGATATTGGCCTGCTGATGGAGCGTTTTGGTTATACTGCCGGTGGGGGGGTTGGTAGAATGACTGAGCTAGTTGAGGGACAGCTGGTTGTGCATCCTTCTGAGAATAGTTATTGTTACGCCAGCTCGGGTTGGTTGCTTGACCATACTGTCTGATTTGTCCGGCTCTATCATTACTGTTGTTGTTGTATCCTTGGTATCCTCCCACTGCATTCACTTCTGCCGGTTCCTCTTCTATTAATGTTGGACATGCGTCAGTTTTGTGGTCTGTCGAACCACAGAACTCGCAAGGTTTTACCGGAACAGGCTTCCTTCGTAGGATTTGAATCATCATCTCCTTTAGCTGCTTCATCTCTTCAGGCATAGAGCTTATCGATGTTTCAGCTTTTGCCACATTTTTTGTCCGAGAGAATTCTTCCTGCTGAGTCGTCTCTTCTCTGAATCGGGCATTCTTAGCAACGTTGGTGATAAGATCTCTTATGCCACTTAATGATAGATTCATCATGGACCCTCCAGCTGAGGCATCCAGGAGCATTTTGTCTAAGGGTCTTAATCCGTTAATGAGATACTCGACGGTGAGTTTCTCGGGCAGTCCAAGGGTACAACAGCTTCTCTCCAGGCGGTTGAATTTTTCCAGGTAATCGTACATGGTTTCGTTGGGTCCTTGCCTGATGTCCTGCAGTTGTCTCCTTACTTGCATTGCTATTCCTGGTGGGTAATATTTGTCTAAGAACTTTTTCTGCATCTGAGCCCATGTTCTGATGCTTCCGGAAGGCAATGAAAGGAACCAGTCGTTTGCCGCGTCAATGAGGGAAAAATAGAACGCCTTTAACTTAAAGTCGTCAATGTTTACGCCATTCGGTTTGAGGTTTTGGCAAATCCCATGTAAGCGCTGGAGATGAGTCATTGCTGATTCTCCACGAGTTCCTGAGAATTTTGGCAAGTTGTGGGCTACTGAAGTGTTGATGACGATGTTTTCTAGCTCCGGGCCTTCATAGATACACCATGGCTGAACTCTGAAATCTGGTGCCGAGAGCTCTCCCAATGTAGGTTCGCGGTAGTTGTTGTTATCTCCGTAGTAGTCATTGAAAGCGGGTTCTCGTCTCGGTACTTGTCTAGGTTGCGGGGGTGGTGGATATCTAGGGGGTTGTCGTACTGGACCAGCTGCATTTCGGTCCTCGTGTGGTTCTTGGTTTCTTCTGATGGCTTCCCTATCACAAGCTCGTCTGCTTCGGATGAGTTGCTCCGGATCATCCATAAATGGAAGTGGCACCTCATTGTTTCGATCGTACAGGTTCATCTCGTCGTCATCTTGGTAGTCATGGTGACTTCCTTGTCGAGACATGATTGTTTCGAGCGCGTATTGATTTAAAGAACTTATCCGATGGCTAATTCACCGGCAACGGCGCCAATTTTGACGGAGCCCACGGCACTGTTGTTAAGGTGCAATGTTCTCTGTGCAAAATAAATTTATATTTTCCGCTACTCGCGACTACACTACTGGGTAGTAAGTGGTAAGTGGGGGTCGAACCCAAGGGAATTAGAGGGATACGTTGTTCTTTAAGGGATTTGTACAGGATGGGAGCATTTTTTAGGTTGATTGAGATTTTAGCGCGATTAACTAAGCTATTGTTTTTGGTTTTTTTGGTTTTGAGTGTGGAAAAGTAAATTACAGAAAATAAATACAGAAATTAAAATACTAAAAGTAAAAGAGTTAAGGGAAGAAGACTTACAGTGGGTGATGCGTGATTGCGATTCCTCCGGTAGATGAGCGGTTGATGGTTGTAGTTGATCGAGCAGTTTATAAAAGTAAATACAAGGGGGTTTTTTGTAATTCAAGGAAAAGTATTCTGTTTCAGGTACCTTGTATTATAACATGTTTATTAATAACCGTTAGTAACCTTTTTAAGTATTCAAAGATGAATCGAGGCCCTTTCGCAGCGCAAGACTTGCAACATCGTTTAAAGCAACACTTGTTCTACTTCAGACTAATTCCTCCTTTCGAAGTATCTTAGCCTTTTGTGCATCCATTTGAATTCTTTGGTCCAGTTTCCAAATGGTTTTTTAAGATAAGCCGAACTCCTCGATAAGTTTTGCTTGTTACAGCTTCCACTTACCGAGTATGATCACGAATTTTCACGGAAGAGCTTTGCTTGTTACAGCTTCCACTCAACCTTGGAAACTCTGACTATAAATGGCACATAGAACAAGTTTTGAATACAGAGAAATGAAACTAAAAGAAATTAAAACATTATATAATACAAGAAAATACCTTCGACCAAATGAGGAGTTTAGCTACGAGTATCCATGGAAAAGGACATCATACCTAAATACTCGGGGGGTTTTTGAAAACAGTAAGAGAGAAACGGGTGGAATACTCAAGAACCAACAGGAGTATTCCCAATTTCCTACTGAATACTCAAGAACCAACAGGAGTATTCTCTACAGTATTATAATACTCAAGAACCAACAGGAGTATTATAATTTCAAAGCGTATAATACTCAAGAACAAACAGGAGTATTATTTCCAATCAGTATAATACTCAAGAACCAACAGGAGTATTATTTCAAAAACCAAACCAAACTTACAAAGTAACTTAGAGAGAGAAGTGTTTTTGATTTTTGGAATTGTGGATTTGTGGATGATACAAATGAGAGGTGAAGCTCTCCTTTTATAGCCATGGAGGAGGAGAATGGAGGGCCAAGATGGGTGGCATGTGTTTTTGATCCAAGGGAGGAGCAAGGAGGAGATGACACATGGGGGGAGCCAAAAGCCGCCGGTTGGCGAGAGCTTGAGCCGCCGGTTGCCGGTGGCAAAGGGAGGAGAAGGGTGGCTTTGGCCACCTCCAAGCAAGGTGGTCGGTCACCTTGGTCCATGGGTGCATTTTGACAGTTTTGTGCAGTCTTTTCACAAAACTATCAATCCAATTTCGCTCCGTCTGACTTTGATTGTTCCTCGGTTGAATTTAATTTGAGTAATTCCTACGTCAGGATCTTGAGATTTCTTCGTTCGGCGTCTGATCTTGACCTTGGATTGACTCTTATCATCTTTTCAGCGTAAAATCCTCTCCTTAGCGTGTTTTCTCTCTAGTCTCTAAAATGCCCTGTAGAAATAAATCGGGACTAACAAGCAGAAGTTAAACAGACCAACAGTCTAATTTGGTGGGTTTTCCTGTGTTTTTTATTCGTATAATTTTGGTCCATCAGAGCTCCTTTTGAATAATCTCGTAAAGTATGGTAGGAAGCTCCAAAACTTGTCTCGAGGCTTTGTGACAAAGAAAGGATCTTCAATGCTAGCCTCTTGCTTGATGGGCACACCTTCCTTCAATTTTTCGATGATGTCCTTGGGTGCCCATTCCTCAATCTCCCTCATTAAACTTGTGTCATCTTGTGTGCGGGGTGTCTCTTTAGTCACGTCCATATAAATCTCAACAAAGTCTTCATACTTTTGAAGTTCTTTTGGCTCAATATCCTCTTCCTCAATCTCATCACTATCAAGAGATTCAAGCTCGCCTAGCATCGGTGGAGGTGAAGGTGTCCCGAGGGTGTAGTCTTTTATACTTGAATCGTCTTCATCTAACTCTTTGATATCTTGGCCGAGCTTTTCAAAAGAGCCATTTGATAATTTATCATCCCTAGATTCAAGGATTTCTTTTTCGGAAACCTCTTCTTCATCATCCAAGTCCCCATTCTCAATTGCTTGTTGCGCCAATATGCTTTCTAACACTTGTCTTCGAGCAACGAGTTCATCTAGACGTTGGTTCATATCTTGGAAAGCTTGTAGCATGTCAACTCGTTCGGCCTCTTGACTAGCTTGAATCATGGCAATCATTTCAAGGATAGAAGGTCCGGTGTTAGGTTGAGGATCCAAAGGATATTGAGGGTAGGTGGCATCTTCGAATGAGTATTGGCTATCATCTCGATGAGGAGTGTATAAATGTGTCGGATAGCCGTGATCTTCCCAATAGGCATTTCGATGCTCCTCCTCTTGGTCATATTCTTCATTGTATGAGACTTGTTGGTTGTATGAGTCCATCCTCGCAAAACAATAGAACAAAAGTTAGGAAGGGAAATGAGTGTGAAGAATGTACAAAAGAAAATAAATATTTACAAGAATAGTCCAAATCTCACAAAATCTACTCTAATGCTCTAGTTAATTCATCGCTCCCCGGCAACGGCGCCATTTTGACCGTGTAGTTTATTTTTGAATGGGGCCTATTTTTTTGCCCTCTTTTGACTCCACACTTAAAACTTGACAATATGTTCAAAAAGTGTATGGAATGTGCGGGAAACAACTATGAGCATGGCACTAAATTAGAAAACTCAAGTCACCAAGGAGCAAACAAAAGGTCTAAGTTTTTCGTGAAAATTTTAAAAGTGCTTGCTAAAACTTGTTCCTAGGTATTTAAACGAAAATACTTAGAGAATTAGATAGACAAGAGATAGCAATGATATTTATTCACAAGAATGCACATTCAAGGGACTAGGTTGGTTCTAGGTTCAAGATCCAATAAATGTGACGAACATGCTAGATGTGATTTATAGGGATTTAGAATCGATAGTCACAAGCCTATTTGGTTAAAAACACTCTCATGTTAGGGATAAGTTGCAAAATATGCAAGTGTCCATCAAAAATTGATATGCAAGGCATGAAAGCATGTGAGCGACGTGCAACCATTTTGACTTGCAGTTTTTTAGTGCATGATCAAAAACATTTATATTTGACCGGTAAGTACCGGGTCGTCCAAGGAGCAAGTCCAAACTTATGAGCACTATTCAATTTCGTTCCGATAAGTCTATCATAATTACGAAGGGTTGGTTTTGATGTGATTGCTAGAACAAATGCATATAAACAATGTAAACAATCTAAGGAAACTAGAGATAGTGTCACTACCAAGGCTAAAGGTGTACTCTAGGGAACTACTTCACTCATATGTGTTTTTAGACTCCAAGAGTTCAATTTCATGCAAGATACTTGTCCTAGATGATTAGATTACAACCCGTATATCTATCAAGTCAAATTCCACCTCTCGGTTACTTCTCCGACTTGAGGAAGATATACCTTATACACACGAATCTCAATCTCTTGATATTTTTGACTCGCGTCCTACTCATATCTCTCAATTGTCAACTCTCGTTGCATAATCAATCCTTAGGAGGAGGTGAAGCTCTAGCCTATCTCAATGCTAGGATGGGTCACGCTAGTGGACACCACCTAACAATGGTGATTTACTTGTTTTCGAGAACCTTTGGCGTCCACCTCTCGGTTACTTAGCCTAGGATTCCTTAATGACTTAATATCTAGATACTTTGGCTTCCACCTCTCGGCTACTTGACCAAAGAACCATAGAAATTAATCATCTAGGCATTTTCTCAAACACCTAGAGTGCTTAACTCAAGTCATAAACCAAAACCATTCACTTAGACATTTTCTCAAACACCTAGAGTGCATAGTTTGATCATTCATTCAAAGTAAACCATAATCATCCAAAACATGATATTCTAGCATTCATTCATAATAGATAAGGAGTATTAACACACATGAGGTCCATAGGACCCTAGAACACAAAGGACTACTCACAAATCATGTTCATAGACAAACACAAATTGTATTGAGAACACAAAAGAAGAAGATACAAGGAGTGAATAAACCAATCTAGTGTGTAGATGATCTTCTTCAATTGTGGATGATCCTCCCTTTGAAGCCTTGGTCTTTTGCCCCTCTAGAAACCCTTGATTTCGTGCTCCAAACCCTAGCAAAAATCCCCCCCAATTGTTTGACTCTTGGCAAAGACAAATGTTCCTTGATGGCAAAGCGAAACAAGTAAAAGTTAACTTGAACAAGACATGAGCATTCGTGGATATGGAGAATTAGAGCATGCAAGAGACAAGTCAATTTCAATATCATTTATGGAAGATAGCCAAAACAAGGAAATGAAACATAACAAATCATCCAAGAGTAAAACATCCCAAAATTGCGCCCAAAGGCGACTTAAACATCCAAACCATCATAACAATGTCGTACATAAAAGTAAGGCATTCCAATACTAATAAAATTTGAAAGTGATCATCATGGAACCCTATGAAGCGTCGCCAACTCCATCTCCTAATGGTGCAGATCCATCATCATTCATAGTGCCCCCTTCTTCAACTTCTACACGAGCAATGATTCCGTCATCAACCTCCGCAATGGTGTGTGGTGGCTCCTCAATATTGGAAGGGGTAGGAGCACTAGCTTTGGCAACAGTGAGTGGAGGAATGATGGGTGAAGGAGGGGGCGCTTGGGGACTAGAATACCCCGGGAATGAGGGAGGTGCGGTGGAGGGCGTGATGCTCATGGGACGGAAAATATCCATCAATGTAGTGGTGACCCAACGAGAGTTCTCACGCACAAACTCCTCTAAGCTCCCCACGTGCCTATGAACCGAGGAAATGGCGGTCTTCAAGTCGGCAAGGTCTGAGGAGATGAATTCAAGCTTGCTTCCCGAGGTTGTCTTTCTAGGCGGGGGTGCGCTTCGGACCGAGGGCTCATGTGATGGTGCTGCAGAGCTACTGGAGGATTCGGTTGAGCCAGAGAGGTCCATGTTAAATGTGAGATCATCCTGGTTGGCGATGATGTATTTATTCTTCTTACTCCTTGCCGCCTTTCTCAATCGGTCCCTTTTGTGAGGTTCCATACTGTGAGACCAAGTTTTGCCATCAGCCTTAATGAGACCGAAGGCCTTTAAAACATCCAAATTCAGGGCCTTTTTTGCTGGACCTTCATCATCATAGTCGAATGTAAAATTACACTTCAAGGCGAGGTGGGTCACGAATGAACCTCCACCAAGTACACCCACCTTTGCGGAGGAGCTCACATAGCCTTCAAACCTTTTTGCAAGGATGCTAAACCAATCAAGGGATAAACCATTATCAATGGCCAACATGATATCCAAATCTTCTACTGTTACCATCCTTCCGCACATTAATTCCCATGGAGATAAAACGGTGAATTACCTTCCAAATCTTATCCTTAATAGTAATGGAAGAGTAACCTGAGGCAAACCATTCATCACGAGCCAAAATTTTAAACCAAAATTTGTATCTCTCGAAATTGGAAAATTTCGGCACACCTACCCCATTCAAAGGGAACCTTAACCATTCACAAATTGTAGCCTTAGGAACTCTCTTTTGACAGCCACCCATCCTAAATTTCCAATGCGAGACCTTTTTCCTATTAAGCCTAACCGCTTAGAATGAGCACATAAATTCTGTCACAAGCCTAGGATACATCCCGGGATCATCATCAAATAATATACCTAGACCGGCGTGTAAGAGCCGGGAATGTATCTCGTCATGCATTTCCATTTCAATAAGAATACCAATATCTGGGTAAAGAGTTACCTCGGCCTTCCTTCCCTTTTTCGTGATCAAATTAAGGTTCCCCTGGTACAAGCTACTCTGGAAGGTAAGAGCCTCACTGATTGGGTAGGGAGTGGGCACTGTAGGCTCAATGGATGGTGCAGGGGGCAATGCAATCTCCAAGGTTGGAGGAGGCTCTTGGGCGGAGGAGGAGGCAATGGCCTTTTGCTTCTTTTGTGGTTGTGGAGGCTCAGCTTCAAAGGGAGGGTCTGAGGGATCATCCTCGCTTGGTACAGAATCACTGGACGATGGGGAGCTCACAATCACTACTACAGAAGAGGGTTTATGCGTCGGTTTTTTTGGGTCTTATGCATCGGTTTCAATTCCGATGCATAATGAAGCGTAGCATAATGTCGGAACATTATGCATCGGTTCTTTAAAAACCGATGCATAATGTTCCGACATTATGCAACGGTTTTTTCTAGAACCGACGCATAAAAGGCGGACATTATGCATCAGTTTTTTAGAAAAATCGACGCATAAAAGGCGGATATTATGCATCGGTTTTAATATAAACCGATGCATAAGGCTTCGGACCGAATCACATTATGCATCGGTTTTGGAAAACCGATGCATATGCTCCCAAAAAACAGGCAGATTTGGCTCTACAAAAGCTCAAATCCACCTGAAATTAAACATCAATAATAAACCCTGCTGTTCCAACTTCCAAATGCAATACAATTTAAATGCTAAACATCATTACACTGAATTTGCAATACAATATCGTCATTCATACATACACAACATATAATCTTGTCTCTTCAGTAAAAATACACATCACATAACAGATGTGATCTAAGTATAATGTCCTATACCGCAGGATGAGTGGTCACATATTCACGTATGTAGTTGGCGATTTCATCCCGAATTTCAAGCAACTTGTCCATATCGTATGACTCTACTCCATTAGGAAAGTAATACTATATAAAAAACAAGAGAGAACTAGTTAGTCAAAAAGTAAAGAGTGAAAAAAAATCTTAATCAACGACTAAGATCTAAAAAGCTAAATCAACAATTAAAGAGTGAATAACATATGCATATATATCTCTAAAAAGCTCACTTGGTTAATGTCTTCAACATCCGGACCATTATTAGCCCGTACGAATGCCATAATGTCCCGAATAAATTGAAGGACATAATAACCACAAAAATGACTAGGAGGTTGTCTTGGACACTGCACGATATCAAGATTTGCGGTTAACATACTTTATAAATGAAAAAAAATATTTAGTAAAAGTGTCTAGCTTGTGAATACCAAAACTTTTTTCCACTCTACTTTACGTGTACTCCTCGGTACACATCCTTGGTAGTATCGATCTAATCCCCTAAAACAAACAAAATAATGTAATTATTAGTGACTTTTCAACAACTTATAAGCAGATAGAAGCAATTTCCAAACTTACATATTCACCAACTGTTTTGCATCAGCGTTTATAGGCTTCTCTTTCGTCGATGAATCAAGCCAAAGAACTGTATGTTGTCTCGGAAAAACGACGCCTAACATCCAATGCCACCTATAAAAACAAACTAATTAACTTAAAAACAAATGTGTTCAGAAGAGAAGTTAACAACTTATAAAATAAGTGATGATGAACTCACGCTATGTGATCAACATAAGGGAGGAAGTAGCAAAATATTTGGTCTCTGTCTGGCATATTCAATCTTCCCACGAACGTCGCTAATCTCTCATTATTGTCTATGCTTGGGGTCATTAATGACGGAGTAAAAAAACCAAACTTGATATCCGAATGAACCATCTGATCATGTAAATGACTACAAAGTAAAAACTTGTGTTAGTTAGACTAATTGCAAAAAAATGATTAAAAGAAATAAATATTACCATATATATAACTCAGATGTTGCGTTCCCCAACTCATTGAACTTTAATATGTCCGTGACTTCCTCATCACCTAAGTAGATATCGTAGTCGTCACCGAACACCTCAGCATTGGCTTGTACTGCAATCGTGCTTCTACCCAAAGTCTTCCACACCTCACGTAGAAGTCTACAGTCCACAGACATTTCATCCACAAAACCATCGCCAGTAAGTGGCAAAGTCTCGTAAAAGTGTAAGTCATATGCCTGCATGTTAAATTTATGTGAATATTAAATATCTTATTTTACTTGTAGTATAACACATTGAAGCAAATAAAATTATAATATTTGATGATCTCACCCTTTTATCGACAACGACCAAGTCTTTTGGCCAAGCCACGTGATGGGTAACTGCTTCTCTAACATTTGAAAGCTTTGGATGGGCTGTTGGCAATGCTGCACCTTGACCTCGTATAAGTGCTTTATCGACCTTCACCTTCACGTTATCATCGGGTATTACTCGAAAGTTAACAAATCGGCCATTTACGGTTCGACCGATAGCCACAAGCTGTTTGTCACCTTCAAGTTGCCCCTCGATGTAGAATAGACTCTTCAGGCCACCCTGTTAGTAGGAGTAATAATTTATAAACAAACACAAAAAATATTACCTATATTTAACCAACATAAATAATAAATTACATAATTGTAAATGTACCTCTGGTATGCTCTCCCACGGGTCTGAATCAATGGGAACGTGAAGGCTGCAATGATCGGACGCATCTATTCGAATATTACTTGACCTGGGTGTGCCACCCGAGGAGGATGAGATTGGTAACCCAACTCTCCACGGGATGTGTGACCCGACTCCTCGGGTGCGTCCTTTCGGCTCCGGCGTCCCAATCGCCTCAGTCAGTATGTCATGTCTTCGATTACGAGACGAGAACTGTCCTTGAGAGGAGCTTTCCACTAACTCATCCTATATAAAACAATCATTAAATACCAAAATTTAGTGTATGATATTAACTATTGAAATTGACATGAAAATTAACTTACAATCCTTGTTGCCACTCGTTGGGATGCCTCGTTGACGTACTGGTCATTTTTCTTCTTTCGTCCCCTCTTCCACAGCTCATGTCTCTCTATAGTGATAGAAGAATGCACCTCTTCAATTGCGCCCCGCGCAAATAACTCGGCTATCTTCTCAGTTGTCATTTTTTCTTCAAGTTGTATGTAGCCTCCTCGACCAAGTATGTGTGCATACACATTCTTCTTCACAAGCTCTTTGTTTGTCTCTCGTAACTTCATAGCATTTTCGGAGAGCCTCTGCTCCTTAAATATCGCCCAGGTATCTTTGTCAAGATACTTATACTCACCCAAAGGATCTTCATTTGCCTTGGCACCGTGGATGTACTCTTTTGCCAGTCTTGACTTGAAATTCTTCCATATGCTACCAGCGACCTTCATCTCATACTTTTTATGCGGCTCGCATCCATCAAAAATTACCTAAAGAGACAGATAACAAGTTTTAATTAAAAATAATAATCAACTTCGCTGACAAATATAAGTGTTAATTAAAGAAAAACTTACAGTTGCATCTCTCCACAAAGTGAGCTTATAATGGTCTGGAACTTTCCTCCAATCGTTATAAGTGATAGGAATTCGAGAACGAGCCACCGTACCCAAGTAGCTCCTCCAATTAGTTCCATTCTTTCCTTTGGGATTCCCCTTACTATCGAAGTTGACCGTAAGCTTTGTACCAGCCTTTGTGTGTTGCTTAACCAACCACGACATGTATACATGGCCTTTCTTCTGTTTCGATGTGCGGGAAGAGACACAAAAATTATCCTCACCGCCGCTGCTGCTGCTGCTGCTAGCCATGATCCTGTAAAGAAGTCACATTAAATGTCAAATTAAACACATTAAATATATGAATACATAAATGAAGACGATTATTAAACAACACCATATGATGTGTGTTTATAACAAATAAAATGATGTGTGCTACTTCCTACTTATTAAACAAATAAAATGATGTGTGTTACTTTAACAAATAAAATGATGTGTGCTACTTGTTAGAAATAAGTAGCATATACAACATACACACAATTTAAGTTTCTTTATCAATCCATATTCCTTCGCCATGATCGTCTCGCAACGGTACTTCATCATCAACTTCGCTATCGTCGTTGTCTACTGGAACTGTCGTACACACGGGTAGGCAATCCACATTCATCTCTTCAGATGTACCACTTATTAATTGTTGTTTTCCATTTATCACAACATACTGATTGTTGTTCGAAGGGTCTTTGACGTAAAACACTTGTCTTGCTTGTTCAGCCATAATGAATGGCTCATCCTTAGATCCCTCTCTTCGAAAATCGACAAATGTCATTCCAAACTCATCGATATGAACCGCTGAATTGTTAACCCATTTACATTTAAAACAGGTACTCGAAAATTTACGTAATCCAACTCCCATATTTCTTGGATAATTCCAAAGTAATTCACAGGCACAGATATTGGATTCCGATCTTTTTGCTAGAAACATGACTGGTTTCGGCAACAAGTGTGACACCACTGTTTTGCAATAGGCAGGAGTTGTTGCATTAATGTATGACAGTCATGAGATTTTAAGCCATTCAACCGCAGATCCTTATGGAACTTTAACTCCCTTCAGACATTCACCACTGTTTTAAACCAAGCTGGCAATATTTGAAGAGATCCCATATGGAACTTTAACTCCCTTCAGACATCCGCACAAACTAGTTTTCTCGCTCTTAGAGAGTGTGGTGCACGACGGAGGAAAATATGTACGCTGCCCTCGAAGTTCAGTTGCTAATTTGGTACGAATATTCATCTCCTGCATATCGAGTCTCGCTTTAACTCCATCTTTTGTCTTTCCAGGAATGTTTAATAAAGTACCAAGCAGACTTTCACATATATTCTTTTCAACATGCATCACATCAATACAATGTCTGATGTCAAGAGAATGCCAATAAGGGAGATCAAAAAATATCGACCGCTTCTTCCATGGAGCACTTTCGGTGAGCGAATATGGTTTCCCGAATCGATTTGTAATATTCTGAATTTTTTGAAATATTTCATCGCCAGAAGCTGGTTGCGGTTCTATTCCGTGCTCCATCTCACCATTCAAGGCAGCTTTCTTCCGCTATAAGGATGATGTCTCGGTAAGAAACGTCGATGTCCCATATAAACCATTTTTCGACAATGGCTTAAATGGCGTGCATATGTCCCTTCCCCGCATACAGGACAAGCTTTGTACCCTTTAATACTGTATCCCGACAAATTACCATAGGCTGGAAAGTCATTGATCGTACACATCAGCATAGCACGCATATTGAAATATTCTTGCCTCGACGCGTCATATGTGCGTACTCCTTCATCCCATAAAAGCTTTAAATCATCTATCAGAGGAGCCAAGTATACATCAATATCATTTCTAGGTTGCCGTGGACCCGATATCAATAAAGAAAGCATCATGTATTTACGCTTCATGGTTAACTTGGGAGGTAGGTTATAGATAACCAAAATCACAGGCCATGTACTATGCTGACTACTGAGATTTCCATGTGGATTCACCCCATCAGTAGAAAGGCCAAGCCGTAAATTTCTAGACTCTGCTCCAAACACTGGGAATGTGTTATCTACTTTAGCCCATTGCAGTGAATCAGCAGGATGACGCATTTTCGTATCAGTAACACGTTTCTCAGCATGCCAACGCAAGTTTTTGGAATCTTCTGTGTCAGCAAATAATCTCTGAAATCTGGGGATCGGTGGAAGATACCATAGTACTTTCGAAGGAGTGCCCTTAGATTTACCTTTCGGTTCTTTGTTTAGCTTGTAGCGAGAAGCCTTGCACACCGGACATTCTTTGAGTTCACTAAAATCATTTCGATATAAGATACAGTCATTGGGACACGCATGTATTTTTTTGTACTCGAGGCCCATGGGACACATAACCTTTTTAGCCTCGTAAGTACGATTAGGTAGTGTGTTACCCTCAGGAAGCATATCCTTCACCAGTGCCAACAATTCAGTAAAACTCTTGTTGCTCCATCCATTTTTTGCTTTGAGATTGAACAACTTCAACGTTGCTGATAGCCTTGTATATTTGGAACATTCTTCATACAATAGTAATTCGGAGTCATTCCTCAACGACTCCAAAACATGTGGCGTATCAACAAAATCATTGGCGACGTTGTTAACCATATCAATTAGATTATCCTCTTCCCAATCATCATTATCCTCCGGCAAGCTTTCTACGGGTGGAGGCTCATAGTTTCGTTGTTCACCCTCGCCATGCAAATACCACTCCTTATATTGTGGGCTAATCCCCCTTAACAAAAGGCGTTTACGTAACTTCTTCGGTTTGACCTTTTTGAAATTCCAACAACCCATACACGGACAAAAGACACGTTCAATGTTGTTTCTAGATGCATAAGCCGACGCAAACGCACAGAAATCCATAATCCCTGATTCGTACTCATCGCTCAACCTATTACCGGACACCCATTCTCGATTCATTATAATTTCACTACATGAAACGTGTAAATATTATTAGTTAGAATAAGATTATATCAAATGTCATATAAGTACCATTATCATATTACATAACTCAACAACTTACAAGAACTCTAATAAAAAAATGTAGTTAAATACAATCACTCCAACAATTAGTAAATGAAGAAAGAAAATCAAATATCCAAAATGAATGGAAACTTAAGTAGTGAATGAGTTTATTCGTGATGTTTACCTTGGAATAAAAGCTCGCGAAGACGACTACAATTAGTTGGAGAGGAGAAGCTTTCTCTTGCAAATCGACTAACAATGACTACAAGTAGTTAACGAACTCAAGTTAGAAATTAAGCACAAAATTCTTTAACAACAATCCGGTAGACGGACTAAACACCATTTCATCCATTATTACATACTGAATCATAGCCCAAAAAATAGATTCAACAAGCCTACACAACACCCCCAAATCGAATTACATATCACCATAAACCCTAAACACACACAAATCGAATTACATATCACCCTAAACCCTAAACACACACAAATCGAATTGCATATCACCATAAACCCTAAACACACACAAATTCAACTAATTTCACCCAATATCATACCTGAGATTTGAGCTGTCGCCGGTTACGGAGTCAGAGCGTCGGAATGGCGGAATGGAATGGCGTGAATGGCGGAATGGAATGGCGTCGGAATGGAATGGAATGGCGTCGGAATGGCTTCGGAATGGCGGCGAAGTTCAGAGCAGCTGTGAATTCGAATGAAGTGAGACGGAGGATATGAGCGGCTGACGGGAAAAACCTAAATTTTATTACATCTTATGCATCGGTTCACTGAAAACCGATGCCTATTGTCAACATTACGCATCAGTTCAATGAAAACCGATGCATATTATTGACAATAGGCATCGGTTTTCATTAAACCGATGCATATTGTTAACCTTATGCATCGGTTTTCATTGAACCGATGCATAAGGTACCAATATGCATCGGTTCAATGAAAACCGATGCCTAATATCAACAATATGCATCGGTTTACGTACAAACCGATGCATATTAATAAACCGATGCATAATACATTTTTTGAACCGATGCATAATGACCAGTTTGTAGTAGTGAATAGCCTTCCTCTTTTTAGCCTTAGAAGATGTGGGAGGAGGTTTTTCACTCGCGGTGGCTTTCTTCTTTGATTTGGAGGGAGTGGCGGTGGATTTGGAAGGTGGAGCATGTCTTTCGTCTCGGGGAGGCTGGACCTGGCTTTTCTCACCTCCTTTTGTCCGTGCCATGGAAGAAAATTCGGTTGGGGCTTGAATTTGAGGAAGGACGGTGGGTGAGCGATCGACTGGGAAGGGTTGGTGATGGACCATAATTATACGAATCAAAAACACAGTAAAACCCACTAAATTAGACTGTTTGTCTATTTAACTTTTGCTTGTTAGTTCCGATATATTTCTACAGGGTATTTTGTCACTTAGAGAGAAAACACGCTAAGGAGGAGTTTTTAAGCGGAAAATGAAGAACGAGTCATTCCAGGTCACGACCATGCTACACTCAAAACCAGCCTTAACATCCTTCATGGAACCGACTTGGAATCACTCAAATATTCTAGAACCGTCGGCAAATGGACAAGAATACAAGGAAAAAGCACCGAGCTCGGTAAAGGCCAAACAAGGGCAATTTCATCCGATTTGGCATTTCGACCATGTTCGGGGAAGAATTTGGCTTAGGTTCCTTCTTGAGATCATCTTAGAATGACATTTTCATTCAGAATACACTCTCCAAAATCCAAGAAGCTCCGGTCAAATTCCGGTCAAACCGATGGCTTTTGGAGGATAAGGATAAGGATGACTCACCCCCTCCTCCTCTTCTAGAAGGGGCGGCTCCTCCCTCACATGGTGGCTCCTCCACTCTCCTCCCTCCACTTGGCGCCTCCTCCTCTCCTCCTCCCAAAGCCGCCGGCGGCTAAATGAGCCACCATGAGAATGTGACAAGTGGAGGCTCCTCCTCCACATGCTCCTCCCCTTCTCCTCCACCCTTGGATGCTCCTCCACATGCCACCATCTCCACCACCCATCCTCCTCCTCGTTGGCTATAAATATGAGAGCTCCTCCTCATTTGTAAATCATCCCATATCCCATACTTGTACACACTTTAGAGATAGAGAGGGCTTAACCCTCCTCTCTTCATTTTCAATAAAATTGTTCTTCGCTTTGGAAATAAAGGATAGCTCCCTTGGCGCTTTAACGGTTGTAAGTATTATTTTTAGTATTTATTTAACTGTTGTTTTTAATTCCTTAGTTATAATGTTTAGTGCGATGAATAGTAGCTAAACTAGTAGTTCGGTCTAAGGGGCGCACTTGTATTATAAAATGTTTTAGACTATTAACTTAGTGTCTCGCCTTAGTATTCAAAACTTATTCTATGTGCCATATATTCGGTTAGAACGTCCAAGGTAGAGTGGATGCTTGGAATGGCAAAACTCTACAGCGGGGTTCGTAAACTTGTACGGATAAGTGGATGCTTGGAATGGCAAAGCTTATCTGAGAAGTTTAACTCATCTTAAACACCATTTGGTTGATCGGGAATGATTGATCAAATGGATGCACATAGGCTAATATAACCGGGAATGGAATATTAGTCTAAATAGAATAAGTGCTCTACGTCCTTGGAATAGGCTAGACAGTGTACGCAAATCGAGTGCTTGGAATGGCCTTGATACACCGTTTGAATACTTAGTAGGTTCACTAAAGGTCAATGATAAACAGGATATAATACAAGGCCCCTGAAACCGAATGCTTTCCTGTAATCGTAATATCAACTGTCGTAATTTACTTTCAGTTCCCAAAACACTCAAACCCAACCCCCAACTGTATTTACTTTCGTGACAATCCCGTAAAAACAACTAATCCACACTGACTCCTTTGGGTTCGACCCCTACTTACCACTTGCTACCCAGTAGTAAAGTCGCGAGTAGCAGACTTATAAATTTATTCTTGACGTTTGCACATAACGACTGTGCATCCATCAAAATTGGCGCCGTTGCCGGGGAGTTGTGCATAGGAATAGTTGTTCTATTTTCTTTTTTCTTTTATCATGCAATTCACCAAGTCATACTACTACGGAATGGAACCTTGGAACGATACGGAGTTTTCCCCACCACCCTTCAAACTTGAAATCCGCGAGAAGATCAACAAAATAACGCAATCCCGGGACGAAACATTGGATGAGTACTTATGGTACTTCGATTCCATTGTGACGAGCTGCCCGCACCATGCATTTACCAACTCCGATCTTCAAATAAAATTTCTCTGTGGAATGTTGCCACATGAGTGGGACCAGTTAAATAATGCAGCAGGAGGATCAATGTGGGACTTAACCGTGGATGATCTTTGGATATTAATCAATGATTTGGCCGCAAGGTCAAGACCGAGCCAAGATCACGCCGAGCCACTCAAGGACGGTATAACGGAGCTGGCATCTAGCATCCAGCAGTTGGAAAACACAATGCAACAAATCAGAGCTAAAACTGAATTATGGGCGGCAGAAAAGGAGCTGGCAGCTAACACCCAACAATTGGCCGCAAACATGCAGCAATTGAGTGCCGCGATGCACCAATTCACGGCTGAAACCGATTCAGGAGCAACAGAAAGGACGGTTGAACCCGAGGAACCGACTGAGGATGAGGACCCGCAAATAACCGAAGAAGAACCACCCCAATCAGACCCGGTCCTTATCACCAATCCATCCGAGGAAATCACTGTCCTAATTACCGAACCAACAGAAATCCCGAACCTATCAAATTATGGCACCGATCCCTGTCAAAGAGCCCGTCCATCTTTCGAACTAGAAATTCGCGAGAAGATCAACAACCTAAAGCGATCCCGGGACGAAACTTTGGACGAGTACTTATGGTACTTTGATTCCCTTGTAACGATCTGCCCGCACCATGGATTCACGAACTTAGATCTTCTTCAAAGGTTTCTAGGTGGAATGATGCCACAAGAGTGGAATAGGCTTAATGATGCAGCGGGAGGTTCGGTGAATAACTTAGCCATGGATGATCTATGGAACCTAATAGACGATTTGGCCGTAAGGTCAAGACAAGGAGAAGATCAGGCTGAGCCACTCGAGGACGTTACAACAGAGCTGGCATCTAGCAACCAGCAGCAGGCCAACATGATAGACCAAAACCAGGCCGAAGCCGAGAAATCTATGGCAGAGTCAAAGGCGCTCATAAAAAATGTGCAAATCAGGTCAATGAGATGCTCAATGCGAAGCCAAGGATTAGCGAGGAGGAGCCTAGATCAGATTATCCCGGGCATTTAGAAGAAAACGGCCCACTGACGCCTAAAGAAGAGCCCACCGAGCCACTCAAGGACGAGGAGGAAGAATTGCCAGCTAGCATCCAGCAAATGAGTGCCCCGATACACCAAGACGAGGTCGAAAATGAGGAATTCTGGGCGGCTACACAACTAATCTGGAACCGCATTGCCAAACTGCCCAAATCAATTTCGGTCCAAACTGAAGAGTTGCCCGAGACATTCCCAGACCTCAGTGCCAAACTGCCCAAATCAGTCCCGGTCCTCATCACCAATCTGCCCGAGGAAACCACGCCGATCCCGGACCTGATTGCCAAACCAGCCAAGTCTAATACAGTCCTCACTACCAAACCAACAGAAGTCCCAAACATCACTGCCGAACTAACCGAAAAAATCACGGCAAGCCCGGTCCTCGCTGATGAGCTGCTCGAGAAAGACCCGGCCCTTGTGGTGGAAGTCCCCCAACTTGTCCCCTCGGTTTGTATGCGGATCACAGCCCCTGAAGATGAAGTGATCAATGATGAGGTGCAAGGGGAGTTGGAGGCAAAACATGAGCCAGAAGAGCCGAAGATGGAGCACTCACTCGTCATGAGCCAAGAAAAGCCGGCTGAAAACTCACTCATTCTAGGATGGCCAATCATCTCTGCCACAAAGAAGAGGCTTGGCATGGGAACAAGCTCAAGGTCGCTCGTGTTCAATGGCACAATACTAAACTTCCAAAATTGCAAAGGTGCCACCCATTCAAACATGAAGAAACGGCCAATACATGGGCCAAAGGAATGGAAACCCGGAAGGAGAAGCAAGAGAGCTCGACTTGATGGACCAGCAGCTATGGTCAAGGAGTCCTCGCCTTCTCGGGGATATGTGAAAAAGAAGCCTCCGGATCAAGGTAGAGCAGAACTGAGCCCGCTGCCATATGTGTTCTTTGGGCAAATCAAAAGGGCAGCCGAGAAGAAGTTTGACCTCACACACCCATGGGATCCCACCTTATGATCCAGGAATGAGGTATCGTCGAGCTAACGACGTTAAACAAAGGCACTGGTCGGGAGGTAACCCGACACCTATCTTACTTTCTGTACTTTTATTTTCTGTCATTTAGTTTTTACCAATAAATCACTCTCACCCACATGGTGCATAGAATGAAATGACTATTCAGGAATCGATTATGGGTGCAACATCAAGCCAGCCAGGCCTATGCCAAGAGTTCAAGGTCCCAGCCGAACTCCCTCGATTATCCAGCCTCATGCCATGTCATTCACTCGACACCTTTAAGGGAGTTCTGTTCTTCCCTTTTCCTTAATGTCATTTCCTTCTCATAATTGTCTGCTTGCATGGCTTTTGAACTAAGTCTTGCTGAAAGGCACGCCTTCGTTCAAAAGTGTGGGGTGAGAACCGTCTGTGTACATAACATGTTTTTCTTTTCCTTTTCCCTTAATATTATCTTTTAGAAAATATGAACTTGAGAATGTGAAAAAGATAGATCATAAATCATGCAATAACCTTGTGAAAATTCAACTGTTTAAAAACTTAGAATGTAACTTCTCATTTGTCCCTTTGTGCTGAGATAAACAGGGGATGTGGAGTTGATAGAAAATGCCCTAGAGAGGCTTGGCAAGCAATCGAAGGACTGAATTTCGCTATATGGTTTACGAAGTCAGTCGAGGCTGCACTTCGGGTTTCAGTTGAGTCAGAAGTCATCTCCGCCATGCAGTGTTTATGCAAAAAGAAAAAAAAGGCCGGACAGGAATTAAACCGTCCTATCTCTAGGAAGAGTAGCCGGGAAAATAAATGAGCGACCCTCATTTTGACTCGCGCGAAACGGCAAGGATGAGAGAGAGCGGGGAGGTATTTCCATATGCTCGCGGGCGAAGATTGGACCTCCTAAAAAGGCTTGAGAAAATGGACTAGCAAGCCACAAAAAGGCAAAAGCTCGAAGAGCAAATCAAGAGGCCAAAGGCCCAAAATTGTGAAGGTTTTAACCGAACAAAAGTGAAGTACTCAAAGAGTCAAATCAAAGGCCAAATGCCGATTCACTACAAAAAAGCTGTCCCTCGCCAAAAAAGAAATTCAAAAAGGCTCAACTCAGTGAAACCTAAACCAAATCACGTGCTAGAGAAAGCTACAAGGAAACCATATAGTGCGAGACGATCCCGAGGTTGCAGTCCAGGAGCCTGAAAAGGGCTATCTCCCGAAACATCCGAATTAATTTGCATCTCGGCACGAAGGTACAAGTATCAAGTTTCTTCTATTTATTTACACGGTTTAATTTGGTAATAAGTAGTAATGCATGAATTAGGATAAATCTAGTCCCACAATCTCACCTTCATATTTTAAAAGCTTACTTAGTGTGCCGCCCTTTAATAGCATTGTTCGGGACGAACAACTAAAAGTGTGGGGTGATCTGATGGACCATAATTATACAAATCATAAACATAGTTAAACTCACCAAATTAGACTGTTTGTCTATTTAACTTTTGCTTGTTAGTTCCGATATTTATCTACAGGGTATTTTGGAGCCTAGAGAGAATACACGCTAAGGAGGAGTTTTTACGCTGAAAATATATTACGAGTCATTCCAAGGTCACGACTAGATGCCGACTGAAGAAATCTCAAGATCCTGACAAGGAATCACTCAAAACAAATCCAACCGAAGGGCAACCAAAGTCAGTCCGGAGCTGAATTGGACCGATGGCTTTGTGAAAAGGTCACAAAACCTCACAAAACCTTCTCTTCTCCCTCCATGACCGGCGGCTTTTGGTGGCAAAGCCACCTTGCTTCCTCCATTTCAACCTACAACCGGCGGATTTTGAGGTCCATGGAGATGATGCCAAGTGTTGTGATCTCATCCACATCTTCCCCTCATCCAAGCCTATAAATACCACCCCATCTCATTTGTAAAATCCATCCAGAACTCAATACAAAATCACTTATCTCTCTAAAGGTTTTGGTACTTTTGTAAGCTTTGTTTGAAATCTATAATACTCCTGTTGGTTCTTGAGTATTATAGTAGTTTTAGAGAATACTCATGTTGGTTCTTGAGTATTCTAGTAGTTTTTGAGAATACTCCTGTTGGTTCTTGAGTATTCTCCTTTACTTACTGTCTTTCAAAAAACCCTCGAGTACTTAGCTATGGTATCCACCTCTATGGATATTCGTATCTAAACTCTTCATTCGGTTGAAGGGGTGTACTTGTATCATAAAATGTTTTAGGCCATACTCTTAGCGCCTCTTCTTTGTATTCAAAACTTGTTCTATGTGCCACATATTAGGTCAGAACTTCCAAGGTTGAGTGGATGCTTGAAATGGCAAAACTCTTCCGTGGGGTTTGTGAACATACTCGGGTAAGTGGATGCTTGAAATGGAAAAGCTTATCTGAGGAGTTCGACCTCTTTTAAACACCATTTGGTTTGATCGGAAATGATTGATCAAATGGATGCACATAGGCTAGTATACCTTGAAATGGGGTGCTAGTCTGAATAGAACAAGTGCTCTACGACCTTGAAATAGGCTAGACAGTGTGTGCAAATCGAGCGCTTGAAATGGCCTTGATACACGTTTGAATACTTAGTAGGATCACTAAAGGTCAATGATAAACAGGCTATGATACAAGGCCCCCGAAACCGAATGCTTTCCTTAGATTAAAACACCACCTGCATTTACTTTCTTAGTTTAGACTGCTTTATCAACTGCTCACCTTCCGGAAGACTTGCCAATCACGCAACAATCACTGTAAGTCTTCTCCTTTATTTTCAGTATTTACTTTTATGTCATTTACTTTTCCACACTAAAAACCAAAACCAACCAAAAAATCACTTAGTTATAAGCGCTAAAACCTCAATCAACCTAAAAACACGCTCCCTCGCTGTACAATTCCCTCAAAGAATAGCTTATCCCCCTAATTCCCTTGGGTTCGACCCCTACTTACCACTTGCTACCCAGTAGTGAAGTCACGAGTAGCGGACTTATAAATTTATTCTTGACGTTTGCACACGACGACTGTGCGTCCGTCACTTTAGCCGCCGGCCACATGGAGGAAGGAGAGTGAGTGTGAGTTGAGATCTTTTTTCCCAAAAGCCATCGGCTCCCTTTCAGCTCCGGACAGACTCTGGTTGCCCTTCGGTTGGACTTGTTTTGAGTGATTCCATGTCAGGTTTATGAAAGTTGTACAGTCGGAATCTGGTTGTGTCCTGGAATGACTTGTAATCCATGTTCAGCTTAAAAACTCCTCCTTAGCCTGTATTCTCTCTAGACTTCAAAATACCCTGTAGATAAATATCGGAACTAACAAGCAAAAGTTAAATAGACAAAGAGTCTAATTTGGTGGGTTTAACTGTGTTTATGATTCATACAATTATGGTCCATCAGTACTCAATGATCATGTATACACATTCTATTTGCAATCTATGGAGTTGATTTCATTTTCACTAAGTGTTCTATTCATGATATTTGATAAAATGCCTAAGTGACATGTTTACCTTAGAATTGTGATCTAAGTATTGAAAAAGCTTAGTGATGATTTGGATATTGTGAAAATGAACATATCTAGTGTTTATGAGAGTAAATGCATAGGTATGTAGTTAACTAAGGCTTAATGCCTATAGCATTTATTACCTTGGGAGATGTTTCAAGGATAATAGTGCTATAGAGTGAATCAATATCTTGACAAAGTGAGGTTCTAATTGAGATGGCTTGACTAGGATAGATCACACGATAGTTAGTCTACCTTAGCCTAAGCTAGGTTCGAGCCAATCAACCCCTAAAGATGGTTTAACTCGTGTGTACATGATCGTTGGGAAATAGCCAAGGAGGGGAGTAACCCCTCGGAACTCTCTTTTATTGAATCGAAACCCCTTGAAAACATTTTATCGCTTGTCTTTTGTTCGGTAATCACCTCATAATTGATCTGAAGGAATAGCCGAGATAGAAAACTTGATTCCCCTAGCGTATAATCCAATTGATCCCTTGGGTTCGACACCGGTCTTACCGGTCAAATTATAAATTCTTTTGACACTATACGAAAAATACAATTGTCACTACTTAGCGATGACTTGAATCCAAATACAATTCCCACTAGTTCCCACGCCCAAACCCTAGCACATTCCACCCATTCGTCCTCTGAGCATGAGATTTCGTCGGATCCCAATAGTTCAGAGTGGAATCAAAGAGGTGTCCCAGTAGCGGCCGACCTGTTCTTCTCATTTCAAACCCTCCAAAAGCCTTTGCATCCTCCCCGAAGTGACGACTTTCTTCTCTGACCACATCCTCTACCAAGGCCTCTCTCACAAATTCTCCATCTTCAACCTCCTTGTGAAGCTTTCTATTCATCAGTTTGTCACTCGAGTCGATCCTTGCCTTTTGCCTAACCTCCAGTATGCCAATCGGGGGCAACGTCGTGCCCATTCTGGGCGATGGAAAAACCCATATATCTGGGTGCGTGTATTTTATCGCGCGGGGGGTACTTCTCTCTATTCGTTGAATTTTCACTCTCCATAGTTTCTTGCAAATTTTCTCTTGTTTTCAATTTGTTGCCTGCTTAGAATGTGTTCTTTTTGTCCTTCAGCCTTCAGGTGTGTGCTGAATAAGGAGTTTTATTAACATCTTCATACCGGTAACCTTGGCGGATGATAATTCAAGAATGGTTCGACAGTGTGAAAGCCTTCCACGGTCATGCTCATTTTACAGAATCAAAGCAAAAGCAAATCTACAAGTAGAGAGCAATGTGGTTGACAGTTGACACAATGAAGGGAAGCAATAATAAGTGGCGATTACGCTCCTTCACATGTACGTTCGATAATAAGGTCAACCTAGTTTCTGTTGACTACTCGGTGTCCATATGCACCTGTAATAAGGTTCCCAGTATTCGAAGAATTAAAGCTCAACAATAGTGTAAGAGGATAAAAGAATTGTCAGGTGTCAGAATTGTTAGATTTTTCGGCTCATTCCTGAAATAGATTTATCGTGTTTGTACTTAACTGTAATTCACATAAGATCTGGTGGGGAAAAAATTTCAAAAAAATCAAGTTTTATTCGTGAATATTAATAGAAAGTCCTCTACAAGACGTCATTGATGTATAGACATACAAAACTGCTACTACTGTTTATTGAATAGTAGTAAAAATTGCACCTTGAGGAGAAAAAGGGTGTGGATGCTCTTAGATTTTTTTGCAAGAGGCGAATCTAAGTTTTAGGAAATATACTCGCACGAAAAATCTCTCAAGAAGACCTAGGCGGTTAGGATTGTATTCCATAAACCGTTTTAGAAAGATCCCCTGTTGCCCAAGATACATAGCTGGGGTCTTTAGTTCCGCATCGATTTTTGGAGATAAAACACATGTATATACACTGAGAGATCGATCAAATTTTTGTAGTCGTCGGTCGGCTTAAAAATTGGGCTCGTCATTCTGTTGAAGGTCATCACCGCCAACGAGCTCAAAGAACTGTTGTCAATCATTGTTTGGGGAGTCGTTCACGATTGACTATTGCACGAATTGAAAATTCTACACATGGGAGAGGACTGCAATCTTTTAGAGAAGATTTGGTGGAGAAAGAGAGGGATCTCAGATCTAGAGGGAGCTTAGATCACAATTCATTGGAGTTTGAGAATGAACAGATGTTTGAGAGGGAGTTTGCAAACCTAAGACCTTGTACTTTAAACTCAATAAAAGTGAATTGCTTTCGACCGGGCTTAGGATAAGTCCCTCAAACATAGGCTCGTTAACGCCAAACTGGGGTATCAATTCATGTGTTTTTTTCTATTTACTACTATTATTTGCGTACTAATTTGTTTTGCATAAGTAGGACAACTAGTTGTTCAACAAACTAGTTGATATGACATCTTGATACACGCGTAGCAATTTCACTTTATTCTGTCATGTGCTCTGCAGTTTGAAGCTTTGGGCTGCACTGTGGAGATAGCACAAGCTTGAAAGCTTTGCCTTGATTAGTCGATTTCAGGATATGAGGGGTGTTAGCCATTAAAGCTTCCAGAACCTATGCAATATAATATTCCTTTTTGCATTGCATAAGTATAAAGGTGGTTCTAAATACCATTTACCTTCTTCAAAATAGTTTTTTCTACTTACGCAACACAAACAGACTTCTCGCACAACAACAACATGTTGAATATTTTAGGGTTTTGTGTTGCAGAACATATTTGTACCCTAATAAGATTGTTTCGTGAATGAATAAAACACATTTGAGCTCTTTCTCAGTTATTTTCTCAGTGCTAACCGCGTCTGGCTGAAACATTAGCCGGTGCATTTTCTTTAGACATTAGCTCGCTAATGTCAAGCGGAAACACGGCCACTAATGTCATGGCCAAATGCGCGGCACGCTGTACTATTTTGAATTGACGCTTATACTTGTTCGAAACGGACGAAAATGATGTAACGATTCGATTTAATAAATCGACATGCTGAGAAAAGCGAGAGGATGGCTTTTTAGAGAAGTAAAAAAGGAAACTTTCCTCCTTCAATTTGTTCAATCAATTGATTGATTTCCGTCTAGGGTTTACTCTGTTTTTCTGATTTCTTATTCCAATACAAACATCACTTGTTTTATCCCAATTCTCATATTTTGGATTCCTAATCGGAGAAATATAGAATTTGGAAAGCAACATTCGTTTGTGACTCAAGCAGATTCCAAGTCTTAGTCTATTAAAGCATCGACAGAGGAGTTCGGAGAACTACATTCAAATTCTATACTTTCAAAATGTTTGCTGCTTCAGTAAGGGAGATGACTACTAATTTTGGGAAATTGGAAAAGTTTGAAGGTGTTAATTTCAGAAGATGGCAAAAGAAGATGCATTTTTTGCTGACAAGTTTGAAGGTGGTACATGTGCTCTCTACCCCGATGCCGGCTGCGGATGACAATGGTCCAATTGATGCTATCAGGAAGAGGAGCAAGTGGGAGAATGATGACTATATCTTGGACACATTCTCAATGGTATGTCTGATAACTTGTTTGATGTTTATCAGAATGTTGAATCCGCAAAGGAGTTGTGGGATGCACTTGAGGCAAAGTACATGCGAGAGGATGCTTCTAGCAAGAAGTTTTTCGTGAGTAACTTTAATAGTTACAAGATGGTCGATTCTAGACCAGTGCCGGAGCAATTCAATGAATTTGCTCAGTACAATATGAAGATGGATGACCCCATTGCTGTGTCTAGCGTCATAGACAAGTTACCACCTTTGTGGAAGGGTTTCAAGCACAAGCTTAAACATAAGAAAGAGGAAATGTCTCTTGAGGAACTCGGGTGGAGAGTTGCAAGTGGAGGAATCAATTAGGATTCAAGAAGAGGCAAAATAGAAAGAGACTATTGAGTCATCTTCTGTGCATATGGTGGAAGACAAGAGAGGTCTTCGGAAATTCAAGGGAAAGAAACGTGCAAATGAAAACATTGGTAGCAAGTTCAATGATAGATGCCTTGTCGTGAGGCAAATGCAAAAGATAAATTTATAAGTCCACTACTTTACTGACTTCACTATTTGGGTAGTAAAGCGGTAAGTAGGGGTCGAACCCAAGGAAAATTGGTGGTTAGCAGTTCTTTAAGGATTTTGTACAGAAATTTAAGTGCAATTGGGGTAGGTTGTGGTTTTCATACTGAAAAGTAAATGACTGAAAGTAAGGAAAGTAAATACAGATGTGAAAGTAAATACTGAAAAGTAAAGTGCTGGAACAATTGAGTTCAATATCAACCGCAAACACACTTTTGGTTTGTCGCACGCTATATTTCAAGCGCAATACGTGCCAAACTTATGTTGGATTGATGTTGAACAAGTCTGTAGTGAAAGTAAAGTGCGGAAATGTAAATAATGAAAGTAAGGGGCCGTTCTTTTGAGCTTTATTGTACTGGAATTTTGCTGTACTTAACTTAATTAAATTGTATCGAGTTTAATTTAACTGTACTGAACTTAATTAAACTGTATCGAGTTTAACGTAACTGTACTGAACTTAATTAAACTGTATCGAGTTTAATTTAACTGTACTGAACTTAATTAAATTGTATCGAGTTTAATTTAACTGTACTGAACTTAATTTAACTGTACTAAATTTAACTTAACTGTATCGAATTTAATTTAACTTAATTATGTTAATATTTTATTTTTAAAATTTAAGTATATTTTGAAATATATTTTTATGATTATATTTTTTTTGATGCATTTTATGATTATATTTAGAAACTATAAAGTATATCTCTCAACAAAAAAAAGAAACTATAAAATATAATATTGTGTAATGCATTGCACATGAGCCCTAGACATCTTTCAAAATTCAAATCCAATTTCACAGGGTTACAACTTCTGCGACAAGCGACAAGGCAAGGAGAACCGAAGAAATTGCCACTCCACGCACGCGTGCATATTTTTCAATACCCATTTTAGCTAATGAGACCGTGTTGGGAAGAGCTGATTCAAATTTATTTGATAACCAGCGAAAAGAGCAGATGAATCAAGAACGCAACATGATAGCGTTTCAAATTATTCAGGATTTTCCAGATGATGTAGTGGAAATGGATGAAGATGATGATATGTAAATGTTTCCATTTGTACTGTACTTGAATGTCATTGTACGTTTCTATGTAAAATATATATTGTATTCATATGTTTATTTCCCCATGTTCTTTAAATTCATATGAAGTGCAACAAAGTTTACTTCCATTTTAAAACGTATGTAATAGTTCCCGAAGAAGTGTGGATACAAATTTTAAAAAATTTAAAAAAATTTAAAAAAAATTAAAAGTTTTGAATAATAGGGTTGAAAACTAAAAAATTTGATCTGTCTTGAAAAAATTATAATACATTTATAAATTAAATTAATTTAAAGTATATTTAACTGTACAAAACTTATTAAAAAACTGTACTAAACTTAATTTAACTGTACTGAACTTAATTAAACTGTATCGAGTTTAACTTAACTGTACTGAACTTAATTAAACTGTATCGAGTTTTACTTTACTGTACTGAACTTAATTAAACTGTATCGAGTTTAACTTTACTGTACTGAACTTAATTAAACTGTATCGAGTTTAACTTAACTGTACTGAACTTAATAAAACTGTATCGAAGTGCAAAAGAACGGCCCCTAAGTGCGGAAAATAAAGACTGAAAGTAAGTGTTGAAAGTAAAGTGCTGGAACAGTCAAGTTCAATATCAACCAAGCAACATACTTTTGGATTGTCGCACGCTATATTTCAAGCGCAATACGTGCCAAAGTTATGTTGGGTTGATGTTGAAAGCGTCTGTAGTAAGCAGAAATGTAAAGACTGAAAATAAATTGCTGAAAGTAAATGACTGAAAGTAAAGACTGAAATTAAAGTGCTGAAAGTAAAAGTTGGGTGTGGAAAGTAAAGTTAGTTGCGGAAAGTAAAGTTAGTTGCTGAATGTAAAGGTACTGAAAGTAAAGGGTACTGAAAGTAAGCAGTTGATAGTAGGACTGAAAGTAGAATGAATAGTTTGTGTTTTGATTAAAGGAAAGATTCGGTTTTAGGGGCCTTGTATCATAGATCCGTTTATCATTGACCTCTAATGATCATACTAAGTGTTCAAAGATGTGACAAGGCAATTTCCAGCACTAGTCACCCCGTCTAGTCCTTTTCAAGACATAGAGCACTTGTTCTATTTAGGCTAATTCCTCCTTTCGAAGTATCTTAGCTTATGTGCATCCACTTGATCAATCATTTCCGATCAACCAAGTGGTGTTTAAAAGAGGTTGAACTCCATGGAAAAGCTTTGCTCTTTCGAGCATCCACTTAACCATGTATGCTCACGAACCCCATGGAAGAGCTTTGCTCTTTCGAGCCTCCACCCAACCATGAATGTTCTAACCTAATATATGGCACATAGAACAAGTTTGAACACAATAGAAGCACTAAGAAAAGGGTCTAAAACATTTTATGATACAAGCACACCCCTTCAACCGAATGAAGGGTTTAGCTACGAATATCCATAGAAGTGGATACCATAGCTAGTGCTAGAAAAGTAAATGGTTTTGAAAGCAAAGATAAGAAAAGTAAAGGTTTTGGAGAGTACAATTCAAGAACAACAAGAATACTCAAGAACAAACAAGAGTAATCTCAAGAACACTCAAGAATACTCAAGAACCAACAAGAGTATTCAAGATCAAGAGAGAAGGTAGAGCTTTTGATATTGAAAATGCAAGTGTTTTACAAGGATTGTGGGATGGATTCTAGAGAGATTCTCTACCTAAGTTACAAGTGATGACATGAGGTGTGTTTCCAAGGGCCAAGCCCTTCTATTTATAGGCCAAAGAGGCGGTGGAGGAGAGGATATTTGTCCTCCCAACCGCCTCTAGTCCTCCCACAACTCCGGTTGGCCTTGGTTGCTCCTTGGTTGCTCTTTGGTTTCTCTTTGGTTGGAGTTTGGTTTGAGCCAAAGGGCAAGGCACATGGGCATGGCACATGGGCATGGCACATGGGCATGGCACATGGGCGGCTAGAGCTTGGTGAGCCAAGGGGAATGCACTTGACTTGTGGATTGGCTTGCATTAGAAACCCACAAACTTGGCTAGCAAATATCTAAAGCCAACCGATTTTGGCCTTGGTTGCTTCTCAAGTGAGCTTTGTTGGACCTCAAAGGACAACTACTTGATTATTTGAGGCTTGGGCAACTCCTTGGACTTGGTTGAGGTTTGGTTTCAATCCAAAAGATCAACCGAAGTGAATAGTATAACCTAACCGGGAAATAAGTAGTTTGGTTGGACTTCACCGGATTTTGACCGGAGATGGGCTAGAATGATCGGAGCAAGGTGGTGGTTGGATGTGGCATGATCGGAGCATCGTCGGAAGCTCGTCAAAGCATGGCCGGAGCTTGGCCGGAATATGGCCGGAGCTGCCGGAATTTTGGCCGGAGGTGATTGGGTCGAGGACCATGGATTCTGAATGACAAGGCCAAGATAAACATGTTTCATCAAGGAAGTTAGGCCTGATTCTGGCCGGAGCATGGTCATGGACCGGGGTTGAAGTTTTCCTCGGGCCCTCAGTCGACCGGGCCCGGGCGCTGCTCTCGGCGCGGTCCTGGTTTTCTCGGACTCGGCTCTCGGCGCTCTCGGATGTGGGTCTCGGCACTGGTCTCGGCACGGGCGCTCGGACCTCTCGGCATGGGTGCTCGGCTCTCTCGGAACGGGCCCTGGGACGCGGCCTGGGACCTCTCGACACAGGGACCTGGGACGCGGCCCGGTAGTGAAACTTGGTCCCGACTGAGCTCTTCGGTCCCTGGCTGGTGATGAGTCGAGTTTTCGACTCATTAATGCCCATTTTCACTATAGCTTTAGTTCGATTCCGACTACTATTAGATGTCATTTGATCTCCTTTTCGTGCGTTTCAGGTGCAAAGCAAGATGTCTCAGTGTCAAGAGCCATTGGAAGAAAACTCGGGGAAAATCGGTGTTTTAGAGCAAAAATTGGCAGTATTTGCTCCTCAGTCGATCGACTGGGAAGCTCCCCTGCTCCAGTCGATCGACTAAACAGACTAACAGGAGGAGTTGCAAATCGACCAGCGCCAGTCGATCGATTTACCATCCAGTCGATCGACTGAAGAATCCCCTGCCCATAGCATGCAGATCACGTGATCACCCAGTCGATCGACTGGGACTCAGTCGATCGACTAAATGGACTAACAGGAGGTGCTGTAAATTGAGTTTCCTCAGTCGATCGACTGGGAGTTTACCCTGTCTCAGTCGGTCGACTGAGATTCTGCCAACCAGGCGACAATTCTTCCTTCAGTCGATCGACTGGGCCATCAGCCCAACGCCAGTCGATCGACTAGACCTGCTACAGTACCGAATTTCTGACGAGCCTATAAATAGAAAGAGGCAAGTTTGACCTAATATCTTGGATTTTTTTGGAGAAGAAGACAAAGGAAAGTGATCAAATCAAGGGTTTCATCATCATCAAATCAAGGAGGAATCAAGATCAAGGGAGTTCATTAGGACTAATCATCCTACTCTTTCCCTCTTATTTTCTCCTAGATTTGCTTGTAAAAACCTACACATCATGTTGTCTTACATGATGTGTGAGTAGTCCCCCTTGTGTTTTGAGGGTTCTATGAACCTCCTTGGTACTCAATGATCATTGTATACACATTTGAATGGATTTATTGAAGTTGATTTCATTTTACTATGCTCTTCATGTTAGACATGTCTCTAAGTGTTTGATAAAATGCCCAAGTGACATGTTTATGTTAGAACTTTGATCTAAGTCTTGAGAGAGTTTAGGGATGGTTTTGATGTAGTAAAAATGGACTTAACCTACATTTATGAGAGTAAATGCATGGTGAGAGGTGAACTAGAACTTTGTGCATGTGCATTTATGAGGGTAAATGCATATAGGGGGTCAATATCCTTTAAGTAGTGAGATCCTATCTAAGATGGCTTTACTAGGATTAGACATGCATGGTTTGCCTAATTCATAGTCTAAGCTAGGTTCAAAACCTATCAACTCATAATTAATTGAACTCTAGTTTGCATGATCATTGGGAAATTGCCAAGGAGGGGATTATTCCCTCGAAACTCGCTTTTAATCGAATTTAACCCCTTAAAAACCATTTCATTCTTGTCTTGAATCATTGATAACTCAATCACACTTGAATTTTAGGAATTAGCCGAGTAAGAAAATTTGATAGAACTAGCGTGTGGTCCGTTTGCTCCCTCGGGTTCGACACCGGTCTTACCGGTTCACTTATAAATTGTTTTTGACAAAGTGTATCTCAAAAATATTACCACGTCAAAATGGCGCCGTTGCCGGGGAATAATAGCTAGATTATCCCTAGGAAAATCATTTAGTACTCCGACTATTCCATGTTTTACTTTATTTTGCTTGTTACTTGCAATTCTTGAACTACTTCACTACGCTCACTCGTTTTAATTGGTTTCTCTTGTAGGTTCCATTCTTATATGCCACCAAAGACCAAGAAGCTTAGTCATATTGTGGATAGAGATTTGAACCGGCGTATAAGGGAACTAGTTGATCCTCCCGTTACAAGGAGTAAAACCAACAAGGACAAGGGTTCTACTTCTAATTCTCAAGCAACCATGGCCGAAAACAACAATTTACCTCCTCCGCCCCCTCCTTATAATCGAAGGAACCAAGATCCTCCTCCTCAACAATTGCCCCTAGCTAGAAGGGCATTAAAGGACTACGCCGTTCCTACGGCGTATGGCTACCGTTCTCCCATCCAACTACCTACGGTCGATAACCGGGACTATGACTTGAAGACGTCCACTATTCAAATGGTTCAATCGAACCAATTTTCGAGTAGAGACAACGAGGATCCCAATTCTCACTTGACAACGTTTCTCGAAGTATGTGCTACATTTAAAGTGAATGGGGTCTCGGAGGATGCAAAGCTATTGAGGCTTTTCCCTTTTTCCCTCACGGGAAAGGCAAAGGATTGGTTGAGGAGTCAAACTCCCGATAGCTTCACTACATGGGAGGAACTAGCCGTGGCTTTCTTGAACAAGTACTTCCCCCCTTCCAAGACGGCCTACTATCGGAATCAAATCACCAATTTCTCACAATTGGATGGGGAAAACCTCTATGAGGCTTGGGAACGATACAAGGAATATCAAAGGCTTTGTCCTCACAACAACCTTGATGATCTTCAAGTCTTCCATACTTTCTACCACGGGGTTGATGGGAACTCTCGTCTTGCTCTTGATACCGCTTCGGGTGGTGCTATAATGGACTTAGAACCGCATGAAGGATACGCGGTAATAGAGAAGATTACCAACAACTACTTCATGTGGGGAAGCGAAAGAGGAAACCCGAGAAGAAGGCATGAAAGGCACGAGGTAAAAGCCGTGAGCTCTAGTGATTATGATGCTTTGAGGAAAGACTTTGAGAGCCTCTCGGATGAGGTGTTTAAGCTAAAACATCCGGAAAAGGAAGCTTCAACAAGGCAAGGATGTGATATTTGTGAGGTCTATGAGCATGAGACCGTTTCTTGCCCTTTGGTTCAAAGGGATGTGCAAGGGCAAAGCTATGGAGAAGTGAATTTCGTGGGAGGAAATCAAGGAAGAGACTATGGAAATAGTGCCAATCAAGGGCAAAGCTCTCAAGCCAACTATACCACGCCGAAATTCTCTTCGGGATGGAGAAATCACCCCAATTTCTCCTACAAGACCACTAATCCTACTCGCCCCGACTTTGGATCCACACCTCCCGGATTCGGTCCTAAACCTACTCAATCCAATCAAGGTTTCCAACCTAGGAACCAATATCAAAGTCAAGGACCGACTTTGCTTCAAAGGAACCAAGGGCAACAATATCAAGCTCAAGCTCAAAGGCCCTATCTGAAGCCCCTCCACAACCTCCTAGTGAACTCTCCGGTATTGAGGCAATGTTTGCAAAGCTCTTAGCAAACCAAAATGAGATGAGGCAAGAATTGAATGAGGTTAAGCAACACAACAAAATGCTTGAAAGTCAAATTGCTCAATAAGCCGAGACATCTACAAGGGCACCGGGCAAGTTACCGGCTAGACCCGAGCAAGGGAATAGGGAACATTGCAATGCCGTGACCTTGAGAAATGGGAAAGAGCTAGAGGTAGAGGTACCAAAGAAGAAGTGAGTTACCTTTGATCTTGGAGGCCAAGCTAGTGCCGATATCGAAGAATTGGAAGAAGAGATCCCTAGCCCTCAAGTTGAGGAAGAAATCGAGGTGGAAAAGGAGAAAGCCAAACCTAGAGTCTACACTCCTCCTATTCCATTCCCTTAAAGGCTAAAGAAGAAAACAAAGGATAAGCAATTCTCCAAGTTCGCGGAGATGATGAGGAAGCTCTATGTGACAATGCCCTTCACCGAGGTAATAACTCAAGCTCCTTCATATGCTCGTTTTCTAAAGGATGTTATTACTTGCAGGAGAACAATCGAGGATGTCGATACGGTGTCCCTCAATGGCGAATGTAGTGCCATACTCCAACCTCGCATGCCCCCAAAGCTTGAGGATCCCAGTAGCTTTTCCATTTCATGCTTTATTAATGATATTAAGATTGAACGAGCAATGTGTGATTTGGGTGCAATCATATCGTTGATGCCTTATTCTTTGTGTGAGCCTAAACCAACTAGCATGATTCTAAGGCTCGCGGACCGCTCCTCGAGATTTCCTAAGGGAGTTCTTAAGGATGTCCCGGTTAGAGTAGGGAATTTCTATATTCCGGGGGATTTCGTGGTGTTAGAGATGGAGGAGGACAATGAAATTCCCATTCTATTGGGAAGGCCCTTCCTCTACACCGCGGGGGCTATTTTTGATACAACTAAGGGTTCAATTACCATGAGGGTAGGAGATGAAGAGGTTGAGTTTAACTTAGAAAAGGCACAAAAGGTCCTAATTCTACAATGACTTGTAATTATCTTGACCTAGTTGACACTTATGAATTGTATGACGTGCCTAACCTCCTCATGAGTGCTATTGACCTTGATAATGAGCTTCCCGACATTGCCGATTGTTGGGCTATTGACAGGCGTCGTTTGACCTGCAAATTTGAATTTATAATTTCCTTGCGAGAAACTAGTGCAGTGGCAAGCAAGGGTCGAACCCTAGGGAGCTAGCTAGTTACTACTTGTTCTGTGAAAAGAAAAGACAATTGGTTGTGAGAAAACGATTTAGGAAATAAAAGAAAGTAGGAAATAAGCGAAGATGTAATAATCAGAGAGGAATATTCAGGTTAGGGTTTCTAAATTGTGACTAGTTTATCATTGACTTCTAAATATCATGTTTCTAAATTCCTAAGTGTGGTTACTCCCATTCCAAGTTATAACCTAAAATAGGGTCTTTCCGGACGCCTATACCACAATCTACTTCCTTTCCGGGTCGTAGAATTCTAAACCTAGCAATTTAACATTCCATTCCAAGATATATTAAATTCGTGCTCTATTTGTTTGTAGCTCTCTAGTATCAAACAAACAGTAAAAATAGAGTTTATATTCCTCGGCTAAGTCTAACCTTTCCGGGTATCAACTTAGCTTCGTAATATGAACCGAGATAAAATAGCACAAGGATTAGTAGAATAACGAAACAAGCATTAAAAACCAAGTCTCAAAACATTGTCACAATGTTAAAACCCTAACCCGAATAAGCGGATTAGTTACACATAGCCATAGAATGAAAACAATGCATAAAAAGTAAAGACTTCTCTATAATGCCGAGAGTAATAAACTGAGAACTGGCCAGAAGGACTGATGGATGATTTTGGGACGCTGATGGGACCAGTTGTATGGCAGCATTGCTCTTCTATTTATAGTGTTGTGATGGGCCTTGCTCTCCCCAAAATTCGGCCGAACCCTTAGAGTTTTGAGGAAAAGTCGGACACGCCTAATGTAGATTTGGAAAGATTTCCAAATCTCATTCCTTGCTTGATCTTTAAGCTATCATATTGCTTGGAGATGACGCAACCTGGAAGCTTCTGGAATCCACTACGCCGCCTCAATAAACCGCCGTGGAAGGAGAGGAAAAGACGAGCTGGAATTGAACTCTGAACATGAAATATTACATTAATCTTTCATCTAACAAACACTTCGGGCTACAAGACGATCATATAGCACTATGAGCCCGCAATCGAGTTCTTAGCGACTTCTACGACCTTACCACGATTGATTGATGTAGCCAAGGGCTCTACGAAGGAGAAAGTTGTCAGGGTTGTTGTCTTGACACTCAAGAATTTGCTCCACAAAGGGACATTTAGGGCTCAAATGGTAGACCTTGGACTGCCACAAATTGTTCAGAGCTTAAAGGCACAGGCATGGAGTGATGAGGACTTACTGGAGACTCTGAACCAGCTTGAAGAAGGTTTGACGGACAATATTAAGAAGTTGAGACAAGTACAAGCAAGAGGTCCTTCTAGGCCATCTTGACTGGTCCCCCATGCATAAAGATAATCGATTTTGGCGTGACAATATTACACATTTTTAAGAGAGTGATTTTCAGATTCTTAGGGTCCTTCTCACCATCATGGACACATCCAGCGACCCACGGGCTCTTGCAGTTGCATGCTTTGATCTGTCTCAATTCATCCAGCACCACCCAGCTGGTCGAATCTCATAGTCACTGATCTCAAGGCGAAAGAACGCGTCATGAAACTCATGAACCACGAGAATGCAGAGGTCACCATGCAAGAATGCTCCACTCTGTACCCAGAGGCTCTTCCTAGGGAGCCAAGTATGCAAGTTTCTTGCAGTCCGGCCTGAAGACACCGTTCAGACAAATGGCTACGCAAGACTTAGTAATAATGTCAGGGTGTTGTCAAGAGATGTAATTCTATTTATTCAGTTCTCGACGACCTGATGCATACACCTACACTTGTTTTAAATTCCTTTGTACACGCTCTTAATAATGCAACTCACAATTGAGTGACTTTATATTTGGCCACTATGTATCTGAATTATGAATCCTTGTTCAGCAACAAAAAAAAATTCATATAGCAAGAACATAATTGTTTGTACATCTTACTGTCGCCAGAGTAAAGCAATGGACAATAACATTGATAATAATTTAACCAGATATTGGAAGCGATACCAAACCAAGTACAAGCATTATAAGTTCCTTATGCAAAACCTAAACAACGAAGCCCTGCAGGTCCGTATTCAGTTTAGTATGTCTACACCAAAGAGCCTAAGACTTAACTTCTTAGTACCACTTTGCTGTGGCAGCTTAGCAGATCCATGTGGTACCTCCTCTTCTGCAACTTCACTCTCAGATAAATGAGATGGTTTGCTATCTGTATAATCTTGCGCATTATTACTGTCAACCTGCATGGGCTCCTGCGCACCATCGATCAGGTCTGCATCACTGTCTTTCATAATGTTTCCTCCATTGTTTTGTGTGTTATGGTAACTGACCTCTATAAGATAAAAATAAGACGATAGCTTCTGATCAGCAACGACAAAATGACTGTTGTCGTTCCATGTGGCCTGATCACCCTCACACACGAAAAAAGTAATGACATCCTTAGCTTTGAGTTTTTTCTCCTTCACAAACCTATTCCAACCTCTAGTGAACACAAAACTCTGGCTGCTTTTCCAGTAGCAATATCGAAACTTCCACAAGCTCGCAAGCGGATGGTAGAAACTGAGCAGCACGTCAATATCATTATTATCCATCACTTGACCGCCTTGTTGATTACCAGTAGCAGCATTATTATTGTTATAGTCAGTGGATATTAACCCCGGAAAAAATTTCACAGCAAATATTTTAGGTATCACAAGCCTGTTAAGCTTCCCCACATCACTAGGAGTCAACTCCTTGCGAAATAGTTTTCTGCAATTGAACTTTTCCACACCGTTAAGCCTCGTCTTCATCATCACCATCAAATTATTATTCTCCATGAATAAAGACCCAGCAACATTATTATTAGTCTCATGATCATGATCTTCCTCGCCCGACTCAGCAGCTGCAGCCTGCAGCGCGTGCTGCTGCTTGAGGAATTCAAAAAACTTTGTAGAATATGAGCCATCTTTGATCATGTTGAGCACAGCTTCTGTACTGTAATGCTTCTGAAAAACAGGTTCTTTCATGGAGAGAGGTGACCAAGGAAAGTTCCTGTGGGAGTCACTGCTGCGAAGCTTAATCGCGGCACTGTCATAAGCCATGGCTGCTTCTTTCTCCGATTTGAATGTCCCTAACCAGACACGCTGGTGGTTTGCATAAATCTGTGCTCCCCAATGAGCACTCACCTGCGGCACAACACCCTTGAACTTGGTACTTAAGGTCGTTACAGGTGATCTGGACCTCTTAAGGGTACGGTGGTGCATCTGCTGCTGCCGGTTGACATTTTCACTACTTAAATTCATATATTTTTAACTTTTTCCCCAAAACCAAATCTACAGCATAAAAGAAGAAGAAGAAACACTCACAGTGACAATCTATAATTATTATATAAATAAACAACGACTGAATAATGAAAGAGGGTTTAGGCTTTTACATAACATTTTATTTATTAAGTATAACAACGACACTTACAGATGCTGATGATGGTGTGTTGATCATGTGCGTTGGAAATCTCAGGAGAGGGTTGACATTAACAAAAAGCAGGTTGATAAAATAAACATGAACACGGATAGGGACGAGAGATTTATATATGGGAGGAAATTATCAGAGATGAGAAATCAAGAGAATCAATCAATCAGATTTGATAGAAAAATATTTGGGTTGGGAATTGATCAATTAGGGAGCGAATCTGGCAATTAAATATCTGAAAAGGAAAAACAAAATGGTAACACAATTATTTATTTAGTTCAATGTACATCTGAAATTTCCAAAAGCAATGAACAATCAAAACAGATTGAGTTCAGTTTTAACTTCTTACAGCAATGTTCCTTCAGAATCTGAACTTGTTATTATCTGAAAATAGGTCATAATATAACTTTGCTCATCAAGCATAAACATTTTACATTTTGATTTGCCTTATCCTGGATCATATAGCTAGCTGGCCTTTGTAATTAAACTGTGAAACATGGGTACATAGTACATTACAGCATCATATGTTAATTCCTTTCTGTTATCTAAAAAGGTGTGTATATAATTTTGATCTCTTGGTTGAAGCTGATTACTATATGAAGCATGAATCAGTTTCTTCTCATACCTGAAACAAAGTGTATCTGATGCTTTTTTTATATGAGAAATTTGTATCTGATGCATTGAATTAACTATTTCTGACTTTTTGGAGATTCCCTTATCTCTCAATATTGTGGTTCAATTCAATTCTTTTTTTTATTTGAATTCAATTGTTTTTTGTTACCATATAACCACCAAAATGTGAATCCGGCAATTTAATTAAAAAATTTACATCATTTCTCTGATAGTCTTTGCAAAATGCAATATCTTGATACAATTAGTCAAGTGTACCTTTTAAGTTTTAACGAACGCCGTTTTCTCAATTGGTAGTTTGTCACTATAACAAAAAAGGTTGTATATAATCACTACACCAATTTTGCCATTTTGCAACATGCATCAAACGCTGCCGCATAAACATATGTTGCATAAATTTATCGCAATAAACGACAATGTCAATTTTTTTTATCTATGGAAATTCATCACACAACACAAACACTGGGCTAGCCCAAGAAAAACACTACAACAAACCACTGACTATCAGAACAAACAATTCAGAATAGAAGTTACACAATATGGAACTGTTACACGACTTCTCCAGATCCATCTTTCTCTTTTAGCCTTCTTTGTCAACAAGTCTGCGCATTCATTCGCCTCCCTAGAAATAAGGCTCATATCCCACGAATTGTTTTCCTCTAGGCTGTCTTTTCACCGGTGTGTCAGCTCCGATTTTTGGTTTCCAAAACTAGCTCCTTGCATCATTGTTTTCATTACCTGCACATTATCAATTTCAAAGGTTACATTGATCAGTTTCTCCTCCTCACCAATCATCATCGCCCTGGCTAGTGCTTTCTGCTCCACATCTAGACAGCTCCCAACTTCATCCACTGGAAACGCCTCGACAAAACAGACATAACCCCATTCGTCCCTGCAGCTAATACCCACCCCTGCCAATTTTGTCGCGCTATCCCATGCTCCATCAACATTTATTTTCACTACACCCTTTCTTGGCCTTAACCACCTAAAACCTTCGCCAAGATTAGTTACTATTAATTTCTGTTCACCACTGTGAAGACTCCAGGCTTGCTGGCATACATATCGCGTAGCCGTTTGCGAATTCTGGCCATCTTTTCCAAACAACATGTTGTTACTGTTAAGCCAAATTCTGGCTCCCTAGAGTATCATACTTAATTCCAGCCTATCATGATAAAAGACACATTACCAAAGCCAGTCACCAGTCTCTTCGTATTCTAGGAACCTGTAGTCAAATTTCATCTTCTTCCAGAACATATGAGCCCACCAACAATATAGGAGAGTGCGCACTGTTGTTTCCCCTCTCAAGCCACACACCGGACATTTCCCTAGCTCCCTCATACCTTTCTTGGCTAATTTAACCGCCGACGGAAGATAATCATGAAAGAGTCTCCATGCAAAGAGTCTTACTTTGGGCTGTACATTAATCTTCCATATTACCTTCCAAAAATGTTTAGCTTTCCTCTTATGTGCCTGTTCCCCAACTTGGTTAGATTCCATTTGGTCACTGATTTCCAGTAAAGTCTTATGCGCTGATCTCGTTGAAAATCTTCCATCTGATTCCATTGTCCACCTTACTTCTTCACCGCTACCTGAGATCTGAATCCATTGCTTAATATTCTGTCCCGCTGTCCAAATGCTTCTCCATACTAACGATGGTCTATTTCTTAGCTTACAGCTAATTGGAGATGAGTCTCTATAGTATTTCATTCTTAGCAGTCTGCTCACCAGGTTTTCAAGCTTCTCCATTAGTCTCCAAATCTGTTTCGCCAACAGGGCGTCGTTGAAAATGGATAACTCCTTAAATCCCACTCCTTCATCCATTTTGTCTTTACATAATTTCCCATATTTGCACCAATATATTCGTCTTCCTTCTTTGCTGTTACTCCACCAGTAGTTAGTCATCAGACTCACTATTCTCTTTATCAACGTATCTTGAAGTTTAAAGAAGCTCATGGCATATGTGGGCATTGCTTGAACTACTGCTTTGATTAACACTTCTTTATCGGCTATTGATAATGTATTCTTCTTCTAGCCGTGCATTTTCTTCCAAATTCACCTATAATATCTCTAAGCAACTCAGTTCTGTTATGCCCAAATGCCACCGGTAACCCCAAAGACTTCGACATTGACTCTACCTACCTCAATCCCAGAGTGGCACTAATTCTTTGCCTTTCACTTTCTGTTATATTCCTCCCAAAGTAGATCTCGGACTTGGATAGGTTCACCTTCTGGCCTGAGAGTATCTCATATTCCTCTATAACCTTCTTTAGATTTTCTGCATTTTTCAAGTTTGCGCGTAGGAAAAAAATGATACCATCCGCAAAAAGCATATGGGTAATTTCAGGGGCACCTCTACAATTTTTCACACCTTTCAACTTTCTTCTCCTTTGATAGTCCGTAATCTTCAAGTTCAACCATTCTGAACAAATCAAGAATAAAAAAGGGGACCCTTGTCTAATTCCTCTCCCTGGCTTGATACAATTCATTCGTACTACTGATGAGTCGTATTTATACGACTCGTCGAGTCAACTAATCCCATCTATTTTGACACTTTTATATGTGAACAGTTACTTTTTAGTATGGTTTTGCATTTCAGGTGTTTCGGAAGCTCTAGGAGGAAACGTGCATAAAAGACGGCATTTTATGCCGAAAACACTACAATGGCAGATCAGACCTTTGGACGCTTGACGGAGCGCTGGGAATGGACCTTTGATCAAAAAAATACGAGCTACATGACGTTGCGTCGCTGACTCAATTCTCTACAATTCTCTAGTTCACACCGAGAGCATCCGAGGTCATTTGGAGGGTCAAAATCAGAGCCGAAGTCAAAACAGATGCGCAGAATGGATGAACAGTCTCAGACCAGATCGCGGATACTGTTCACTTTATGAACAGTGTCCGCGGATGAACAGTATTTCCGGTCGTGAACAGTGTTCCGGTCGTGAACAGTGTTTTCGGGCTTTTTTCTTAATTGCTTTTTTGGCCCAGAAACTGATTTAGAAACCCTAGAGCATATATATTTAGACCAAAGGCAGGTTTCTGAGATCATCTCATCATCCATCATCCTTGGGCGAGACGAGTTCCTTCCTTCGGCGATAGAGAAGAATTTCCACTTTCATCATGTCTTTTATTTCTAGCATGTGTAGCTAAACCTTCCATTCGGTTTAGGGTTTCAATACATTGTGACGAAGTTTTGAGATTCTTTGCTTAATGCTATTTTACGTTCCACTAGTTTTTGTGCTATTTATCTCGGTTTGAATTGCGAAGCTAAGTGGAGACTTGAAACGGTAAAACTTAGCCGAGCAATTCAGCCCTTATTTTTGCTGCTTGTTTGATACTAAACTGTTAGAACAAGTAGTCGCACGTTAACCTGATATAACCTGAAACGGAGTATTAGGTTTGCTAAAACTAGAAGTCTATAACCTGAAACGGAGTGGATTGTGGTGTAAGTGCTTGAAACGGCCTTACCTTAGGTTATAACCTGAAACGGAGTAACCACACTTAGGAACACAAAATTTGATTATTAGAAGTCAATGATAAACGAGTTACAATAGAAAACCCTAGACCGAATGCTTTCTCTGATTGAATACTTTCCGTTTTATTCTCTTGCATTTTACAACAATTGCTCACACCAAACCCCCAATTTTATTGTTTACAGAACGACTTCACCAACACCAGCTCTCTAGGGTTCGACCCTTGCTTGCCACCCTACTAGTGTTTCGCAAGGAAATATAAATTTAAATTTGCAGGTCAAACGACGCCTGTCAACTACATAAGACACTAATTTGATACAATTCATCACCATGCTAATCCATTCCCCAGGAAACCCCAAACTTCGTATCATCACTTCTAAAAAATCCCATTCCACTTTATCACACGCCTTACATATATCTACCATTAATGCAAAATAACCCATCTTCTGTCTGCCCCGAGTTCTTATGTAATGAATCAATTCATGAGCAGCAATAATATTGTCTGAAATAATCTTACCTGGGACAAAAGCTCCTTGATTCTCCGAGATAATGTAGGAAGTATTGGCTTTAATCCGTTGGCCAGCATCTTTGTCACTATCTTGACTCCCACGTTGCACAGACTAATCGGTATATATTCCCGTACTGTCTTTGGATCCTTAACCTTAGGAAATAAGGTAATCAATGTTTTATTAATTCCATCCTCCAGCATCCTACTGTTCAGCATTCTCAGTATCTGCGTTGAGACCTTTTCTTTTACCATACTCCAACTCTTTTGGTAAAATAGAACTGAAAAACCATCAAGGCCCAGAGCTTGTGTCTGACACATTTGGAACACGACTTCTTTAACATCAACTTCTGAGTAAAGCCTCATAAGATCATTCCTCATCTCCTCATTCAGTTTCCTTGGAACAGACCTCATCCATTCATTCCACTTAACTCTTGTGTCGCTCCTGTTTGATCTAAACATCTCCTCATAATACTTGACAATTAACCCACAAATCTCCTCTTTCTCAGTTATCCACTCTCCTTCGTCTGACTTCAATTTTTCTATTCTGTTCACCATTTTTCTATGTGATGCTCTGTGATGAAAGAACCTTATGTTTCGACCCCCTTCCTTAAGCCAGTCCTCCATCGATCTTTGCTTCCAAAGCAGCTCCTCTCTAAGAAACCATTCATCCATGTCTCTAGTAATCTTCACCTCTGGCTCTATAATTTCATCTGTTCTCTCCATTTCTTGTATTCTACTCAACTCCCCTTGTAACTCCTTGATCTTTCTTTTGACCTTCCCAAAATGTTGTTCATTCCACGTCTTTAATCCATTCGCGTAGACCTGCACACATTCAATTAATTTGTGTGTATTTCTTGCACTTTCTTTCCACACATCCCTTACCGCATCTCCATGTTCAGTGTCTCAGCCACATCGGTTCCAAACTATTTGACACCTTGAATGTGCATAATTCTTGTATATGTGATAATGGGAAATACCAAGGAGGGGAATAACCCCTCGAAACTCTCTTTGAATTGATATTAAAACCGTTTGAAACCATTTCATTATTAGTGTTGACTTGTAAACCATTTCATAATTGATACGTAGGAATAACCAAGTAGAAAATTTGATATCTCCTAGCGTACAATCCAATTGCTCCCTTGGGTTTGACACCGGTCTTACCGGTTCTATAAATTCTTTTGACTAGAAAGAGTTGCAAAACTACAACTGTTAAAATGGCACTGTTGCTGGGGAGAAATGGGTAGATTGTCCCTAGGACGAATCATTTAGTACTTCCACTATTTCATGTTTTACTTTTATTGTTTCGCTACTTGTGATTCTTGAGTTCATTCCACTATACTCACTTGTCTTAGTTTTCCCCTTATAGGTGCAATCTGTATATGCCCCCTAAAGCTAAGAAATCTAGCAACATTGTTGACAAAGATTTGAACCCTTAACAAGGAGTAAAGCAACCAAGGCTAAAGGATCAACATCGAACGCTCAAGAAACCACTACTCAACCCATGGAAGAAATACCACCACCACCTCCTCCCTCTCGACTTCCTCAAGTCCCTTATGCTAGAAGGGTCCTCAAAGACTACGCAGCTCCTAATGCTTATAGCTACCGATCTCCAATCCTTGTTCCCGCGGTGGACAACCGAGACTTTGACTTGAAGACCTCCACAATCCAAATGGTTCAATCCAACAAAGTCTTGGGGAGAGACCATGAGGACCCAAACTCTCATTTGACTACATTTATAGAGGTTTGTTATACTTTCAAGATCAATGGAGTCTCCGAGGATGCTAAACACTTGTGGTTGTTCTCTTTCTCACTCACGGGAAGAGCCAAAGATTGGTTTAGGAGTCAAACACCGGCTAGATTCCCTACTTTGGAAGAGCTTGCCATCGCATTCCTCAACAAGTATTTCCCTCCATCCAGGACGGCCTACTATAGGAGTCAAATTATGAATTTTGCGCAAATAGATGGGGAGACGCCCTATGATGCTTGGGAGAGATACAAGGAGTATGAAACGCTTTGCCCACATCACAACTTAGATTGCCTCCTCGTGTTCCATACCTTCTACCATGGTGTTGATGGTCCCTCGCGGCTTGCACTTGATACCGCCGCGGGAGGAGCTATCATGGAGCTTGAACCTCATGAAGGGTATGCGATAATCGAGAAGATCACCAAGAACTACTTCATGTGGGCAAGTGAAAGAGGAAACCCAAGAAGGAAGGGAGAAAGACATGAAGCAAAGGCCGTAAGCATAAGTGACTATGATGCATTAGATAAAAAATTTGAAGAAAAATTTGAAAACCTCTCAGATGAAGTATATAAATTGAAACATCCGGATATGGACTACTCAATGAGCCAAGGTTGCGACATTTGCGAAGTCTATGAGCATGACACCAACTCTTGCCCTTTGGTTCAAAAAGATGAGAATGGATATGGATATGGGTATGAAGAAGCAAATTATGTTGGTGGAAACCAAAGGAAGGAGTATAACACTAGTGCCCCCCCAAGGCCAAAGCTCCCAATCCAATCAAACCACGCCAAGGTTTTCATCGGCTTGGAAGGATCATCCAAACTTCTTATACAAGACCACAAATCCTACACCTCCCAACTTTCGTCCTAGGCCTACTACAAACAATCAAGCATTCCAACTGAGGAACCAATACCAAGGCCAAGGAACAACTTTACTTTAAAGAAACCAAATCCAAGGGCAATAATACCAATCTCAAGCTCAAAAGCCCTACTAACAAGTTGACCATCCTCCTCAACCTTCTAATGAACCCTCCAGTGTTGAGGCAATATTGGCCAAACTCCTTGCACAAAATGAACAAACTCGTATTTCTCAAGAAAGACCAAGTAGGGACGTCCAAGCTCAATTGATGGACATGCAAACCAAATTTGAAAGGTTGGAAACCCACAACAAGATGCTTCAGAACCAAATATCCCAACAAGCCGAGTCCTCTACAAGAGCACAAGGAAAGTTACTGGCTCAACCCGAGCAAGGGCAAAGGGAGCATTGCAATGCGGTGACATTAAGGAGTGGTAAAAAGTTAGAGGATGAGCAACCAAAGAAAAAGAAAAAGGTTTCTTTTGATCTTGGAGGCCAAGCTAGTGCCGAAATTGAAGAGCTAGATGAAGAGGTCCCTAATCCTCCAACCCAAAAGGAAAAAGAAGTGGAGAGAGGGAGGGATGAGCTAAAGCCATACACCCCTCCTATACCCTTCCCACAAAGGCTAAAGAAAAAGAACAATGACAAGCAATTCTCTAAGTTCGCCGAGATGATGAGGAAGCTCTATGTTACTATGCCCTTCACCGAGGTAATCACTCAAGCCCCATCTTATGCGAGGTTTCTAAAAGATGTTATTACTTGCAGGAGGACGATTGAAGATGTTGACACGGTATCCTTCAATGGAGAATGTAGTGCTATACTCCAACCACGCATGCCACCCAAACTTGAGGATCCCGATAGTTTTTCCATTTCATGTTATATTAATGATGTTAAAATTGAACGTGCTATGTGTGATTTGGGTGCTAGTATATCTTTGATGCCTTATTCCTTGTGAAAGAAATTAAATATGGGTGAGCCTAAGCCAACACAAATGATTTTGAGACTCACGGACCACTCCTCAAGATTTCCCAAGGGAGATCTTAAGGATGTCCCGGTTAGAGTAGGGAATTTCTACATTCCGGGGGATTTTGTTGTGTTGGAAATGGAAGACGATAGTGAAATTCCCATTCTTTTGGGAAGACCCTTCCTCTACACCGCGGGAGCTATATTTGATACAACTAAGGGGTCAATTACCATGAGAGTAGGTGATGAAGAGGTTGAGTTTAATCTAGAAAAAGCTCAAAAAGGTCCTAGTTCTACCATGAGTTGTAATTATCTCGACCTTGTTGATGCTTTTGAATTACATGATGTGCCTAACTTGCCTATATGTGAAATTGACCTTGATAATGAGCTCCCTAAGCGTGATGATTGTTGGGCTATCTTGGATGACGAAGGTAAAGGGGAGCCTCAAAGCGACAAAGGTAAGGAGTCTTGTTCGGTAGAGCTAACAACTCTACCAACAAGCCTAAGGTATGAGTTCTTATGCCCCAATTCTACTTTGCCCATTATTGTAAATACCTCATTGAATGAAATTGAAACTTTGAGATTGCTTGATGTGATTAGAGAGCACAAAGGTGCCATTGGTTATTCGATCGATGATTTGAAAGGGATATGTCCCAATTTATATTAAAACCCCTCGAAACTCTCTTTGAATTGATATTAAAACCCTTTGAAACCATTTCATCATTAGTGTTGACTTGAAAACCATCTCATAATTGATTCGTAGGAATAGCCAATGGAAAATTTGATATCTCCTAGCGTACAATCCAATTGCTCCATTGGGTTCGACACCGGTCTTACCGGTTCTACAAATTCTTTTGACTGGAAAGAGTTGCAAAACTACAGCTTGTCAAATGGCACCGTTGCCGGGGATCAAACCCGGGTCACCCGTGTGACAGGCGGGACAACTTACCACCATAGTCACTATAACAAAAAAGGTTGTATGTGAATTTGTTTATGACTGCTGCATATTGTATAATTGTTAATTAATGTATATTTTTTATTTTATACAGCTATTGTTTAATATGTGGTTACATTTCGAGGGAAAATACACTTAAAGCAATATTTATGAAATGTTTTCTCTTCTGAATAATAAACTATATCGTTTTGGGATCACTACAAATTTTGTATTACTTTTTCGCCAAAATTTCCGAGTTCCGGTGACAAGAATTCCCCCCCCCCCCCAAATAATTTTGGTGAAACTCCTGTGAAAATCCGGTGCTCGTTTTCTTGCTGACAAAAAAATTGGGGAAAGGTCGGGGATTTTCCATAAACATCATTTCCTGAGGCACACTTCCGCCGGAATTTCACCGGCATATTTATGGTGACTTTTCGAGGGGATTCTGGCACACTTGACTCTATCCACGAAATCTCACTGGAATTACCCTGGAATCGTTTCGGTGAGATTTTGGTGAATTTGTGGGGAAGGACTCCGGTTATTGAAATGTGCCGGGATTGTGCTAGAATTCCCCCGGAAATAAATTCATGAATTAGTTCCCTATGTGTACTTCCCCATGAAACCCTTTATGTTAGCATATTTTATTTAGAAAATACTTGATAGATCAGTTCTAATTTTACGTGCACCAATGAGAATGATTAGGAAGAGTGTGATCTTGAATCGCATAATTGAGCCCCTATTGTATGGAAAATCATAGCTACAGTTCATATCACATGAACGGAGAGAAATCAATAGTGGAAGGTACATACTCCATGCAAGACACTGTGGATGCGGATGCAATTTTAGATCATCTGCCATCTAAAGCTTCTCATGGAAGTTAAAAATTCTTCAAGTCGTTTAAACCCCAAAGTTGGATGCGTTGATCGGACAAATCATGTGTTGTTGACATGTTGTACGCTAGTTATCCGTTGTATTTTGCAAATAAAATGTTTTGTCGTTGTATCTGTTTGTTTACATGGTCGGTATGTATGAAATTTATCTCATTGTAATGGTGACATTATTTGTATGAGGATACTGGTGACATGTCAAAGTTGGTTCGGGACATTAAAATAGTGAACAATGAATTCATACAAGTTAATGGATTCATTCCCTTATGATTGACCGACTACGGAAAATTTTCACGGTTGACATTAATTAAACTGATTGATCTCAACTGGGCAGTATCTATTTATGCAAATTTGGCATTATGCAATTCCCGTGGAATTTCAAAGGAATGTGATCTGACTCAAATATGACCAACAAATTCCGGTGGAAATCCGGGGAACAAATAGTGTGGCTGTAATAGCGCTGAATTTCACCAGATATATTCCGGCGCTATTACATCAACTTTATTCATTTCCCCAGAATTCTTTCAGATTTTCGCCAAAATTATGATAGAGTTTAATGTCTGTAAGATGTGCCTCAAATGCGTATTCACTATCCAATATTCATTTTGCTCTTCACTTTCTTCCTAAAATCAGTCTACAACACTCATTATTTATCCAACCCTTGTAGCTCTATTCTATGGCGTATGCTGGTCGTATTTCAGAATTGATGTAATAATGCCCGGTAGTTAGATTTCAAGGCCGATCATGACATACTGATTCAATCTACCCAGGACTATTTGAGGCACGAAATGGCAGAGATTTGTGAAGGGCGCGCCAACAAAGCAATATAAGAAAGACCAAATGGTTGTCTTCTTTTGAATTCACGTCAAGTACTCTATTCACGTGGATGGCCGAGCTTTAAGAGGGTGTATAAAACACTCTGTTAGTTTTATGGCATGTTGTTTGGCAAAACTTAGTATAGTTGTTCTAGCTGTTGTTCTAGACCGGAAGAGACAACTGTCCTGGAACAAGTTGAAGCAGAAGAAGTGTTTCCTAAATCAGATTAGGAAACCTAGTCGACCGTTGGAAGATCAAGGCGGTTGCACATCAGTGGACAGAAGTTGGAAGTTTCCAAATTCAGATTTGGAAACTTGTCTCAGCCGACGTAGCACAAGTTTGCCTGAAGATATTCCTGAAGATCAGTTTTGGCAAGTCGGTGCATATGCTTATCAAAGATATCAAAGTCGGTTAGGAGTTTGCTTGCGCGTAAAGTTATCTTAGTCTAGAAGATAATCGAAGGTTGCCTAATCTACATTGAATATTCAAACGGAGGATTATCTACAAGAGATTTGCGCAAAAGATTAGGAAAGGTTTCCTAATAGGTTATAGGCGGTTTAGCTTAGAAATCCTATTCGTCCTAGGGTTTCTACCGCTCTATATAAGGAAGACTAATGCTTAGGTATTAGCTAGCACTTAAGGAGATATTATTCACGCTCATACTCATAGAAGGGAGGAGGTGGCAAACGGCGGTGAATTAATCGTAACTGGTAATTCACGACGCACGTATACGGCTGGAGAACTAACCGTCACTGGTTACTCAAAGGCGCTAGGAATCAATCTGTGGTGGTGCTCAACAGATTGTTCGAAGGACGAAGCTGAAGGCTCGCACTGAAGTTCTGTTACTGCGCATTCGGGAGAAGGCGCTGATTCTCACGGAGAATCATTCTGGTGGATACTGAGCGGGAGCGAAGATCTAGGGGGAGACCTAGATTGCAATTACTAGAGTGTCCGAGGCTCAGGTTGTTTAAGAGGGATTCTGTAAACGGTAAATCCTGTACTCGCAATATTCAATAATAGTGAATTGCTGTCCACCGGGCTAGAGAACGCCCCCCAGACGTAGGCTTGTTAACGCCGAACTGGGTAACAACTTTGCGTGTCATTTTTATTTCCGCACTATTTGTTTTAGCGCATAAGTTGTGTTAGAAATTGTTCTGGATCTCGACCAGAACAACATCTCATCTACCAGGGGAAGATTTCAATTGGTATCAAAGCAAATACTCGACACACAGAGTAAGATCCGAAGGCTGGTAAGATGGATTTAAGAGAAGGACAGAACATCACGCGACCTCCTCTACTTGAAGGAAACAAATATGGTTATTGGAGAGTCCGTATGAAGGCGTTTCTAAAGTCCCAAGACGAATCAGTTTGGGAAGCTGTTGAACAAGGATGGACTCACCCGGTAGCTACCAACGAAGAGGGTAAAGTTAACCTTCTTGCTAAAGATAAGTGGACTGAGGTTCAAAAGAAAGCTGAAGCGGCAAACTCCAAAGCAATGAATGCCATATTCTCTGGAGTTGATGGAAAGAATTTCAAGATGATCTCTACCTGTGAGATTGCCAAGACTGCTTGGGATATTTTACGAACTGCTCATGAAGGTACAACAAAAGTTAAAATATCTAGAATGGAGATGGTCACGTCAAAATTCGAAAATCTCAAAATGCAGGAGGACGAGACAATTGCTGACTTCAATACTCGGGTTCTCGACATCTCCAACGAAGCTTTCGCACTTGGAGAACCACTGTCAGAAGAAACACTGGTAAGAAAAGTTCTGAGGTCTCTAACAAAGCGGTACGCCATGAAGGCACTTGCAGTCAAGGAAGCAAACGATGTTAAGACCATGAGGTTGGATGAACTAATGGGTTCTCTTCAGACTCATGAGATGGACATGAATGAAGAAGATCAACTCGGGAAAGATAGACGTATTGGTCTAATATCTGAAGTCTCAGCTGTTTCAGATAAATTCGGAGGGATGTCAGAACAACAATTTGCCTTACTCTCAAGGAACTTCGGAAAATTCATAAAAGAGCAATACAATAAAGGTGCTGATGCAGGTCAGTCATCCAGAACCAGGTTCCAGAAAGATGAAAAAGGCTACAAGAAAAATAGAACTGAAGACTCCATGACCAACAACAGAGGTAAAGGGATACAATGCAGAGAGTGTGAAGGCTTTGGTCATATTCAGGCAGAGTGTATTAACACACAAAAGAAAAAGAATGCCTATGCAGTCAGCTGGAGTGATAGTGAGTCTGAAGGAGAGATCAATAATTTTGTTGCTCTTTCCAGCCGTCTCAAGCCGGAAGAAGATCAAAACAAAGAAGAAGGGAAGAACACATCGTTTAAAGATAAACTCCTATATTCCAGCTGCAGTGACAATGAAGAAATCACTGATGAAGAAATTGCTAACAACTACAAAGAACTGTATCAACAGTGGTTGTTAGAGGTCAAGCAAAGAACAAAATTACAAGACCTTCTGGGAGACCTAACTGCAGAAAAAGAGAAGCTCAAGGAGGATGTCACTTCCTTAAAACTAAAACATCAACAGACAATCATTGATCTTAAAACACAGCTGGTTGATGCAAACAACGAAAGAACTGAGCTAATTTCTCAAAAGGCGGAGCTTCTGGAAGTTGTTTCATTCCTCAAGCACCAGAATGGAGGAACTCAAGAAGACTGTCCAGCAGTCACATATGATCTAAAACAGGAGAATGAAGCTCTAAAGAGGCGAGAGGAAAATCTTGTTAATATTATGGATGCTCTCAAGTGTGAAATAGAAACAGAGAAACTTGCGCATGAGGCGACTATAGAAGAGCTGAATCACTTAAAAAAACCGTCATGATGCTGAATTCAGGAACAAAAAATCTAGACTCCATTCTGGGAGCTCAACGGATAGGCGGTGGTCATAAAGGTCTTGGATTTTCAGGAAGGTCAGGCTTCGGAAAGACGACTTTTGTTAAGGCTGTGCCGCAATCACAACCACATCTTGTTCCAACTCAACATCATCCTCTGAGAAATACCTTTGCTGAACCACAACCGCAATTTGTTACAGCCAATGATTACCCTCGAAGAAAGTCGTCCTGGTTTAGCACACAGCATCTCCCTAAACAGCGAGACAAACGAAGATGTTTCTTCTGTAATCAAGTCGGTCACATTAGAGCAAGATGTCATGAATTTCACTTGTCTTACAGGAAGGTGAAACAAGTTCAGAAACCACGAACGAACCAAGTATGGAGAATTAAGCAAAAAGGTGAAGTATGCTATGTTGCGTTCAGTTCCTCTAGTCATCTAAAAAGGGAAAAGTGGTACTTTGACAGTGGATGTTCAAGACACATGACTGGAAATTCTGAGTTTCTGACCAATATAGAGGAGTGCAAAGGAAGTTCTAACGTGACTTTTGGAGATGGAGTTGAAAGCAAGGTTATTGGAAAAGGAATTCTTAATGTTCAAGGTCTGCCCAGATTAAAAGAAGTTCTTCTTGTCAAAGGTTTGCAGGCTAACCTCATTAGCATAAGCCAGTTGTGTGATGGATAACACCATGTTCAATTCTCCCAGGATGAATGTGTGGTGCTAAATCAGAAGAATGAACCAGTGCTCACAGGAAGAAGGTCGTCAAACAACTGCTATCTTCTCAACCTAGGTAAACCCAATGCTGAAACAACATGCTTACTGAGCCGTACTGAAGAGATGAACTTATGGCATCAGCGAATGGGTCATGTGAACCTAAGAACGTTACAGAAGATTTCTTCAGAAGGGCTTGTTCGAGGCATTCCCAGAATTCAAGGAGAACTTAGCATTGTTTGTGGAGATTGTCAAATTGGAAAACAAATCAAAGTCCCTCACAAAAGCACCACTCAGATTAATACGAGCAGACCCCTGGAACTGCTTCATATTGACCTAATGGGGCCAATGCAAGTAGAAAGCTACTCTGGCAAAAGGTATGTTCTTGTTTGTGTTGACGATTTTACAAGGTTCACCTGGCCGTGTTTCTTGAGAGAAAAGTCAGATGCGGTTCAGGCATTTGTTCAGCTGTGCACTCTATTGGAACGTGAAAGAGAGGATAAAGACGAGCATATAGTAAAAGTTCGAAGTGATCATGGGAAAGAGTTTGAGAATGCTGCTCTTGCTGATTTTTGCTCAAAAAGAGGAATCACTCAACAATTCTCTTCTCCTATCACCCCTCAACAGAATGGAGTTGTGGAGAGAAAGAATCGGACTATTCAGGAAATGACTCGAGTTATGCTTCACTCAAAGAAGGTGCCTTTAAAATTTTGGGCGGAAGCAATGAATACGGCCTGCTATGTCATTAACAGGGTGACGATTCGATCCGGAACAGAGAAGACTTGCTACGAGTTATGGAAGGGTAAAAGACCTACAGTTAAGTATTTTCATGTCTTCGGAAGCCAGTGCTATATTCTCAGAGATCGTGAGTATCTGCAGAAGCTGGACCCTAAAAGTGATGAAGGGATCTTTCTGGGTTATTCTTCTAACAGCAGGGCATATCGTGTCTACAACAAGCGCACTGGAGTCGTCATGGAATCTATTAATGTGGTTGTTCATGATGTTGTGCCAGGAGCTCTTGAAACGTATGCTGCAGATGATGATGATGCTCCATCTCTTCCAGACCATTTAGGAACCAATTGTCCCAACACAAATGCTTCCTCTAACGCAAATCCCACACTTTCGACTTCGAATGACAATCAGCCAGCAGAAGATGATGATCCGGATACAACACCTCCTGATTCCCCACGTGTCCTTCATCCTTCAAGGGCCATCAAAAGAATCATCCCATCAGCGGGGTAATTGGTGATCCAAATGATGGGATCATTACTAGAGGTAAACAAGTAAATTTTCGTGATTTAGCTGGCTTTGCATGCTTCATATCGTCTATCGAACCCAAGAACGTCAAGGAAGCCATCAATGATGAATACTGGGTGGTTGCCATGCAAGAAGAACTTGGTGAATTTCAGCGCAATGATGTTTGGGACCTTGTTCCACGTCCTGAAAATGTGAACGTTATTGGCACAAAGTGGATTTTCAAGAACAAGACTGATGAGCAAGGAAACATCACCAGAAACAAGGCAAGACTTGTAGCTCAAGGCTATACTCAGATTGAAGGAGTAGATTTTGATGAGACATTTGCCCCTGTTGCCCGGTTGGAAGCCATTCGACTTCTCTTAGCTCTTGCATGCCACCTGAAGTTCAAGTTGTTTCAGATGGACGTAAAGAGTGCTTTTCTGAACGGGGTACTAAATGAAGAAGTTTATGTAGCTCAACCAAAGGGTTTCGAAGATCCTCATCACCCAGAATATGTGTATCACTTGAAGAAGGCTCTATATGGTCTTAAACAGGCGCCCAGGGCCTGGTATGAGCGACTCACAGTGTTTCTTGTCACTCATGGATATGTGCGAGGGGGAGTAGATAAGACGCTGTTTGTGAAACACTCAGGGTCAGACTTCATCATTGCTCAGATTTACGTGGATGATATTGTGTTCGGCTCCAGTAGACAGACGCTGGTAGACAAATTTGTTGAACAAATGAAAAGCGAGTTCCAGATGAGCATGGTAGGAGAGATGAGTTACTTCCTAGGGTTACAAGTTAAGCAAAAGACAGACGGAATCTTTATCTCCCAAAGCAAGTATGCAAGGAACCTTATCAAGAAGTTTGATCTGGAGAAAGTCACTCATAAAAGAACCCCTGCTGCAACTCATGTGAAGGTCACAAAGGATGACGCTGGTACTAAGGTGGATCAAACCTTATACAGAAGCATGATTGGAAGCCTTTTATACTTAACAGCCAGTAGACCTGATATTGCTCATGCGGTTGGTGTCTGTGCCAGATTTCAAGCCAATCCCAAGGAAAGTCATCTGATGCTGGTCAAGAGAATTATCAGGTATGTGTGTGGAACAATCGACTATGGTCTGTGGTACACCAAGGATACGAACGCATGTCTGGTTGGATATTGTGATGCAGACTGGGCTGGGAATGCAGAGGATCGCAAAAGCACCTCAGGCGGATGTTTCTTTCTTGGAAACAATCTGGTCTCTTGGTTTAGTAAGAAGCAGAACATCATCTCGTTATCTACTGCTGAAGCAGAATATATTGCAGCCGGAAGTAGCTGTGCCCAGATGTTGTGGATGAAGCAGATGTTAGAAGAATACGGAGTAAAACAAGGCTTGATGACTCTCTACTGTGACAACATGAGTGCCATCAACATATCAAAAAATCCGGTTCAACACTCTAGAACAAAGCATATTGACATCAGGCATCATTTCATTCGGGAGCTTGTTGAAAAGAAGATTCTTACCTTGACTCACGTTTCTACTGCAAATCAGCTTGCAGACATCTTCACAAAAGCTTTGGACAATCTTCAGTTTGAGACACTTAGATCCTCACTGGGTCTGTGTGTCATTGACAACTAAGTTGTTCCGGTTCAAGGCGGTCAAACCAGTTGTGTGAATGGTTGACTTAAAAGCGAGGTATGTCATTCTGTTCTGTGCTGTTTTGGTGCACTCCCTTGTCACTTTGTGGCAAAAAGGGGGAGTAAATATGGAGTTTGAAAGCTCCTTAAAAGATTCATTTGCGCTAGCTTGTTAGTCACATGTTACGGAGTTTGAAAGCTCCTTAAAAGATTCGTTTGCGCTCTTATTTTGTACGGAGTTTGAAATCTCCTCAAAGATTCAGTTGGTAGCTTAGTTAGTAGCTCAGCTAGGGAGTTTGAAATCTCCACAAAGATTCATCTGTATTAGTAGTACAGGTAGCTTCAAGTAGGTAGTTTTGCCAAAAATGCCAAGGGGGAGATTGTTAGTTTTATGGCATGTTGTTTGGCAAAACTTAGTATAGTTGTTCTAGCTGTTGTTCTAGACCGGAAGAGACAACTGTCCTGGAACAAGTTGAAGCAGAAGAAGTGTTTCCTAAATCAGATTAGGAAACCTAGTCGACCGTTGGAAGATCAAGGCGGTTGCACATCAGTGGACAGAAGTTGGAAGTTTCCAAATTCAGATTTGGAAACTTGTCTCAGCCGACGTAGCACAAGTTTGCCTGAAGATATTCCTGAAGATCAGTTTTGGCAAGTCGGTGCATATGCTTATCAAAGATATCAAAGTCGGTTAGGAGTTTGCTTGCGCGTAAAGTTATCTTAGTCTAGAAGATAATCGAAGGTTGCCTAATCTACATTGAAGATTCAAACGGAGGATTATCTACAAGAGATTTGCGCAAAAGATTAGGAAAGGTTTCCTAATAGGTTATAGGCGGTTTAGCTTAGAAATCCTATTCGTCCAAGGGTTTCTACCGCTCTATATAAGGAAGACTAATGCTTAGGTATTAGCTAGCACTTAAGGAGATATTATTCACGCTCATACTCATAGAAGGGAGGAGGTGGCAAACGGCGGTGAATTAATCGTAACTGGTTATTCACGACGCACGTATACGGCTGGAGAACTAACCATCACTGGTTACTCAAAGGCGCTAGGAATCAATCTGTGGTGGTGCTCAACAGATTGTTCGAAGGATGAAGCTGAAGGCTCGCACTGAAGTTCTGTTACTGCGCATTCGGGAGAAGGCGCTGATTCTCACGGAGAATCATTCTGGTGGATACTGAGCGGGAGCGAAGATCTAGGGGGAGACCTAGATTGCAATTACTAGAGTGTCCGAGGCTCAGGTTGTTTAAGAGGGATTCTGTAAACGGTAAATCCTGTACTCGCAATATTCAATAATAGTGAATTGCTGTCCACCGGGCTAGAGAACGCCCCCCAGACGTAGGCTTGTTAACGCCGAACTGGGTAACAACTTTGCGTGTCGTTTTTATTTCCGCACTATTTGTTTTAGCGCATAAGTTGTGTTAGAAATTGTTCTGGATCTCGACCAGAACAACATCTCATCTACCAGGGGAAGATTTCACACTCCTATAGGTTGGTTACACTGAACGGTCAAAAAATCTGATAAGGTGAGGAGACGTCATAGTCTATAGATTTATTGTACACTACTTTAACAATATCAACTCTCTTTTTTCATTATAAGAGTCTGGGCCTTTGATGGATGCACAGTCGTTATGTGCAAACGTCAAGAATAAATTTATAATAGTCCGCTACTCGCGACTTTACTACTGGGTAGCAAGTGGTAAGTAGGGGTCGAACCCAAGGGAATCAGGGGAATAGATGTTCTTTGAGGGGGTTGTCCAGCGAGAGAGCGTGTTTTAGGTCGGTTGGTTGGTTTTAAAGCTACCAGCTAAGTGATTGATTGATTGGTTGGTTGGTTTTAGTACTGGAAAGTAAATTACAATTTATAATTAAAGGGAAATTAGCGTTCGGTTTCAGGGGCCTTGTATTATATCCTGTTTATCATTGACCTTTAGTGACTCTACTAAGTATTCAAACGGTGTATCAAGGCCATTCCAAGCACTCGATTTGCGTACACTGTCTAGCCTATTCCAAGGACGTAGAGCACTTATTCTATTTAGACTAATACTCCATTCCCGGTTATATTAGCCTATGTGCATCCATTTGATCAATCATTCCCGATCAACCAAATGGTGTTTAAGATAAGTCAAACTTCTCAGATAAGCTTTGCCATTCCAAGCATCCACTTATCCGTACAAGTTTACGAACCCCGCTGTAGAGTTTTGCCATTCCAAGCATCCACTCTACCTTGGACGTTCTAACCGAATATATGGCACATAGAATAAGTTTTGAATACTAAGGAGAGACGCTAAGTTAATAGTCTAAAACATTTTATAATACAAGTGCGCCCCTTAGACCGAACTACTAGTTTAGCTACTATTCATCGCGCTAAACATTATAACTAAGGAAATAAAAACAGTTGAATAAATACTAGAAATAATAATTACAACCGTTGAAGCGCCAAGGGAGCTATCCTTTATTTCCAAAGCCAAACTTACAATTACAATCTTAGAGAGAGAAGTGAATATTGATTTTGGGATGATGAAAATTAGGGGAGGAGCTCCTCCTTATATAGCCATGGGAGGAGGAGGAGCTCCTCCTTATATAGCCATGGGAGGAGGAGGAGATGTCCACAAGTGTCCCATGGTGATTGGAGGAGAAAATGGATGGAGGAGATGGCCAACACATGGAGGAAGGAGAGGAGGAGCAAGGAGGAGCCGCCACCTATGGAGGAGCAAAAGCCGACGATCATGGTGGAGGAGAGCCGTTGGTAGCCGGTGGTGGAGGAGGAGGAGGGGTGGCTTTGGCCACCTCTTGCCCAAGTGGCCGGTCACTTTGCCCATGTGTGAGTTTTGTACAGTTTTGTGCAGTCTTTTCACAAAACTGTCAATGTGTTTCTTCCCCGGACTGTCTTGATTCCTCTCTTGATTCTTCTGATTAATTTGTTATGAGTGATTCAACGTCAGGATCCTTGATATTTCTTCAGTCGGCATATGATCTTGACCTTGGATTGACTCGTAACATCTTTTCTGCTTTAAAAGCTCCTCTTTAATGTGTATTTTCTCTAAGCTCTGAATTACCCTGTAAAAATATATCTGAACTAACAAGCAAAAGTTAAATAGACAAAATGTCTAAATAAGGGGGTTATACTGTGTTTATGATTCGTATAATTTTGGTCCATCAGATCACCCCACACTTTTAGTTGTTCGTCCCGAACAATGCTATTAAAGGGCTGTACTATAAGTTGGCTTTGAAATATGAAAATTAGACTGTGGTACTCGATCTATCCTAATTCATGCATTGCTTACTTATTACCAACTTAAACTGCGTAAATAAATAGAAGAAACTTAATACTTGTACCTCCATGCTGAGATGCAAATTATATTGGATGTCTCGGGAGATAGCCCTTTTTAGGCTCCTGGACTGCAATCTTGGGATCGTCTCGCACTATATGGTTTTCTGGTAGCTTTCTCTAGCACATGATTCGGTTCGGGTTTCAATGGTTTGAGTACTTTGATTTTCTTTTGGCAAGGGACTGCTTTTGTAGTGAATCGGCATTTGGCCTTTGATTTGACTTTTTGAGTTCTTCACTTTTTGTTCGGTTAAAACCTTCACAATTTTGGGCCTTTGGCCTCTTGATTTGCTTCATTGAGCTTTTCGCCTTTTTGTGACTGCTAGTCCATTTTCTCAAGCCTTTTTGGGAGGTCCAATCATCGCCCGCAAGCCTATGGAAATGCCTCCCCGCTCCTCTCATTTTTGCCGTTTTCGCGCGGGTCAAGGTGAGGGTCGCTCATCTATTTTCTCGGCTACTTTGACTGTCGTTTTGCGCGGGTCAAGATGAGGGTCGCTCATCTATTTTCTCGGCTACTTTGACCGGAGATAGAACGGTCTGATTCCCGTCCTCGCCTTTTGCATAAACACTGCATGGCGGAGATGACTTCAATCTTCATTGAAAACCCGAAGTGCAGCCTCCACTGACTTCGAAAACCATATAGTTTGATCTGATCCTTTGATTGCTTGCCAAGCCTCTCTAGGGCAGTTTATGTCAACTCCACATCCCTAGTTATCTCAGCACAAAGGACAAATGGAAAGTTACATTCTAAGTTTTCAAACAGTTGAATTTTCACAAGGTTAATGCATGAATTATGATTTATCTTTTTCACATTCTTAAGTTCATATTTTCAAAAAGATACTATTACTAAAGAAGAAAAAACAGCTGCATGTTATTTATGTACATAGGTGGTTCTCACCCCCCACTTTTGAACGAAGGCGTGCCTTAGTTCAAAAGTCATGCAAGCTTAAAACTAAATGACAGAAATTAAAGTGCGGAAAAGTAAGATAGTGTCGGGTTACCTCCCGACCAGTGCACTTGTTTAACGCCGTTGGCTCGACAGTACCTCGTTGTGGATTACTGGTTTGGGTCCCATGGGTGGCTCAAGTCAAACTTCACCACCGTTCCAGTGTTGCTTCTTCCTGACTTCTTGCCGGATGTTGTGTTCTGGTCAGGACTCCTTTGTTTCGGGATTTTTTCCTTCCAATACCCTGGAGGGGGTGAGGGACCTTTCACTACTAGCCTTTCGAAGTTTTTGTATTTGGGACTGCCTAGTCCGGTTGCGGCATAGCAATGCTCCATCGAGGGGTCATACTGCAGAGGTGCTTTTCTCATCCTCCTTTGAGCTTCTTCATTGATCGCACAGTTCGCAGCGACTTGCTCATTGATTAAGGAGAAAAGTCGGGAAGGCCTCATGAGGCTTGGTTCTGCCTCGTTATGTTGGTTCGTGAGGAACTGATCGTAGATAGTTTTAGCTGCCTGGGTAATGATAGTCGGGTATGGCTTGGGCAGCTCGTTAGTGGTGTTCTGGACTCCTACTTCGTTGCTTCCGGTGCTTTCCATATCTGATTCTTCAGACGGTTCAGGAGTCTCTTCCGATGGTTCGGTGGTTTCTTCTTCATCAGCCTCAGGGTCAGCTTCTTCTGTCTGCATTTCCTCGTCAGTTTGGGGTACTCGTCTTGTGGCAGCGGCCAGGCCGATTATAAGGCACCACATGTCTGCAACGGTGAAGTTTGTGGCAGACCTTCTCATAGCTTCGTTAACTCTTCCCAGCTCTTCGGCCCTCATCCCACGAAGAAATTTTTGGAGAAGAACTTTCTTCGTAAATCCATGGTGCGGGCAGCTTGAGACGATGGCATCGTAGTTCATGTAGTATTCGTCCAAAGTCTCATCCCGGGATTGATGAAGGCTCATGATCTTCTCACGGGTTTCTTGGCATAAAGATGGTGGGGAGAATTCTTTCAGGAACGGAACGCAGAGGTCTACGAAACGTTCTGCACTGCAAGCGGTGGATGTGTAGTACCATATCGTGGCGAAGTCGGTTAGAGAGAATTTGAAGCATTTCAGCTTAAATTCCTCTCATACTTTGTTCTCAGGTTTGATGTGGTGGCAGACGTGGTGGAAGTTTCGGCAGTGCTGTACAGGGTCTTCTCCCTCCGTTCCTCCGAACAGGGGCAGAAATCGCGTTGTCCATGCATGCGTAATGGGTGATGACATAGGGAAAAGAAAGAAAAATAAAGGGGAGGGAAAGAACAACTATCCGACGACTGATTCCCTGGCAACGGCGCCAATTTTGATGGATGCACAGTCGTTATGTGCAAACGTCAAGAATAAATTTATAATAGTCCGCTACTCGCGACTTTACTACTGGGTAACAAGTGGTAAGTAGGGGTCGAACCCAAGGGAATCAGGGGAATAGATGTTCTTTGAGGGGGTTGTCCAGCGAGAGAGCGTGTTTTAGGTCGGTTGGTTGGTTTTAAAGCTACCAGCTAAGTGATTGATTGATTGATTGGTTGGTTGGTTGGTTTTAGTACTGGAAAGTAAATTACAATTTATAATTAAAGGGAAAGCGTTCGGTTTTAGGGGCCTTGTATTATATCCTGTTTATCATTGACCTTTAGTGACTCTACTAAGTATTCAAACGGTGTATCAAGGCCATTCCAAGCACTCGATTTGCGTACACTGTCTAGCCTATTCCAAGGACGTAGAGCACTTATTCTATTTAGACTAATACTCCATTCCCGGTTATATTAGCCTATGTGCATCCATTTGATCAATCATTCCCGATCAACCAAATGGTGTTTAAGATAAGTCAAACTTCTCAGATAAGCTTTGCCATTCCAAGCATCCACTTATCCGTACAAGTTTACGAACCCCACTGTAGAGTTTTTCCATTCCAAGCATTCACTCTACCTTGGACGTTCTAACCGAATATATGGCACATAGAATAAGTTTTGAATACTAAGGAGAGACGCTAAGTTAATAGTCTAAAACATTTTATAATACAAGTGCGCCCCTTAGACCGAACTACTAGTTTAGCTACTATTCATCGCGCTAAACATTATAACTAAGGAAATAAAAACAGTTGAATAAATACTAGAAATAATACTTACAACCGTTGAAGCGCCAAGGGAGCTATCCTTTATTTCCAAAGCCAAACTTACAATTACAATCTTAGAGAGAGAAGTGAATATTGATTTTGGGATGATGAAAATGAGGGGAGGAGCTCCTCCTTATATAGACATGGGAGGAGGAGGAGATGGCCACAAGTGTCCCATGGTGATTGGAGGAGAAAATGGATGGAGGAGATGGCCAACACATGGAGGAAGGAGAGGAGGAGCAAGGAGGATCCGCCACCTATGGAGGAGCAAAAGCCGCCGGTCATGGTGGAGGAGAGCCGTCGGTAGCCGGTGATGGAGGAGGAAGAGGGGTGGCTTTGGCCACCTCTTGCCCAAGTGGACGGTCACTTTGCCCATGTGTGAGTTTTGTACAATTTTGTGCAGTCTTTTCACAAAACTGTCAATGTGTTTCTTCCTCGGACTGTCTTGATTCCTCTCCTGATTCTTCTGATTAATTTGTTATGAGTTATTCAACGTCAGGATCCTTGATATTTCTTCAGTCGGCATATGATCTTGACCTTGGATTGACTCGTAACATCTTTTCTGCTTTAAAAGCTCCTCTTTAATGTGTATTTTCTCTAAGCTCTGAATTACCCTGCAAAAATATATCTAAACTAACAAGCAAAAGTTAAATAGACAAAATGTCTAAATAAGGGGGTTATACTGTGTTTATGATTCGTATAATTTTGGTCCATCAGCCTCATTGATGGGATACAAATTTGTCGTAGAGCTCCTGCCATTAGCCACATGTTGTTTGCCGATGATAGCTTGTTGTTCCTGAAGCTCTCATATACTAGCTTGAGGTGGGTTAGAGAGATTTTACTTATTGTTGAGAGAACATCAGGTTTGAGAGTTAACTTGGACAAATACGAGATTATGGTTAGCAAGAATGCCCAACCAGGTCTAATTGATAATATTCACCAAATTCTGGGGGTTAAAATAGTCACCAATCATGCTAAATATTTGGGATTACCAATTGTTCAACTTCGCAATAGTACTCAAATGTTCCAGGGTCTCCTTGATAAACTGTGGAGTAAAACCAGAAGTTGGAAGGCTCTTACCTTATCGCAAGGGGGAAAACAAGTCCTCATACAAGCAGTTTTAAATGCTATCCGTCAATATTGGTTCTCATATTTTCTTCTATCGGAAAAGGTTATTAAGAAACTGCACTCTATTATCGAGGATTATTGGTGGTGTCAAGCGGGTAAGCAAAGAGGAGTTCATTGGATTAAGGCGGATACTATGAGACAATTTAAAGAAGATGGAGGGCTGGTTTTTATAATTTTAAGTATCTTAATTTAGCCTTCCTCGCAAAGCAATGTTGGAGATTGGAGAAGAATCCGGACCTCTTGGTAAGTAGATTACTCAGGCCTAAATACTTCCCAAATTTACACATCATAGATGCTCCAGTTACAACAAATCCATTTCATGTTTGGAGAGCACTTCATAAAGAAGCTACACAAATATTAAGATATGGATGCAAGAGAGATCCATGAACATGGGAGTTGAGTTGGAAGTAGAATAATTCTGGAAAATTTAATTTGAAATCAGCATATAAGCATATGCATATGGTGTATGATAACAAGTATTCTGCCAGAGGAGACCAATCGGACAACACTAAAATTGTTCGGTTTTGGAAATGTGTATGGAAGTTTCTCATTCCTCGCAAAATTAAAATATTCATCTGGAGAGGTTACCATGAAGGGCTCCCGACAGGTATACAGTTATGTAAAAGACAAATAGGAGGTTCCCATCATTGCTATATTTGTGCTTATCAAGTCGAGGATGATGTACATTCGTTTATTACCTGTTGCCGAAGTAGAGCTATTTGGAGTTATTTGGACCTTGATTTTTATAATGAATGTAAAGCCCTTAGATCGATGGCCGGCATTATATTCTACGCTTATTCTTCATGCAAGCCGGATGCTTTTTGCAAAATTATGGTGGCCTTATGGTTTATGTGGAATCATAGGAATGGTGTCCGCCATGTATCCTCTAGCATTTCTCCTATTACAGTGGCTTTAAGGATTAACAAACTGCACAAGGATTTCACAAGAAACAATAAGTCACTCATTCCTAACATAAATAATTCAAGTTTGGAATGGTAGAAACCAGTGGGGAATTATGTCAAGTTCAACTGTGACGGAGCTTGGAGTGAGTGCCAAAAATAGGAGGAATTGGAGTCATTTTCCTTGACTCGATTAGGATTATACTAGCTATAGCTACTAAGTTCCTTCATCACTGCGATTCCATTATTCAATGCGAAGGAGTGGCTTTGAGGGAAGCAATAATTATGGCTCGGAATCTGCATCTACCGAATGTTATATTTGAGATAGACATTATTGCTTTAGTCCAGGCTTTCATATTTGGTGCAGCGAATGAAGTTTCTAATACAGATTGGTTTCATGATATTGCTTCTATTCTGTCCATCCACCGCAACTGGCAAATTGTCTTTGCAAGACGCGAAGCTAATTGTGCTGCAAACTTCTTAGCGCGGAAAGCTCATGCGGAACGATGGAGTTGGCACAGATTGGATGCTATCCCTAACTTATCTTCTCTTGTCCAATTATAATAGCTTAGCATTTGTTTTTTAAGCTGTCAGGTGTCATAAAAAAATAATATCAACTTTTTGAATAGATTATAGCAATCACTGAGATGTGGCAGTCAAATGGGGAGGGTTAAACATGAAGGTGAAAAATAATAGTTACATTACTATCTTACTCTTTATTCAACTAATTGGGCTCATTGAACCCAATAAGTTATGTTTTTGCAATTTGTATATTTAAGGATGCTGGGTTGTGGAGCCTAGTTAGATTATTGGGCTGGTCCAGTTTAGGAAGTCCATAATTTTGGAAGTTGGGCTTAGGGTTTTCTATGTCCTAAATAGATAATAAGGGTTTAGATGTTACCTTATTTATACCCAACTTGATTATTGTAATTGTATCCAACATCATAGTGAAGAAAACCCTGGCTTGGTAGTGCCCCGGACGTAATCACGGAGAAATTCGATGGGTCAGAGTTTTGGTTCTGGAAGATGCAGATTGAGGATTACCTGCATGGTAATGATTTACATCTACCAATTGACGGGAAGAGACCAGAGGGTATGGAGGACGACGTGTGGAAGCTGTTGGACAGGAAGGCAATGAGTGCTGTTCGTTTGTCATTGTCCAGATACGTGGCATATCACACGATCAAGGCCAAGACGACGAAGGAGATGTTTGATACGATGTCGGCACTGTATGAGAAACCATCCGCGGCGAACAAGGTTCACCTGATGCGATGGCTTTTCAATCTCAGGATGGTAGAGGGTGGGGGTGGCTAAACATTTGAGCGAGTTTAATATGTTAATCGTGCAGCTGAGCTCGGTTAATATTAAATTCGATGAGGAGGTACAAGCCCTAATTTTTATTATCTTCCTTGCCAGAGAGTTGGAGCGGGACGGTTACAACAGTTAGTGCAATAGCAGGAAAGGAGAAACTTAAGCTTGATGAAGTTAGAGACTTGGTAGTGAGTGAAGAAACTTGCAGGAAAGAGTCAGAGTCTACTTCAGGATTAGCTTTGAAGATTGGATGCAGAGGCAGGTCAAAGTTCAGAGGGAACAAGGGACCTGTGAAAGATAAGAGCAAAGTTAAGTGCTGGAATTGTGATAGGTTTGGTCATTACAAGGGTGAGTGTTAGGAACCGTCACGGGATATGTTAGGGAGTGCAATCACAGAAGATATAGAAGATGCATTGAAAGATCCAGTAGAGGCTTGGGTGTTGGATTCTGGAGCTTTGTTTCATTCGTGCAGTAGTGGCGGCAAATTGAAAATTACATCTCTGGAGATTTCGGGAAGGTGTATCTTGGTGATGCTGAGCCTTTAGAAGTCGTGAAGAAAGGAGATGTTATAATCAAAACACCAGATGGATCTATGCTACAGTTGCGTGGAGTAAGGCACATTCCTGGGTTGAAGAAAAATTTGCTATCAGTTGGGCAGTTAGATGAAGATGGTTATGTTGTAACCTTCAGCTGCAGGAACTGGAAGATATCAAAGGGAGCTAGGGTGATAGCTCAAAGAAAGAAGGAAGGAACGTTGTCTAAGGTGAGGAATGTTCGAAACGACATCACGGGTTCAGGTGGGAGCGGTGATGCGGATTTGTGACAATGTCGTTGTGGTCACATGAAGGAAAAAGTTTCACATGGTAGCAAAACTTTGAAGAAGAAGAAGAGGTTGAAGCTGTGCATTGCTTCAACGGGGCTAAAGACGTGAGCTTAAGGCGTGGCACTACCGCTTGCATGGGTTGTTCAGGATGAAGACAATTACGATTGCAATCAGTCTCCAGGTGGGAGATTGTTGGGTTGTGGAGTGACGGAGCCCACTGCACTGTCGTTAAGGTGCAATGTTCTCTGTGCAAAATAAATTTATATTTTCCGTTACTCACAACTACACTACTGGGTAGTAAGTGGTAAGTAGGGGTCGAACCCAAGGGAATTAGAGGGATACGTTGTTCTTTAAGGGATTTGTACAGGATGGGAGCGTTTTTTAGGTTGATTGAGATTTTAGCGCGATTAACTAAGCTACTGTTTTTGGTTTTTTTGGTTTTGAGTGCGGAAAAGTAAATACAGAAAATAAATACTGAAAATAAAATACTAAAAGTAAAAGAGTTAAGGGAAGAAGACTTACAGTGAATGATGCGTGATTGCGATTCCTCCGGTAGATGAGCGGTTGATGGTTGTAGTTGATCGAGCAGTTTATAAAAGTAAATACAAGGGGGTTTTTTGTAATTCAAGGAAAAGTATTCGGTTTCAGGTACCTTGTATTATAACATGTTTATTAATAACTGTTAGTAACCTTTCTAAGTATTCAAAGATGAATCGAGGCCCTTTCGCAGCGCAAGACTTGCAACATCGTTTAAAGCAACACTTGTTCTACTTCAGACTAATTCCTCCTTTCAAAGTATCTTAGCCTTTTGTGCATCCATTTGAATTCTTTGGTCCAGTTTCCAAATGGTTTTTTAAGATAAGCCGAACTCCTCGATAAGTTTTGCTTGTTACAGCTTCCACTTACCGAGTATGATCATGAATTTCCACGGAAGAGCTTTGCTTGTTACAGCTTCCACTCAACTTTGGAAACTCTGACTATAAATGGCACATAGAACAAGTTTTGAATACAGATAAATGAAACTAAAAGAAATTAAAACATTATATAATACAAGAAAATACCTTCGACCGAATGAGGAGTTTAGCTACGCCTATCCATGGAGGGGAACTTCGTAGCCAAATATTGCAGTATTATTACTTCGATCCAAAGCTTACAAAAGTGTCAAGTTTTCTAGAGAGAGAAGTTACAAATTTTTGTGGATGATGGATGATACAAATGAGAGGTGAAGCTCTCCTTTTATAGCCATGGAGGAGGAGAATGGAGGGCCAAGATGGGTGGCATGTGTTTTTGATCCAAGGGAGAAGAAAGGAGGAGCAAGGAGGAGATGACACATGGGGGGAGCCAAAGCCGCCGGTTGGGGAGAGCTTGAGCCGCCGGTTGCCGGTGGCAAGGGGAGGAGAAGGGTGGCTTTGGCCACCTCCAAGCAAGGTGGCCGGTCACCTTGGTCCATGGGTGCATTTTGACAATTTTGTGCAGTCTTTTCACAAAACTATCAATCCAATTTCGCTCCGTCTGACTTTGATTATTCCTCGGTTGAATTTAATTTGAGTAATTCCTACGTCAGGATCTTGAGATTTCTTCGTTCGGCGTCTGATCTTGACCTTGGATTGACTCTTATCATCTTTTCAGCGTAAAATCCTCTCCTTAGCGTGTTTTCTCTCTAGTCTCTAAAATGCCCTGTAGAAATAAATCGGGACTAACAAGCAGAAGTTAAATAGACCAACAGTCTAATTTGGTGGGTTTTACTGTGTTTTTTATTCGTATAATTTTGGTCCATCATGGAGCCTGATTAGATTATTGGGCTGGTCCAGTTTAGGAAGTCCATAATTTTGGAAGTCGGGCTTAGGGTTTCTATTTCCTAAATAGATAATTAGAGTTTAGATGTTTTCCCATTTATACCCAACTTGATTATTGCAATTATATCCAACATTATAGTGAAGAAAACCCTGGCTTGGTAGTGCCCCCAGATGTAGTCACGGTGTAGTGACGAACTGGGTATCAAAGTTTGATGTCCTCGCATTGTTCCATTTATTTTTCTCTCAACATCACTGCTTGCGCGATCCTAACAAAGGACACTACTGGTAAGTGCGGGAAACCCTTTCACAATACTTTTGTGTGAGACTAAATGACCAAAGATATGATTAAGGTTGGTGTCATATTGTATTTCAAAAAGTTTGACGGCATTGACATCACTTAAATTATTACTTTAAGTCATATTATCTTTTAACGTATAATATTGCCAATTTACTAGTTCATGTATCTATTTGGTGTTGTCGTAGAACCATTTTTGTTTTTAATATTATTGGAAGGAATCTGATTTAGGTAGTCACCGATGCGTCCACCTCGCAGTGAGAATAACACTAAAATATCATATCAGTATCGAATAATGAGTTACCCTTTGTTGGTTCCAATAAATTTAGTAATAATAGTTTGTTTCGATTGACGCTAAATTAGTAATATTTCTTGTATGTGTGACTTCAAATTTGCATGAATACATTTGCAATAAATTTGTAAATATAATTTTTAAGATGGAGGTAGCCGGTAATATTAAATAAATAAGATTATTATTACCTAAATTTGCCTGTGATTGAAAAATATTAAAAATATTATTTCGAAATTGTCCCAATTTAATACTTCGTGTCGAATGTATTCATTCAGGACATGCCGGGGCAATTCTGAGAGAATTTTGGTGGTTGTCCCTGAAAAATCCCCAGAATTGGAAGGACAATAACAACCATTGAAAAAGATACCAATCTATTGGCATATACCCACTAGCAAAATTTCGGACAGTTCCGTGGGTTTTCCGTCGACCATCAGTGGGATTCTCCCGGAATTTCCCCTGAATTGTGCTACCTTAGAATTAAAAAAATTATTTTAAATGCCCACCATTACTTCTATATATTCACCATTGCATTCTATTACTTATTGCAATAAATTTACTAGCCATCGTCATCTATTGAAACCCAAATAGATGTATTTCCATCACAAATTCAGTACACAAATTGTCGCTCCCCTGTATTGCTAAAGGTGATTTCTGATTACGTTGTTTCTTCAAAGCCGGTAATTCAAGTGTTCTACTTTGAATTTTATTCTTGATATACTTATATTTGTAAAGCATGGAACTTTTAATCCGAGAATGGACATGGATGACGACATGCGTATTCTCGAACAATCTTGTAATAATGATGCGTTAATGGTCAGAGTGCGCGGTTTTCATAGAAAATGTTATATCACGTGGTCAGTTGTCTTCGAAATATTTATTGCATTGCCTGTGTAGTAAATGAAAGAACAAGAAGTGTCCAAATTTCGAACGGTGTAGGCGCATCTCTACAAATATTGTTTCAAACGAGACAGTTATAAATGGACGTTGCATGAAGAAGACTCTCCTCATCACGTACGCGGCAACAAACAAGGGGAACATTATAATTATTTGGCATACAACTTATTTTACAGAAATGAAGAAATATTGATGGATAGTCGATTTCCAAATATGATCACTGATCTTGCTGGACCGCGTTAAGTGTCACTAATGTGTCAGAGTTTTAAGTCGGAAAATCCAACGATGAAGCAAAAACATTTTTTAACCTCCTATAGTCGAGTTCAAAGCTGACTACGGATTGTTTGAAGTGGCTTATGATTCCATAGGTGGAACGATGCAAAATTGGTCGTGAAATAATATTTTTTTCTTTTTTAAGCAGTCAAAGAAGCTAGTCAGTGACTTAGGGATCGAGTTATTTTACACAGATTTTTGCAACAGGGAGAATGGTTAGAGTTGGATGAGTCTATGGAAATATTCCCAAGTCTGATCTTAGATGAAATGAAAGAAGAAATAATTAGACCTTACTCGAGAGATAAAATTAAAAAGGCTGTCTTCCATAAACAAATGTCACATAATGAATTCCAATAATTTAAAAGCTTACACAAATTAAGTTGTTCCCAAAATAAGACTACAAAATGTACTCATGAAATGCATTAACCGTCCACAAAACGACAGAAAAAAATGAACTCCTACTAATCTACTTGTCATCTCCACCATGAAATGCGTAAGATTTCTTCGTGTGTCCAGCGACTCCACATATAGAATACTTGAACACTCTCTTTGGCTTTGTAGGTGGTTGTGAACTAGTCGATGGCATATCTTCGGGTCTTGGGTAACGCCTTTGATCCATTTCGTTGCGTCTTCGCTTTGTTGAATGTCTTCCTATTTTCACTCTTTTGTAGTGCTCATTTGGAATATGCTTGGGTCCAACATATTTCTTCCAATATCTCATATCCGGAACTAGATTAAAAGTTGGTGCCCAAGTGTCCTTATACGCTTGCGTGGTATATTCGTAAGCCAGACAACTACGAATGGATAAGCCCTCTTATTCACACACCGCTAGCGCGTGACAACACGGATAATGAAATAATTGTCATTTTCTGTAACCATAAGTTTGGTCAACCATGGAAACATTGTGAGCATGTTCCCTTGATTTGGTAAAAATGGATGTTATACATTTAGCCCGATCATACATTTACACCTCGTTATGTCTAGTTTTCTCTCTAAGTTTTCATTGATAATGCTCTTGATTTTCGGAACATGGTGGTTGGTATGATCCAACAGCTCATCACGTCGCTTGAGGAACCAACTATTAGCTTGCTTGAATGTAAAGTCTATGATAGCGGATATAGGCAAATCACAGCAAGTCATAAGGACATAATTAAACGACTCAGATGTGTTAGTCGTCATAGACCCCCATCTTCACCCGCTCATATGATAAGTCAAAGCCCATTTTTCATTATTAACTTTGTCCAGCTACTTTACCACATTCGGCCTATCCTTCAACAACTCTTTCAAATCTTCAAAACAATTATAGAACTTTATTTGTTGATTCTCCTCGGCAATGTTGGTAAGTAAGTTTTTGTGGGCTAAACACTTCGCCTTTTGATTGAAATTCGAGGCAAATTGTCTTATACAGATATGATGATAAGCTTTTGGGGGAGACCAAACCTCTTCTTCCATCACTTGCATTATGCATAGATGCCTATCTCAAATAATGCAAAATCCCTCTCATTCTGTGATGCCACTTTAAATGCGCATCATGAATCACTTTCAGCTCTCGATGTTTTCCCAATGCATAAACAAGAGGAATGATTTGATTTTCTACATTCAGACCGACCGCAATCATTAAAACACCCTTTCACTTCCCGATCAAATGTGTCACATCGATAGAAATGACGGAACGACAATGCATGAAGCCACTAATAGCCGGTGCAAATGACCGGAAAACTTGATTTTCTATTACTTTCCCACTCTCTAACGGTGAAGTGTCCCAATGAACAATGCTACCGGGATTGGACTCTTTGATGATGTCCATGTATGCTAGTAGTTTTTTCCAAGGATTCTTCCCAATCCAAAAATATGTATTAATGCTTTGTGTCGGGATTTCCAAGCCTTCTTGTAAGAAATTTATACCCATACTTTTCTCGCATCAAAGCTTCCACCGCGTAAGGGGAAAATCTCGGCTTCTCTTGAATTAAATTACTTATGTCCATTCTAATAAAGTGTTTGTTGAAATGGACATTGTCACGAGGGATAATAGTAACCTTGCACATGTGATCTCCTTCATATTTGGTTATTCTTCACATGCCTTCGTTTTTCTTCACCGAAGCTCATAGTTCCCATTTTCATTTATCCTTGCCTCGGCAACATTCAAGAATCATTCGTGTTGGGGACGACCTTGAAGTGTCATATTCTCGCCAATGTTTGATAGAGTGCTTTTGACAACCATATATGAGCGACTCCTTGGTCATAAGCATACCGCCTTCACGAAGCACTTTCGTATTAAACTGACTATTATTAGATATGTGGTCATCAATGGCATGATAGTTCATCATACCAGAAATGTCTTTGAAAGGAGGAAAATTCCATAAAGAATTATTAACTCCTTCACCACATATGGGTACTTCAACGTAGCCTTCGTCATCTTCATTATCCAAAATTTTCATATTATCTCTATCATACTCGTCGAATGTGGGAACTTCAAATCATTCTATAATTAATTCCGATGTTACTTCATTTTCATCACTAACAACTCCTAAAATATTGGATAAATCAACATAAATTTACGTAGAACTACACTAACACTAACTTTATTTAAATGATAAAAACATTACCCATAGGCCTATTTGCAAGCAAAGGCGCCAAAGTTATATGCATCCTCCTAGGCCCTACCCATGAATAAGAACCATTACACTTCATTTGACAAGTGATATTATTACCTATATTGTCTTTTGAGATGCAGTACCTTATCATGAATAGATCAAGTTAGTTCCATGACAAACCTATAATTGACAAGCCACTACACTTCATTATGATGCACAAAGAGCCAAAAAGTAGTCAAGACACTAAATCAACACACACTAACATTCAGCAACATTCACGCCCATCATCAACACACTAAATCATCAACATTTACGCTCATACATCCATGACAAAATTAAAGCACACTAAATCAACACACACCAACATTCACGCCCATGACACCAACACACCAATCACTCACACGTCCATCACAGTTCAGCGACAAAGTCATACAAGGAGGTGAACTACCTTATCCCTTGATGTGTGAAGGCTAAGCAGAGAATACGGCATGTTAGATTGGGGCGAACGACGGACAGCGTACGGCGGTGAAATGGTGCGGCGGCAGAAGATGGCAAATGACGGGGCGTCATGTTGTTCGACGAGGAAGATCAAATGGAAGTTGGAATTAGGGTGAGGAGAGATTTTTTCGAACTAACGGAACAAAAGAAGTGAAATTAAGGCTCGAATTCGTATCTGAATATAAGGTGATGTTCTTGAAAGCGCCTAGGACATATGCGATGTTTTCTGGGCAGCGACTAATGTCCCATTTTCCATGACAACCTATCGACGCAGCATTATACCGATCATAAAATGACATTGGGCAAAGGCCGTTGTTTGCAACAGCGCTTTAAGTCTTAGGCGTTGTTGGCAATAACACCTAAGAAAAAGTGGCCATTTTAGAAAACAAATTTTGAAATTGGTCATATGGGGAAATGAAATTTCGATTTTGGTTAAATTGAAAAACATTTAGGGTTTGGGTGTGGGTCATAGTTTTCGTCTAGTAGTGTTTTCGTGTCGTTCTAATTATTGTTCTGAAAGTCCCATAGGTGGTGTTGAGTTTCTCCTTTTCGAATTGCTATTGAGTTGTATTCCGAAGCGTTTCAATAAAAAAAAGTTGACAATTTAAATTGAATACTTGACTTTAAGAGTGCGTTTCAGGTAAAAACTACGATTATATATGAAAACTAAAAACCGGATTTCAACCTGACACGTGTCCAATGTCGCCGAAATCCTAGATAAAATGAGGGGCATTATAGTCATTCTACATATCCCGTTAATTTTATTTTCAATTTAGTCCTCGATTTGTTTAGACTTATCAGACTTAAATTGATAATTGTAAGACTAATCAAACTTAAATTGATAATTATTAGACTTATTAGACTTAAATTGATAATGATCAGACTTATCAGACTTAAATTGATAATTATCAGACTTATCAAACTTAAATTGATAATGATCAGACTTATCAGACTTAAATTGCTAATGATCAGACTTATCAGACTTAAATTGATAATTATCAGACTTATGAGACTTAATTGATAATTATCAGACCTATCAGACTTAAATTGATATAATTATCAGACTTATCGGACTTAAATTGATAATGATCAGACTTATCAGACTTAGGGTGCGTCCACTTTGACTGAAAGTTAACTTAACTTAATTGATCTTAACTGATATTAACTTATCTTAAATGATCTTAAATGATCTTAACTTATAGTGACTGATCTTAACTGATATTAACTTATATTAACTTAACTGAAACTTATGTTAACTTATAAAGTTAAGTTAACTTATGATGAATAGTAATATTATGATGATGATGAATAGTAATTTTATGATGGTGATGGTTGTGATGATGATGATGATGAATAGTAATATGATGATGATGAATAGTACTATTATGATGATGATGGTTGTGATGATGATGATGAATAGTATTTTTGTGATGATAATGAATAGTAATTTTATGATGATGAATAGTAATATACTGATGATGATGATGATGGGGTGATGATGATGATGAATAGTAATATTATGATGATGATGGTATGATGAATAGTATGATGATGATCATGAATAGTATGATGGTATGATGATGATGATGGTGATGGTATGATGAATAGTATAATATTATGATGATGATGGTATGATGAATAGTATGATGATGATGGTATGATGATGGTATGATGAATAGTATGATGATGATGGTATGATGAATAGTATGATAGTATGATGATGATGAATAGTATGATAGTATGATGATGATGAATAGTATGATGATGGTATGATGAATAGTATGATGATGGTATGATGAATAGTATGATGATGGTATGATGAATAGTATGATGATAATGATGATGATGATGGTATGATGAATAGTATGATGATAATGATGATGATGTTATGATGAATAGTATGATGATGATGGTTATGGTATGATGAATAGTGTGATGGTATGATGAATAGTATGATGATGATGAATAGTGTGATGGTATGATGATGATGGTATGATGAATAGTATGATGATGATGTTATGATGAATAGTATGATGGTATGATGAATAGTTAACTGAAACTTAACTTAACTGATCTTAACTGATAGTAACTTAACTGAAATGATCTTAACTGATATTAACTTATAGTGACTGATATTAACTTATAGTGATTTATAAATCAAAAATTCAAGTCAAAGTGGACAGGGCCTTAGTTGATACTTATCTGATTTAATTGATAATTATCACACTTAAATTGAGACTTATCATACGTAAATTGATAATTATCATACTTAAATTGATAATTATTAGACTTAAATTGATAATGTTTAGACTTATCATACTTAAATTGATATTGTTCAGACTTATCAGACTTAAATTGATAATTATCCGACTTATCAGACTTAAATTGATAATGATCAGACTTATCAGACTTAATTGATAATTATCAGACTTAATCGATAATTATCGGACTTATCAAACTTAAATTGATAATTATCAGAATTAAATTGATAATGATCAGGCTTATCAGACTTAATTGATAATTATCAACTTTATCACACTTAAAATTGATAATTATCAAGTTTATCAGACTTTTATTGATAATTATCAGACTTAAATTGATAATTATCAAGTTTATCAGACTTAAATTGATAATTATCAGTCTCATCAGACTTAAATTGATAATTATCAGACTTAACCGACTTAATTGATAATTATCAGACTTATTATATTTAAATTGATAAATTATCAGACTTATCGGACTTAAAATGGTAATTATCACACTTAATGCATAAATGTTTAGACTTAATTAGCACCACAAATGACATTTAAGACTTTTGTTGTTTCAGTTGAGTTCTAGGGCAAATGAAATCCGATAGAGGCAAGCTATATGTCGTTGCGTTGCTAACTCAAAGCTCTACAACTCTCTAGTTCACACCGAGAGCATATGAGGTCATTTAAAAGGTCGAAAAACATGCGGAAGGCAGTGTAACTCGTTACGAATTTTGGACTTGCATTCACTTTGACTCGTATTTTGACCTTGTAAACGACCTTTACTTCTCTTGGTATGAACTAGAGAGTTGTAGAATTTTGAGTTAACGACGCAGCAACGTATGGCTCGTCTTTATCGGATATTTAGTCTGTTCCCAGCAGTCGTTTGAAGCATCAAATGTCTAATATGCCGTTAACGACGTTATTTTTTAAGACGTTTATACCATCGCATCTGTTGTGTATTTTTAAATAAGTCCATTTTAATTTTTTTATTTACAAAAAACGTCTCGAATTATGATTGGTCGAAAGTATCACGTATCAAATTCTTAAATGGTTTATAGCTCTTATGTTTAAATAAGATTTTTATTTGATCCAAACACAGTTTCTAATTTGATTGAGGGACGTGATTGGCTAGTTGGAGTAGAGCAGGTTGACAATCGATTGATACATATATGCAGTGTCATTAATACCGAACCATGGATCGAACCGGTCAAGTCACTGGGTCAATGGGTCAGTGGTTCAACCGGGTTGAACCGAATTGACCCGCACATATTAAAAAATAAAAATAAAAATAAAAAACTTATATATGATATTATAATTTAACATATTTATGACATGAATAAATATTACATGTTTATGATCCAATTACAACGACATACTATAATAAATTGAGAATTTGATAAAGTACAAATAAAAAATACAACAATAATAGAACAACAATAATAATTTTAGTCTTAATTTGCAAGTCGCAATAATTAGGGATTTTAAGACTAATTGAATTTCTAGTTAAATTAAAAATAAGTAATGAATTTTATAGATTTGATAAATGAATATATATTATTGAAACAAATAATAAAACAACAATCATTTTTAGCCTAGTGGAATGAAAGAGAATAACTTAAGTGAGAGGTTGGGTTCGAGTCTTGTCCAAGTCAAAATTAAATAAATAATGGTTCAAACCAAATGGAACCAATTGAACCAATCAAATAACCATTTTATAAAAAAACTGGGTCAACCGGTTCAATCGGTCGGGTCGACCGGGTCAACCGAGTCTTGACCGGATCGCTTGCATAACGATTTAATTGGAAAACCGAACCGGTCAGATGATCGATTCCCGGTCTAACTGACCGAACTGACCGTTCAGGTCTGAGTTTAATAACACTGCATATATGCAATGATTTTTTATATTTATTTTGTTTATCAAGCGGGCATGGGTCATTGGTAGGGGTAGGCAAAAACCGGCCCGAATTTAAAAACCGCCTGCACCGCTTTTGGAAAAATCCGATTTGGCAAAAACTGCACCGCAACCAAATAAAGCGTTGCGGAAGCTGTTCTTATCTCAAACCACCGGTTTAAACCGCACCGTATATATAATTAATTAATAAATAATCTAATAAATAAATAATTAAATATTCAAAATTATTACGTTTAAAAAACAAATCATAATTTCAGGCCCAAGCCCATGCCCAAAACACAAAAACAAAACACCGTGCGGTTTTGCTAGGTTAGCGAGTCTGTGTCTTTTGTTTGAGGTGGTTATTGTGTGCAGTTTATGCTCTCCTGGGTGGTTCCTGTTTTGTTAGGCTCAATGCCTTTTACTTTCCATCAAAGTCAAGAAGTTTCCTGTTTTCACATGTTGTTTCCAGTTTAGGCTCAATGCCTTGTTAGGTTCCTGTTTCACTCTGTATAGCTGCAAGTGATGAATCAGGTTTTGAATTTGTTACAAAAAAAAGCTGCAAGTGTGTAACATTCAACTTGGGTTTTTTTTAAACTTTGAAAATTGATTTTTAAATCAAACCGCAACGCACTGCGTGCATATTTAATTTTAACTTTTGTAATACGATTTGCGATTTGAAAAATTTCTAAACCAGATAATGACGTGCCATTACGGATTTAGCTTAATTATTTTTCTCTTGTAAAAGAAATTTGCTGATTGTAAATTGTAATAACAACAGATCATCTCTCTAGAAATTGGCACGAGAAGTTGATTTGAAGGTTTTTGTTCGAGAATTTCCAAATTGCGAGATCTTCGACGATCCAACAAGGTCTATTCTATTAATTTCCTGCCGCTGGATCATACGCTGCAGATGCTCTCCATCTTCAACTAACATCAGATCTCACTGAGAACATAATGTTGCGGTTGAGGGCATTTCGTCCAACTAACGATAAGGTCGTCAATGTCCAACTGCATCCGACGCATCCGTGGCTCGTCACCGCGGATGCATCAGATCGAGTCTCGGTTTGGAACTGGGAGCATCGTCAGGTTTTCTGTTTACGATTCATTAATTTCTTTCAAGTTTCAAATACTTTTCTTTTCTTTTTTTAAGTTTTCGGAATTCATTGCGTTGAATCATTTACAATCAGGTCATTTATGAGCTTAAAGCCGGTGGTGTTGACGAGAGACGTCTGGTTGGTGTCAAGCTTGAGAAGCTTGCTGAGGGAGAATCTGGTTAGTAGTGTTGTTTCTTCTATTTACTGGTTTAACTATGTCTGATCCTCCCAGGCAGACTGGATCAGTTTATATATAATTAAAATAGCAGTAAATGCAGCTTGTTGAACTTTATACAAATTGGCTTTGGCTTCTAAGTTGATCCTAAGCTAAAACAATAATTTCCTTATTCAAAGATCCTATAGTTTTGCAAATTAGTGTAAGTGTAGGCTGCTTTTTTCCAGGGCTCCTTACATTATACACTGAATAGTTATTTTTTTTTTCAGGGATGCCTTTTTCTTTCATTTTGTTCTATCTTAATACTCTTCATGTAGAAAGGACAGTAAAATTTAGTTTCTTTCTCTTGTTGTGGATACCATATAGATGCAAGAAGCAAGCCTACTGAAGCCATTCGTGGAGGGAGGTAACAAGTTTCAGAGCTTTCATTTTGTTCCGTTATGGCTAGACCTTCTTATTTTGCATACTCACTTTGGCACATGTTTACTGTAGCGTTAAGCAAGTTAATTTTTATGACGATGATGTGCGCTTTTGGCAACTTTGGCGCAACCGCTCTGCAGCAGCTGAGGCTCCCTCAGCTGTCAACAATGTGACATCAGCATTTAGTTCCCCTGCTCCTTCAACCAAAGGAAGGCATTTCCTCGTCATTTGTTGTGAAAACAAAGCTATCTTTCTGGATTTGGTGACGATGCGAGGACGTGATGTCCCGAAGCAGGATTTAGATAATAAGTCTCTTCTCTGGTAAGATCAGTCTTATCCTCTCTATTTGAGGTTGACCTTTCCAGTTGTTTAGATCCTTAGTTTTATTCTACAAAAAAAAACTGTGCCTTTTGGCAAGAAAAAATATTAGCCTTTATCCACCGTATACTGGAAAAATAACACTCTTCTTATCTAAGATTGAATTTCACTGAAACGATAAACAATTAGTAAATTACGCCTTGGTTTCTCGGAACTCCTGTAGAGTTCTCTGCTAAAATTTACTCTATCAAAGAAAAAGTAAACTAGATACAACTGCAAGGTGTGCTGGTTAACTTGGCATATGTGATGGTGAGGAAAAAACCTATTACAGTTCATTTTATATGGGTCTGCTAATTAGGCTAAACGTAGTTCTATCTTGTGCATCGAGTTGATGTTATTGTTTCTTCCTTTGCTTGGTTTAATTGCTTTTTTCCTGCTTAAGACAACAGTGAAAGATTGGCAATTGTAGGAATACTAAAGGATATAACCAAGCTTAATATTGTCCAAAAACCATTAGCGCAAGTAGTTGATGGCTGAGGTTTTCAACTTGTACATCGAACACTGAATCGCTGCCTCTTGGGCAGCAGGATTTGTGGATAAACCTTTCGTTTTAAAGTCTAACCAGGCACAAAGATGTCAAAATTTCAATAAACTAGATTTTTTTGATTCTTTTCATTCAAAGATGTCATAATATGTAGTTATGTTCACTTAAGTCTTGTGGCTGTTTTCACTTGGACCATAAGCAGCAAGTAGCATACTATAGCTGGCGGTGCCTGTGCATGAAATTTTAACCAGTTTTTATGTTATTCTCATGCTGTAGTTCAATATAGTGGTTTCATTCATTTCAAGGATCTTAGGGTGGTGAATGGTGATATCTATGCATAGTTCAGTTAGCATAAGCACAATCATGTTCTGCATATGTGATTTTAATGAATGACTCTTATACATTAAATAAAGAAAATATATGGGCTGTTGAGTTACTATGTCCTGTTGTATTATTGTATTGCAGCATGGAGTTTATTTCCAGATCAGCAGCTGGAGATGCCCCACTAGTCGCTTTTGGGGGTTCAGATGGTGCAATCCGAGTTATTTCGATGCTAACATGGAAGGTCTGTGGTTTACTGGTTATGTCAACTTCTGCTAAAAGAAGCACGCCATTGTATCTCATCATGGTTTGTATACATGTCAGCTTATTCGTAGGTACACAGGTGGACATAAAGGAGCAGTTGCATGCTTGATGACATTCATGTCCTCAACTGGTGAGGTAGACATCAATCAGAAATTTGGTCTGTTTTACGCAGTTCTTGTGTAGCCAAGATTTCACTCATTTAACTATAATGCTAACCACCTCTCCTTTCTCTCTCCGAAACCTCTCGTTTTCTCCAGAAGACTCCGAAGACTTCCAGTCGTTCTGCCTCTCTCCGGCGTCGTCCCCCGCTTCCCCTCGCAGCCTCATCTCATATCCTTTCTCCTCCTCTCCACCTCGGTGGGTTTTGATCTGCTGTGGGTGGGTTGGGAGAAGTCGGTGCGGTGTTGGTTGTGTTGGTGGCGGTGAGGGGCGGAGCTGGAGGGGAGGTTCGTTTTTTCTCTCTCTGTATATATTTGCTTTTTGGAGCTGGCGGGGTTGCTTCCAAGTGGATGGAGGGGCGTCGGCTGTGGGTGGATGGTCCGATTCGGTTTGCTCTGATGGGAGGCTTAGGCGCCTCTCGTCGTGGATGGGCGGATCTTCGGGTTGGAGGCTTGGAGGAGCAGCGGATTGGTTTGCTGGGGTTCCGTTTTCGCTGATGTCTGGTCTCTGGTGCGATTTCGGGATTGGCAGGCGTCTCTCGGCGTCCTCGCTCTGTTTGTGGAAGGAGGCGTCTGGGCGGCACTCCGAAAGGAGTTGCTGGTTTTTTGGTGGAGCAGCTCAGCCGGAGGCGTTTGGTGGTGGCGTTTGCGACGTGAACGGGGCTGCTGGTGGCTTGGGATGGAGGCGGGTGTGCTTTGGAGGCGCGGCTGCTGGTGGTCGCCGGCGTTGTTTAACGGTTGGAAGCTCCCTGTTGGCATGTCGGTGCTTGTTTTGGGATTTAGGTGTCTTTAGCTTTTTAGGTAGAAATAGTTGTAGTTTGGCCGGCTCGGTCCGGTGTCTTCCCACCTTGTGGTGGTGTCCTCCCACCTATTTTGGTGGTGCTCTCCCGCCAGTTTGGCGTTGTCCTCCCACTTGTCTGGTGGTGTTTTCGTGTCGCTTTAGGCGCAGTGGCCTTTGAAGTATGTCCTTGATTGTATGGGATGCGATGCCGTTGTTGGCTGTGCTTCAGTTTGTCTCTAGGTACTGAAAAGAGTCATTGTTTAGGCAATGTCCTGCTCTTGTACTATTGGTCATCCCTCAAAAAAAAAAACTATAATGCTCACCAAATTATTGCTGAGATTGATGTCCTATCTGATAGAAGGGATGTTTTAACCGTCTAAGAGCTGACTGGAATTAGCAATGATGCTTTCATAGTCTTTAGTCGAAACAATACTGGAAAAAGATTCAAGAGAACATATTGACAAACCATATCAACTCTCTTGTTGTCAATCTTCTTGGCTTTATGTAGTCAATTATGAAAAGATGAATCTTGAAGAGTGAAGCTCATTAAAGAGATCAATATTACGGGCATGCCTGACTGAACTGAACAGAATAGCTAACTTAAACAGGAGAACAGAATTCAATATCGCTATTAAATCAAATTGTTCACTTAGTTATTACCTTTTAGTTCAAGATGTCAGACTATGTAACTTAAAATTTAGTGCTTACTTTAAGTAGTTGAAATTTAGTGCTTCGTTCAAGATCTCAATTGACATAACAAAGTTACTGATTGGCTGCCATATTTTCCTGACCATCTTATTCTTTTCACCTTTCTCTCTAATATCAGGCGCTTTTGGTGTCTGGGGCTAGTGATGGATTGCTTGTTCTTTGGAGTGCAGACCATGGTCAAGATTCACGAGAGCTTGTGCCCAAGCTTAGTTTAAAAGTACCAACTGCTAATCAGTTATATGCATGATAGCACCTTCATCCTGTTTGTTGAGAACTTAACATGACCTTTTTATTTTTTTGATAAAGATTTGTGCATCCACTGAGAGTTGTCTTTATTTATCTTGGTTATTAAGGCACATGATGGTGGGGTTGTGGCTGTCGAGCTATCTAGGGTGATTGGAGGCGCTCCACAGCTTATTACAATTGGTGCAGATAAATCATTAGCCATTTGGGACACAATCTCTTTTAAGGTGGTTCATACATACATATTTTGTTGGAGTACAGTAAAGGAATCAGATTTTGTTGCCAATCATCAAAATCATGTTGTAGTTCACATATGGCAATACAAATGCTCTTATAATATTTTTGTAATATTGCTCCTATGTGTATCACTTTTCTTAGGAACTAAGACGCATAAAACCTGTTCCAAAGATGGCTTGCCACAGTGTTGCTTCTTGGTGTCACCCTCGGGCTCCTAATCTGGACATATTAACTTGCGTAAAGGACTCACACATTTGGTATGTTGGCACTTTATGCTTTAAACTGTACCTCAGGCATTTCATGTTTAATTTAGGGTTTCCACTTTAATTGTTATTATTGACTAAACGCACCATATAATTCTATTCAGGGCTATTGAACACCCGACTTATTCGGCACTTACAAGACCGCTGTGTGAACTATCATCATTGATTCCACCCCAAGTGCTTGCTTCTAACAAGAAACTCAGAGTATGTCCTATAGTCCAAAAAAATTCTACTGCAGAGGTTTTATTTCATTTTCGGCGGAAACATTGATGTGTAAATGGATCCACTATCATTATCTTTTGCATCAGTTTTCCACCAACCAATAAATAAATATAACAAAAATATACTGAGCAGAAGTACAAAATCTGGATGGTGAAGTTATTGAAATGTATACTTGAATGCGTCAACTATCTTGGCCTCGAATGGTCAGTAATGACTTTAAGTCTGTACCAGGTATATTGCATGGTTGCACATCCTCTACAACCCCATCTTGTCGCAACTGGAACCAATATTGGTGTTATCCTTAGTGAATTTGATCCAAGATCTTTACCTGCCGTGGCTCCTCTGCCGACACCGCCTGGAAGCCGAGAACATTCTGCTGTATATCTTGTTGAGAGGGAGTTGAAGTTATTGAGCTTTCAATTGAACAATTCTACTAACCCATCTCTCGGAAGCATTGGCACCTTGTCTGAAATAGGACGGTCCAAGGGAGATTCAGCAGAAACTTTAAATGTCAAGCAGAAAAAAATGCACATCAGCACACCTGTTCCTCATGACTCATATTCAGTTATCTCTGTGAGCAGTTCAGGGAAGTAAGTTGAACATAGTTTTTGTTATTTATTTGTCTTCATGGACCATCGACCATTATCTTATGTATAGAATGCATATTTCATTGCCATGACACCATGTAAAACCAAACAACCTATCTGATATACACTCGATATTGAATCTTCGGCAAGCCTCTTCTGACGCTTTTTAGACTATGAATGTACTTTGGATAATGAAATGCTTTGACAATGACATAAACTGAATGATACATTGCTTTCCGTAGGACATTGACAAAAAAGCATAAATATTCTATTCATTGATTAGAGTAGATCTTTGGTTAGTTGCCGGTCTTATTGGTAGTTTGTTTTTGTTCGTGCCCTGTTGTGGCCTGGCGTTTTTTGTAGTTGTGCCCAGTTTTGTCAGGGGTTTGCACGCTTTGTGGTTTAGCTTCCTGGTTGTATAGTGTTAGGGCTATCTTAGCACCCTTTTGATCAATGATATCGCCTCATTTTTCAAAAAAAAAAGGAGTAGGAGATAAATAAAGACTGATCAGCATGCTCGGATTTCCTTCTGTAGTAAATTACTGTCCTTCATCTGGATACTAAAAGATTGAAAGTAATCCGAGGGATAGGAGAGGCACTAACAGAAAACCTAACACCTATCAAGCCTGACGACATTTGCAAACTCTTTACCTTCTTCTTACCAGATTACTGGTTTTCATATAAAGTGTTTGGTGCCATCTCTTTGGAAGGCTTCACTTATCCTCTTATTTTATTGGGATGTTATGCTGTATTCCATAATCTGCCACTTGATTATTTCTCTACATACTCCTCCAGGTACCTTGCAATAGTGTGGCCCGACATTCCTTATTTCTCCGTCTACAAGGTTTGTGACTGGTCAATTGTTGACTCAGGCAGTGCAAAACTGTTGGCATGGGACACATGTCGAGATAGGTATGCTCTATTGGAATCTGCACTTCCCTCAAGGCTCCCTGTTATTCATAAAGGTAGCTCATCTAGAAAAGCCAAAGAAGCTGCAGCTGCAGCTGCCCAAGCTGCGGCAGCAGCAGCTTCTGCAGCTTCTGCAGCTGGAGTACAAGTACGCATTCTTTTGGATGATGGAACATCAAATGTTGTTACGAGGTCTGTTGGTGGTCGGAATGAGCCTGTAAGTAATTCTCTTTTGCCCAGTAACACGTAATCCTATTAATTTCAGTTATATCTATATATTATGAAGTCATGTTGATATTTTTGTAGTGACTTCTTGGTATAAGATTTACCTGCTGCAACATGAAAATAATTCTGAATTGTGAAGTGATGTTTGAAAACAATATTTCAGAGTATCTATCCTGAACAGTATCTTACTTGATTTATGCTCTAATCATGCTCCCACATAGCTGTTATTAATGTGCTTTGGTTTGGATGTGACCAGTAGTTGCTCCATTTGGATTGTTGTGTAGCTGGGTGGGGGAGGGAAGGAGAGTAGGGGTAGAAGTGTGGCCCTGGTATATGCTGGGTTCTTTTGATGTCATGTTGGATGCTGATTCTTGTACCATGTGGACTCTTGTGTGTGACTTCAGTTAGAGAAGGTTTAACATATTGAGGCGGTTGCAGAACTTATACTTACACATCGAGAATATTTCACTGATTATCCTTGGACAATGATAAGAATAAAGTCAATTATGCCAGGGTGAATCTTGAAACTAAATTAAGTCATATGTGGATATCTAAAACAAAATTAAGGATGTGCTAATTCCATTGTTGACTTCGCACTTTTATGGAAGGTCAAGTTCAGTTTTATGTAGAAAAAAGTTCTATATTTCCATCAGCCATTTATAAGAGACTATCTTTCACTAACAATTTGGGTTTATACATTTACTAGTACGTGGTTCATTATTCTGTAGTGATTCATGCAGGATGAAAACTACTGAAACTGTCGTTCTTTTCACCTTCTCATTTAAGTATCCCTCATAGGTTATTGGTTTGCATGGGGGAGCTCTACTTGGTATTGCTTATAGAACATCTCGGAGAATAAGCCCTACTGCTGCTACAGCTATCTCAACCATACACTCGATGCCTTTGTCAGGCTTCGGAAGTACTGGGCTTTCTTCTTTCAACATGGTTGACGATGGGTTTTCTTCTCATAAGTCCTCGGAGGCTGCACCTCAGAACTTTCAACTCTTCAGGTTTAAATTCGGAATCAACATGACTCCATTTAACTCTTTTAGAGTGCTTTTTTTCATAAACTTTCACAGTTACTACCTAAATGTATTAACTTTTGGTTTACCAAGTGCGCATATTCTAAGTTTAATGTTTGCGGCAAGACTCTGTTGAATGGTATCCGAACTCATATCATTAGGTACAATCTGTATGTTGCCTTGTTATTGGTTGCAATTGTTAGTCAACATGCCCTTTGCAACTTTTCTTGAAGAGTTAATAGAGTCTTACAGAACAGCCATTGTTAAGTTTTAGCTTCTCAATTGACTGATAAATATTTATTTTGTGCAGCTGGGAAACATTTCAACCAGTTGGTTCTCTTCTCCCTCAGCCGGAATGGACTGCATGGGACCAAACTGTTGAGTATTGTGCTTTTGCCTATCAGCAATACATTGTGATATCATCTTTGAGACCACAATATAGATACCTAGGAGATGTTGCCATTCACCATGCTACTGGAGCTGTTTGGCATCGCCGACAACTATTTGTAGCTACTCCAACAACTATTGAGTAAGGATGTTATCTTAACTTCCTGTGTCTTTCATGGTTGTTTTATTCCTTCTCGTAATGTGTAATCTGGATAGCACTGCTATGTGTTTAATCATTTGTAGTATATGACCTTTTAATTGCTTGGTTATTAATTTGTATTTTTGTATACATGTCTTGATAAGGTGGCAAAAGAGCCTCGATGTGTACACATTATTAATATGTTGTGGTGATTTCAATGTGTTAGCATTAGATGTTCAGCGTTTTTTATTAATCAAATGTAAGGATTTTCTCGTTTCAGTCTTGCATAATGGGTTATTAGGAAGATTTACGACTTAATTTTACAGTCAACAATTACAATATTAGAGTTTAGTTTGCAATTTAATGTCACATAAGTGTAGTCGATTTAATAAATCATACCAGAGGTTAGTTTGCAGTTTAGTGTCACTTAAAAGTAATCGATTTCGCAAATCAGAATAGAGGTTGTTGCTTGTAGAGATCTTGGGAAGTTGAAGAGGTTGAAGGGACGATTTTTGTATCGGCTGTTGATGAGAAGTTGGAGGGGCGCATGGGATAGCATTCTGAGTTAGGGTTTTGGGAATCATCAGCATAGTTTCGTTTTCAATTTATATATAGACTTGTGATGATAGAATTAGCTAAGCCAGAAGGATTTAATGTGCATTTGTGCAATGGCTTAATCCATTGTTTGTATTATTAGGACGAGGACCGAGAAAATTGTGGACTTTTCACTCGATCAAAGATGGTAATAAGTAACGTTAGAAAGAGGTAGGAGGTGCTGCCTCCGCATGTTATTTCTCACCTACTTGACTTAATTTCACAATATCCATAAATGCAATTGTCTTCTAGTTACTTGTTTCCGATAATCATGATTCATTTCTGATTGTCTATCATTCTCTACCTTGAGGAAAAAGTATTTGAAGTTATACTTCTGTACCTTCTTGCCATCCATACATTTTAGATATGTCAGTTGATACTGGTTATTGGTTAATTTATTTTTGCTTATGTTTCTATTTTCTGAAAGTATCTACCAAAGCAGTAGTTGACTAAATGCACAGGCAACTAAAAGTTGCACATACTCTTTTATTTCTCTTTGAGATAGCATAACAAAGAAGTAGTTGACAATTTTCAGGTGTGTGTTTGTGGATGCTGGTATTGCGCCTACTGATATAGAGACCAAAAAATTGAAAGAAGAGATGAAGAAAAAAGAGCCACAGGCAAGAGCATTAGCTGAGCATGGGGAATTGGCACTTATAGCTGTAGAAGGTCCAAAAAGTGATTCTCATGAAAGAATAAAACTGAGACCTCCAATGCTACAGGTTTGAGCTTACATATAAATTACTAACTAGTCTCAATACATAACAATTTACACTATTTGCATCTATTTAGCATGTATGTTATTTTTCTGTGAGCTATTGTTTAAGTTGTACACCAAATGCCTTGAAATGTGTCATTTGAGGGTCATACTTAGTCCTCATCATGTGACAAAGTTGAGATTTAAGGTTGAAGCATGTGATTTTCGTTTTCCTGAATTGTAGTTATCATGATATCGTGTACGGTCTTCTGATTTTTTTCATGTGAATATTGTAGCTGTTGTAATGTAGTATATATGTTTTTTACACTAGTACATGATTTAATTTGTTTTTTACGCATTGATGGATCATCAGCTTTATATGTTCTTTTGTATACAAAGAAATGTATCTGACTAGATGTGATGCCTTTTCTATTGAATTTCTACTGCAGGTGGTTCGACTTGCTTCTTTTCAGCATGCTCCATCTATCCCTCCTTTTTTGACATTGCCAAAACAATCAAAAAAGGATGGAGACAATTCCTCTCTACTAAAAGAAATGGAAGAAAGGAAATCAAATGAGGTTGCTGTTGGGGGTGGGGGAGTTTCTGTTACAGTTACTAGGTTTCCTAATGAGCAGAAGCGGCCAGTGGGTCCTCTCGTTGTTGTTGGTGTTAGGGATGGCGTCTTGTGGTTAGTTGACAGGTATGGTACTTTATGTTCTTGTCTTTATTAATTCCTTTATATTCTTTTTCGAAAGAACCATCAAAATTAAAATCTCTATGGACTCTATATCAATAATTATTTTGTTTGTCCTTATTTCATTTCTAGATTAAGTCGCATATCCATGGATAAAACTACAGCCTAATTTCAAACTAGGTACAATGCATTGTTGACTAATAAAAACTAAAGTACTATTAGGTTAAACTGTGTGAAAAAAGGATTTTCACTCCATCACTTGACAAGTATGGAGTTCAAATCTTTGTGAGTGAACCAAAATTTTAACTCCGGAAACATCTTCCACCATCTCCACTCAAATACTGGCGGCCAAGAATCATATCTGGCCTTCATAGACCCAACACATGTTCACCATGAATAGCCATTACCCCAGCTGATGCCAAAGGTTGAGTATGTGACACAGAATAAATTTGAGTCTTGAATACGATAGGAAAACTGGGTTGTCAACTGGGTTTAAAATCTTGGTAGCCTTTTTGGACCCTATTAATAAATCCGCTGGCACCGCCCAATCTTTATAGAAAACTGGGTGGCTGGATGTGGTCATGTGGATCATTGTAGGTGGTAAGGCTGTACGGGTACATGATTGCTGGAAGTGGTGAACCTGATTTGGGTTTCGTGGAGCATTGGATATGGTGTAGTGATTAAGGGCTGGGTGGGGAATTAGGAATGAAGTAGATATGATGAAGCAAAGTGATATTAGTTTGGGGGTGAGTGTCGAATTAACCAGTTTGCTGAAAACCCATTGTAGAGTTTCTTTATTAGTTACAAATGTTTATTATGTATGAAAAAATCAATAAGTTGATGAGTCGCATCTAAGGCACATATTACTACAAGAAATGATGAAACTGAGTTTGCTTGCTTCTCATCTTCTTTATTAGTTACCCGAAAATTCTGCATCTGAAAATATTCATACTGCGGCATCTAATTTGAAAGCTGGTTGTGCTTCTATGCATGTGTTTTGTGATTTAGCCTAACATTTATCAAGTTCAGATGATTATATGTAAACGATCAGTGTAACATAATTTAAGTGAAAAGAATACACAATGTCATCTTCTTGAGTTTTGACATCTTCTCGAGTTTTGACATGTACCAACACACAAGCCTGACATAACAAATGGTAAGTCATTGTCAGCTTCCGGCTCTGAGTTTGATGAAGCTAAGCATACAATTTATCTACCAGATTAAGAATGACTATATTGTAAAGAAAAACTTTTAAGCTGGGTTGCAGCATAAGTGTCATGTATAGGTTAGGGCTATTACAAAATCCCCCAGCAAGGCATGGAGAACTGGCCGATTGACCAACTATACTGGGCAATATCTTTGCCGGTTTCTTTTTCCTTTGCAACACTAATATCAAATTCTGAGACTTCCACAAATACTTTCCCAAAAATAAAATATTGGACAAAGTTGACACACCAGATATGCACCAGCTCAGTTGGTTGGATCCAAAATATTCCTCCGATTGTTAATTTTATTAGTAAAATATCCCGTTTACAGTTAATTGAGTCCAGGCTTATTTACTTGTTGTCAAATATACTCAACTGAGCTACTGCAGTCATTTGGTTTCTTATTTGTTGTTGATGTATCAACTGATATACTGATCAGTCATTTGTTTTTTTATTTTCCTTTCAAACATATGTAAGAATTATGAACTTTGGGGAATGACCCAAGTAATCCTCTCAGCTCTGGTACAATCACTATCCAATAGAGACAATATTCCTTCAAATGGCCTCTTTTTTATACCTGGTTATATTTAAATCATTACTACCATGAATCACATATATTGGTATATACAGGGTAGTACCTGAGTTCTATCCCCCAGTTTTCTTTTGGATCAATTGTGCTGCTCATCTGACGTCTTGTGTACTAGTTGCACGTTTGCTTATTTACCTCGTGTTGTGTGCAGGTACATGTTTGCTCATGCAGTATCCCTTAGCCATCCTGGTATTCGTTGCCGGTGTCTTGCTGCTTATGGAGATGCTGTTAGTGCAGTCAAATGGTACATTATCTATATAAATCACTAACAATTACCACTGATCAGACATCTGACGAAATACGCTTTTGTAGGGCAAGTAGACTTGGGAGGGAACACCACGATGATCTTGCACAGTTTATGCTTGGAATGGGGTATGCCACTGAAGCGCTGCACTTGCCAGGAATTTCCAAAAGGTGTGATTTTATTCTGATTTCTACATTTTTAAATAACATGCACAGTAAGTATAAGTTCATCAGTTTCTTATTGTCATATTTCACTGGAACCATTTATTAGTTTGGAAGCTTAGGGCTTAGGTTAAAAGTTCACAGGTAAACTTAGGAGGAGCCCCAGGAACTTTTGTGAAACCCATCAAACATAAGCCAAGATTCTTCTCTAGTTCAATTATAAGTTTTGGCCTAAAGTGAAACAATATATATGAAAATATTAGTTCTTAGATTGTCAAAAGTTTTGAGATTGATGTTATATATAGGGATGGACTGATTGAAAATCCTCCTTTTGTTGAAAACAACGAACCGAAGCCCATCAGGGCAGGGTCGAGTGGAGAAAAAAAAGGTGTCATACATCTCAAACTCCTAGAGTTCAATTCCGGAGCGGGCAGAGTCGGTGGGCTTTAGAAAAAAAGATATAATGGATGGGTGTATTTTTATAGTCACATGCGTATCACATGACTACGCGCGTGTCATGACCAGTGTACTCAATGAGGGATAAACTTAAACTTATGTATCACGTGTCTACTCGTGTTGACCATCTCCTATTATCACTGTTGGCCAGAATGTTCAATGCAAAGTATCCAGAAGGAAGACTTGAGAAAATTGGCTACATACATTTGAACAAGGTTGTCACGACGGCAAGTCGAGTCGAGTCGATATGGTTCTCACTAGTCGAGTAGTCGTTGACTAGTCGACATATACAATTTATATATGTAATAAAAGAGGGGCTATGTATAAAACGAGGAAAATAATGCAAAATTCAGAAAAAGTGCATTTAAACCTTAAACGTAAGTTTTTTGTTGTAGAGTACAAACCAAAATAAAAAACATAAATGAAATGACGAATGCAATCAAATGTTGTCATCAAGCTCTAAGTCTTCAGTTGTCTCGTGATCACTACTCTCATAATTAGAAGTAGTTGGCCGTCCATAATCATCAGCAACAGACATAAATGTCTATTAATGTTTCGTTTTTAGACTCGTTACATTACTACATAAAATGTTATTTTTCTATGATCTATTATATTATGAAATTTACTGAAAGCCTATTTCACAGAGATGGGCTTTGTGAAACTTTTTAAATACTGTTTGTATATTAAGTACCATTGATTATGATTAGTGCATGACAGTACACATCGCTATTGGTTAACCATATAAATGACAATGGCCTTCATAGTGACAAAGTGACTTATTGTCTTGGTTTGTACCTTTTTTTTCCATTCGAACCCTTCCTTATATGCCTCCTGATAGAAACAAACTGCTAAGGTATGACATTCCCATCACACCTAAACTCGTATCACGCTCTTGTGAGTTTTTTTCTATGATCACGAACTTTTTGATGCCCTTTGGTCCATGCATTGCATGATTCAAACATACTTCTCTTGCTTTTTCAGATTGGAGTTTGATCTTGCCATGCAGAGCAGTGATTTAAAGAGAGCTCTTCAGTGCCTTATGACAATGAGCAATAGCAGGGATATTGGACATGAAAATACAATAGATTTAAGTGACATTCTTAGCTTAACAGCAAAGAAGGAGAATGTGGTTGATGCTGTTCAGGGGATAGTGAAATTTGCAACGGAGTTCTTGGAACTTATTGATGCTGCTGATGCTACAGCACAAACTGATATTTCTAGAGAAGCTCTGAAAAGATTAGCAGCAGCAGGTTCAGTCAAAGGAGCGCTACAAGGTAATGAGCTGAGAGGATTAGCTTTGCGCCTTGCAAATCATGGGGAACTAACTCGACTCAGTGTATGTTTCATCTTATATACATTGCATTATCTACAATTTGTGCCCCAACTGTTATGTTAAAATAGAAATATGCCAGGTCAGAAGTAGCAGAACATTATTATAAGATAGGGCATAGGGGATTGATTACCTACCGCATGAAGTCTGCAATGAGCTACTTAAGAAAACCCTATTGATTTGCATAATGAAAAAACAATGTTACAAGTCTTTTGAATAATATTTTTTAAGGTGTTTTTAAGTTATTTGTTTAATGTATAATCACTATCATAGTTATTTCATAGTTTTATCTCAGTATTACATCTGAGTTGCTTTTATAATCGTTAATACATTGGTGAACAATAGATCAAAATCTGTGAACATTATCAGCAAACATATGAACACTATTTTGTAAATAAGACAGCCTTGTGAATTATGGGAAATCTTGTGAATTTCGTTTTACGCTGATTAGTGACAAAGTTAATGGAGAATTTAGTTACCAACATGCCTCTTTGGTCATTAATTACGGATTTAAGTCCAAGGGATGAGATAAGTTTATAGTTTTCATATACTTTCGTGGTTTGTATATGATTCTTTTCCTTGCATAATAAGTCAAACAATTTAATCTCTTTGATTATAAAAAGCAATTATTGGAATTTGTCTTATAGTTTCAACAACATAGCTCAGCCTACTGTCAGAAGTTTGCTGTTTTAGAGAGAGTGTTGGCTAGAAAACACTGTGTATGTTGACTCTAATTCTAATCTATGTTACAAAATTTAGTCGCAGTATACTGTTGCTATAGACATCTGTCAACTTCTAAATGTTAGTTGGAAGATGTTGTTTAGGTTGAACTTTGAAATGAAATGAACCTGTTCTGAAATTTGAAGTTTAACATATCATAGTCAAAAACTACCTATGTCCTGATTTAGATGCGAGGAGTTGAGGATGTGCTATTTTCTGTGATAGGCTCAGTATGGCATTAGGAAAACATGATATCGACTGGTCTGAGACATGTTACAAATAAATTACCGTTTCTAGCTTTGAGCTACAAATTCATATATTTATGCCACCTTTTTTCTTAAGTGTGTGACAAAGTCTTTTGACATTTGTGTAGGCACTGGTCAGTAATTTAATACCAATTGGCTTAGGACGTGAAGCTGCATTTGCAGCTGCAGTTTTGGGAGACAATGCTCTTATGGAAAAGGCATGGCAGGAAACTGGGATGCTTGCTGAGGCTGTCCTTCATGCTCATGTAGCCATTTTATTAACAATATCTTCAAAGTTTATTTTTCCTATTATCGTTGTACTTCCTACTTATTTGCTTTTATTTGGAAAACCTTTCTGGAAATTTTAGGCCCATGGTCGCCCATCCTTGAAGAACTTAGTTCTGGCTTGGAATAAAATGCTGCAAAAAGAAATGGAACATACCTTAAAGACTAAGACTGATGCTTCTGATGCATTTCTTGCTTCCCTTGAAGAACCTAAACTCACGAGTCTTGTGGAAGCTGGAAAGAAACCCCCAATTGAAATTTTACCTCCAGGAATGCCTCCCCTATCTATGTCAATTAGTGTGCAGAAGAAACCTGTATCGACCTGGCTGTCCTTAAATCAGCCAGGAAAACCAATGTTACTGGAAGGTGATCCTCCTTCGGTGGCTACTGCAGATGGTGCTGTGCAATCTACTACTGCTGATGCTGCTTCACAGCCTACGACAACTGCTGATGCTGCTTCACAGCCTATGACAACTGCCGATGGTGCTCCACAACCTATGACAACTGAGGATGGTGCTACACCAACTCTGACAGCTGAAGACCGTGCTACACCACCTGAGCCTACTGCAGAGGGTGATCCACTTGAAGCTCTACCGGGGGAAGGTGCTCCACCTACTAAAATCGATGAAGTAAGGGAAGTAAGCGCCCCACCTCCGATGGTAGGTAGTCGGTCAGATGATTCTATAAAGAATGCTGCTGGCGAGAGCCATGAAGCAGCATGGGAAACATGAGTGGCCATAGAGTATCCATCTAAAGAAGCATCTGTAGGTTAATTGTTTGATTGAGGGGAAGTGACGTTTGTCTATCAAAATGTTAGTAGATTCTTTCAGTGCTCAGTGACTGGAATTTGTTTTTTTCTTTTCTCATGTAATTGTAGGTAACAGTTTGAGAGTTGATTTTCGTTGTTGTTGTGCAGAGCTGTAAGCATTATGTGTTGAATAATCAACCACCATCATGTTCCAGAGTTGCATTGTGCGGGTATCTAATGATGTATCCTTTAACCCAAATTTGCTTGAAAGCAAACAATTTTATATTTGTAGAGTTGGATTATCTTGAGACTGCAACAGTTACAAACTTTACTATTAACAGTCATAAATACCAAAATTCGTAACAGTGATGAATTTTGCTAACATTAGTCACCGATGACCCATATTCATAACAGTTACGAAATTTACTTATAACAGTCACTGATGACAAAAATTCGTAAGAGTTGCTATATCAATGATGACCAAAATTCGTAACAGTTACAAATTTTACCAATAACAGTCACTAATGCCAAAATTAGTAACAGTAACGAATTTTGCGTCGTATCGACCTTCCTCAACATTGGTTGCTCCACATACGTATTGTCAACCATTGTAGAAACTAGTTTGCAAAGAGGGTGGACCAAATATTTTAAAACGTTGATTCGTTTGGGTTAGTAGAGAGATTTCTGAGAATTTTAGCTCCTGAATTAAACATTTTCGAGATCGTGGGAATCACGATTAATTAGATATGTAATTTGACAAATATGTCCCTCGTTCTTATTTAATCTGGATTTATAAACGAACTTTGAATATAATCTGGTTTAATCTGGAACGTAGATATTATGTGATGGATGAACAAGATAATTTCACAATTCTCATGGGTAATCGACTTTGCATGTGATCCGCTCCCTATTAAAGTGATATATTATATAGTTGACTTTAAAGTATAATTAAAGTTAGATCATAGAAATATTATGTGTAGGTACCTATTTGGTAATTATGTTTCTTTTGAAGGGAAAGATTTGTAATCATATAAAATACAGCGATTATGTATGACGCTATATTTGATAGTAGTCCCCGGTCACAGCATGAATCCTCGGTCTACTTTCTCTTTCAAAAGTTTTCTATAAAAGATTGGGCGCAAAACTCGTAGATCCACTCGGTGAGCAGTGAAGTATTCAGATTCATTAGCAAAGGGTTGTTTTCTTATGTAAGCATTCTGCTTGATCACCATGAATTGGGTTTCAAGTGCATGTGTATATGAGATTTCTCTAACAATTGGTATCAGAGCAGTTATCAAGCAATTCAGGAAGTGTCCATCAATTTGCAACTATTTCATTCACGTTTCGAGCAGTTCAGATGAACCGATGAGCGTAGGCCCTAGGGGTAACGAAAAAAGCAGGAAAAATATGATAAAAAGAAACAACAATGAACAACCAGAAACCTCAAATTAGTCAATTTCAATGTAGATTCAAATGTTTGTGAAGCTCAATTAACACAATTATGGGAGGCGGGTGATAATAATTGTTGAAATTTCATATACCTGGAAACTTGAAGCCCAATCCATGATAATCAAAAAGTGTTGTCTAATGGTCTGTTTAATAAAGATAGCATTTATTTGAAACGATGTCTGTTGTCTGTTCTCTAGTGGTGATTGTGACAATAAATCAGCAGTATATTACAAGAAAGTATAAAATGATCAAATTTCCATAGAGCACTTTGGCATAGAACTTCATTATTAGCACCAAAGGTCTTTCATGAATATACTTCTCATACGGGTGTAACCAGATTTGATAATATCCGGATTTTGTGGAACTTTGTGTTACTATTATGTTTTGCACTATGTTGTATATGGATCATGTACATTTAAATTCTGCAGAAATAAAGTGTACAATGAATTTTGTTATATTTTGGTTTAAGGATTGATCTTCATAAAGTTAAGGTGGCTAGTTGGAAATACGCATGTGGAGATCACATTTCATGTAATTTTTATGCTATACACCCATGATTGATCTATGTCATTACATTGATGTACGTGACAAGTATGGTCCAGTAAAGATTAATGCTACGACGGCTAGCTTGACTGTATGTTAGTATAGTTGATGGACAAGATTGTTTGGAGTATACTCCAAATGATAGCAAATTTAAGCTCGTAAGGTTACGCATCTGTTTAATTTATATGTATGGTACAGTGAAAGATTATTAGATTATTTTATATGGGTGCGGTTCAGGTACAAACCAAATTATAAATAAAAACTACAAACCGATTATAAAGCCGACACGTGTCCCAGTTTAGTCGAAATTCCGGAGAAAACACGGAGGGGTATAATAGTCATTCCACACTAATGGTTATAAAACCTAATTATGTTATTTTCAATTTAGTCCAAAAATTGTTAGTGTTCAGACTTAAATGGTATTGTTCAGACTTAAAAAAGGTAGTGTTCAGACTTAAATGGTAGTGTTCAGACTTAAATGGTAGTGTTCAGACTTAAAAATACTTAATAATCAGACTTAAATGGTAGTGTTCAGACTTAAATGGTAGTGTTCAGACTTAAAAATACTTAATAATCAGACTTAAATGGTAGTGTTCAGACTTAAAAAAGGTTGTGTTCAGACTTAAATGTACTTAATAATCAGACTTAAATGGTAGTGTTCAGACTTAAATGGTAGTGTTCAGACTTAAAAATATTTAATAATCAGACTTAAATGGTAGTGTTCAGACTTAAATGGTAATGTTCAGACTTAAAAATACTTAATAATCAGACTTAAATGGTAGTGTTCAGACTTAAAAAAGGTTGTGTTCAGACTTAAATGTACTTAATAATCAGACTTAAATGGTAATGTTCAGACTTAAAAATACTTAATAATCAGACTTAAATGGTAGTGTTCAGACTTAAAAAAGGTTGTGTTCAGACTTAAATGTACTTAATAATCAGACTTAAATGGTAGTGTTCAGACTTAAATGGTAGTGTTCAGACTTAAATGGTAGTGTTCAGACTTAAAAATATTTAATAATCAGACTTAAATGATAGTGTTCAGACTTAAATGGTAATGTTCAGACTTAAAAATACTTAATAATCAGACTTAAATGGTAGTGTTCAGACTTAAAAAAGGTTGTGTTCAGACTTAAATGTACTTAATAATCAGACTTAAATGGTAATGTTCAGACTTAAAAATACTTAATAATCAGACTTAAATGGTAGTGTTCAGACTTAAATGGTAGTGTTCAGACTTAAAAATATTTAATAATCAGACTTAAATGGTAGTGTTCAGACTTAAATGTACTTAATAATCAGACTTAAATGGTAGTGTTCAGACTTAAATGGTAGTGTTCAGACTTAAATGGTAGTGTTCAGACTTAAAAATACTTAATAATCAGACTTAAATGGTAGTGTTCAGACTTAAATGGTAATGTTCAGACTTAAAAATACTTAATAATCAGACTTAAATGGTAGTGTTCAGACTTAAAAAAGGTTGTGTTTAGACTTAAATGTACTTAATAATCAGACTTAAATGGTAGTGTTCAGACTTAAATGGTAGTGTTCAGACTTAAAAAAAGTAGTGTTCATACTAAAAAATACTTAATAATCAGACTTAAATGGTAGTGTTCAGACTTAAAAAGGTAGTGTTCAGACTTAAAAAGGTAGTGTTCAGACTTAAAAAAAGTAGTGTTCATACTTAAAAATACTTAATAATCAGACTTAATTAAATGGTAGTGTTCAGACTTAAAAAAGGTAGTGTTCAGACTTAAATGGTAGTGTTCAGACTTAACTGGTAGTGTTCAGACTTAAAAAAGGTAGTGTTCAGACTTAAATGGTAGTGTTCAGACTTAAATGGTAGTGTTCAGACTTAAAAATACTTAATAATCAGACTTAAATGGTAGTGTTCAGACTTAAATGGTAGTGTTCAGACTTAAAAATACTTAATAATCAGACTTAAATGGTAGTGTTCAGACTTAAAAAAGGTAGTGTTCAGACTTAAATGGTAGTGTTCAGACTTAAATGGTAGTGTTCAGACTTAAAAATACTTAATAATCAGACTTAAATGGTAGTGTTCAGACTTAAAAAGGTAGTGTTCAGACTTAAAAAAAAGTAGTGTTCATACTTAAAAGTACTTAATAATCAAACTTAATTAAATGGAAGTGTTCAGACTTAAATGGTAGTGTTCAGACTTAAAAGCTTAATGATCAGACTTAAAAAAAAGCAATGATCAGACTAAAAATTCTTAATGATCAGACTTAAAATGGTAATGATCATACTTAAAAAGAATTCTATGATCAGACTTAAAATTAAAGAGTCTTGCCCTAAGAATTCTATGATCAGACTAAATTTTTTTTTTTATTTTTATTTTTGATTAAAACATGAATTTGACCCTTCAGATGATCGAATTTGCCCTAAAAACACCGACCTCACCACATAGTTGTGAGTCTTGCTCAGAATGCCGTTTCCACCCAAAAAATACTAGGCTTTCATCAAATTCTGACACAGGCGCATAAACATCAAATTTTGCATAGCATTCTTCAGATGTTCCAATTTCTGCATGTAAGTCTGTTCATTACCATATTAAAGTCTGATCATTATCAATTTTAAGTCTGATTATAACCATTTTAAGTCTTGTCATTACTGATTTAAGTCTGAACATTGTAGTGTTCAGACTTAAATGGTAGTGTTCAGACTTAAATGGTAGTGTTCAGACTTAAAAAGTCTGATCGTTAACAATGTTTTTTAAGTCTGAACAATATTTTTTCAAGTATTGTCATTACTGGTTTAAGTCTGAACATTGTTTTTTTAAGTCTGAACATTATTATTTAAGTCTGATCGTTAATGGTTTAAGTCTCATTATTATTTTTTAAGTCTGAACAATGTTTTTTCAAGTCTGAATAATGTTTTTTCAAGTATTGTCATTACTGGTTTAAGTCTGAACATTGTTTTTTAAGTCTGAACATTGTTATTTAAGTCTGATTGTTAATGGTTTAAGTCTCATTATTATTTTTTTAAGTCTGAACACTGTTTTTTAAAGTCTGAACAATGTTTTTTTGAAGTATTTGTCATTACTGGTTTAAGTTTGAACATTGTTTTTGAAGTCTGAACATTACTGTAGCAAATTTTGGACGTTTATACCCCTCATATCGTTTATATATTTTTAAATAAGTCCACATGTAATTTTTTTATTTACAAAAATAACCCCGACTGGATGAAATCTCGGCTGAATTTTAATTGGTTCATTTTGACACGTGTCGAATTTTTTATGGGTTTGTAGTTTTTATTTATAATATTGGTTTGTATTTGATCCAAACCCTATTTTATATAATGTAATGTTGAGATCATAATATAAATATTATGAGATGTGAATGCTATCCAAATTTAGACGTCATATATTAAAGGAAAAAGTAACAATTTGGGCCTCGAACTACCACCATTTTTCAATTTCCGGTCCAAAGTACAATTATTTCCAATGAAGAGGAAAAAGAAAAAGAAAAATCATAAAATCGTTTAATGTTAACTTCGTTAGTCAATTCTGTTAGTCAAATTACAAATAAATAATTTTATGGAAACGGATAAAATACAAACCACATTTATAAATAAAAAGTAAAAACCGAATAAAATATTGCCACATGTATATTTCGACCAATCGTAATTCGGGGCACTTTTTTTAAATAAAAAATTAAAACGGACTTATTTAAAAATACATAACATATGCGAGGGTATAATCGTTCTGAAAATTGCTACAGTAATATCCAGACTTAACTTAAGTCTGGATATTGTTGTTTAAGTCTGGATATTTACTGTTTTAAGTCTGGATATTGCTGTTTAAGTTTGGATATTGCTGTTTTAAGTCTGATCATTGTTGTTTAAGTCTGATCATTGCTGTTTTAAGTCTGATCATTGGTGTTTAAGTCTGGAAATTGCTATTTTGTTATAAAAAAAAGTCTGGATATTGCTATTTTAAGTCTGAACATTGATGTTTAAGTCTGATCATTGCTGTTTTAAGTCTTATTATTGATTAGTCGAGTTTTCGACTGATTTATGGCCATTCTTCACTATAGTTTCGAGTCGTTTTCGACATTATTTTGATATCATTTGACCTCTATCTCTACATTTCAGGTAGAAAACAAGTATCTCCCAAGGTCGAAGCCCAAATATGAAAACTCGGGGATAAACTGAAGATTTTGAGCAAAAAAAAATGGTAGATTGACCTTTCCGACTTAGGTTGTGAAATCTTCCCCTGGTAGATGAGATGTTGTTCTGGTCGAGATCCAGAACAATTCCTAACACAACTTATGCGCTAAAACAAATAGTGCGGAAATAAAAACGACACGCAAAGTTGTTACCCAGTTCGGCGTTAACAAGCCTACGTCTGGGGGGCGTTCTCTAGCCCGGTGGATAGCAATTCACTGTTATTGAATATTGCGAGTACAGGATTTACCGTTTACAGAATCCCTCTTAAACAACCTGAGCCTCGGACACTCTAGTAATTGCAATCTAGGTCTCCCCCTAGATCTTCGCTCCCGCTCAGTATCCACCAGAATGATTCTCCGTGAGAATCAGCGCCTTCTCCCGAATGCGCAGTAACAGAACTTCAGTGCGAGCTTTCAGCTTCGTCCTTCGAACAATCTGTTGAGCACCACCACAGATTGATTCCTAGCGCCTTTGAGTAACCAGTGACGGTTAGTTCTCCAGCCGTATACGTGCGTCGTGAATAACCAGTTACGATTAATTCACCGCCGTTTGCCAACTCCTCCCTTCTATGAGTATGAGCGTGAATAATATCTCCTTAAGTGCTGACTAATACCTAAGCATTAGTCTTCCTTATATAGAGCGGTAGAAACCCTAGGACGAATAGGATTTCTAAGCTAAACCGCCTATAACCTATTAGGAAACCTTTCCTAATCTTTTGCGCAAATCTCTTGTAGATAATCCTCCGTTTGAATCTTCAATGTAGATTAGGCAACCTTCGATTATCTTCTAGACTAAGATAACTTTACGCGCAAGCAAACTCCTAACCGACTTTGATATCTTCGATAAGCATATGCACCGACTTGCCAAAACTGATCTTCAGGAATATCTTCAGGCAAACTTGTGCTACGTCGGCTGAGACAAGTTTCCAAATCTGAATTTGGAAACTTCCAACTTCTGTCCACTGATGTGCAATCGCCTTGATCTTCCAACGGTCGACTAGGTTTCCTAATCTGATTTAGGAAACACTTCTTCTGCTTCAACTTGTTCCAGGACAGTTGTCTCTTCCGGTCTAGAACAACAGCTAGAACAACTATACTAAGTTTTGCCAAACAACATGCCATAAAACTAACAATCTCCCCCTTGGCATTTTTGGCAAAACTACCTACTTGAAGCTACCTGTACTACTAATACAGATGAATCTTTGTGGAGATTTCAAACTCCCTAGCTGAGCTACTAGCTAAGCTACCAACTGAATCTTTGAGGAGATTTCAAACTCCGTACAAAATAAGAGCGCAAACGAATCTTTTAAGGAGCTTTCAAACTCCGTAACATGTGACTAACAAGCTAGCGCAAATGAATCTTTTAAGGAGCTTTCAAACTCCATATTTACTCCCCCTTTTTGCCACAAAGTGACAAGGGAGTGCCACAAATTGTTCAAACACCAGTAGCAAGAGTTCAACAGAAAAAAAAACTAGAGTTCAATAAAAAGATAACTATTGTTTGTAGTAGGGGGCAGAGAATCATCACCAGCACTAGTAGTCGGACTCCTCATCACTAGCCTCATCACAAGCCGAATCACCATCATCTGCTTCTTCCGGATAGCGCAGGCTCACCAAGAGCTTTGTGATCTTCTTCTTTCTGGCTAAGAGCAGCACCACTCTCTCATTCGCATCAGCTAACTCCTCTTCAAGATGTGAGATCATCCGTTTCCGAGTGACAGCAGGGACATGAGCACTTGATTCATCCAGAGAATGCCCAGATAACTTCTTCTTAGGCTTAATGGGGGCATCTAAGACCAGATCAACAATGTGTGAACCGGAAAAGTGCTTGTGGTCTGCAAGAAACACCTTTGGATCTCCAGTCAACTTGTCCTGCCTAGTTAAGATATCTGGATGTTGTCCTACCACAAGTTGGTGAATCAGCGAGGGAAATCCAATCGGATGATTGACTTTGACAGAAGTTGCATGGCTAGCAATTTGATCGAAAATAAGACGACCAAGATCAATCTTTTTCCCAGCCCCAAGGGTCTTCAGAATAGCACCCATTGTATGACCAAGAGTAGTATGATGATTATTCGGCAGCCAGTTATGAACAGCAATGCTGTGAAGCAAGGAATGCTTTGAAGAGAGCTCTTTCACGGGAAAGTCATGGTGAACCACCTTGAACGAGCACCGCCAGTAAGAACAGCTGCAACCTTGTGCCAATTAGGGTTCTCTCCAATATCCAAAGCACCTCCGTCAATCCCAAAATAATCATTGATACCATCTGGAGTAATGGCCACCTGCTTGCCTCTCACAATAGCCATTCCAAAAACAGAGCTTTCAATGTCTGCAAATCCTTCTGGTAGATTTGCGATAACTTCCCTTACAAGACATGCTGCAAAAGGTTTAGCCATTGTAACTGATGGCCACAAGTCCACTCCTTTTATCAGACCTACAATCTCCTTGGCTGCATACTTGTCAGCATCCAACACCCTTTCAGCCACGATCTTCCTCTTTTGAACAAGATCCCACTTTTTAGCATGATCATCTGACACAAACCACACACCATTCATCACAACCCCAGATTCAAACTGGACTTTCTTCCCTTTTTCTCTAACCTTGCCTGTAGGAGAACTTGTCTTAGCTTTCTTAGCAACTGGTGAAGCAGCCTTCTTAAGACCAGATGCCTCAACCTCATTTGTTTCTTCGACAACTGAAGGAGAAAGGACCTTTCTCTTCTTTGGCACACCAGCTTTTGACTTAGCATCATGTTCCTTACTTGCTGGAACATCCTTCTGTACTTTCTTTCGCAATTCTGACAACTTGAGAGAACCATCTTCTGAATCCTTTCTCTGCTTCTCCACCTCTTCATCCACCACAACTCGATCTGGTTGACTGATTTCACCCTCGTCAGCATCTTTAGAAGAAAACTCATCTTCCACAAATTGGTCAACATCATCATATAGATTTTGGAGAGACTCATCCACTTTGTCAGACTCCTTCTGAGAAGCCTCTTCTTCTTCATCTACCGACTCTTCGGTATCTTCTTTTGTAGAGTCAGCTTGCACCTCTGCACTTGAACTCTCTGCACTTGAACTCTCAGCAGTTTCTGGAACATCTTCACCAGAATTTCCAGCAGATGCTATACTTTGATTGTCTAGACTTTCTTCCTTGTCCTCAGAACCAGAAACATCCTTATGAACATCAACAGCAACCTCTTCATCACCTAACACCCCATCCTTTTCACTAGACTTATCATCATCAGACTCCGAGACGATAACCTTACGCTTCACAATCCTAAAATTCTCCTTCACAGGGGTTTTCTTATGAGCTACCATCTTAACTCTCACACCTTTCATCACAGGCGTACCCTCCCCTGGAACACTAACCATAACCTTTGGTTTTTCTCCAACCACTACCGACCCAACCACAGAAACACCAGGAATACAAGGACTACTCGTATTCAAAGATTTGGAAATATTTGAAAGTACCTCTTGAGTCGATTTCTTTGCTGGTTCATTGGCAACAGTAGGTTTTAAAACGGACGCTTTCTTGGAGATCTCCTCCGGAACGTATTTAGGGATCTTCTTTTCCTTTGCCTGAACAGTGGTTTTCGTTTCCTTTTCTGGAATGTCATCCGGTATGCTAGAACTCTTCATCTCTGGAATCGATACTTTCTTTGCCACCGTTGCTTTAGCCTTCTTCGGAACAGTCTCCTTCTTTGCGACATCTGATTTTGATTTTCCTGTGGGAACTGTGTCACTTGCCAATTTAGGGTTTTCTTTGATAGTCTTGGGTGCGACAACCGATTTTGAGGAAGCGTCAACAGTCGTTGCTTTGGAAACCTTATTCTTCCTTGTGGCCACCATTGTAGAGCTTCGACAAGCTTCGCCTAGGGTTTCGTCGGGAGAGGACAGCGGCACACGAACAGTTGATTTGAAAGTAATTTTGGAAATAGAATCCGAATTTTGGCAATCCATATAACTTCTTAAAACACCCCAGTCCGCCACGTCACTTTGCGCCGAAATAAAAAATATTTGAATAATTTTGAATATCTTTGGTAGACCAACCGTTTCTTCTTGCACCACACCCTGCCATCCACGTCAGCCCTAAAAACATATCACCTTGTTGCTTTGGCTGACGGACTTGATCTGGAACAACTTAGTTGTTGGTGGCACACTGATCCGGAGAGGATCTAGGTGTCCGAAACCATATGTTGTTTAAGGCACTAATTGAGATATCTGATTGCTGCTTCATCATATCTTGTTCCACCCTGTATTTTTCCAGAATTGACTTCTTCCACAGCTTCTTGATGTAACACCTCTCAATATTGTCTTCGTTCAGTTTTGACTTCTTCCACAGCATCTTGGTGTAACAACTCTCAAAGCGAGATCCTTTTGAGTTAAGCCTCCTTTGAACAGAGCAACGGTTGCGACAATCACCCCATGCTGTGGATGTCTTCATGTCTTTATTTCGTTTGTATGGAATCATAGCAGTGGGTAGACCAAGATCAACTGAATAGCAGTTGTTTGAGGCTCTTCTCCCGGCCAGGACAATTTGATTCAGATTGTTCTGCACGATACACTTGTCCTGTGTGAACTGGACACGATTATTCCCATCGCATAACTGGCTTATGCTGATCAGATTAGCCTGCAAACCTTCAACTAGAAAAACATCGGTTAATCTAGGTAGACCTGGAACATTCAGTATTCCTCTTCCGAGAACTCTGCCTTCTATTCCATCTCCGAAGGTCACGGATTCTCCTTTGAACCTTTCTATCCCAGTAAGAAAATTAGGATTCCCAGTCATGTGTCTGGAACATCCACTATCGAAGTACCATCTTTGCTTTTCTGGGAAAAACGTGGAACTGAAGGCTGCGAGACATGTTTCACCTCTTTGCTTAATTTTCCAGACTTGCTTCATGGGTAGTCTTGACACTTTATGATGTTGATCCATCCTCCTGTGAGGGCTATGAAGATCAGGACATCTTGACTGGAAGTGTCCCTCTTGGTTGCAGTTAAAGCACCTTCTTTTGTCTTGCCTCTTTGCACGGAAACCAGCCGCATATCCTTGTGGGGGAAGTTCCTCTGGAACAACCCGTGAGCTAGACCCAGATAAGTGAAGATCTTCCAGGGATTTGACAGGGGCCTCCTTATCTGTCTCAATCTCAATTTTCAACGCATCTATAGTGTTAAGTAGGATTACCTCTTGACGTTTTAATGCGGCATTCTTCTTCTTTAGATTAGACATGCCTTCTGGATGATCACCTTGACTCCTTTCAATCTGCACCTTCAGGGATGAGATAACAGTGAGAAGTTCAGCTTTCTGAGCATACAGATCATCTCGCTCATTTTTAACTTCAGCTACTTGGGCCTGAAGTTCAGTGATAGTTTGTTGAAGTTCCACCTTCTGAGTGATAAGGACAGCAGCCTCTTCCCATAGTTTTTCCTTTTCTTCTGTTAAGGCTGTTAGATTGTTGTGGAGCATCTTGTTCTGCTCAACTTCATTCAACCATTCCTGGAACAACTCCTTGTACTTGGTGGCAAAGTCTTCATCAATGATTTCTTCATTATTGCTGCAGCTTGAGTACTGAGTGGGATTTTCGGAAGATGATTCTGACCCTAACTCGTTGCTTGTCTCTCCTTCGATGTTGACATAGGAAGCTAGGGCGACAAAGTTATTAGTTTCTCCCTCCTGATCAGATTCACTATCACTCCAGCTGACAGCATAAGCATTCTTCTTTTTCTGCGTATTGACACATTCTGCCCGAATATGTCCAAAGCCTTCGCATTCTCTGCATTGTATCCCTTTGCCTTTGGAGTCATTGTTGAAGTCACCAGATTGGTTCCCCTTTTGAGCGTTGCCATCCTTTTGGAATTTTGAACTAGAGGACTGACCAGGATAAGTTCCTTTGTTGTACTGCCTTCTCATAAATTTCCCGAAGTTTCTTGAAAACATGGCGTACTGTTGTTCTGGCGCGTCGTCTGTCTTGTCTTTACCAACTTCAGCCTTTAGACCGACGCTGGAGGCTTTTGTAGGGCGGTCTTCTTCATTCATATCCATCTCATGAGTCTGTAGGGATCCCATCAGTTCATCCAGTCTCATGGTTTTCACATCATTGGCTTCCTTGACGGCAAGAGCTTTCATGGCGAACCGCTTTGTAAGAGATCTCAGCACCTTTCTCACCAAAGCTTCTTCGGTCATTGGTTCTCCAAGCGCGAATGCTTCGTTAGAGATATCGAGAACCCGAGTGTTGAAATCAGCAATGGTCTCATCCTCTTGCATTCTCAGATTTTCGAATTTTGATGTGACCGTCTCCATTCTAGAAATTTTAACTTTGGTTGTTCCTTCATGAGCAGTTCGTAGAATGTCCCAAGCTGTCTTTGCAATCTCACAGGTAGAGATCATTTTGAAATTCTTTCCATCAACTCTAGAGAATATAGCATTCATTGCTTTAGAGTTCGCCGCTTCAGCTTTCTTTTGAACCTCAGTCCACTTGTCTTTAGCAAGAAGGTTAACTTTACCCTCTTCGTCGGTAGCTACCGGGTGAGTCCATCCTTGTTCAACAGCTTCCCAAACTGATTCGTCTTGGGACTTTAGAAACGCCTTCATACGGACTCTCCAATAACCATATTTGTTTCCTTCAAGTAGAGGAGGTCGCGTGATGTTCTGTCCTTCTCTTAAATCCATCTTACCAGCCTTCGGATCTTACTCTGTGTGTCGAGTATTTGCACTGATACCAATTGAAATCTTCCCCTGGTAGATGAGATGTTGTTCTGGTCGAGATCCAGAACAATTCCTAACACAACTTATGCGCTAAAACAAATAGTGCGGAAATAAAAACGACACGCAAAGTTGTTACCCAGTTCGGCGTTAACAAGCCTACGTCTGGGGGGCGTTCTCTAGCCCGGTGGATAGCAATTCACTGTTATTGAATATTGCGAGTACAGGATTTACCGTTTACAGAATCCCTCTTAAACAACCTGAGCCTCGGACACTCTAGTAATTGCAATCTAGGTCTCCCCCTAGATCTTCGCTCCCGCTCAGTATCCACCAGAATGATTCTCCGTGAGAATCAGCGCCTTCTCCCGAATGCGCAGTAACAGAACTTCAGTGCGAGCTTTCAGCTTCGTCCTTCGAACAATCTGTTGAGCACCACCACAGATTGATTCCTAGCGCCTTTGAGTAACCAGTGACGGTTAGTTCTCCAGCCGTATACGTGCGTCGTGAATAACCAGTTACGATTAATTCACCGCCGTTTGCCACCTCCTCCCTTCTATGAGAATGAGCGTGAATAATATCTCCTTAAGTGCTGACTAATACCTAAGCATTAGTCTTCCTTATATAGAGCGGTAGAAACCCTAGGACGAATAGGATTTCTAAGCTAAACCGCCTATAACCTATTAGGAAACCTTTCCTAATCTTTTGTGCAAATCTCTTGTAGATAATCCTCCGTTTGAATCTTCAATGTAGATTAGGCAACCTTCGATTATCTTCTAGACTAAGATAACTTTACGCGCAAGCAAACTCCTAACCGACTTTGATATCTTCGATAAGCATATGCACCGACTTGCCAAAACTGATCTTCAGGAATATCTTCAGGTAAACTTGTGCTACGTCGGCTGAGACAAGTTTCCAAATCTGAATTTGGAAACTTCCAACTTCTGTCCACTGATGTGCAACCGCCTTGATCTTCCAACGGTCGACTAGGTTTCCTAATCTGATTTAGGAAACACTTCTTCTGCTTCAACTTGTTCCAGGACAGTTGTCTCTTCCGGTCTAGAACAACAGCTAGAACAACTATACTAAGTTTTGCCAAACAACATGCCATAAAACTAACAGGTTGAACACCCAGATCGCATACAGTGTGCAAGTTGGTTGATTCAAAGCTTGTTGGAAAGATAACTCAAAGGGCTACAACTTTATAGTTGATGCCAAGACCAAATTCGGAAGGGAAGACCACCAAAAAGCCCAGGGACGTGTCAGCCGGTCGGCTGAAATCAGCCAGTTGACAGGCTGGATAAAAAACTCAGATTGGCTGCCCAAGAGCTCAGCTAGCCAACCGGCTCAAGTCCCAAGCGACCGGTTTGGCTAAAAACACAGAATTTCAGTTTTGGGGCTATAAATAGAAAGAGGGGGTTTTGACCTAGTTGTGGAGGTTTTTAGGGAGAATAAGATTGGAAAAGAGGCTCATCCAAGGTCATCAATCATCAAAAGATCCAACTAAGGAGAAGAAGCGAAGACTAAAGGGAGTTCAAGGATTGACAACTGACGGAGCCCACCGCACTGTCGTTAAGGTGCGATATTCTCTGTGCAAAAACGAATTTATATCTCCGATACTCGCGACTTAACTATTTTGGGTAGTCAGTGGTAAGTTCAGGTCGAACCCAAGGGAGTCAGGTGAATAGTTGTTCTTTCGAAAAGGGGGGATTAAATAAAGCAGTTGGGGGGTTGTTTTTGGTTTTTGGTACTGAAAGGTAAAGCAACAGTTGATATTACAATGAAAGGAAAGTATTCGGTTTTAGGGGCCTTGTATCATAGTCTGTTTATCATTGACATCTAATGATCATACTAAGTGTTCAAAGATGAATCAAGGCTATTTCTAGCACAAGACTTGCAACATCGTTTAGAACACTTGTTCTATTTAGACTAATTCCTCCTTTCGAAGTATCTTAGCCTTATGTGCATCCATTTGATCTTCAGTTACGATCAACCAAATGGTTTTTAAAAGAGGTCGAACTCCTCAGATAAGCTTTGCCCGTTAAAGTATCCACTTACCCGAGTATGTTCACGAACCCCAAGGAAGAGCTTTTTGAACAGGCTGTCGTCGTACCTGTGCAAAAACAATTTATATTTTTCCTCGCTCTTGGCTGCGGGTTAGTACAGTAGTGAGTAAGGGCCGAACCCTAGGGAGCTAGATGGTTACTACTTCGTTCTGTAATAGAGAAAAAACAAGAAACTAATGTGAAAGTAAAGGTTAGTGTAATAATCGAAAATTGCAAGGGATTTATCAATCAAAGAAATATTCAGGTTAGGGTATTATTCAATTGTGACTTGGTTTTATCATTGATTTCTAAATATCATGTTTCTAATTCTTTTAAACCTAATAATTCAATACTCCATTCCAAGATATATCGAATTAGTGCACTACTTGTTAATAGCTCTCTAGTGTCAACAAATAGCAAATAGGGGAGTTGAATTGATCAGTTAAGCTTTGCTATTCCAAGCTTCCACTTAACCTCACAATTCAATCCAAACAATGAGCACAAAAGATTTAATCGAATAACGAAACAAGCATTAAGATTCAAATCTCAAAAACATAAGTCACAATTATTTAACCCTAACCCAAATATGGGTTTTAGTTACACATAGTCATAAGAAAATAATGCAGGGAAATAAAAGGAAAATAACAACTTCACTGATGACCGAGTAAACAATGGAGCAAGGCACGGCTGAATGAGCGGATGGACTGGCGAGCAAGGGCGACAAGACAATGGTGGCGGGCAGAGGAGAGGAGTCGAATGAGAACTGTGTGATGAGATTTCTCTGTGATTTTTTGATGATTTGAAGACTGCGGGATCTCTTGTATTTATAGGGTTTGAGAAACCCTAACTTGGTGATAAAGCTACGAAACCCTAGCATCGCATGCAAATTGGGCCGGCTGCTGGACTTTGGACGTGCGAATGGATGAGATGAGGCTCGGCTGGCCGGACGGATGGAGCTCGCACATGCGGTCGGAGGCGCGAGCTGGGAGTCGGACGCTCGAGCGCATGCCGGGTTGGAGCTCGGATGGATCAGCGCTGGAGTGCTCGGATGGCCAGGCGCATGCCCGCTCGGATGGCCAGGCGCATGCCCGCTCAGATGGCCGAGCTGGAGCTCGGAGTCGGTTTGAACTCGGATGCATGGGCTGATCGGACTGGGTGCTTTGGGGCTGATTTGACTCGCCTTCGGACACTCTTCTGGCCGGTCTCTTGGTCTGGGGCACTAGCTGGACATGTATACTTGATGCTAGGACCTTGAAATCACCCCATTGTGTGGACGGATTAGGCCGGAGCGGCTCTCAAAGTTGACATCTCAGCCAGCCGGAAAACAGGCCCTGAAATTTGGCTAAGTCCTGAAATCTGCGCTGATCGTGCTCATGGGTTCTTGCTCCCTTCGTTCCTTGGTCGTGGGTCGAAAGTGACAATGGCTTGAGCCAGGATGTAGCCTAACACATGGTCTACAACCTGATGATCTCCGCTCTGGAATTGAGTCCTCCTGTGTCAAACGATGGACGTGCCATTCCCTGAGTACGGCTAGCCTGCGGGTCTCGGGTCCTTGTGGTGTTTTTGGCTCCAAAAGCCATATTTTGAATGTGATTCCTCCTAGGGCTTCCAAATCACCTGAAACACGAAACAACACTAAAAAGTAACTGTTCGCACAATAAAGTGAATGAAATGGTGGGAATTAATGACTTGATGAGTCGTATAAATACGGCTCATCAAACCACCCCACACTTAAACTTGTTCGTCCCGAACAAGAACTAGGTCATAAGAGGAACGAATAATGTAAACACCACAATGCTTCGGTTATCCTAGACGAGCTACATGGACATGAATTAAGCTACTATAGATCTCGCCAGTTATGCATGCTTGCTACTAATGTCATTGTGCGAAAAACATGGGGTTAATGATACGTGTTACCTTTGAAGCCGAGATGCAAACCAATTCGGATGTCTCGGGAGATAGCCCTTTTCAGACCCATGAACCCTCATTCTCGTACTCGAACTCGCTGCTATATGGTTATGCTTTGCCGCTTTTTCTTGCACGTGATTGATTCGAGCTTCAAAGTGTTGAGTGTTATTCGGCTAGCTATAGTGTCATCTGATTTGGGATTTCAATGATGCTGTCACATGAGACGTGTGGACTATCACGATGGTTTGTGGATTTGTTGCTTTGTAGTGCGGATTGTGATTTGCTCGAACCGTGGTTCCTTCTCCTTTTGACGCGAGTCAAGCCGAGGGTCGCTCGTCTATTTTCCCGGTTACTCGGATTAGAAACCTTCCTGCTCTTACTCATCCTCGTCCTTTCGACACGGGTCAAGTCAAGGGTCGCTTGCCTATTTTCTCGGCTACTTGGACTAGAGCTTGGACGGTGTGAAGTATTCCCGTCCCGACCAACCGCAAAGGTACCGCAGTGGCGGAGCAGACTCGTACTATGTTGCCTCGAAGTGCTAGCCTCCACGAGCTCCACATAACCATATATCCTGAGTCTGGTCTCTGAATGATCTGTCAAGTCTCTCTAGGGCATTGCTATCAACTCCACATCCCTGTTTATCTCAACTAACAAAGGCACGCAATGATTTAAAGATCACATGTTAGTCGCACAAATCAAGTTTCATCAAAGACATGCATGTAAAATCGGCTATATCTATTTCACCTAATCATTATCCAACACTGCAAGTCTAGGAAATAGTGAAGAATCATGTACAAATTTTTTTTAAAAATGACTCGAAACGTGCTGACTCTGTGTGGTGGGCATGCTGACTCGATAACTGACTCATAACTGACTCTCCCCCCCACACTTTTGAAATGAGCCGTGTCCTCACGGTACGACTCATATCTAGACACACAATGCATGCAATAAATAAAAGGAAAGGGAAAAGGTAGAACGGGACTCCCCTCGTGTGATGTGTGGCGACCAGAAGTGGCTGATTATTCTCCTATGAGTCCTCGAAGAGCACCATTGGAGCTTGTATCGCGACGTGAGTTCGTTGCACACTGAAAGGTCTGTGTCAATGACATGAAGACGAATAAAAGATTCCCAGGAGGTTGGAGGAGTCACAACGGTCTCACTTAAAACCCAACCTCCTTAGACTCGTAAGTCTTTGTGACAGAATCTTTAAACGCTCATGCTTCTTGACACAATTTATTCAAGGAGTGAACTACTCACATTGGATACAGTCTTATGCTAATGTTACGGATACGTTCGCCTCTGTCCCTGCATGAAAATCATCTTCTTTCCCAAGTACAATGTGATGATAAGACTCAAGACTCAGACAAATATGAATAGTAATGAAAAAATAAAAAGCGCAGGGCTGCCTCCCTGCGAGCGCCTTTGTTTTACGTCGTTGGCTCGACGGTACCTCTGTAGGGATCACAAGTTAGGGTCCCATGGGTGTGTGAGGTCATACTTCTTCTCAGCTTCTCCTTCAGTTCGCCCAACGTGCTCCTCTAGCTGTTCACTCGATCCTGCTCTCCAATGATCAGGCGGTTTCTTCTTCACATACTCCCGAGATGGTGAGGATCTCTTGGCCATAGCTGCTGGCCCAGTGGTGTGTATGACCTGATCTGGTAGGTCCGGAACTAGGGCATCGAAATCTGATGTGTGCACAATGTCCGGCGGTTTCCTCGCGCATGGACGGTCATCATCCCCATAGATGTAGAAATCTTCTGTCTTTCCACCGAATGCAAGTGATAGTAGACCCGTGCCCATGTCAATTCTGGTTTTGGTGGAGAAGAGGAATGGCTGCCCCAAGATGAGTGCCGGTGGTACATCGTTCCTAGAGTCGCCCATCTGCAAGACGTAGAAATCTGCAGGAACAAGAAGATCTCCCACTCGGAGTGTTAAGTTTTCAAGCAATCCATCAGGCCGAGTGCATGATCTATCCCCTAACTCTATCATCAATCTAGGTGGTTTTAGTGAGCCAAGTTTCAATGAACAATATAAAGAATATGGCATAACGTTAATAGCAGCACCAAGATCGATCAAACAGTGAGGAATTTGAGTCTCACCGATGCCACAGGTGACCGTGAAGGCCCCTGGGTCCTTACTCTTTTCCGACGGTGTCTCATGGCCTGTAGAGAGTGGCTGCCTCATGAGTGGGTCGCTCTGCATAGGCCGTGCCACCAATATTCTTCCTGGCTCCATTGGGGTGAGGGCTTCTGCTGGCCCGGTAGGCTGCGGGCTAGACTCTTCTGTGCTGTCTCTTCCCATAGTGCCGAGCATCTCGTCCTCCCAATATGTGGACTGCTTTGGTGTCGTGTCCACCACTCCTACCATGCTGACATTCCCCTTTGGATTCTGAATGGTTTGTGAGGGAAGTCGTCCAGCATTATCCTCAAGTTTAGAGACTGCTGTGGAGACCTGAGACATCTGCTTCTGAAGGTCGGTTATGGCCCCGTCGGTCTTCGCCATGTACTGGGTCACGGTCATACTAAGCTCCTTCATCATTTCTTCCATGGATTTGTTGGAACCGTGATTGCTTGGACCGGCCTGATTATTGTTCAGCCCCTTCTGCTGATACTGTCCTGGTGTATTCTGCTGATACTGACTGTGAGGATGTCTGTAGGGCTGTTGAGTCTGATAATTCTGCTGAGGCACGTTTGGACGTGCTGGCTGATGTTGCTGAGTGTTGTTCCTCCAGGTTCCTTGATTGGGTGCTGTTGTGCCATACTGTTTGACTGGGCCTGGTTGGTTGCCATAATTCTGATAATTGCCCACTGCATTCATATCGGCCTGGACGTCCGTCTGTAAGGTAGGGCACTCGTCCGTCTTGTGATCTTTGGATGTACAGAACTCGCATGGCTTGACCTGGACTGGCTGCCTTCGGACCACATGCTTCATCAGCTCCCTCATCTCCTTGAGTTCTGCGAACACAGCACTGATAGAGGGCTCAACTGTTGACACGTTCTTTGTTCGGGCATACTCGTCCTCTTTCGTAGTCTCATCCTGGAATCGCTCACCCTCTGCCACTGATATGATCTTCTGCTTTACTCTGGCTGGGGTCATGTTCATGAGTTGGCCTCCAGCTGAGGCCTCTAGTAACTTCCTATCCATCCTTCGAAGTCCATCCAGCATATATTCTACGATCAACTTCTCCGGGAGCTCCAGATTGTAGCAACTCTTCTCCAAGGCTAGAAATTTCTCCACGTACTCGTACATGGTCTCGTGCGGGCCTTGCCTTAGCTCTTGCAACTGCCTCCGGACTTGCGCTGCACGCCCTGCTGGATAGTACTTGCTGACGAACTGTTTCTGCATCTGCTCCCATGTATGAACACTGCCTGAGGGTAAAGCTAGAAACCAATCTGAAGCAGCATCTTGCAGTGAGAAATAGAAGGCCTTTAGCTTGAAATCATCTACTTCAACTCCATGTGGCCTGAGGTTCAAGCATATCCCGTGAAAACGCGTCAAGTGAGACGTGGCAGACTCTCCCTTCATTCCTGAGAATTTAGGTAAGTGGTGGACGACTGAGGTGTTGACTGTGATGGCTGCGATGTCTGGTCCCTCATAAATTGGCCATGACTGGTCTCTGAAACTAGGAACCGAGAGCTCGCCCATAGTGGGTCCTTCATATTCTTCCTCATCATCGTCTCTGACTACTTGCTGGCGTGGAGGTCTTTGAGGCGGTGGGTGTTGTGGATAGTATGGTAATGGTGGGTACTGTGGTGGGTACTGTGGATACGGTGGTGGATATTGCTGATATGGTGGTGGATACTGAGGGTACTGAGGATATTGCTGTTGGCGTTGGTTTTGAGGTTGGAGTGGGTGTTGTTGTTGTTGAAATTGCACCGGGATAGCCCCCCGAATCTCTCCATTCTGGACCATCGGTCCCTGATGTTGTATTCCTGGAACATTCTGTTCGACTTCTTCATCATTGTGGCTGTTGCCACCAACTCTACTTCCTGCATGAGACATGGCGCAAGAAATAGCAAGCACCGAGATAGAAGACACCGAGATAGCAAACACAGACTAGCAACAAAGGGTTCCTAGGAGATTGGGGGGGTCACAGCGGTCCCACTTAAAACCCAAAATCCTTAGACTCGTAAGTCTTGGTGACAGAACCCTCTGAGAGCTAGAAATTGGAAATCGAAAAGAATGAAAATTGAAAATCGAATAGTTGAAATTGAAATATCACCGAGATAAGCAAATTTCGAAATAATGCAAAGAGAAAAATAAACGAAAAAATAAAGAAGAACAAATTTCACCGTGCTTAGCTCCCGGCAACGGCGCCATTTTGAACAGGCTGTCGTCGTACCTGTGCAAAAACAATTTATATTTTTCCTCGCTCTTGGCTGCGGGTTAGTACAGTAGTGAGTAAGGGTCGAACCCTAGGGAGCTAGATGGTTACTACTTCGTTCTGTAATAGAGAAAAAACAAGAAACTAATGTGAAAGTAAAGGTTAGTGTAATAATCGAAAATTGCAAGGGATTTATCAATCAAAGAAATATTCAGGTTAGGGTATTATTCAATTGTGACTTGGTTTTATCATTGATTTCTAAATATCATGTTTCTAATTCTTTTAAACCTAATAATTCAATACTCCATTCCAAGATATATCGAATTAGTGCACTACTTGTTAATAGCTCTCTAGTGTCAACAAATAGCAAATAGGGGAGTTGAATTGATCAGTTAAGCTTTGCTATTCCAAGCTTCCACTTAACCTCACAATTCAATCCAAACAATGAGCACAAAAGATTTAATCGAATAACGAAACAAGCATTAAGATTCAAATCTCAAAAACATAAGTCACAATTATTTAACCCTAACCCGAATATGGGTTTTAGTTACACATAGTCATAAGGAAATAATGCAGGGAAATAAAAGGAAAATAACAACTTCACTGATGACCGAGTAAACAATGGAGCAAGGCACGGCTGAATGAGCGGATGGACTGGCGAGCAAGGGCGACGCAACAATGGTGGCGGGCAGAGGAGAGGAGTCGAATGAGAACTGTGTGATGAGATTTCTCTGTGATTTTCTGATGATTTGAAGACTGCGGGATCTCTTGTATTTATAGGGTTTGAGAAACCCTAACTTGGTGATAAAGCTACGAAACCCTAGCATCGCATGCAAATTGGGCCGGCTGCTGGACTTTGGACGTGCGAATGGATGCGATGAGGCTCGGCTGGCCGGACGGATGGAGCTCGCACATGCGGTCGGAGGCGCGAGCTGGGAGTCGGACGCTCGAGCGCATGCCGGGTTGGAGCTCGGATGGATCAGCGCTGGAGTGCTCGGATGGCCAGGCGCATGCCCGCTCGGATGGCCAGGCGCCTGCCCGCTCGGATGGCCGAGCTGGAGCTCGGAGTCGGTTTGAACTCGGATGCAAGGGCTGATCGGACTGGGTGCTTTGGGGCTGATTTGACTCGCCTTCGGACACTCTTCTGGCCGGTCTCTTGGTCTGGGGCACTAGCTGGGCATGTATACTTGATTCTAGGACCTTGAAATCACCCCATTGTGTGGACGGATTAGGCCGGAGCGGCTCTCAAAGTTGACATCTCAGCCAGCCGGAAAATAGGCCCTGAAATTTGGCTAAGTCCTGAAATCTGCGCTGATCGTGCTCATGGGTTCTTGCTCCCTTCGTTCCTTGGTCGTGGGTCGAAAGTGACAATGGCTTGAGCCAGGATGTAGCCTAACACATGGTCTACAACCTGATGGTCTCCGCTCTGGAATTGAGTCCTCCTGTGTCAAACGACGGACGTGCCATTCCCTGAGTACGGCCAGCCTGCGGGTCTCGGGTCCTTGTGGTGTTTTTGGCTCCAAAAGCCATATTTTGAATGTGATTCCTCCTAGGGCTTCCAAATCACCTGAAACACGAAACAACACTAAAAAGTAACTGTTCGCATAATAAAGTGAATGAAATGGTGGGAATTAATGACTCGATGAGTCGTATAAATACGGCTCATCACTTTTCCCGTTAAAGCATCCACTCAACCTTGGAAGTTCTAACCTAATATGTGGCACATAGAACAAGTTTTAAACACATAGAGGCACTAAGAGTAGGGTCTAAAACATTGTGTGGTACAAGTACACCCCTTCAACCGAATGAAGGGTTTAGCTACGAATATTCATGGAACAGGACATCATAGCTAAGTGCGTTGAAAAGTAATGATTTTGAAAGACAGTAAAGTAAAGTTTTCGAAAGTAAAGACAGGAAAATAAAGTACTTCGAAAGATAGTAAAGTAAAAAAGAGAGTACTTACAAAAACTGTTGAAAGTGCTAAAGCTTCGATTCCAAAGTAAAGTGTTACAAGGATTGTGCTCTCAACCTAGAGAGATAAGTGATTGTGGTGTTTGAGGATGGGATGATTTACAAAGAGGAGGGCATCTCTATTTATAGGCCATGAAGAGGAGAAGATGTGGAGGAGATGAAGACACTTGGCATGGAATCCATGGAGGAGGAGAAAGCCATCGTAGGTGACTCACCACTCCAAAAGCCGCCGGCCACATGTCATGAGGGGAGGGGAAGTTCTCTTAGCCGCCGGCCATGTGGAGGAGGGGGAGTGGTGGAGTGAGTTTTGTGATCTTTTCCAAAAGCCATCGGTCCTTTCAGCTCCGGTCTGACTCTGGTTGCCCTCCGGTTGGACTTGTTTTGAGTGATTCCACGTCCGGTTCTTGAAAGTCAGAATTTGGTCGTGACCTGGAATGACTCGTAATTCATTTTCAGCTTTAAAACTCCTCCTTAGCCTGTATTCTCTCTAGACTTCAAAATACCATGTAGATAAATATCGGAACTAACAAGCAAAAGTTAAATAGACAAAGAGTCTAATTTGGTGGGTTTAACTGTGTTTATGATTCATACAATTATGGTCCATCAGATCACCCCACACTTTTAGTTGTTCGTCCCGAACAATGCTTTTTAAAGGGCGGAACACAATCTAAGTAAAAACTTTTAAATATGAAAGTGAGACTGTGGGACTAGATTTATCTTAATTCATGCATTACTTACTTATTACCAAACTAAACCGTGTAAATACTTTGAAGAAACTTGATACTTGTACCTTCGTGCTGAGATGCAAATTAATTCGGATGTTTCGGGAGATAGCCCTTTTTAGGCTCCTGGACTGCATTCTCGGGATCGACTCGTACTATATGGTTTCCTTGTAGCTTTCTCTAGCACGTGATTCAGTTCGGGTTTCACTGAGTTGAGCATTTTGATTTCTTTTTGGCGAGGGACAGCTTCTGTAGTGAATCGGCCTTTGGCCTTTGATATTGAGTTGGAGTTTCTTCACTTTTGTTCGGTTAAAACCTTCACAATTTTGGCCTTTGGCCTTTGATTAGCTTCTTTGAGCTTTGGCTTCTTTGTGACTTGCTAGTCCATTTTCTCAGCCTTTTGGGAGTTCCACTCGTCGCCCGCGAGCATATGGAAATACCTCCCCGCTCTTTCTCATCCTCGCCGTTTCGCGCGGGTCAAGATGAGGGTCGCTCATCTATTTTCCCGGCTACTAGGACTAGAGATAGGACGGTTTGATTCTCGTCCCGCCTCTTGCATAAACGCTGCATGGCGGAGATGACTTCAATCTTCACCGAAACTCGAAGTGCAGCCTCCACTGACTTCGAAAACCATATAGTTAGATTCGATCCTTCGAGTGCTTGCCAAGCCTCTCTAGGGCATTTTCTATCAACTCCACATCCCCTGTATATCTCAGCACAAAGGGACAAATGAGAAGTTACATCCTAAGTTTTTAAACAGTTGAATTTTCACAAGGTAAATGCATGAATTTAGATCTATCTTTTTCACATTATCAAGTTCATATTTTCAAAAAGATAATATTAAGGGAAAAGGAAAAAGAAAAAGCATGTTTAACTATGTACATAGGCGGTTCTCACCCCACACTTTTGAACGAAGGCGTGCCTTTCAGCAAGACTTAGTTCAAAAGTTATGCAAATATATACAAGAGAAGGAAATGACATTAAGGAAAAGAGAAGAACTGAACTCCCTTTTACTGTGTCGTGGAATGTCATAGCTTGAGTTGGATAATCGAGGGAGTTCGGCTGGGGCCTTGAACTCTCAGCACAGGCCCGGTAATTCTCGGAAGCTGCCTGGCTGATCTGATCTTGCTCCAAAAATCGATTCCTACATGTTAGACATTCCTTCTATACAAAAAATGGGTGAGAGCGACTTGCGGTAAAAACTAAATGATAGAAAATAAAATTACTAAAAGTAAGATAGGTGTCGGGTTACCTCCCGACCAGTGCCTTTGTTTAACGTCGTTGGCTCAACGCATGGGGATCACAAGTTTGGATCCCATGGTTGACTCAGGTCGTATTTCTGTGTTGTCAAGTTGACCTCGCCATGGTAGTGTTTGACTCGATGTCCATTCACATTGAATCTGCTTCCATCCTCCATGCTTTCCAACTCAAGCATCCCATGGTTGAATACCTTAGTCACAGTATAAGGGCCGGTCCATCTTGATTTTAGTTTGCCAGGCATCAGCTTCAACCGTGAGGAGAAGAGTAGCACTTGTTGTCCTTCCTCAAATGAGCGACGGAGGATGAATTTGTCATGATACAATTTGGTCCGCGCTTTGTAGTCCGTTTGCTCTTCATAGGCCTCAAGCCACAATTCCTCAAGCTCACACAGATTAAGCTTCCTATCTAGTCCAGCAGCCTTCAAATCCGGATTGCAATGCTTGAGCGCCCAATAGGCTTTATGTTCTAATTCCACCGGAAGGTGGCATGCCTTTCCATAAACAAGTCGAAAGGGGGAGGTTCCAATTGGTGTCTTGTATGCTGTCCGATAAGCCCAAAGAGCTTCATCTAGCCTCTGACTCCAATCTTTCTTACCCGGCTTCACCATTTTTTATAAAATTCCCTTGATTTCGCGGTTGGAGATCTCCGCTTGACCATTGGTCTGGGGATGATATGCCGTGGACGTTCGGTGGTGGACTTGGTAGCGCTTCAAGGTGGCAGCCATCATGCGGTTACAGAAATGAGTTCCTTGGTCGCTGATTATGGCCTTGGGTACCCCGTATCTACAAAACAGGTTAGTGCACAAAAAATCTATGACAGTCTTTGCATCGTCGAACCTTGTGGCCTTAGCTTCTACCCATTTTGACACATAATCTACAGCAACTAAAATGTAAGTATAACCGCATGAAACTTGGAATGGTCCCATGAAATCCATACCCCAAATGTCGAAAACATCGTTGACTAATATGGGGTACTTGAGGCATCTCATTTCTAGCTGACACATTTCCTACTCTCTGACACCTATCACATTTTTTACACTTCTCATATGCATCTCTAAATATACTTGGCCAAAAGAATCCGCTATCTAGGATTTTCCTAGCGGTTCTCCTAGGCCCGAAGTGTCCTCCACATGCAAACTCATGGCAGAAGCTAATAATAGAAGCTATTTCATTATCTGGGATGCATCTCCTAAGTATTTGATCTGCTCCTATTTTCCACAAATAAGGATCATCCCACAAGTAATGATTAGCATCATGCCTAAGTTTCATGCATTGTGCTTTAGTAAGAGAAGGGGGGAAATTTACCTCCTACAAGGTAGTTGACGATTGAGGCATACCACGACACCTTGGTTGAGACTGCATAGAGGTGCTCGTCTGGAAATGACTCGGTTATGTGCCCCTCTTCTTCTTCTCAGACAATTCTGCTTAGATGGTCGGCCACAGTATTTTCGATCCCCTTCTTGTCCCTTATCTCCACATCGAATTCTTGCAGTAGTAGTATCCACCGAATGAGTCTTGCTTGGCCTCCTTCTTCTTCATCAGGTAACGGATGGCAGCATGGTCAGAATAAACTATCACTTTTGCTCCAAGCAAATATGATCTGAACTTTTCCAGAGTGAATACCACTGCCAGGAGTTCCTTTTCGGTGGTGGAGTAGTTTCGTTGGGCAGAATCTAGGGTTCGTGAGGCGTAGTAGATCACACCCACCTTCTTATCAATTTTTTGGCCGAGAACTGCTCCCACAGCAAAGTCGCTTGCGTCGCACATGATTTCGAATGGTTTTCCCCAATCCGGAGTTTGGATGATGGGTGTGCTAGTGAGGGCTTTCTTCAGATCATCAAAGGCCTCCTTGCATGCATTGGTGAATTCAAAAGGAACTTCTTTTTGGAGAAGAGTGGATAGAGGCAACGCCTTTTTGGAGAAGTCTTTGATGAACCGTCGGTAGAATCCTGCATGGCCAAGGAATGATTGGATGTCTCGGACCGTGGATGGGTATGGTAGAGTCATGATCAGGTCGATCTTTGCCTTGTCCACTTCCATGCCTTCTTGTGAGACGATATGTCCCAATACTATTCCGTGTGTTACCATGAAGTGGCACTTCTCATAATTGAGCACTAAGTTTTTTGAAAAATGAGCGATATCATAAATCAAAAGGGGAATGGCACTTCTCATAATTGAGCACTAAGTTCATGGACACACATCGTGCCAAAACTGTGCTCAAATGGCTTAAGCAAGCATCGAATGTGTCTCCATAGATGGTGAAGTCGTCCATGAAGACTTCAATGAATTCTCCGATCATGTCTGAAAAGATGCTGGTCACTACCCTTTGAAAAGTCCATGGGGCATTGCATAGGCCAAACGACATCCTTCTGAAGGTGAATGTGCCGAATGGGCAGGTGAATGTAGTCTTCTCTTGGTCCTCAGGTGCTATGGGGATCTGGTTGTAGCCTGAGAACCCGTCCAGGAAGCAAAAATATGGCTTGCCCGCCAGTCGGTCTAGCATTTGATCGATGAATGGCAGAGGGAAATGGTCTTTTCTTGTGACGGAGTTTAATTTCCTGTAGTCGATGCACATTCTTCAGCCGTTCTTGACCCTTGTTATTACCATTTTTCCTTCGGCATCTTCCTCGATTGTGATCCCACTTTTCTTCGGGACCATGTGGACAGGACTCACCCATTGGCTATCTGATATGGGATAGATAACGTCCGCATCTAGTAGCTTCTGTATTTCCTTTTGGACGATCTCCATCATGATTGGGTTGAGTCTTCGTTGAGGCTCTCTTGATGGCTTTGCTCCATCCTCAAGTTGAATACGGTGCATGCATACAGCCGGGCTGACTCCTCTCATGTCGGCTAGAGTCCATCCAATAGCCAACTTGTGTTGTCTCAGCACTTTTATCAAACTACGTTCCTGGCCTGCTTCCAAGCCACTCTTGATGATTACTGGAAGTGTGTTATTATCCCCTAGGAAAGCGTACTTCAGATGCCCGGGCAGGGGCTTCAATTCTATTTTGGGAGCTTGCATCACCGAGGGCAAAAAAGTATTTGATTTGAATAATTTTACCTCGTTGACTTCATATTCTGGTGTGAGAGGCTCCGAGATTGTTAAGTGGGCCACCGTTTCATGCAAGCCTTCGGTCAATTCGTATGAGCTTTCGGCTCCATTGAGTATGGCTTCTAAGGGATCTGCTCTTGGTTCTGGTTGAACTTCTTGGACCAGATCGTCCAAAGTATCGGGAGCGTGTATTTCCTCGAATTCCAAGGGGTGCTTCATTGCTCGGAATATGTCAAAGCTGAAGACCTCTCCTTCTACCTCCATTGAGAGCATTCCACTTCCACAGTCTATCTTCATTTTTGATGTTTTGAGAAATGGGCGGCCGAGAAGGATGGGTGCATGATCTGTAGGTCCGCCATTCTCCATTTTTAAGACGTAGAAGTCTGCTGGAAACACTAATTCTCCTACTTGAACCAGGACGTCTTCAATTTTTCCCTCGGGTTGTTTGCAAGACCGATCTGCTAGTTGAATAGTGAGACCGGTGGGTTCGAGCGGTCCAATCCTAAGGCAGGAATAGATAGAGAAGGGCAAGACGTTGATTGATGCTCCAAGATCCAGCATGCAGTTCTCGATCCGGATGTTGCCAATTGTGCATGGAATGGTGTAAGTTCCCGGATCACCACATTTGGGGGGCACTTTTCGTTGTATGACGGCCGACACGTTCCTACTCATCAGATCTTGATCATATGTAGTACTCCTCCTCCGGTTGGTGCAAAGTTCTTTTAAAAACTTTGCATACCGAGGGATTTGCTTGATGGCTTCCAAGAGGGGGATGTTGATTTCGACTTTACTGAACAACTCAAACACGTCCTCGTCCATGACATGCTGTTTTTGGTACTCGGGCTGGCACTGGAAATGGAAGAGCAGCACTGTTTTTGGAGGTCTCGGTTCTGGGCACTGGGCTAGCCGCTGGTACCGGGCCTGGCCTGCGTTCCTCAGGCGCAGTCTCTTCTTCCTCGGGTGCGTCCTTGCTTTCCTCGGGCAACTCCGGTCTTTCGTCTTCCTCTCGTTCCATGGGTGCAACGACTAACTTTTTTCCACTCCTAAGAGCCACGACATTCACATTTCCCCTCGGGGTTCTGGACGGTTTGTGAAGGAAGTCTGCCGGGTTCATTAGTGAGCGCAGACATTGAGGTAGCGAGTTGGGACATGTGCTTCTTCAAGTCTGATAATTCTCCCTTTGTTTCGGCTTGGTTTTGATGCATAGTAGTACTCAACTGCTGCACAGTGCCCGACAATTGCTTTATCATGTCCTCAAGTGACTTGTTCGGTCCTTGATGATTGCTCGAGCTGGCTTGGTACTGATTTGGTCCCTTCTGTTGATATTGGCCCGTCAGGTACTGGTTTGGTCCCCTTTGTTGGTATTGGCCCGCTGGTGGGGCGTTCTGGTTGTACTGTTGGTGGGGTGGTTGGTAGAATGAATGAGCTGGTTGAGGTGCGGCTTGTTGGGTCATCCTTGGAGGGTGGTTCTCGTTTTTCCAGCTCGGGTTGGTTGCTTGACCATACTGCCGGTGATGGACCATAATTGTATGAATCATAAACACAGTTAAACCCACCAAATTAGACTGTTTGTGTATTTAACTTTTGCTTGTTAGTTCCGATATTTATCTACAGGGTATTTTGGAGTCTAGAGAGAATACAGCCTAAGGAGGAGTTTTTAAGCTGAAAATGAATTACGAGTCATTCCAGGTCACTACCAAATTCCAACTTTCAAGAACCGACTTGGAATCACATAAATAAGCTAGAACAGTCGGCATTTGGACATGAACGCAATGCAAAGGCACCGAGCCCGGTAAAGGCCAAACTAGGGCAATTTCAGCCGATTTGGGATTTCGACCATGTTCGGGGCAGAATTTGGCTTAATTTCCTTCTTGAGATCATCTTAGAATGACATTTTCATTTAGAATACACTCTCCAAAATCCAAGAAGCTCAGGCCAAAGCTCCGGTCAGATTCCGGTCAAACCGATGGCTTTTTGGAGACAAATATCTCATTCCACTCACACATATCCTCCCCTCCACCTCATAGCCGCCGGTGGCTTCATCTCCTTGCTCCTCCATCCATCTTGTGACAAGTGTTGCCATTTCCTCCACAAGTTTCACTCCTCCCATGGCTATAAATACATGCCCTCTTCACTTGTAATCTTCATCCCCACAATTCACAAACACTTATCTCTCTAAGATTTTTGGCACTTTTGTAAGCTTTGTTTTAAATCTTTAATACTCCTGTTGGTTCTTGAGTATTGTAGTTCGTTCTTGAGTACTCTTGTCGGTTCTTGTAGTACTCAAGCTTGTCTTTACTTTTCACTATTCTTGAGTACTCTTGTCGGTTCTAGAAGTACTCACCCCTTTCCTTTACTATCTTTTACTTTCAAAACTTTTACTTTCCTGTCTTTTAAAACTGCAATTTTATTTTCCTTGTCTTTCCTTTCAAAAACTTTACTTTCTGTCTTTCGAAAACCTTTACTTTTCAAGTACTTAGCTATGATGTCCTCTTCCATGGATAATCGTAGCTAAACCCTTCATTCGGTTGAAGGGGTGTACTTGTGTCATAAAATGTTTTAGACCCTTTTCTTAATGCCTCTTTGTGTTCAACTTGTTCTAAGTGCCTTATATTAGGTCAGAACTTCATTGGTAGAGTGGATGCTCGGAAGAGCAAAGCTCTATCATGAACTCACGACCTCCGTGGATAAGTGGAGGCTCGGAAGAGCAGAGCTTATTTGTGGAGATCAACCTCTTTCAAAAACCATTTGATTTATCAGGAATGATGGTCAACTGGATGCACATATTAGAACAAGAGTTCCACGTCTTGCAAAAGACTAGACGTTGTGGCAAGTCTTGTGCTAAGAATAGCCTCGATTCACTTTTGAACACTTAGTATGGTCATTAGCGGTCAATGATAAACAGATTATGATACAAGGCCCCCGAAACCGAATGCTTTCCTTAGATTAAAAACACCACCTGCATTTACTTCCTTATTATAAACTGCCTTATCAACTGCTCACCTCCTGGAAGACTTGCCAATCACGCAACAACCACTGTAAGTCTTCTTCCTTTTATTTTCAGTATTTACTTTTCCGCACTAAAAACCAAAACCAACCAAAAAAACACTTACTTTTCCGCACTAAAACCTCAATCAACCTAAAACACGCTCCCTCCCTGTACGATCCCTCAAAGAACAACTTATCCCCCTAATTCCCTTGGGTTCGACCCCTACTTACCACTTGCTACCCAGTAGTAAAGTCACGAGTAGCGGACTATAAATTTATTCTTGCCTTAGCACACGACGACTGTGCTCTGTCAAAATTGGCGCCGTTGCCGGGGAATTAGTTACTTAATCGATTCTCGCTTCAAAACAACCATGTCTCGCGAAGGAAGCCATGATAACTACTATGGGGATGACAACTACCGTGCACCTACTATGGGAGAACTCAATGCCCCATATTTCGCAACGCAGCCGTGGTGCATTTGCGAGGGCCCTGAACTAGAAAACATTGCCGTCGACATGTCTGTGGTCCACAATTTGCCAAAGTTCTCAGGAACTAATGGAGAATCAGCAATGACTCATCTCCAACGCTTACATGGCACTTGCCAAATTCTAAAGCCGAATCGAGTGAATATAGATGACTTCAAGTTGAAGGCGTTCTATTTTTCCCTCGTTGACTCGGCAAGCGACTGGTTCCTTTCATTACCTTCGGGAAGCATCAGAACATGGGTTCAGATGCAAGGGAAATTCCTGGACAAATACTACCCAGCGACAAAAGCAATGCAAGTAAGAAGGCAGCTGCAGGACATAAGGCAGGAACCTAACGAAACCATGTACGACTACCCGAGAAGCTCATCATCGAGTACCTGATTAATGGACTAACTGAGTTAGACAAAAAGCTCCTAGACGCCTCAGCTGGAGGATCCATGATGAATCTATCGTTAAGTAGCATAAGGGATCTCATTACCAAGGTTGCTGAAAATGCTCGGTTTGGAGAGGAAACTACTCGTCAAAATGAATTCTTCCGAACAAAAAATGTATCACAAGCTGAGACATCAGTAAACTCCATGCCAGAAGAGATGAGACAAATGAAGGAAATGATGATGCAATTATTACAATAGCAGACAGTTCAAGTAAGACCTTGCGAGTTTTGTGGCTCTACGGACCACAAGACTGATGCATGCCCAACTTTGATCGAAGTCAACCCGGTGGAGGCCAATGTAGTGGGAGGATACCAAGGGAACAACAACAAAGCCGTACCCCAACCAGCTCAGACGCTCTACCAACCTTCCCACAAGCAGTACAACCAGAACGCCCCACCAACGAGCCAGTATCAACAAAGGGGACCAAACCAGTACCCGATAGGCCAATATCAACAGAAGGCTCCAATTCAATATCAGGTGGGCCCGAGTAATCAGCAAGGACCAAACAAGTGGCTGGAGGACATGATGAAGGAACTCTCGAGTACTGTGCATCAATCCTCGAGTGCTGTGCAGCAATTGAAGGGTACTGTGCAACAATCCTCGAGTACTGTGCAGCAATTGTCGGGCTCTGTGCAGCGGTTGAGTACTACTGTGTATCAAAACCAGGCGAAAAATGATGGAGCAATAGCCGACCTGAAAAAACAAATGTCTCAGCTCGCCACCTCAATATTCGAGCGAAATAATGAGCCTGGTCAACTTCCTTCACAAACCATTCAAAACCCGAAGGAAAATGTTAATGCTGTGACCCTAAGGAGTGGGAAAAAGCTTGCCGTCAAACCCATGGAGCAAGAGGAGGACAAAAGCCCAAGGTTGTCCAGAGAAGAACAAATGAAGCCCGAGACTCGCGGAACTCTTGAGCAGGATGCGGCCGAGAAAAGTGGGGACGCACCTGAGGAACACAGGCCTAGCCTGGTTCCACCATCCGAAGAACAAAGGCCACACCCCGTGCCCAGAACCGATACCTCCAAGATCCGCGCCGCGCTTCCATTTCCTGTGCCAGCCCGAGTACCAAAACAACATGTAATAGATGAGGACATGTTCGAATTATTCAGCAAAGTCAAAATCAACATCCCCCTCTTAAAAGCCATCAAGCAAATCCCTCGATATGCTAAGTTTCTAAAGGAACTTTGCACCAACCGGAGGAGGAGCAATAGAAATGATCAAGAACTAATCAGAAGGGATGTATCGGCTGTCATGCAACGAAAGGTGCCCCCAAATGCGGAGATCCGGGAACTTACACCATTCCATGCACAATTGGCAACATCCGAATCGAGAACTGCATGCTAGACCTTGGAGCATCAATCAATGTCTTGCCCTTCTCTATCTACTCATGCCTTAGGATCGGGCCGATCGAACCCACCGGTTTCACTATTCAACTAGCAGATCGGTCATGCAAACAGCCCGAGGGCAAAATAGAAGACGTCCTGGTTCAAGTAGGCAAATTAGTATTTCCAGCAGACTTCTACGTCCTTAAAATGGAGAATAGTGGGCCAACAGACCATGCTCCTATCCTTCTCGGTCGACCATTTCTTAAAACCTCAAAAATGAAAATAGACTGCGGGAGTGGGATGCTATCAATGGAAGTAGAAGGAGAGGTCTTCAGCTTCGACATATTCAGAGCAATGAAGCATCCCATGGAGTTCGAAGAAGTGCACGCTTTCGACGACCTAATCCAAGAAGTTCAACCAGAACCAAGAGCGGATCCCTTAGAACTCATACTCAATAGAGCCAAGAGTTCATATAACTTGGCCGAAGGCCTGCATGAAACACTAGCCCACTTAACAATCTCGGAGCCTCTCACACCAGGATATGAAGTCAACGAGGTAAAATTATTCAAATCAAATACCTTTTTACCCTCGGTGATGCAAGCTCCCAAAATAGAATTGAAGCCCCTACCCGTGCATCTGAAATACGCATTCCTAGGGGAAAATAACACGCTCCCGGTAATCATAAAAAGTGGCCTAGAAACAGACCAGGAGCGTCGTTTGATAAAAGTGCTGAGACAACATAAGTTGGCTATTGGATGGACTCTAGCCGACTTGAGAGGAGTCAACCCAGCAGTTTGCATGCATCGCATCTTACTCGAGGATCGAGCTAAGCCGTCAAGAGAACCTCAGCGACGACTCAATCCAATCATGATGGAAATCATCCAGAAGGAAATACAGAAGCTCCTGGATGCAGATGTAATCTATCCAATATCGAATAGCCAGTGGGTGAGTCCAGTCCACATAGTCCCGAAGAAAATTGGAATCACAATCGAGGAAGATGCCGAAGGAAAAATGGTGACAACAAGGGTCAAGAACGGCTGGAGAATGTGCATCGACTACAGAAAATTGAACGCCGTCACAAGAAAGGACCATTTCCCTCTGCCATTCATCGATCAAATGTTAGACCGACTGGCGGGCAAACCGTACTTTTTCTTCCTGGACGGATTCTCAGGCTACAAACAGATTCCCATAGCGCCTGAGGACCAATAGAAGACCACATTCACCTGCCCATTCGGCACATTTGCTTTCAGAAGAATGTCATTCGGTCTTTGCAATGCTCCGGGGACTTTCCAAAGAGTGGTGACCAGCATCTTCTCAGACATGATCGGAATATTCATCGAAGTCTTCATGGACGACTTCACCATCTATGGCGATACATTCAACGCTTGCCTAGACAACTTAAGCACGGTTCTGGCACGATGTGTCTCAATGAACCTTGTGCTCAACTATGAGAAGTGCCATTTCATGGTAACTCATGGAGTGGTCTTAGGGCACGTCGTCTCACAAGAAGGCATAGAGGTGGATAAATCTAAGATAGACCTGATCATGACTTTACCATACCCCTCCACTGTCCGAGACATCCAATCCTTCCTTGGGCATGCGGGATTTTACCGACGGTTCATCAAGGACTTCTCCAAAAAGGCTTTGCCTCTATCCACTCTCCTCCAAAAAGAAGTCCCTTTTGAATTCACCAATACATGCAAGGAAGCCTTCAATGAGCTCAAAAAGGCCCTCACTAGCACCCCCGTCATCCAAACTCCGGATTGGAAAAAACATTTTGAAATCATGTGCGACGCAAGTGACTTTGCTGTGGGGGCAGTTCTCGGCCAAAAAATTGATACGAAGGTGGGAGTGATCTACTATGCCTTAAGAACCCTAGATCCTGCCCAACGAAACTACTCCACCACCGAGAAGGAACTCTTGGTAGTGGTATTCGCTCTGGAAAAATTTAGATCCTATTTGCTTGGAGCAAAAGTGATAGTTTATTCTGACCATGCTGCCATCCGTTACCTAATGAAGAAAAAGGAGGCCAAACCAAGGCTCATTCGGTGGATCTTGCTACTGCAAGAATTTGATATGGAGATAAGGGACAAAAAGGGGATTGAGAATACTGTGGCAGACCATCTAAGCAGGATTGTCCGGGAGGAAGAAGAAGGACACATAACCGAGTCATTTCCAGACGAGCACCTATACGCCGTCTCAACCAAGGTGCCGTGGTATGCCTCAATCGTCAACTACCTTGTAGGAGGTACATTTCCTCCCTCTTTTACTAAAGCACAATGCATGAAACTTAGGCATGACGCTAGACATTACTTATGGGATGATCCCTATTTATGGAAAATAGGAGCAGATCAAATACTTAGGAGATGCATCCCCGATAATGAAATAGCTTCTGTTATTAGCTATTCCCATGAGTTTGCATGTGGAGGACACTTCGGGCCTAGGAGAACCGCTAGAAAAATCCTAGATAGCGGCTTTTTCTGGCCAAGTATATTTAGAGATGCATATGAAAAGTGTCAAAAGTGCGATAGGTGTCAAAGACTAGGAAATGTGTCAGCTAGAAATGAGATGCCTCAAGTACCCATAATGGTCAATGATGTTTTTGACATTTGGGGCATTGATTTTATGGGACCATTCTCAGTTTCATGCGGGTATACTTACATTTTAGTTGCTGTAGATTATGTGTCAAAATGGGTAGAAGCCAAGGCCACAAGGTGCGACGATGCAAAGACTGTCATAGAATTTTTGCGCACTAACCTGTTTTGTAGGTACGAAGTACCCAAGGCCATAATCAGCAACCAAGGAACAGGCGTCGTTTGACCTGCAAATTTAAATTTATATTTCCTTGCGAGAGACTAGTGTAGCGGCAAGCAAGGGTCGAACCCTAGAGAGCTAGATTGGTTACTACTTTGTTCTGGAATAGGAAAGAAATAAGAAACAGTTGTGAGAGTAAAGGTTAGTGCAGTAAACTGTAAATCACGAAAATAAGCTGGGTTGTAATTATCAGAGAGAAATATTCAGGTTAGGGTTTTATTCAATTGTGACTACGTTTATCCTTGATTTCTAAATATTTATTCTTGCTTTCTTAGGGTTACTCCTGGTCTGGTTATAACCGTTTTAATTCTAGCAAACCTAATACTCCGGGTCTGGTTATATTAGGTTTAGTGCAACTACTTATTCTAACGGGTCAGTATCAAATAAGCAGTGAATAGATAGTAGGTATTACTAGGTTAAGTTGTACCCTTTCGAATCTCCCCTTAACCCAATAATTCAAACTGATAATTTGCACAAGAACTAAATAGAATGCAATAATAATAATGAAGAACGGAATCTCAAAACATTGTCACAATTATTCAACCCTAACCCGAATAATCGGTTTAGTTACACATGGTGATAAGGAAATAATGCATGAATGAAAGGAACAAGATACTTCACTAAATAACCGAGAATACAAGGGGCAAGGTACGGCTGAGTTGTGGGCGGAGGACGGTGGACGTGTGGCTGAGCTACGGCCGTGGCAAGGAGGAGATGGGCGGCGGACGTGGTGTAGAGAGGGGAGTTCGAATGGAACTTGTGTGTCCAGTTAGAAGGCTGAATTGCACTTCTATTTATAGAGTTTTGAGAAGGCTAAAAGTTCCCAAAATAAGCCAAGAGATAATTATGGAAATATTTCCATAATAATCTTGCTTTATCTTCAAGCTACTCCTTTGCTTGGGAATTAAGCCATCTAGATCCTTTCTGAACGTTCCAAAACCCTAGATGAAAGTTGCCCTATTTTCACATTGATTTGGGCCGAAATTACTGTTCACGACCGGAGTTACTGTTCACGACCGGAAGTACTGTTCACGGCCCAAAACACTGTTCATCCATTCTGCGCATCTGTTTTGACTTCGGCTCTCGATTTGACCTTCCAAACGACCTCGGATGCTCTTGGTGTGAACTAGAGAGTTGTAGGGAATTGAGTCAGCTACGCAACGCCATGTAGCTCGTATTTTTCGGATCATCGGTGCATTCCCAGTCGTCCGGCGAAGCTCCAAAGGTCAATCTGCCATTGTGATGTTTTTGGCATAAAATGCCGTCTTTTATGCACGTTTCCTCCTAGAGCTTCCAAATCACCTGAAATGCAAAACAACACTAAAAAGTAACTATTCGCATAATTAAGTGCAGAAATTGGTGGGATTTAATGACTCGATGAGTCGTATAAATACGGCTCATCAAACCACCCCACACTTAAACTTGTTCGTCCCGAACAAGAACTAGGTCATAGGAGGAACGAACTAATGTAACACCACAATGCTTCGGTCATCCTAGACGTGCTACATGGACATGAAATGGTTACTCTAGATCTCGCCTGTTATGCATGCTTGCTACTAATATCTTTGTGCGAGAAACATGGGTTAATGATACGTGTTACCTTTGGGTCGAGATGCAAATCAATTCGGATGTCTCGGGAGATAGCCCTTTTTAGACCCATGAACCCTCATTCTAGGACTCGAACTTGCTGCTATATGGTTATGCTTTGCCGCTTTTTCTTGCACGTGATTGATTCGAGCTTCAAAGTGTTGAGTGTTTTTTTTTCGGCCAGCTATAGTGTCATCTGATTTGGGATTTCAATGATGCTTTCACATGAGAAACGTGTGGACTATCACAATGGTGGTGGATTGTTGCCTTGAAGTGCGGATTGTGACTTGCTCGAACCGTGGTTCCTTCTCCTTTTGACGCGAGTCAAGCCGAGGGTCGCTCGTCTATTTTCTCGGTTACTCGGATTAGAAACCTTCCTGCTCTCACTCATCCTCGTCCTTTTGACACGGGTCAAGTCAAGGGTCGCTTGCCTATTTTCTCGGCTACTTGGACTAGAGATTGGACGATGTGTGCCACCGTCCCGCCTAATCGCAAAAGTACCGCAGTGGCGGAGCAGACTCGTACTATGTCGTCTCGAAGTGCTAGCCTCCACGAGCTCCACATAACCATATATCCTGAGTCCGGTCTTTGAATGATCTGTCAAGTCTCTCTAGGGCATTTCTATCAACTCCACATCCCTGTTTATCTCAACTAACAAAGGCACGCAAAGTTTTAAAATCACATGTTAGTCGCACAAATCAATTTTCACCAAAGACATGCATGTAATCGGCTCTATCTATTTGACCTAATCATTATCCAATACTGCAAGTCTAGGAAGGAGTGAAGTATCATGTACAAAATTTTTAAAATTGACCCGAAACGTGCTGACTCTGTGCAAGGTGCAGGAAATAAACGTGCTGACTCAATACTGACTCTCCCACCCCACACTTTTGAAATAAGCCGTGTCCTCACGGTACGACTTAAATCAAGACTCACAATGCATGCAATAAATAAAAGGAAAGGGAAAAGGTAGAACGGGACTCCCCTCGTGTGATGTGTGACGACCAGAAGTGGCTGGTTATTCTCCTATGAGTCCTCGAAGAGTACCATTGGAGCTTGTATCGCGACGTGAGTTCGTTGCACACCGAAAGGTCTGTGTCAATGACATGGAGACGAATAAAAGATTCCCAGGAGGTTGGAGGAGTCACAGCGGTCTCACTTAAAACCCAATCTCCTTAGACTCGTAAGTCTTTGTGACAGAATCTTTAAACGGCTCGTGTTTCTTGACACAACTAATTCGAGGTGTGAACTACTCATGTCGGAACTGTCTGATATTGGAGCAAGCAAAATGCGTAGCCCCGTACTCAATTCATGGTCGACTCGGTCTAGTCCCTGCAGAATGAAACCAATTCCTTCCCAAGGTACGATGTGACAATAATGACTCGAAAATAAATATGGTAAATAAATAAATAAACTGAAATGTAAACGCAAACCGTGCAGGACTGCCTCCCTGCGAGCGCCTTTGTTTAACGTCGTTGGCTCGACAGTAACTCGTGTAGGGATTACAAGTTAGGATCCCATGGGCGTGTGAGGTCGTACTTCCTTTCAGCAACTCCATCAACCTGCCCAAAGTGGTTATAAGGCTGTGCGCTCGGTCCTGCTCTCATGTGATCAAGCGGGCTCTTCTTCACATACTCCCGAGATGGTGAGGATCTCTTGGCCATAGCTGCTGGCCCAGTGGTGTGTATGACCTGATCTGGTAGGTCCGGAACTAGGGCATCGAAATCTGATGTGTGCACAATGTCCGTAGGTTTCCTCGCGCATGGACGGTCGTCATCCCCATAGATGTAGAAATCTTCTGTCTTTCCACCGAATGCAAGTGATAGTAGGCCCGTGCCCATGTCAATTCTGGTTTTGGTGGAGAAGAGGAATGGCCGCCCCAAGATGAGTGCCGGTGGTACATCGTTCCTAGAGTCGCCCATCTGCAAGACGTAGAAATCTACAGGAACAAGAAGATCTCCCACTCGGAGTGTTAAGTTTTCAAGCAATCCATCAGGCCGAGTGCATGATCTATCCCCTAACTCTATCATCAATCTAGGTGGTTTTAGTGAGCCAAGTTTCAATGAACAATATAAAGAATATGGCATAACGTTAATAGCAGCACCAAGATCGATCAAACAGTGAGGAATTTGAGTCTCACCGATGCCACAGGTGACCGTGAAGGCCCCTGGGTCCTTACTCTTTTCCGACGGTGTCTCATGGTTTGTAGAGAGTGGCTGCCTCATGAGTGGGTCGCTCTGCGTAGGCCGTGCCACCAATATTCTTCCTGGCTCCATTGGGGTGAGGGCTTCTGCTGGCCCGGTAGGCTGCGGGCTAGACTCTTCTATGCTGTCTCTTCCCATAGTGCCGAGCATCTCGTCCTCCCAATATGTGGACTGCTTTAGTGTCGTGTCCACCACTCCTACCATGCTGACATTCCCCTTTGGATTCTGAATGGTTTGTGAGGGAAGTCGTCCAGCATTACCTCAAGTCTAGAGACTGCTGTGGAGACCTGAGACATCTGCTTCTGAAGGTCGGTTATTGCCCCGTCGGTCTTTGCCATGTACTGCGTCATGGTCATACTCAGCTCCTTCATCATTTCTTCCATGGACTTGTTGGAACCGTGATTGCTTGGACCGGCCTGATTATTATTCGGCCCCTTCTGCTGATACTGTCCTGATGCATTCTGCTGATATTGACTGTGAGGATGTCTGTAGGGCTGCTGAGTCTGATAATTCTGATAATTCTGGTGAGGCACATTCGGACGTGCTGGCTGATGTTGCTGAGTGTTGTTCCTCCAGGTTCCTTGATTGGGCGCTGTTGCGCCATACTGTCGGACTGGTCCTGGTCGGTTGCCATAATTATGATAGTCGCCCACTACATTGACCTCAGCCTGGTCGTCTTCCACTAAGGTAGGGCACTCGTCTGTCTTGTGATCTGTGGCTGCACAAAAACCGCATGGCTTAGTCTGGACTGGTTGCCTCCTGATCACATGTTGCATCATCTCCTTGAGCTCCTTGATCTGTTCGGCCATTGCATTTACTGAGGGCTCAACCTTTGACACGTTCCTGGTCTGGGTGTATTCTTCTTCTTTGTTGGACTCATCCTGGAACCGCTCATTCTCTGCCACTTCCATGATCTTTCGTCTAACTCCTGCTGGGGATAGGTTCATCAGATTGCCTCCAGCCGAGGCATCTAGGAGCTTCCTGTCGAGTCTGCGAAGGCCATCTAGCATATATTCGACGAGCAACTTCTCTGTGAGTCCAAGGTTGCAGCAGCTTTTCTCCAAGGCATTGAATTTTTCCACGTACTCGTACATGGTCTCGTTGGGTCCTTGCCTGAGATCCTGTAACTGCCTACGGACTTGCATAGCTCTGCCTGCTGGGTTGTATTTGGCGAGGAATGCTCGCTGCATCTGATCCCATGTGTAAATACTGCCTGAAGGAAGAGATAAGAACCAATCGCTAGCCGAGTCTGTTAGTGAGAAGTAAAAAGCTTTTAACTTGAAATCCTCGACTTCGACGGTGGGTGACTTGAGGTTCTGGCATATCCCGTGATAGCGCTGTAGATGAGTTGTGGCCGACTCTCCCTTGGTTCCTGAGAATTTGGGCAGATGGTGAATGACTGCCGTGTTGACAGTTATAGCTGCGAGGTCCGGTCCTTCGTAGATGCACCAGGCTTGGTCTCTGAAGTTGGGGACCGAGAGCTCGCCCATGGTTGGTCCTTCATTGGCGTCATCCTCATCGTCTCTGACTACTGGTTGGCGCGGAGGTCTCTGAGGTGGTGGGTATGGATGTTGTGGATGGTATGGTAGTGGTGGGTACTGTGGTGGGTATTGGGGGTATGGCGGTTGTGGGTACTGTGGATACGGTGGTGGTGGATACTGCTGATATGGTGGCGGATACTGAGGGTACTGTGGATATTGCGGTTGGTTTTGGTTTTGTTGGTTTTGTTGTTGTTGAAATTGTCCCGGGATAGCCCCCCGGATTTCTCCATTCTGTACCTGTTCGACTTCATTATTTTGACTGTTGTCACCGACTATACTTCCTGCATGAGACATGTTGCAAGAAATAGCAAGCACCGAGATAGAAAACACCGAAATAGCAAGCACAGACTAGCAACAAAGGATCCCCAGGAGAGTAGAGGAGTCACAACGGTCTCACTTAAAACCCACACTCCTTAGACTCGTAAGTCTTGGTGACAGGATCCTCTAAAAGCTAGAAATTGGAAATCGAAGAATCGGAAAACAAAATCGAGACAGTTGAGAATAACGAATTTAGGAAATCACCGAATAGGAAATCACCGAATAGCAAGAAGTAACTAAAATAAACGAAAAAAGAAATAAACGAAAAATTTGAAAATTTCTAAAAACACAAAAAATTCAAAATAAAATACTAAACGATCTCCGATGGCCGAAAAACACCGTATATCACGAGCATATGCTCGTGATTTCTGATCTCCTCGTCGTTCCGCTCAGAATAAGGTATTATGGGCTGAAATCGGACACTGGTAGCTCGAATCCTGCAGACTTTTTGTAAAACCGGAAACAGGGAAAAACACTAAACCAAAAAAAAACAAAAAAACAGAACAAATATTTCACCCTGCGTAGCTCCCCGGCAACGGCGTCAAAATTTGATAGGCGTCGTTTGACCTGCAAATTTAAATTTAAATTTCCTTGCGAGAGACTAGTGTAGCGGCAAGCAAGGGTCGAACCCTAGAGAGCTAGATTGGTTACTACTTTGTTCTGGAATAGGAAAGAAATAAGAAACAGTTGTGAGAGTAAAGGTTAGTGCAGTAAACTGTAAATCACGAAAATAAGCTGGGTTGTAATTATCAGAGAGAAATATATACAGGTTAGGGTTTTATTCAATTGTGACTACGTTTATCCTTGATTTCTAAATATTTATTCTTGCTTTCTTAGGGTTACTCCTGGTCTGGTTATAACCGTTTTAATTCTAGCAAACCTAATACTCCGGGTCTGGTTATATTAGGTTTAGTGCAACTACTTATTCTAACGGGTCAGTATCAAATAAGCAGTGAATAGATAGTAGGTATTACTAGGTTAAGTTGTACCATTTCGAATCTCCCCTTAACCCAATAATTCAAACTGATAATTTGCACAAGAACTAAATAGAATGCAATAATAATAATGAAGAACGGAATCTCAAAACATTGTCACAATTATTCAACCCTAACCCGAATAATCGGTTTAGTTACACATGATGATAAGGAAATAATGCATGAATGAAAGGAACAAGATACTTCACTAAATAACCGAGAATACAAGGGGCAAGGTACGGCTGAGTTGTGGGTGGAGGACGGTGGACGTGTGGCTGAGCTACAGCCGTGGCAAGGAGGAGATGGGCGGCGAACGTGGTGTAGAGAGGGGAGTTTGAATTGAACTTGTGTGTCCAGTTAGAAGGCTGAATTGCACTTCTATTTATAGAGTTTTGAGAAGGCTAAAAGTTCCCAAAATAAGCCAAGAGATAATTATGGAAATATTTCCATAATAATCTTGCTTTATCTTCAAGCTACTCCTTTGCTTGGGAATTAAGCCATCTAGATCCTTTCTGAACGTTCCAAAACCCTAGATGAAAGTTGCCCTATTTTCACATTGATTTGGGCCGAAATTACTGTTCATGATCAGAGTTACTGTTCACGACCGGAAGTTACTGTTCACGGCCCAAAACACTGTTCATCCATTCTGCGCATCTGTTTTGACTTCGGCTCTCGATTTAACCTTCCAAACGACCTCGGATGCTCTCGGTGTGAACTAGAAAGTTGTAGGGAATTGAGTCAGCTACGCAACGCCATGTAACTCGTATTTTTCGGATCATCGGTGCATTCCCAGTCCTCCGGAGATACTCCAAAGGTCAATCTGCTATTGTGATGTTTTTGGCATAAAATGCCGTCTTTTATGCACGTTTCCTCCTAGAGCTTCCAAATCACCTGAAATGCAAAACAACACTAAAAAGTAACTGTTCGCATAATTAAGTGCAGAAATTGGTGGGATTTAATGACTCGATGAGTTGTATAAATACGGCTCATCAAACCGCATGATGGATTCCACCTTAAAACACTACCATGTCCACCACCGGACGTCCACGGCATATCACCCTCAAAGCAATGGTCAAGCGGAGATCTCCAACCGCGAAATCAAGAGTATTCTAGAAAAGATGGTGAAGCCGGCAAGGAAAGATTGGAGTCAAAGGCTGGATGAAGCTCTTTGGGTTTATCGGACGGCATACAAGACGCCAATTGGGACCTCTCCATTTAGACTTGTTTATGGAAAAGCATGCCACCTTCCGGTGGAATTAGAACATAAAGCCTATTGGGCGCTCAAGCAGTGCAATCCAGATTTAAAAGCTGCCGGACTAGATAGGCAGCTTAAGCTATGCGAACTTCAAGAATTGCGGCTTGAGGCCTATTAGAGCAAACGGACTACAAGGCGCAGACAAAATTATATCATGACAAATTCATCCTCCGGCGCTCATTTGAGGAAGGACAACAAGTACTACTCTTCTCCTCACGGTTGAAGTTTATGCCAGGCAAACTGAAATCAAGATGGACCGGTCCTTATACCGTGACTAAGATATTCAACCATGGGATGCTTGAGTTGGAAAGCATGGAGGATGGAAGACGATTCAATGCGAATGGACAGCAAGTCAAACACTACCATGGCCAGGTCAACTTGACAAAAGAAAAATATGACCTAAGTCACCCATGGGATCCGACCTTATGATCCATGATTGAGGTATCGTCGAGCCAACGACGTTAAACAAAGGCACTGGTCGGGAGGTAACCCGACACCTATCTTACTTTCAGTCATTTAATTTCTGTCATTTAGTTTTTTGCCCTAAATCATTCTCACCTTTCCTGTATATATTTGCTTGCATGGCTTTTGAACTAAGTCTTGCTGAAAAGCACGCCTTCGTTCAAAAGTGTGGGGTGAGAACCGCCTTTGTACATAACATGCTTTTTCTTTTTCCTTTCCCTTAATATTATCTTTTTGAAAATATGAACTTGAAAATGTGAAAAAGATAGATCATAATTCATGCAATAACCTTGTGAAAATTCAACTGTTTACAAACTTAGAATGTAACTTCTCATTTGTCCCTTTGTGCTGAGATAAACTAGGGATGTGGAGTTGACATAAACTGCCCTAGAGAGGCTTGGCAAGCACTCGAAGGATCGAATCTAACTATATGGTTTTCGAAGTCAGTGGAGGCTGCACTTCGGGTTTCAGTGAAGATTGAAGTCATCTCCGCCATGCAGTGTTTATGCAAAAAGAAAAAAAGGCGAGGACGGGAATCAGACCGTCCTATCTCTAGTCAAAGTAGCCGAGAAAATAGATGAGCGACCCTCATCTTGACCCGCGCGAAACGGCAAGGATGAGAGGAGCGGGGAGGTATTTCCATATGCTTGCGGGCGATGATTGGACCTCCAAAAAAGGCTGAGAAAATGGACTAGCAAGCCACAAAAAGGCAAAAGCTCAAAGAAGCAAATCAAGAGGCCAAGGGCCCAAAATTGTGAAGGTTTTAACCGAACAAAAAGTGAAGTACTCAAAGAGTCAAATCAAAGGCCAAAGGCCGATTCACTACAAAAGCTGTCCCTCGCCAAAAGAAAATCAAAGACCAAACCATTGAAACCCGAACCGAATCACGTGCTAGAGAAAGCTACAAGAAAACCATATAGTGCGAGACGGTCCCGAGAATGCAGTCCAGGAGCCTGAAAAGGGCTATCTCCCGAAACATCCAAAATAAATTGCATCTCAGCACGGAGGTACAAGTATCAAGTTTCTTCTATTTATTTACACGGTTTAATTTGGTAATAAGTAGTAATGCATGAATTAGGATAAATCTAGTCCCACAGTCTCACTTTCATATTTTAAAAGCTTACTTAGTGTGCCGCCCTTTAATAGCATTGTTCGGGACGAACAACTAAAAGTGTGGGGTGATCTGATGGACCATAATTGTATGAATCATAAACACAGTTAAACCCACCAAATTAGATTATTTGTCTATTTAACTTTTGCTTGTTAGTTCCGATATTTATCTACAGGGTATTTTGGAGTCTAGAGAGAATACAGGCTAAGGAGGAGTTTTTAAGCTGAAAATGAATTACGAGTCATTCCAGGTCACGACCATATTCCAACTTTCAAGAACCGACTTGGAATCACTCAAATATGCTAGAACAGTCGGAATTTGGACAAGAACGCAATGCAAAGGCACCGAGCCCGGTAAAGGCCAAACTCGGGCAATTTCAGTCGATTTGGGATTTCGACCATGTTCGGGGCAGAATTTGGCTTAACTTCCTTCTTGAGATCATCTTAGAATAACATTTTCATTCAGAATACACTCTCCAAAATCCAAGAAGCTCCGGCCAAAGCTCCGGTCAGATTCTGGTCAAACCGATGGCTTTTTGGAGACAAATATCTCATTCCACTCACACATATCCTCCCCTCCACCTCATAGCCGCCGACGGCTTTCCTCCTCCCCCATGTGGCTTCATCTCCTTGCTCCTCCATCCATCTTGTGACAAGTGTTGCCATTTCCTCCACAAGTTTCACTCCTCCCATGGCTATAAATACATGCCCTCTTCACTTGTAATCTTCATCCCCACAATTCACAAACACTTATCTCTCTAAGATTTTGGGCACTTTTGTAAGCTTTGTTTTAAATCTATAATACTCCTGTTGGTTCTTGAGTATTGTAGTTCGTTCTTGAGTACTCTTGTCGGTTCTTGTAGTACTCAAGCTTGTCTTTACTTTTCACTATTCTTGAGTACTCTTGTCGGTTCTTGAAGTACTCACCCCTTTCCTTTACTGTCTTTTACTTTCAAAACTTTTACTTTCCTGTCTTTTAAAACTGCAATTTTATTTTCCTTGTCTTTACTTTCAAAAACTTTACTTTCTATTTTCGAAAACCTTTACTTTTCAAGTACTTAGCTATGATGTCCTCTTCCATGGATAATCGTAGCTAAACCCTTCCATTCGGTTGAAGGGGTGTACTTGTGTCATAAAATCTTTTAGACCCTTTTCTTAATGCCTCTTTGTGTTCAACTTGTTCTAAGTGCCATATATTAGGTCAGAACTTCATTGGTAGATGGGATGCTCAGAAGAGCAAAGCTCTATCATGAACTCGCGACCTCCGTGGATAAGTGGAGGCTCGGAAGAGCACAGCTTATTTGTGGAGATCAACCTCTTTCAAAAACCATTTGATTTATCAGGAATGATGGTCAACTGGATGCACATATTAGAACAAGAGTTCTACGTATTGCAAAAGACTAGACGGTGTGGCAAGTCTTGTGCTAGGAATAGCCTCGATTCACTTTTGAATACTTAGTATGGTCATTAGCGGTCAATGATAAACAGATTATGATACAAGGCCCCCGAAACCGAATGCTTTCCTTAGATTAAAAACACCACCTGCATTTACTTCCTTAGTATAAACTGCCTTATCAACTGCTCACCTCCCGGAAGACTTGCCAATCACGCAACAACCACTGTAAGTCTTCTTCCTTTTATTTTCAGTATTTACTTTTCTGTCATTTACTTTTCCGCACTAAAAACCAAAACCAACCAAAAAAACACTTACTTTTCCGCACTAAAACCTCAATCAACCTAAAACGCGCTCCCTCCCTGTACGATCCCTCAAAGAACAACGTATCCCCCTAATTCCCTTGGGTTCGACCCCTACTTACCACTTGCTACCCAGTAGTAAAGTCACGAGTAGCGGACTATAAATTTATTCTTGCCTTAGCACACGACGACTGTGCTCTGTCAGCCGGCTTGGACCGGCGTGGTTGTTGTTGTTATTGTACCCTTGATATCCCTCTACTGCATTGGCCTCTACCGGGTCCTCTTCGATCAAAGTTGGGCATGCATCAGTCTTGTGGTCTGTAGAGCCACAAAACTCGCAAGGTCTTACTTGAACTATCTACTTTCGTAGGATTTGCATCATCATTTCCTTCATCTGTTCCATTTGCTCGGGCATTGAGTTTACCGGTGTCTCGGCACTTGCCACGTTCTTGGTTCGGGTAAACTCATCCTGCCGAGTGGTCTCTTCTCTGAACCGGGCATTTTCAGCAAATTTTGTGACTAGCCGCCTTATGCCGCTTAATGGTAGGCTTGCTATTGACCCTCCAGCCGAGGCATCCAGGAGCATTTTGTCCAAGCGGTTCAATCCATCAAGCATGTACTCGATGATGAGCTTCTCGGGTAATCCAAGATTGCAGCAGCTTTGCTCCAATCGGTTGAATTTCTCGAGGTAGTTGAACATCGACTCGTTGGGCCCTTGCTTTATGTCCTGCAGCTACCTCCTTACTTGCATCGCTCTTCCTGCTGGGTAGTATTTGTCTAGAAATTTCTTTTGCATCTGAGCCCATGTTCTGATGCTTCCCGAAGGCAATGAAAGGAACCAGTCGTTTGCCGAGTCAATGAGGGAAAAATAGAACGCCTTCAACTTGAAGTCGTCTATATTCACTCGATTGGGATTTAGATTTTGGCAAATGCCATGTAAGCGTTGGAGATGAGTTGTCGCAGATTCTCCATGAGCTCCTGAGAACTTGGGCAAGTTGTGGGCCACTGATGCGTCGATGGTAATGTTTTCTAGTTCAGGGCCCTCGTAAATGCACCACGGCTGATTTTCGAAATCTGGGGCATTGAGTTCGTCCATAGTAGGCTCGCGGTAGTTGTTATCCCCATAGTAGTCATCAAAGATGGGTTCTCGTCTTGGTTCTCGTCGATATTGCGGGGGTGGTGGATGTCTAGGAGGTTGTTGCCCTGGGCCAGCTTCATTTCGGCCTTCGGGTGGTCCTTGGTTCCTTAGGATGGCATTCCTATCACGAGCTCTTTGGTTTCGGAAGAGTTGCTCTGGATCGTCGAGAATTGGAAATTGAGGCGGTGCCTCATTATTTCGATCGAACAGATTAACCTCGTCATCATCCTGATAGTCATGGTGGCTTCCTTCGCAAGACATGGTTGTGCAGAAGCAAGTTCGAAAGAGAAAAGAAAACGAGAAGAACAGCTAATCAAAGGCTAACTCCCCGGCAACGGCGCCAGTTTTGACGGAGCTCACCGCACTGTCGTTAAGGTGCGATATTCTCTGTGCAAAAACGAATTTATATCTCCGATACTCGCGACTTAACTATTTTGGGTAGTCAGTGGTAAGTTCGGGTCGAACTCAAGGGAGTCAGGTGAATAGTTGTTCTTTCGAAAAGGGGGGATTAAATAAAGCAGTTGGGGGGTTGTTTTTGGTTTTTGGTACTGAAAGGTAAAGCAACAGTTGATATTACAACTAAAGGAAAGTATTCGGTTTTAGGGGCCGTGTATCATAGTCTGTTTATCATTGACCTCTAATGATCATACTAAGTGTTCAAAGATGAATCAAGGCTATTTCTAGCACAAGACTTGCAACATCGTTTAGAACACTTGTTCTATTTAGACTAATTCCTCCTTTCGAAGTATCTTAGCCTTATGTGCATCCATTTGATCTTCAGTTACGATCAACCAAATGGTTTTTAAAAGAGGTCAAACTCCTCACATATGCTTTGCCCGTTAAAGCATCCACTTACCCGAGTATGTTCACGAACCCCACGGAAGAGCTTTGCCCGTTAAAGCATCCACTCAACCTTGGAAGTTCTAACCTAATATGTGGCACATAGAACAAGTTTTGAACACATAGAGGCACTAAGAGTAGGGTCTAAAACATTGTATGGTACAAGTACACCCCTTCAACCGAATAAAGGGTTTAGCTACGAATATTCATGGAACAGGACATCATAGCTAAGTGCATTGAAAAGTAAAGATTTTGAAAGACAGTAAAGTAAAGTTTTCGAAAGTAAAGACAGGAAAATAAAGTACTTTGAAAGACAGTAAAGTAAAAAAGAGAGTACTTACAAAAACTGTTGAAAGTGCTAAAGCTTCGATTCCAAAGTAAAGTGTTACAAGGATTGTGCTCTCAACCTAGAGAGATAAGTGATTGTGGTGTTTGTGGATGGGATGATTTACAAAGAGGAGGGCATCTCTATTTATAGGCCATGAAGAGGAGAAGATGTGAAGGAGATGAAGACACTTGGCATGGAATCCATGGAGGAGGAGAAAGCCATCGGAGGTGACTCACCGCTCCAAAAGCCGCCGGCCACATGTCATGAGGGGAGGGGAAGTTCTCTTAGCCGCCGGCCATGTGGAGGAGGGGGAGTGGTGGAGTGAGTTTTTTGATCTTTTCCAAAAGCCATCGGTCCTTTCAGCTCCGGTCTGACTCCGGTTGCCCTCCAGTTGGACTTGTTTTGAGTGATTCCACGTCCGGTTCTTGAAAGTTAGAATTTGGTCGTGACCTGGAATGACTCGTAATTCATTTTCAGCTCTAAAACTCCTCCTTAGCCTGTATTCTCTCTAGACTTCAAAATACCCTGTAGATAAATATCGGAACTAACAAGCAAAAGTTAAATAGACAAAGAGTCTAATTTGGTGGGTTTAACTGTGTTTATGATTCATACAATTATGGTCCATCAACAACCCTCCTTCCTCTACATCTTTTCCTATTCTAATTGAGTAATGATCTTGTGTTTTGAGGGTCTTATGACTCTCCTTGATACTCTTTGATACTCTTTGATCACAAATATACATTGATATTCATATGGATGATTGTTGATTTCATTTTCTCTTGTATTATGAATGTTATGCACTCTAGGTGTTTGTTAAAATGCCTAAGTGACAAATTAGACTAAAACTTGAACCTATGACTTGAGAGAGCTAGGGAATAGTTCTAGGATGGAGAAAATGATCTATATCTTAAGCATGAAAGTGAACCTTAGGATATGGACGCTTGCCTAGGATTGAATGTTTGATTTATTGGAGTTGGTTATTAAGCGAATCATCAATTAATCCCATCGAATGGTGTCAAATTCATATCCATTATGCTCTTCATACATGTCATGCTACTAAATGTTTGAGGAAATGCCTAAGTAACATGTTGGACCTTAAAACTAGACCTAAGTATCGAAAGACCTTAGGGATAGTTTGGATGTAGTGAATATGATCATTTCTACGGGATTGAAGTGAACTAGTCCCTCATGCCTATTTCATTTATTACCTTGGGAGATGTTCTAAGGATAATAAAGGTTATAGAGTGAATCAACATCTCGATCGAGTGAGGTTCTAATTAAGAAGGTTTGGCTAGGAATAGATTCACACGAACATTGGTCTACCTTAGTCTAAACTAGGTTCGAAACTATTTGACTACCATGAAATGTTTGGGTATCATGTATGTGATCATTGGGAAATTGCCAAGTAGGGGAGTAACCCCTCAAAACACCTCCTATCTATCTTTCATCCTTTATTACTCGCCACGTAGGATTTAGAATATACTCACACCTTTATACATTTTGGTAGAATAGCTGAACGGAAACACGATCTTACATAGTGCAAGTGCTTGGCTTGCTCCTCTTGGTTCGACCTGGTACTTTACCAGTATTATAAATGTTTTGACACTACGACGATCCTCTTCAAAACCGACACGTCGGGAGGGTAAAAATAGACGTTGTCAATTATTAAATCTGATCATCCCAAGTTAAGTTTGATCATTGTTGTTTAAGTCTGATCATTGCTGTTTAAGTCTGATCATTGTTGTTTTAAGTCTGATCATTGATGTTTTAAGTCTGATTATTAAGTCTAATCATTCCAAGTTAAGTCTGATCATTGTTGTTTAAGTCTGCATATTACTGTTGTAAGTCTGATTATTGCTGTTTAAGTCTAATCATTGTTGTTTAAGTCCGATCATTGCTGTTTTAAGTCTGATCATTGCTGTTTTAAGTCTGATCATTGTTGTTTTAAGTCTGATCATTGTTGTTTTAAGTCTGATTATTAAGTCTGATCATTCCAAGTTAAGATTGGTCATTGTTGTTTAAGACTGATCATTGCTTTTTGAGTCTGGATATTCCTGTTTTAAGTCTGATCATTATTGTTTAAGTCTGATCATTGATGTTTAAGTCTGGTCATTGTTGTTTTAAGTATGATCATTGCTGTTTTAAGTCTGATCATTGTTGTTTTAAGTCTAATCATTGTTGTTTAAGTCTGATCATTGCTGTTTTAAGTATGATCATTACTGTTTAAGTCTGGATATTGCTGTTTTAAGTCTGATTATTAAGTCTGATCATTCCAAGTTTAGTCTGATCATTCTGAGATATGTGAAATGACCGTAATGCCCCTCCGTCTTATATCCAAGATTTCGACAAAATTGGACACATGTCAGCTTGAAATCCAGTTTTTAGTTTTCATATATAATAGTGGTTTTTACCTGAACCACACTCTAATTTTATTTAATATATATATATATATATCTCATTCTAGATTTTTATCTTTTAATCTTATTTATAATAATTTTGTTCCCTTTAAATTTCATATCACAAATTAGTACTACATTTTATATTTAGGGCTTTTTAATTTACCATAACATGTATAAAAAAAATTAAACAATGACTCTTTTATTGATAAAATTTCAAGTTCTTTCCCTAATATGATGGGTAAAAATTAACTTGGAATGATCAGACATAATAATCAGACTTAACTTGGACTGATCAGACTTAACTTGGAATGATCAACCATTATAATCATACTTAACTTGGAATGATTAGACTTAACTTAGCTTGCAATAATTAGACTTAACTTGGAATGATCAGACATAATAATCAGACTTGAACTTATTAGACTTAACTTGGAATGATCAGACTTAACTTGGAATCATCAAACTTAATAATCAGACTTAAAACTGCAATATCCAGACCTAAACATCAATATCTAGACTTAAACAGCAATATCCAGACTTAAACAGTAGCATCCATACTTGAAACATCAATATCTAGACTTAAAACATCAATATTTAGACTTAAACAGCAATATCCAGACTTAAAACATCAATATTTAGACTTAAACAGCAATATGCATACTTAAATTGGCGATGTCCAGCCTTAAATGGTAATTTACAGACTTGAAATAGCCTTAGATAGCAATAACCAGACTTAAAATGGTAATGTACAGACTAAAAAACAGCCTTATACAAACAAATGTACAGACTTAAGTTAAGTTTGGATATTACTATGTACATTTTTAGGGTGAATATACCCTCGCATCTGTTATGTATTTTTAAATAAGTTCGTTTTAATTTATTTATTTACAAAACGCGCCCGAATTATGATTGGTCAAAATATACAGTGGCAATATTTTATTGGGTTTTTAGTTTTTATTTATAATCCTAGTTTTTATTTGATCCGTTTCCATTGAAGTATTTGGCATTTAATTGTAATTTGGCTAACATAAATGACTAACAGAGTTAACTTTAACAAATTGGAAGTTACCCTCTTATTGGAAATCATGTAGTTCGGACCTCAAATCGGAAAATGATGGTAGTTCGAGACCCTTTTTTATACTTTTCCCTATATTAAACTGATATCTTATATAGTTGACTTTTGTGTGTATTAAAGTTATGGCCACGGAATTATTACATGTGTAGATATTTGTCATAATTACGCTTCTTTTAAGGGGAATGATTTGTAATTATAAAAAATATAGCGGTTATGCACAACGATATATATGGTAGTGGTCTACAGTCTCACACACACATCCTCAGTCTACTTTTTCTCTCAAAAGTTTTCTGGTAAAAGTCGTGTGGAAAGGTTTGAAGATCCACTACGGGGACAGTGAAGATTTCACTTGTCATCAACGTAAGTTGTTTACTTCTGTAAGTATTCTTCTTGATAAGCATGGATTACGTTTCAAGTTCCTGGGGTATATGATTGTACATGGGGCAAATGTAGTGTAATATTTACTATATCTATATCTTATCTTAAGATTGTACATGGGGTAAGACTAGTGTAATATTTAAAGTGAAATACATCAGAAAAATTGGAAGGATAACTTCTTTATTTCAAAGTACAATTATAGGATTTAGGTGAATTGATCCAGAACTATGCGGTGATAGGCGGTTTGGCTAGGTTGTGTTAGTGATTTTCGGGTTTTTAGGTCCATGCGAGCTCAGGAAGAGAGTCATGCGAACGCATGAGAATCATGCGACCTCTCATGCGAACGCATGAGATTCTCATGCGTCGGGTCTGGGTCATGCGACCTCTCATGCGAACGCATGAAATTTCTATGCGACTGGTCGAGTTTATGCGGTCGCATGAAGTGATTCATGCGAACGCACAAGGCAACAAAACAGGGCAAAAAGATGCAACGTTTCACTGGCATGCGAACGCATGAATGAACAGATGTGCCTGTTCAGTCTACAGTCGCATCTACTGTTCATACCCGATTGTTTCTCTATAAATTGAGATCGTTTTCTCAATCATAAGACATGAAATTGTGCTGTGCAATTGCTAGAAACATCAAATCCTTTCTCTTGATTTACAACACACCCAAACCCTAAGTTGTGCTTTGTTATCTTTGCCTAGAAACAAAGTGTTTTCAACAATTTGGATTGTATCTCATATTCAAATTTCCTGCAACCCAAGGCATAGAATAGGGTGAAAATATTGAATTCGGACAGCGATTACGTGGTTCAAATTGCTATCTAAGTATTATTCATCATCACACAAGAAGAAGAAAGCTACAAAGCGACGATAATCTCACTACCGTTGAAGACCCTATACAACTTGTTGCTGCGAAATAAAGATAAAGACGACCCAGCAACTACAAACGAATTCAATATGTTCCTATCGATGGCGAGCATGAGATAAGATGAAAAATTTGAAGTAATTAAACCTTCAGAATTGTCAACGTATTGCTGCAATGGGAGAAGGTGAAGTTGAAGAAGATCAAGTTCTAGAAATTGGAAAAAGATGAAGGAATGAATTTTCAGCATGGTCCAAAGTGTTGCTGCGTATGGGAATTGAAGGAGCAAAGTGGACAGACGACGGCTAAAAAAAGGATTTCTATTTAAATTAAATCTTACTTAATTAACTTCTGTGTTTAATCTTATTTTCTGGTGCAGAAACTCAAGGTTCTTTGGAAACTAATTGAGGATGATGTGGCTGAGCGTCTGAGAAACATGACTGCCAGAAAAGGAGTGTAAAATTGAAGGGTTGAACCGGTCCACAGAATATATGGAGAGTAAAAATAACGTCTTCTCGGATTGATGATGGAATCAAAGTTTGTTGAGTCGGGCAAGACTGCAACTGTTGCGAAAGGTATCCGCAGAAAAGGTGTTGATATTTGGCTTAGGAGACGAGTCTGAGATCGATACAAGGGAAAGGACATGAAGCCAAGATGAATGGCGTCGATTCATTGATATCTCCCTCAAGCTTAAATCCTTGAATCAAGTCAGGTTTAATTTTCCATTGACCCGTTCATTTTAGTTTCATTGTTGGCTCTTGGTCTCACTTTGTCAGGAACAAACAATGAAAAGAAATTGGGGCAAGGATAGAGTCAGTAGCCTTGCGAGTCATGATGGTGCTTCTGAATTGTCCAAAGAGATTGATGACAACTCCAAGTGGTCGGCATCGTGTGACACCGGAGGGTTGCCATTGGCACCCGGACATGGCAGTCTGCTAAATTAGAGTCTCTGCGAGTTTGGTCGACATTCAATGGATGATCTGGCGAATGGGTGTGAGTTGTGACAAATGCCAATGTTGTTGATTGGAACCCTAAATTGGGTTCGGCTAAGTGAATGAAACAGTGTGGTTTGCGGCACATTGATTCACTCAGAAACACAAATTGATGGGTTTGGATTCGTTGGACAAGCATATGGTGGAATGTTCTACCAGAGGCAGGAAACTGCTGCTGCAATAGCTGGGACTATTTGTGTTTCTATGAAACGCTATGGCAAGTGCGGAGAGCAGTTTTGGCTTGGTGATGATACTTGCTAATTCACCGGCAGTGGCTCGAAAAGGATGAAATCAAAATCTGATTTCAGGCTGGAGAACAATTCAGTTTTGTGGCTGGGTTCAAAGGTGACTTCATAGTCATTTGACTCGGGAAGTTGCATCATATTTGAAGGATGAAACACAGTGGTTCATATCACTGTTAAAGGCAAAAGGGACTGATGTTTAAATTCTCCAGTCTCTTGGATGTGAACGGCAATGAGGAGTTTGAGCTCCGAATGTGTTTTTGAAACATGGTCTTTAGTGTGTATTGCCCAACACTTAAAGTAGGCTGTGATTGAAATTTGAGATGGAACTGTCAACCATGAATCTCTTTAAGATACGGATAGAGGGTTCACAAGGCGCATCTACGGGACAGGTTCGATCGTTAAAATTGTCTATTTAATTCTTTACTTGATGAGTCTAATAAGTGAAGCATGCGTGATTTAATATGATCGGGTTGAGTTGCTTATTTGAGATTTTATTATATTTCGATAGAATCATAATTGAGGACTGTCAAATATGAAATTGATTATGTGGCAAATTTCGAAGTGTTGAAAGTTAAAATTGATTTTGATATTTTGATATATTCAATAAGTATATGATTAGTTAGATCTTGATGATGCGTATGATATTGAAGCATGTGGTTTTTTGATGGATTTAACAATGAATTTCACTAGATGAATTTTCTGATAAGCTATTCTAGTTCATGAGTATGTAAGTTTTCACTATGATGTAACTTGATTCGTGAAGTTCATGACAGCATATTATCACTGAATTTATAGTTGTTTCGGTCTTTTATGAGAAACTTTAGTGAAAGTATTACATGCATGAAAAGATCACTTTAGCCATGCTTATGCATCTGCTCTTAGATTATGCTTATTAATGATATTGATTCATCTAGACATTAATATGTTTATCTAAATCAAGAAGTAAAGCATTGAATCTAGATATGCAATGTTGCTTTTGTTCTTATCTTGGTTACGCTCTATAATAATATTGAAATCATACATGTTAAGGGCCTCATTCAAACTGATTTAGAACATGAGAACTTGCTTCTCATATAAAGTTAAGTTTCCAAGGGAAAGGTTAACTTAGACTGAGAATTGGTTTGACCGTTAATATTGAAGATTTATCTCCTTACGTGATAAATCTGATATTATGAAGTTGAGGCATACTTTAGGCTAATGCCTTATTGTGTATGTGTTATGAATTATGATATATATATGTGTGTGTTGATGGTTTCAACCAGAATAAAATTAGAAGGATTTTTCTAATGTGTAACTCCGGTAATTATACTTGTAAATTTATCGGGTCGATAAGCTTGATCGGGGGAGTTATGGTTTGAAGTGTCACTGGGATAGTGATTATTTCATTTTCTGGTTTGAAATATTCACTAAGGTTTATGTTAGTAAAGGACACTTTGATATAAGTATTGGTTGAATACTATACTGAGAAGGGTGTTGATTAACATGTCGAAAAACTGTGTATTAAATCAAATACAAGTTTTGGTATGGGATTCTGATTGTGATTCTCCATGAGTGACTTGCATGTTGAATCTAGAATAACACACATATTTTTATAATTCTTTTGTTCACATGTTACTTGGTTTATGCTTACATATCATGGTTTGTTGATTGCATAAGTAACATGTGGCGTAAATTTCAAAGGTTGAATTTTGAAATAAGAACACTTTGATATTCAAGTTGCTAACTTGACATATGTATTCTTCTCTTGGTTCTTTCAATCTTTATAGTAGAATTTATAAGAGTGGAACTCTTGATAAATTTGGGACTTATAAGAGTGAAGTTGAAAGTTGAAAGAGAACTTTAATCAAAGTGTTGATTTATGTTATGACATATGCTAGACCTGACATCGCAATTGCGGTGGGAAAGCTTAGTCGATATACTAGTAACCCTAGTATGCAACATTGAGAAGCGGCTCATAAGGTATTTAGGTACCTTAAGAGGACAATGAATTTTGGTCTTGCATGTTCTTAATTTCCTTCGGTCATAAGAAGGATTTTCTGATGCACGTTAGATTTAAATGAGGAAGGACATCCATATACAAGTAGAAGGGTAATTTTACTTGGGGAAGATCATTTAATGAGAATCTAAGAAATAAACTTGCATCATAAGTTTAACAATGAAATATGAGTTTGTTGCTCTAGTCGGTGCTTCAAAAGAAGAAGGATGATTAGAGAACATGACATATGAAATTTCATTGTGAGGAAAGACCGATATCACCAATATCGATACATTGTGACATCGCTGATACATTGGCTAAAGGATTTAGCCATGTATCATGTATACAATGTGGTCTAGACACTTAGGTGTTAGACATAGTGCAGTAAGTGAGCTCATTATGCATGAGGTGATGTCTGTGAATTTTGTTAGGTTATAACAAAAGGTAGGCTAATCACTTGACGAAGGATTAGCTAGAGACTTATTTTCCGAGTCGATAAAGGGGATGAGACAAAACCCATATAATCATCTAGTCGTGGGACACCCAATTCACATCTAACTAGCGTTAGAGCTGAATTCAATGCGGAAAGCCCAGTCCTAGAAGATTGATGAACACAAATATGCATCCCCAAGTGTGTGTTCAGTACCTACAAAGGTTTAGGTTGAAGATGAACTCTTCTTAATAGATTCCTTGAAAAAGTGCTAAGTGTAGGAGCACAATCGGGCGGTGTGACCCAAAGGAATCTACTTATGTAAACATGAAGTTTCTGGTCACTTCATGAGATATCGGGTTTAATCTCAATACGTTTATGAATGGATAGGGACTCAAGGGCCATTAAGAGTCAAGTTAACTTAACGGTTTGTGAAGTAACACATGCGTGTGTCACCGTCAAGTACCCAAATGAATTGATTGGTTCAATCCTTAGTGACACCATTTCAATTCGGGTATATTGTATGCGTGATTACACTATGCAGAAATTCAATCCGTAGTGACATTTCCGCTTATGCGTGTTTTGCTTAAAACAAGGTATTTTGTGAATCAAAAGAAAACCCAAAAATGGGGGAGGATTGTTAGTGATTTTTGGGGTTTTAGGTCCTTGCGAGCTCAGGAAGAGAGTCATGCGAACGCATGAGAATCATGCGACCTCTCATGCGTCGGGTCTGGGTCATGCGGCCTCTCATGCGAACGCATGAGATTTCTATGCGACTGGTCGAGTTTATGCGATCGCATGAAGTGATTCATGCGAACGCACAAGGCAACAAAACAGGGCAAAAAGATGCAACGTTTCACTGGCATGCGAACGCATGAATGAAACAGATGTGACTGTTTAGTCTACAGTCGCATCTACTGTTCATACCCGATTGTTTCTCTATAAATTGAGATCGTTTTCTCAATCATAAGACACGAAATTGTGCTGTGCAATTGCTAGAAACATCAAATCCTTTCTCTTGATTTACAACACACCCAAACCCTAAGTTGTGCTTTGTTATCTTTGCCTAGAAACAAAGTGTTTTCAACAATTTGGATTGTATCTCATATTCAAATTTCCTGCAACCCAAGGCATAGAATAGGGTGGAAATATTGAATTCGGACAGCGATTACGTGGTTCAAATTGCTATCCAAGTATTATTCATCATCACACAAGAAGAAGAAAGCTACAAAGCAACGATAATCTCACTACCGTTGAAGACCCTATACAACTTGTTGCTGCGAAGTAAAGATAAAGACGACCCAACAACTACAGGTTGGTCAGTTAGGTGGGAGCATTTACTGGTTTGAGCGTCCAATCGTCAACGTCATAGTACTCGGTGGGCGTCTTTAGGTCTGACTCCTCTAATGAGGACATGTCACGTTGTCATGAGAGTGTATATCGGATATGAGAGTGTATCTGGGAGTGAGGTTTCTTAGTTGGATCGTGAGTATTCTTGTACGAAAGAGGTCAGATAATACAGATGGCCTTCCAACTGGTATTGGAAGAAATCTACTTGTGACAGTCAGCTCTCAATTTGCTCTAAGATGCAATCCCGATTCTCGCTTGGTCTGCCATGACTCTACCACCTTTTCTTCCATTAGCCTTCTCACGTATGCCACTTTGGTATTTCTACGAGGTAGGCGTTAGAAATATTTTCTGTAACGCCCCAAAAATGTATAGGATTTTAATACGGCGTCACAATGGCCGTACGTCACCCAAACCATCAAGGTGACATATGAAGCGTCAATCCTCATGCATAAATAATTAAAATAAAATAAACTTAGATTGAGTTTAAGGAACATCATTATTCAAATACGATAAAATGTAATCATCCTCACTTATGAAATTGAGTAACAATGTTACGGTTCTGAAAGCAAAAGTACTTCTTATCAATGTTTCCGACTAGCGCGCTACTTACTCCCTTTCCCCCAGTTCAGTCGGCAATATCTTAAAAATAAACATGGAAAACGTGAGTCCAAGGCTCGTGTAAGTAATATAGACCCCTACTAGCTGAATCACAAGTGACACAATTTATTCAAGGAAATTATCAGAAATTTAAAAACAACGGGGTTAAACGAAAATATTTTAGAACGAAGAATATTTAGTCAAGCACAACAAATTCAGACTTATAGCACGAGAGGCACAGCGAGGCAAGATGGCTTCAACAAGTGACACGCGGAACAGCTTCACAATCCAATCACGTTGCATGGTATCCTGTTGGGTAGTCGTAGGGCAAAATCCGGCGATAGTGTCCCGGGACACATGTTTGCATGATTGATTGTGTAGCCAGTCTGTCTATTGCAATCCGACTTGATTCATGTTGCACGCCACAGGGGTAAATGTGGATTCTTGGTACCCGCCACAGGGGGTAAATTTGGGATTCTTGTTGTCTGCCACAGGGGGGGTAAATGTGGGATTTGTGTTTCCCGTCACATGTGGTAAATGTGACATTTGTGTTGCCCACCGCGGGGGAAATCTCGTAGTGTCCCATGACCAATGCTTACTTGATTGGATTGCAAAGCCATTCTGCGTGCTACGCGTTTGAAGTCATATCGTCTCGCCATTTTTGTAGTGCTACAAGATTTGAAGCTATCCTGCCTCGTCATTCCTCATGCTACAAATTCTGAATCTGTTGTGATTAGTTAATTATCTTTGTGATGAAATGTTTTAAATTATCCTCATTTTGTTACTTATCTTTGTACAATGTTCCGTTTTATTTTGGGATTTTTGATAACTTCTTTTGACTAATTATTGTGGCACTCATGATTCAACTAGTTGGGGGTATGTGTTACTTACACGAGCCGTGGACTCATGTTTTCCATGTTTTATTTCTCAGATATTACAGAATGGATTGTGGGGGAAATGAGTGAGAGTTCGCTAGTGTCGAATATTAATAAGTACTATTGGGAGTTTGAAACATTTTGATTACTTGAATATTGAAATAACATGTGTATTTAATAGCGTAAAGGATTTCATTTGGTTCAAGTTGTATTTTCGTTTGAAATAACATATTGTCGGGCTGGAGGCTTCGTACGTCTCATCTGTGGTTTAGGGGACGTGCGGTCGATGTGACGCCGTCTTGGAGTTTAAATTTTTTAGGGCGTTACATTTAATGGTATCAGAGCAATATGTTTAATCCTTGTAGACATCATTGAAAAAAAAGAAGAAAAAAAAGATATATGGATGGCATAGGTTGCGCGAGAGGGGTAACATGTGGGGCTTTGGCTTATGTACTCTTGATTAAGTTTCTAAAGTGATTTCTGCGTGAACACTAACCTTATATGGATTAATGTGGATTTTTGTTTGTTATGGATGTGTTACTTTTAAATTCATTCTGAAAAGAAAAAAAATGATTTAGAGATTAACATTGACTTAACTTGCTTATTTGTATCTTGTTGTCTGTTTGGAGTTATAAATGTTACTTATTTGTACTTTTCAATGTTTCATGTGAATCTTGACTTTATGAAGGTACTTATTTTAGATATGTATGTAGAAAAACAAAGGGGTGTAGCATGATTATATTATGGACTTTGGAGAGTGATGTATTTTGACTGTTTGAAACAAATAATCTTTTGCACAATTTATGTCTTGCTGATTACTTGAACTTATGAGGTTTCATGGAGATATTCATCATTCAGGTTAGTATTAAATTTTTGAATAAGATATGTATGTTATTAGGTCTTACTAATGCTTCGAGTATATTCATAATATGTTAATTTTCATATGTGGATTGATTAATCATTTGATGCCCATCTTGTAACAAGTTTGTAATGATCATTATTATTGATGACAAGGACACTTTTCTTTATGAGAATTAGGATTTATTTTTGTGAACACGTGAGATATGCATGGTAGGTTTAAGATATTAGTTTTTTGAAGAAAAAAAGTTGACTATTTATCTTTTGGAGTACATAACTATGGATAACAAGAAATTTCAATTTTTAATATAGTAAAATTAATAAGCTCACATAACATAAGTTTTTTTGGCTTTTGTATTTTGAAGATATAATAAGAAGTTTATTGAAAGAGTTTAAAGATAGTTTCTTATTGATGTCGATGACATCTAAGGACATTGTGTTGGTTAAACTACAAAATAGGAATAACGTTTTCCTTAGATAAATACACAATTGGTGTTTGCATCTAGTTTAACTATTTTGACGATGAAATTATAACGTGGCTATGCCGATTGACCTTAGAGAAGTGAGTATTTGTTCATAAATAAAAAATCCTTACACATATTCATTGTGTTGGTCAACTATTTGGAGCTACGAAGTTTTGAGATTATTTTTACATTCAGGTTAGTAGATGTTAATTGTAAAGTTTAAGAATTTTTCGAGGTCGACTTTTGAACATGGTATGTATGTAATAAGTTATGCATGATGCATCTGAGTTTATGGATGTGCTTATAATAACCTTCAGGTTTTTTTGATTAATGTATTTGTGGCATCTTTTGATAAGTTTGTGGATTTCGTTATTGATGTCATACACCTTGGGAGATGCGTTTGAATTTATAAACTCCTGGGATTGACTGGGTTTGTCTGAGTAAAAAAACAAAAAAACAAAAAAATTTATATTTGTGTATTGATGTGTTAGAATGACATCATTTGAATTAATATGAAGGATTTTTATTTATGTCACTACCATTGGTACGAATAACACACAAGTTAGTTAGTTAAACCGCACAAGGTCAATATAAATTCCTAGAAGTTAAATGAATGTTTGGTGCTTGTCATATCTTAGCCATTTAAAAGATAAATATGTAACTTGTAGTTATGTTTTAAAGAAGAGTTTATTTTATTTTTGCCCTGTTTTGAAACTCAAATCTTGATTTTGCCATGTTTTAAACTCAAATATCGATTTTGCCCTATTTTTAATAAAACCGATTTTGGGGGACGCGGTTTGGCTCATTTTTGATTAAAAACGGTTTCGCCAAACCCGGTTTTCGTTGATTTCCCCCAACGCGGTCTGGTTTCACTTAAGTGAAACTGATTTGGTGGAAACCAGTTTCGTGCGGAAAAAACAAGTTTAAGCAATTGCCACGTCATTTACATGAATATGGCGGAAAAAAGCCTACTTTTTTCTTGTGTTTACATATGGGTAGTAGAGCAGCAGCTGTACTCTTCTTGTTTTTCCTGCTCAGTGCAGCTGTAACTGCCTCATTGGCTGATTATCTGCACCAACAGGCACTACACCAGATGGACAATTTTGTCCCACGTAGTCGCATAAGACATGTAACATAAGGTCACACGCGACTGACCTAAACACACATGTCACATAAGGAACCTTATGTGACTTCGGACTTGTGGCCGCATTAGGACATGATCCGTCGCATAAGTAACGTAATACCGTATTGGGAAACCCTCGCATGACATGAAAATACGTCGCATAAGTACATATTGTACAATGTCAGACGCATAAGTTATGTGTTATGTGTCAAATATTTAGACGCATAGGTTAATTTGTGATCATTGTCAGTCGCGTAAGTTGACAAGTTATGTATTAAGTGTCCAATATTCAGACGCGTAGGTTAAATTGTGATCATTTGTCAGTCGCGTAAGTTGTATTTTGTTTTCAGCGTGACGCATAAGTTCACTTTTTGGTAATTCTTATGTCATTACAGTCGCAATATATAACGTAAGTGAAAATCAAAGGGAGACATTAGGATTAACCATCCTATTGTTATTCCTCTTCTCTTCTCATTTGTTGTGCATAATCCCCTACTCACACTATGTTGTCTTACATGATGGGTGAGTAGTCCCCTTGTGTTTTAAGGGTTTTACAACCCTCCTTGGTACTCAATGATCATGTATACACATTCAATATGTAATCTATGGAGTTGATTTCATTTCACTATGCTCTCTATTTATGACATGTTACTAAGTGTTTGATAAAATGCCTAAGTGACATGTTTACCTTAGAACTATGATCTAAGTATTGAAAAAGCTTAGTGATCGTTTGGATATGGTGGAAATGAACTCATCAAGTGTTTATGAGAGTAAATGCATGGATGTGAGGTTAACTAAAGTTTAATGCCTTTATCATTTATTACCTTGGGAGATGTTCCAAGGATAATAGTGCTATAGAGTGAATTAATATCTTGAATATGTGAGGTTCTAATTAGGATGGCTTGACTAGGATTGGACTCACATGATAGTTTGTCTATCTTAGCCTAAGCTAGGTTTTAAACCTATCAACCCCTAAAAATGATATTAACTCTTGTGTACATGATCGTTGGGAAATGCCAAGGAGGGGAGTTACCCCTCAAAACTCTCTTTGAATTGAATTAAAGCCCCTTTGAAGCCATTTCTTTACTTGTTTTACTTGAAAACCACATCATAATTGATTTGAAGGAATAGCTAAGCTGAAAACTTGATTCCCCTAGCGCATAATCTCATTTGCTCCCTTGGGTTCGACACCGATCTTACCGGTCAAATATAAATTGTTTTTGACTACCCCAAATTTACAATTGTCAATAGCTGAATGATTTGTGATGTACTTATACAATATTTGGTCCTTCAGAGTTCTCGAATATTTTTGAATTGACTGTAGGTGCTATTTGATTCCCTTGTCAACTTGGTCTTTTGCCTTACTGCTTAATGAGTCGTTATGGTGTACTCGGGGTAAGTAATATGGACCCTTATAGTTATTTTTAAAATTATTTTGCAAAGTTCTATGGCATGCCTATGTACTTCAAAAATTGTTTTCTCAAAACTCGGATCATGGGTGTAAGTGCCTTCGGAACCATTTTATTCTTGATAAAGAAATTCTCGTGACTCTCGTTAAATATTTAAAAGTTCCGTCTTACTACTCGTGTCTCATAACTCATGTCTTCTGTTTGTACTCGTGTTCCGTGTTATATCTCGTGCCTTATGTCCATTTGTCATAATTCATGTAGCGTCTTGTCACTCGTGTTTAATTCTATGAAGGCTTGCAATCCAACATGATTCATAATGCCCCCCATAAGGGGTAAATGTGGGATTCATGTTGCCTGCCACAAGGGGTTGATGAGTCGTATTTATACGACTCGTCGAGTCAATTAATCCCATTTATTTCGACACTTTTATATGCGAACCATTACTTTTTAGTATGGTTTTACATCTCAGGTGTTTCGGAAGCTTTAGGAGGAAACGCGCATAAAAGATGGCATTTTGTGCCAAAAACATCATAGTTTCAAATTTGACCTTTGGATAGTCGACAGAGTGCTGGGGATGGACCGCTAATAAACCAAATACGAGCCACATGCCAATGCAAAGGTGACTCAATTCCCTACAACTCTCTAGTTCACAAAGAGCATCTGAGTTCATATAGAAGGTCAAATCCAGAGTCAAAGTCAGAACAGGCGCGCAGAAGTAGAATCAGACCCAGTGTGGATTGCGTCCAAAGGAGACGTTAGCAATAACGTTAACGTAAGGCACGAACGTGACCGATAACGTCTCTATCGAATGCGACGATGACGTCATCAACGCATTTTGATGATGTCAGCAAGGCCGAAACTTGGAAATTGAGCCCAAAAACAGACTTGGAAACCCTACTTTTTGCTATAAATAAGATGTTTGGGTTAGGGTTTCCACAATCGATCATTCTACGAAGACCAAGACGGCTCTGGAGGAGAAGACACAAGCTTTCGACAAGAGAGAAGAGATTTTTCTACCTTTCATTATGTGTTTTATTTCCATCATGTGTAGCTAAACTCTTTATTCAGTTTAGGGTTTCGACCATTGTGACACATGTTTTGAGACTTCGTTCTTAATGCAATTTTATGTTTTACTAGTTTTTGCTTCATCACATGAATTAACTTGTTAGATTAAGTGGAAGCTTTGTCGCACTTAATTGAGCAATTAATTCTTACCGTTAATATCTACGGGAAATTTTGTCGTAAAAGTAGATCGTAACACGTAGGCTAAATAATACCTTTGTCGGATTATAAAGTTTAGGAAAGAACTAGAAGTCTAACACCTTTGTCGGGTTAGATTGTGGTGTATCACCTTTGTCGTGATACTTAGGGATGTTACCTTTGTCGGAACAACCACACTTAGAAACATGAAATTAGATATTTAGCAGTCGATGATAAACAAGTCACAATAGAAATCCTAAGCTGAATGCTCTCTCCGATTGAAAGTCTTTTCTTACTTTTTCTCTTTTGCACTCACTATTGCTTAAAACCTCCCTTTTTAATTATTTCCAGAGACAGCTTCAACAACACCAGCTCTCTTGGGTTTGACCCTGCTTGCCGCTACACTAGCCTACTTGCAGGAGATTATAAATATTAAATTTGACGCGTCAGACGATGCGCATCAGACCGGTGATAATGTCCGCAACAATGAGATCGAGCCAGTTGATGAAAACAAGGAAGTGATTCTTCCATTCTATGATGAGCCAGAACGAGAGTTACATGCTCGCAACAGGGTGAATAACGCAGCAATGCTAGCTCAATAGCTGAATCAGAGGGCACCTATTGCACAGAATGGTGTTGCTCCGAGGTAGCCGCCTCCACAGCCACGGCCACCTCAGCGGCCTGTCAGGGAAGAGGCCGACTATGAAGGAGAGTACTACTACCAAGAGCCCACCATGGGGGAGCTGTCCGCTCCAAACTTCCGGAACCAACCATGGTGCATCTACGAGGGGCCGAAACTTGAGAGAATAGTCATCAACTCGGCAGTCGTGCATCATCTGCCCTAGTTCTCGGGACGTCAAGGAGAGTCGGCCACCACACATCTTCAGTGTCTAAAAGGCATCTGCAAAAACCTCAGACCATACGGAGTTGAAGTGGAGGACTTCAAGCTAAAGGCCTTTTACTTCTCTCTAATCGATGCAGCTAACGACTGGTTTTTATCATTGCCTTCAGGTAGCATCCAGACAGGGGACCAGATGCAGAGGAAGTTCCTGAACAAATACTACCCAGCAGGCAGGGCAATACAGGTTCGCAAGTAGCTACAGGATCTTAGACAAGGGCCTAACGAGTCGATGTACGACTATCTAGAAAAGTTCAACCACTTAGAGCAAAGCTGCTGCAACCTCGGACTTCCGGAGAAGCTTGTCATTGAGTACCTACTCAATGGCCTGAGACCGCTCAACATGATGCTCCTAGATGCCTCGGCTGGAGGCACGATCATGAACCTACTCCTAGGTCGAATCAATAAGTTGATCGCAGACGTGGCTGGGAATGCAAGGTTCAGGGAGGAGACCAGTCGACAAGAGGAATTCACCTGGACTAAGAACGTGGCAAAGACCGACACCCCGATGAACCCAATGGCCGAGGAGATGAAGCAGATGAAGGAGATAATGCAGCAACTGATAAGGAGGCAGCCGGTCCAGGTGAAGCCGTGCGAGTTTTATGGTGCAACAGACCATAAGACAGATGCTTGTCCAATAGTGGTGGAAGAACAACATGGTGATGTCAATGCACTGAATGAGTTTCACAATTATGGCAACCGCGCACCCCAGAGACAGTATGGGCAATCAGCCAACGGGCAAATCTGGAGGAACGATAATCATGCCCCAAGGGAGCCAGCGCATCAGGCTGCCCCTCAATAGACCCAGCAGTACAACTACTACCGCCCACCATACCGTCAGCAACATGGAGGTTACAACAGTTAAAGCCAGTACCAGCAGTGAGGGTAGAACCAAAACCAGGCAAGCTCGAATCAGCAAGCTCGAATCAGCAAGGTTCCAGCAAGTCACTGGAGGACGTTGTAAAAGAGCTGGCAGCTAGCACCCAGCAGTTGACCACCACGGTGCATGAATATCAGGCCAAGACCGATGGGGCAATTTTCGACCTGTCCAAGCAGATGTCCCAGATAGCCACTATAATTTCTGAGCTGAAGAATGTTCCAGGAAGGCTACAGTTGCAGACCATTCCAAACCTGAAAGGCAATGTCAATGCAGTAACACTCAGAAGCAGGAAGGAATTGAAAGACAGCGAGAAAGAGGCTGAACCAGTGCGGATCGCGCCCGAAGAAGACATTAGCGCGACGCTAATGTCTGAAGCGGACGCGCCGCTAACGTCTCCTGCGAACGCGCCCCTAATGTCAAGGCCGAACGCGATCGACACTGCAGAGAACACCAAAACTTACTTTTCTCTTCCGTTTCCCATGCAGGTCAAGGCTCCAAGGAAACATATGATCGATAAGGATGTGTAAGAGCTATTTAGAAAGGTGGAGATCAACATTCCACTCCTCGAGGCGATTAAGCAAATTCTGCGTTATGCGAAGTTCTTGAAGGAGTTATGCACCAACCGAAGGTGCTCCACTCGTGAAGACCAGGAATTGTTGAGTAAGAATGTCTCCACTGTTATTCAGCGTAAGGTACCTCCCTGATCGATTGTAATTTAGCGTAAATATTCGAATAGAATTCAAATACTATTGCTAGTCACGATTAATCAAAACAATTTGTAATGACTCGGGTGAACCGAGGTCGTACCCAAAAGATAGGTGATTAAACTAATGGTGCTAAAGATTTAATTTAGAACGTTTGTGGTTTTGGGGGGAAATTTGTTGTATATAGCAAGTTTTTACTATCCAAAGGAGATTTTAAACAATGAAACAAGTAAACAATCGATTAAAAGATGACTAGGGATCACTTCCCCACCTAGACAATTATTGTGACAATGATATTGGATGCCAATGATGAATTTATATGCACATGAGTAGAATTTAGCCATGCAACATTCAAGCTAAGTTCAACTCGCGCTACAACTTAGAATGAAGGGGTTACATCTCGCATAGGACCTCACACTCGCGCTCTACTGGCCCTATAGAACATGCATGTCTAGTCTCACACTCGCGCTTGATTGACTAGATAAACACATTCTTGTTAAGTTCAAGCCATTCTCATTAGAATTTAGGTGTCGCCATGTAACACAAAGACTCTAATGCCTCTTCATTCATTTCATTGAAGTCATATTGATCAACGTGAGCTACATCAAACATGAGATCAAGCTAAGTTCCTATTGAGGACATTTCACAAACACCTTATGGGCAACTATAAACATTTAGTTCAAATGAAGAAGATTCATGTGCAAACTCATTCAATATTAGCATCAATGGTATTTACATCATCACAAATGTGTCTAGGGGATCCATAATCCCCAATCAAAGTCACTACTCACTCATGGTGAGATTACAAGCAAAACAAATGAAAGAGATGGAGTTTAGGAGTCTAAAACCAAAATGAGATTGAAGAGTATGAGAATCCTTGTTGTTGATCTTCTTCTCCACTCAATCCACCTTGAAAGCAGTGCAGGTCTCCTCAAAATCCGTGCCAAAAAAAGTCTTCTTTGAAAATCCCCAAAAGTTTCTATTTATAGCCCAAGTTAGGGTTTCCGGTACTGTAGCTCCAGTCGGTCGACTGGCGGGAGCTGGTTATCCCAGTCGGTCAACTGACTCTGAAAATGTGGCTGATGAAGGAGTTTCCCAGTCGATCGACTGGCTGGTCCAGTCGACCGACTCGATTGACAAACTTGGAGGGCCATCTGGGGCATTCGTCAACTCGACCGATTGGAGGTCTCAGTCGGTCGACTGGATTGGCATAAAAATTCGGTCCTGCTGAAAGTCTATTGACTCGGTCGACTGAGGATCTCCAGTCGGTCGACTGGCGGGAGTTTTGCTTTCACTCCTTCTGAATCATCAATCAACTCGACCGACTGGTGCAGGGGAAGTTCCCAGTCGGTCGACTGAAGCTTCTTTTTGCCCAAACTTGCTCAAATCTTCGAATTTTCCCCGAATTCTCGTGTTAAGGTCCTGAGCTCAATGTATGGTTGCTCCAAGCCTGAAATGCAATGATAATGGTCAAATGGCATCGAAATAGCATCGGGAATGGACCAAAACTCTTTGTAAATGAGTATGTAAATGAGTCGAGAATTCGACTCATCAAAACACTCCACACTTAGAGTTTGATCGTCCCGAGCAAACAATAAGAACAAGCCAAAAAGACGCGAAGGGTAAACTTTATTTCTAACTACTCTAACACATATTTACAATCTAACTCCTTTTCGTAGGTGTGACGAGTGCATTTAGCATATGCACTAAGCCTTTAAACCCCTAGGCTACCCTAGTGGACGAGTTATAGTCTCGTGAGAGTTTTCAGAAAAGGGAATACTCACAAATCCCACAAAGAGAACAACCATCCAAATAGGCATTTTAAGTTCACAATTGGCAAAGTACTAGGCAAGGTGTTTTCCATGAAGTTCATGATGTATTCAACTAGATATGTGCATTTCAATCGCTACATGAGTCCTCTTCGAATCCTTGTGGAAATTCATGAATTAGGACATTCAAGCAAATCAAAGCAAAGACTAATAAATCTTTAATCAAGGATTCTAGTCATTTTCTATATTAGTGACTTCAAGAAAACAATCTAATAGTCGCAAAGAAATCTTGTTGGATCACTCACCAATGCTAGCAAGGAGGCTAGTCCATTGGCTTGTGAGCTTTGAACTCATTCTCAAGCCTAGGACGCAAAGGTCGCTTAGTCATAAGAGAAGAGGAGTTCCAACATCACAGTTTTTGTATATTCTTGCAAGTCATATCATGCCTAAGTATAAAAGAATACGAGGTTCGTCCCTTAGTGAATTCTTGCTAGGAAGTATCAATTGCCTCATTGGTTTTCATGCTAGAGGATGGTGGAATAGCCGATTGTCAAGTCTAAGTGCTTCTTATTTTCCTTTTTTCTTTCAAATGGCCTTTGGCCTACAAATGCTTTCGAGGGGGAACTTTTCTTCCTAACCCCCGGCATTTGTATATTTTGCTCAAAACTTCTCGTGTACATCAAGAGAGTTTTTAGTCGGGGCTTTGCCCTCTTTTGACCATAAGAATGAAGTGTATATATATTTTTTTGTTGGGGCCTATTTTTTGCCCTCTTTTGACTCCACACTTAGAACTTTGACAAAGGGCTAAGTGTTAAAAATGGAGCATGACAAACCAACAAGACAAATCCACAAGATAAGCAAGGTCACTAAGGTCACCTAAAGGCAATCATGGCATGCAAGGGTTTCAAGGTTATAAATTATTTCGATTTTATGCTTTCAAGATCAACTCTTTAGTCTCAACGAGAAAAAGCTTAGAATAAAAGATAAAGAAGTGCTAGTAGATGCTTTGATCCTCAAGAATGAAAGTCAACAATCCAATCCATTAGTCATCTAAAGGATCAATCAAGTGAAATCATGCACGTCTAGTTGAATTTAGAGATGAAATTTTTCGAAAATGTAGCCTTGCCTAGACTTTTTGTTTTCATTAATATTTCAAAATTTTTGGATGAATTGTGCAGTAGTGTGAGCGCTTTCTATTAAGCATACAAGTTGATTGGATTCCACACATGAAAGCACGTCAAGCAATCCCAACATCTCATGTAGTCAAAACATGTCAAAACCTAGGCCCACCCCACACTTAGCAATTGCTTAGTCCCTAAGCAATGAATAGAATGAAGAGCAAAGAGAGAGTTAAGAAAAACTTCTCTCGTTTGGAGGTAGCCATTTCAAAGTAGGAGATGTTGCTATGCGCATCTAGTTCTTGGGCGACTGATCTTGCACAAAAGATTCGAGTAATGATTCCCCTTTTTCTTTTATAAGACACGAAATTAAGAATGAGAGTGTTAATCACCTAAGGTAGGGAAATCATCATCGTAAACATGTCAACATCATGCAAGTCAACTCAAAATTTTATCACAAGACCGCATTAGAAGGGCATGCGAACGCATGGATTGATTTGTGTGAACGCATGAAGTTAAGGATAAGAATTTCTAAGCCAATCTCAAATCGTATATCAACACTTATGCACAAAATTTCAACACCCCACACTTGAAGCACATAGAAATCCAATCAAAATAAACATTTTGAAAATCACGGGAAAGACACTCACAAGCCTAGTTTAACGTCTTGGCTAAGACGGAGCCGATTCTCCTTGTAGGGAATAAGAAGCACGCTTGAGGAGTCTTTTGCTAAGATCCCTCCTCAAGCGGATATGTTGAGGAGTGGAGAAGGCAATCCGGGTTTTTTGAAGAGTTGCAAGCAACTTGCTTAATAGCTCTTTTCCAAGGTGATGCTTGCTTCTCCCTCTTTACCGTTTTAGCTTTCGCTTTTCCGTTCAACCCATCACGGCATGAGGGCAACTTATAGTTATCAAGAGAGGGGTCTTCATCGGGATCAATCGACTTGTACAAATCTTTCTTGGTTACCTTCTTGACCTCAACATTCTCGGCTCTAGCGCTCTCTTGCTCTTCCAACTTACAAGGTTCTTGTATAGCCACTTGTTCTCTCGTAGGCCTTTCTATCTTAATCTTTTCTCCTCCAATCTTCAATGTAACCTTCCCCTTCCCCAAATCGACCTTGAAACCGGCGGTGGCCAAGAAAGGGCGCCCAAAAATAAGAGAATTGTTGCCATTATTCCCCATATCCATCACCACAAAATCACAAGGTACGTAGAACTTGTCTATCTTGATAGGAACATTTTTGATTATTCCCTTGGGTTTCCTTGTGGTTCCATCGGTGAGTTGCATCACCATCTTGGTAGTTCTCATTCCTCCTAGCCCAAGCTCGTAATAAGTTGCTTGAGGCATGACACTAACACTAGCACCAAGGTCGGCTAACGGGTATTCAAAGCTCGTGGCGCCAATGGAGCACGGAATGGTGAATCGGCCGTGGTCTTTCATCTTGGGAGGCATTTGCTTTGAGAAGAGGGCGCTACACTCATGGTTGAGAAGATGGGATTCATCCTCCTCAATCTTTCTCTTGTTAGACAAGATCTCCTTCAGGAATTTACCGTATAGCGGGGCTTTACGTAAGAGATCCACAAATGGCATGTGAACATATAACTCTTTGAGGATATCGGTGAATTTTCTAAACTCCTTGTCTAACTTCGTAGTTTTCACTAGCCTTTGGGGGAAGGGTACCACTGGCACATAATACCTCATCAAAGCTGGTTCTTTCTCCTTTTTCTCTTCTTTTGGAGGAGCTTGAAGTTCAACTTCAGAATTTTCATGGGCAACCTCCGCTTCTATTTCCTTGTGACGAGGACTCGGTTCTCTTTGAGGAGTGGGAAGGACCCTTCCACTCTTTAATGTTATGACATTGAACTTCATGAGAGATGGCTCTTCATCTTCAAGAAAAATGGCGTGGCAATGCTCAGTTGAATTTACATCCGGTTGAGAAGGAAGTTTACCTATTTGCTTCATATGAGCATTCTCTTTAGCAAGTCTTTTGTTTTCGGCCACTAATTCATCCATCTTTGCTTCCATTTTTCTGTTGCTCTCCTTGTTGCTTTCTAGTATTTGCGCCATCATAGCCATCATAGGGTTATCTTGAACGTTGGAAGAAGAATTCCCTTGATCATTCATGTTGGACTTGGCTTGATAAGGCTTTTGGTAATTCTCTTGAGAGTATTGAGAGTTTTGGTTGGAACTTTGGCCTTGATTAGAATAGGAATTCTGCCCTTGGATTTGGTTAGAGCCATACCCTTGCCTTTGGTAATTCCCTTGATAATTATTTTGCCCTTGAGGCCTTGGAGGGAAATTTGAATCATTGGACATTCTTCGTTGAGGAGGTTCGTAATTCCTAGTAATAGGACTAGCATTTTGAGCATAATTCCTTTGTCGATTTACAAAGTGTGCCTCTTCATAACCGTCATCATCATCCTCATATTTCCCTTCCGGGCAATTCTTTGTAGAATGTCTCGTGCTAGCACATAAGAAACAAGATTGTTGCGCCGAGACTTTCTCTTTATCGGCCTTGGCCTTAGTTGCCTCAACGGAATTTACCATACTTATCATGTTCTCCACTTTCTTTGTCAAATCAGCCATTTGTTCTATAATTGCAGAATTTGAGGAGTCATCTCTTGACTTAGCCATCTTTTTGTGGTCCACTCCTTGATATCTATCGGAGTTTATAGCAATTTTATCCACAATTTTGAAACATTGACTTGTCGGTAATTCCATTATAGCGCCTCAACTAGCCGTGTCCATCTGATTCTTAGCCTCCTTACTCATCCCCAAATAGAAATAACGCATTAGATCGGCCTTTCTAAAATTGTGGTGAGGGCACTCCCTCAAATAGTGTTTGAACCGATCGTATGCTTGGTGGAACAGCTCGTTGTCCCTTTGGGAGAATGTCAGAATAAAGTCCGTAAACTTCTTGGTTCTAGATTGAGGGAAGAACTTGTTCAGGAAAGCAGTAGCTAAATGGTCCCAATTACGAAAAGTCCCCCGGTTCATGATTTTGTAGCCATTCTTTGGCATCCCCATATAGCGAAGAAGGAAATAACTTTAGATAGACGTACTCAACGGGTACATTCCTTGGCTTATAGGTCCGACAATATTCTTGAAAATTGGCTAGATGATTAGAGGGATTTCCGACTCCTTGATATTGATCATGGGTTACCATGTGCACTAAAGAAGATTTCACGTCGAAGTCAAAGGCATCCTCATCCGGAGGCATAATAGCCGAGCCATTCCCTTCAAGGGTGGGAGTCATATAATCTCCCACGGGCCTTTCATCCTCTTCCTCTTCATCATATCTATAGTTTTGGTTTTCTCAACGAGGAATTGGAGGGTTCCGAAAGGGACATCTATCATCATCATTATCATTTCTAGCCGGAGGATCATCTATTTCATCCCCATCAACCCTTCGATTTCGGTTATCTCTTTGAAGAACCGGACGGTTCTCAATTTCCTCTTCCATAATAATTCCTTGTCTTTGATCTTGGATAATAGGAGGAACAATACGAATAACCGGGGGTATAGGGGTAATAGGAGGAATATGGTTCTTGCGGGGTCTACCCCTTGGTTTCTTGACGGTTGGTTGAGAAGGGTTAGAAGAACTTGATGTCGAACCTAGAGCCACGTGTTTTTTTCCTTGAAACCTTGTGTTTATTCAAGTGCCTGCAAGAACAAAGAAAATTCTTAGCGATGAAAGGCAAGAGAAATAAACACAATCAAGCTCAAAACAAGCAATGACTACCAAGTAAGGAAAAATAGACAAACTAAATAATCTAATAGCACCTAGTTAATTAACCTATCCCCGGCAACGGCGCCATTTGATCGGTTGTAATTTAGCGTAAATATTCGAATAGAATTCAAATACTATTGCTAGTCACGATTAATCAAAACAATTTGTAATGACTCGGGTGAACCGAGGTCGTACCCAAAAGATAGGTGATTAAACTAATGGTGTTAAAGATTCAATTTAGAACGTTTGTGGTTTTGGGGGGAAATTTGTTGTTGATAGCAAGTTTTTACTATCCAAAGGAGATTTTAAACAATGAAACAAGTAACCAATCGATTAAAAGATGACTAGGGATTACTTCCCCACCTAGACAATTATTGTGACAATGATATTGGATGTCAATGATGAATTTACATGCACATGAGTAGAATTTAGCCATGCAACATTCAAGCTATGTTCAACTCGCGCTACAACTTAGAATGAAGGGGTTACATCTCGCATAGGACCTCACACTCGCGCTCTATTGGCCCTATAGAACATGCATGTCTAGTCTCACACTCGCGCTCTATTGACTAGATAAACACATTCTTGTTAAGTTCAAGCCATTCTCATTAGAATTTAGGTGTCGCCATGTAACACAAAGACTCTAATGCCTCTTCATTCATTTCATTGAAGTCATATTGATCAACGTGAGCTACATCAAACATGAGATCAAGCTAAGTTCCCATTGAGGACATTTCACAAACACCTTATGGGCAACTATAAACATTTAGTTCAAATGAAGAAGATTCATGTGCAAACTCATTCAACATTAGCATCAATGGTATTTACATCATCACAAATGTGTCTAGGGGATCCATAATCCCCAATCAAAGTCACTACTCACTCATGGTGAGATTACAAGCAAAACAAATGAAAGAGATGGAGTTTAGGAGTCTAAAACCAAAATGAGATTGAAGAGTATGAGAATCCTTGTTGTTGATCTTCTCCTCCACTCAATCCGCCTTGAAATCAGTGCAGGTCTCCTCAAAATCCGTGCCAAAAAAAGTCGTCTTTGAAAATCCCCAAAAGGTTCTATTTATAGCCCAAGTTAGGGTTTCCGGTACTGTAGCTCCAGTCGGTCGACTGGCGGGAGCTGGTTATCCCAGTCGGTCGACTGACGCTGAAAATGTGGCTGATGAAGGAGTTTCCCAGTCGATCGACTGGCTGGTCCAATCGACCGACTCGATTGACAAACTTGGAGGGCCATCTGGGGCATTCGTCAACTCGACCGACTGGACGTCTCAGTCGGTCGACTGGATTGGCATAAAAATTCGGTCCTGCTGAAAGTCTATTGACTCGGTCGACTGAGGATCTCCAGTCAGTCGACTGGCGGGAGTTTTGCTTTCACTCCTTCTGAATCATCAATCAACTCAACCGACTGGTGCAGGGGAAGTTCCCAGTCGGTCGACTGGAGCTTCTTTTTGCCCAAACTTGCTCAAATCTTCGTATTTTCCCCGAATTCTCGTGTTAAGGTCCTGAGCTCAATGTATGGTTGCTCCAAGCCTGAAATGCAATGATAATCGTCAAATGGCATTGACAGCACTGCCTTGTCGCGAGGCAATGTGCACAAATAAATTTATATTCCGCTACTCGTGACCTTACTACTGGGTAGCAAGTGGTAAGTCGGGGTCGAACCCAAGGGAATTAGGGGGATAGTCGTTCTTTGAGGGATTGCACAGCGAGGGAGCATGTTTTAGGTTGTTTGAGATTTTAGTGCGGAAAAGTAAGTGATTGGTTGGTTGGTTTTTGTTTTTTGTGCAGAAAGTAAATTACTGAAAAATAAATACTGAAAAATAAAAAGAAAGACTTACAGTGGGTGATGCATGATTTGCGAGTCCTCCGAATGGTGAGTGCAGTTGATTAAGGCAGTTATACTAGGACAGTAAATACAAGGGGGTTTTGTAATTTAAGGAAAGCATTCGGTTTCGGGGGCCTTGCATCATAGCCTGTTTTATCATTTTAGTAATCCTTCTAAGTATTCAAACGTGCATCAAGGCCATTTCAAGCGCTCGATTTGCCACACTGTCTAGTCTTTTGCAAAAGTGTTTGAAAGTGAATCAAGGCCATTTCAAGCACTCAACTTGCAACACCCTCTAATCTTTTGCAAAAAACGTAGAGCCCTTGTTCTACTTAGACTAGCACCCCATTTCAAGGTACACTAGCCTATGTGCATCCATTGGACAATCTTTTCCGATGTATCTAAATGGTGTTTGAGAGAGATCGAACTCCTCAGATAAGCTTTGCCATTTCAAGCATCCACTTACCCGAGTATGTTCACGAACTTCCACGGAAGAGCTTTGCCATTTCAAGCATCCACTCAACCTTGGAAGTTCTGACCTAATATATGGCACATAGAACAAGTTTTGAATACAGAGAAAAAACACTAAAATAATTTAAAACATTTTATAATACAAGTACACCCCTTCAACCGAATGAAGAGTTTAGCTACGAATATCCATAGAGGTGGATACCATAGCTAAGTACTCGGGGGTTTTTGAAAGACAGTAAGTAAAGGGGAATACTCAAGAACCAACAGGAGTATTCCCAAATCCTACTTGAATACTCAAGAACCAACAGGAGTATTCTCTAAAACTGTTATAATACTCAAGAACCAACAGGAGTATTATTTCAAACCAAAGCTTACAAAAGTACCACAATTTCTAGAGAGAGAAGTGTATGATTTATGGGATGGATGTGGATGAGAGGGGAAGGCTCTTATTTATAGCCATGGGAGGAGGAAACTTGTGGAGGAGGAGGGGACAAGTGGCAAGCTCTTATGGTGGGAGGAGAAGCCGCCGGTTGCCGGTTGGAGGAGGGGAGGAGAGGTGGCTTTGGCCACCTCTTGCCAAGAGCCGTCGGTCACCATGGAGGAGAATGGGGAAATGCCACCCATGAGTCATCTTCTTCCCCAAAGCCGCCGGTCATCAATGGATAAGAGTGAGTTTGTGTGAGTTTTGTGAGGTTTTCACAAAACTATCAGTCCAATTTCGCTCCGGTCTGACTTTGGTTGTTCCTCGGTTGGATTTGTTTTGAGTGATTCTATGTCAGGATCTTGAGATTTCTTCAGTCGGCGTCTGATCTTGACCTCGGAATGACTCATAACATCTTTTCAGCGTAAAATCCTCTCCTTAGCGTGTTTTCTCTCTAGAGTCCAAAATACCCTGTAGAAATATATCGGAACTAACAAGCAAAAGTTAAATAGACAAACAGTCTAATTTAGTGGGTTTAACTGTGTTTATGATTCGTATAATTATGGTCCATCAGATCACCCCACACTTTTGGTTGTTCGTCCCGAACAATGCTATTAAAGGGCGGCACATTTAGTAAGCTTTTAAAATATGAAAGTTAGACTGTGGGACTCGATTTATCCTAATTCATGCATTACTTACTTATTACCAAATTTAACTGTGTAAATAAATAGAAGAAACTTGATACTTGTACCTTCGTGCTGAGATGCAAATTATTTTGGATGTTTCGGGAGATAGCCCTTTTTAGGCTCCTGGAGTGCATTCTCGGGACCGTCTCGCACTAGATGGTTTTCTTGTAGTTTTCTCTAGCACGTGATTCGGTTCGGGTTTCAATGGTTTGAGTACTTTGATTTTCTTTTGGTGAGGGACAGCTTTTGTAGTGAATCGGCCTTTGGCCTTTGATTTGACTCTTTGAGTACTTCACTTTTGTTCGGTTAAAACCTTCACAATTTTGGGCCTTTGGCCTCTTGATTTGCTTCTTTGAGCTTTTTGCTTCTTTGTGACTTGCTAGTCCATTTTCTCAAGCCTTTTTTGGGAGGTCCAATCATCGCCCGCAAGCCTATGGAAATACCTCCCGGCTCCTCTCATCCTTGTCGTTTCGCACGGGTCAAGATGAGGGTCGCTCATCTATTTTCTCGGCTACTTTGACTAGAGATAGGACGGTCTGATTCCCGTCCTCGCCTTTTTTTCTTTTTTGTATAAACACTGCATGGCGGAGATGACTTCAATCTTCACTGAAACCCGAAGTGCAGCCTCCACTGACTTCAAAAACCATATAGTTTGATTCGATCCTTCGAGTGCTTGCCAAGCCTCTCTAGGGAAATTTATGTCAACTCAACATCCCTAGCTTATCTCAGCACAAAGGAACAAATGAGAAGTCACATTCTAAGTTTTTAAACAGTTGAATTTTCACAAGGTTAATGCATGAATTATGATCTATCTTTTTCACATTCTTAAGTTCATATTTTCAAAAAGATAATATTAAAAGAAAAAGAAAAACATGTTATGTACACAGGTGGTTCTCACCCCACACTTTTGAACGATGGCGTGCCTTTCAGCAAGACTTAGTTCAAAAGCCATGCAAGCAGATGTTATATGAACAGGCTGTCGTCGTACCTGTGCAAAAACAATTTATATTTTTCCTCGCTCTTGGCTGTGGGTTAGTACAGTGATGAGTAAGGGTCGAACCCTAGGGAGCTAGATGGTTACTACTTCGTTCTGAAATAGAGAAAAAACAAGAAACTAGTGTGAAAGTAAAGGTTAGTGTAATGATCGAAAATTGCTAAGGGATTTATCAATCAGAGAAGATATTCAGGTTAGGGTATTATTCAATTGTGACTTCGTTTATCCTTGATTTCTAAGTATTTATTCTAGCTTTCTTAGGGTTACTCCTGGTCTGGTTATAACCGTTTAATTCTAGCAAACCTAATACTCCTGGTCTGGTTATATTAGGTTTCGTGCAACTACTTATTCTAACTGGGTCGGTATCAAATAAGCAGTGAAAAGATAGTAAGGATTACTATGTTAAGTTGTACCCTTTCGGATCTCCCCTTAACCTAATAAATTCAAACTAATAATGTGCACAAGAACTAAATAGAAAGCATGAATAATGTTGAAGAACAGAATCTCAAAACAATCGTCACAATTATTTAACCCTAACCCGAATAATTGGATTAGTTACACATCGACATAAGTAAACAATGCAAATAATAAAAGGAAGAAACTTCACTAATTGACCGAGATGAAGAACAGGAGGAGCAAGGCACGGCTGAAGCAAGGAATGAGGTCTGGCTGTGTATGACTGAGATCGATGGATTTCTCTGTGATTTTCGGATGATTTGAAGACTGCGGGATCTCTTGTATTTATAGGGTGTGAGAAACCCTAACTTGGTGATAAAGCTACGAAACCCTAGCATCGCATGCAACTTGGGCCGGCTGCTGGACTTTGGACGTGCGAATGGATGAGATGAGGCTCGGCTGGCCGGACGGATGGAGCTCGGATGGATCAGCGCTGGAGTGCTCGGATGGCCAGGCGCATGCCCGCTCGGATGGCCGGGCGCATGCCCGCTCGGATGCCCGGATGAAACAGCGCTGAGCGCTCGGAGGTCCGGACTGGGTCTTCGGCTGGGACGCGCATGCCTGCTCGGATGGCCGGGCGCATGGCCGGGCGCATGGCCGGGCGCATGGCTCGGACAGCCGATCGGATGCCTACCTTTTCTCGGACGTGGCCTGCTTCTCTTCGGCCATCTTTTGATTTCCTCGGGCCATTCTTCATTCTTCTCGGCCATTCTCCATTTTAAGTGCATATAAACCGGCCATAAACTCCTTGTGATGTTTTTGGCTCCAAAAGCCGTCTTTTGAATGCGATTCCTCTTAGAGCGTCCAAATTACCTGAAATGCGAAACAACACTAAGAAGTAACTGTTTGCATATAAAAGTACTGGAATTGGTGGGATTTGATGACTCGATGAGTCGTATAAATACGGCTCATCATTATACGAGAAGGAAATGACATCAAGGGAAAGAAAAGAACAGAACTCCCTTTATTGTGTCGAATGACATGGCATGAGGCTGGATAATCGAGGGAGTTCGGCTGGGGCCTTGAACTCTTGGCATAGGCCTGGCTGGCTTAATGTTGCACCCAAGTCCGATTCCTGAATAATCATTTCTTCTATGCACCAAGTGGGTGAGAGCGACTTATTGGAAAAAAACTAAATGACAGAAAAATAAAAGTACTGAAAGTAAGATAGGTGTTGGGTTACCTCCCGACCAGTGCCTTTGTTTAACGTCGTTGGCTCGACAGTACCTCATTCTTGGATCACTGGTTTGGATCCCATGGGTGGCTCAGGTCGTAGTGTTGCGGAGTTTCTACTTTCATTTTTTCTTTGCCTTTCCCCAATTTCTTGTGAGATGATGTGCTTGGGTCCTGTTTCCTCTTGTTCAGGTGGTGTCTCCTTCCAATGTTTCTGAGAAGGTGAGGGTCCTTTGACCATAGCTACTGGTCCTCGTTGTTGTTTTTTCAGTAGGGCTGCAGTTTGTGCTTCTTTGAGTATTTCCATGGTTCTCAATTCTTCGAGTGTTCGTGTTTCGTCTTCCCCAATCATACTAACGAATTCTTCTTTCCTTGGTTGTGAGGGTCGTGCAGCTTCTTCCAGTGCCTCCTTCACTTCTGACATTGTTACTACGTTAATATTCCTCTTTGGGTCTTGGAGGGTTTGTGAAGGAAGTCTGCTGGGCTCATTAGTAAGGGCGGTTATTGAGGTAGCTAGCTGAGACATTTGCTTGGTTAATTCTGAAATTGCCCCGTCAGTTTTTGCCTGGTATCGGTGCACAATAGTACTCAACTGCTGTACAGAGCCTGACAATTGCTGCACAGTTCCTGAGAGCTCCTTTATTATGTCTTCCAGCCACTTGTTTGGTCCTTGCTGATTACTCTAGCCCGCCTGGTATTGATTTGGAGCCTTCTGTTGATATTGGCTAGCCGGTGGAGAGTTTTGGTTGTACTGCTTGTAGGGAGGTCGGTAGAATGATTGAGCTGGTTAAGGGGCGTATTGTTGTATTTTTCTCTGAGCGTATTTGTTGTTGTTATTGTACCCTTGGTACTTTCGCATGGCTTCCCTATCACGAGCTCTTCTGTTTCTGATGAGTTGTTCCGGATCGTCCACAAATGGAAGTGGCACCTCATCATTTCAATCGTACAGGTTTATTTCTTCGTCATCCTGGTAATCATGGTGGCTTCCTTCGTGAGACATGGTTGTTTCGAAGTGAGTATCGATTCAAAGAACTTTATCCGATTAATTAACTAATTCCCCGGCAACGGTGCCAATTTGACAGCACTGCCTTGTCGCGAGGCAATGTGCACAAATAAATTTATATTCCGCTACTCGTGACCTTACTACTGGGTAGCAAGTGGTAAGTAGGGGTCGAACCCAAGGGAATTAGGGGATAGTCGTTCTTTGAGGGATTGTACAGCGAGGTAGCGTGTTTTAGGTTGTTTGAGATTTTAGTGCGGAAAAGTAAGTGATTGGTTGGTTGGTTTTGGTTTTTAGTGCGGAAAGTAAATTACAGAAAAATAAATACTGAAAAATAAAAAGAAAGACTTACAGTGGGTGATGCGTGATTTGCGAGTCCTCCGGATGGTGAGTGTAGTTGATTAAGGCAGTTATACTAGGAAAGTAAATACAAGGGGGTTTTGTAATTTAAGGAAAGCATTCGGTTTCGGGGGCCTTGCATCATAGCCTGTTTTATCATTTTAGTAATCCTTCTAAGTATTCAAACGTGCATCAAGGCCATTCAAGCGCTCGATTTGCCACACTATCTAGTCTTTTGCAAAAGTGTTCGAAAGTGAATCAAGGCCATTTCAAGCACTCGACTTGCAACACCGTCTAATCTTTTGCAAAAAATGTAGAGCCCTTGTTCTACTTAGACTAGCACCCTATTTCAAGGTACACTAGCCTATGTGCATCCATTGGACAATCTTTTACAATGTATCCAAATGGTGTTTGAGAGAGATCGAACTCCTCAGATAAGCTTTGCCATTTCAAGCATCCACTTACCCGAGTATGTTCACGAACTTCCACGGAAGAGCTTTGCCATTTCAAGCATCCACTCATACTTGGAAGTTCTGACCTAATATATGGCACATAGAAAAAGTTTTGAATACAGAGAAAAAACACTAAAATAGTCTAAAACATTTTATAATACAAGTACACCCCTTCAACCGAATGAAGAGTTTAGCTACGAATATCCATAGAGGTGGATACCATAGCTAAGTACTCGAGGATTTTTGAAAGATAGTAAGTAAAGGGGAATACTGAAGAATCAACAGGAGTATTCCCAAATCCTACTTGAATACTCAAGAACCAACATGAGTATTCTCTAAAACTGTTATAATACTCAAGAACCAACAGGAGTATTATTTAAAACTAAAGCTTACAAAAGTACCACAATTTCTAGAGAGAGAAGTGTATGATTTATGGGATGGATGTGGATGAGAGGGGAAGGCTCTTATTTATAGCCATGGGAGGAGGAAACTTGTGGAGGAGGAGGGGACAAGTGGCAAGCTCTTATGGTGGGAGGAGAAGCCGCCGGTTGCCGGTTGGAGGAGGGGAGGAGAGGTGGCTTTTGCCACCTCTTGCCAAGAGCCGCCGGTCACCATGGAGGAGAAGGGGGAAATACCACCCATGAGTCATCTTCTTCCCCAAAGCCGCCGGTCATCAATGGATAAGAGTGAGTTTGTGTGAGTTTTGTGATGTTTTCACAAAACTACCAGTCCAATTTCACTCCGGTCTGACTTTGGTTGTTCCTCGGTTGGATTTGTTTTGAGTGATTCTATGTCAGGATCTTGAGATTTCTTCAGTCAGCGTCTGATCTTGACCTCGGAATGACTCATAACATCTTTTCAGCGTAAAATCCTCTCCTTAGCGTGTTTTCTCTCTAGAGTCCAAAATACCCTGTAGAAATATATCGGAACTAACAAGCAAAAGTTAAATAGACAAACAGTCTAATTTAGTGGGTTTAACTGTGTTTATGATTTGTATAATTATGGTCCATCAGGCATCAAAATAGCATCGGGAATGGACCAAAACTCTTCGTAAATGAGTATGTAAATGAGTCGAGAATTCGACTCATCACTCCCAAATGTGGTGATCCTGGTACCTACACTATTCCTTGCACTATCGGTAACATTCGTATTGAGAATTGCATGCTTGACCTTGGTGATTCGATTAATTTATTGCCATATTCTATCTATTCTTGTCTTCGTATTAGCCCGTTAGAACCTGCAGGTCTGACCATACCGCTAGCAGATAGATCATGCAAGCAGCCAGAAGGCAAAATTGAGGATGTCTTTGTGCAGGTGGGGGAACTGGTGTTCCCCGCTGATTTCTACGTGCTTAAGATGGACAGCAACGACCCGACGAATCACGCTCCCATTTTACTAGGTCGTCCATTCTTAAAGACTTCAAAGATGAAGATCGACTGCGACAGTGGCACACTATCTATGGAGGTTGAGGGTGAAGTGATTCGCTTCGACATTTTTCAGACCATGAAGCACCCACCAGATTTTGCATCAGTACACGCTCTAAACGCACTGGACGATCTTATCCAGGATGTGAGACCAGAGAGGGGAACAGATCCAGTCGAGCTCGCACTAGAGGGAGCGATTTACTCACATGAGGACTCATACGAGTTCGCTGAAACAATTCTTGACGTGCTATCTCAGCTGGAGATCACGAGACCTCTCACACCCAGGTATGAAGTTAACGAGGTTTGTGTATTTAAATCTAACGTGTTTCTGCCTTCTACTGTGCAGGCACCCAAACTGGAATTGGAACCTCTACCTGAGCACCTGAAATATGCATTTTTGGGGGAGAATAACACACTGCCAGTCATCATAAAAAATGGGCTAGAAACAGAACAGGAGAGAAGACTGATCGAGGTGCTAAGTAGCCACAAGCTCAATATTGGGTGGACACTCGCAGACATCAGAGGAATTAGCCCAGCTGTGTGCATGCATCGTATCTTATTAGAGGATGGAGTTAAGCCCTCAAGAGAGCCTCAGAGGAGGCTGAACCCGATCATGATGGAGGTAGTGCAGAAGGAAATTCAGAAGTTGCTGGATGCTGACGTGATTTACCCGATTTCAGATAGTCAGTGGGTGAGTCTCGTGCACGTAGTCCCAAAGAAGACAGGGATCACATTTAAGAAGAATGCTGCGGGTGAGATTGTGACTACTAGGGTCAAGAACGGATGGCGCATGTGCATCGACTACAGAAAACTGAATGCTGTAACGCGTAAAGATCACTTTCCTCTTCCGTTTATTGATCAGATGCTTGACAAGCTAGCAGGTAAGCCTTATTTTGTTTTTCTTGATGGATTTTCTGGTTATAATCGAATTACCATTGCACCTGAGGACCAGGAAAAGATGACCTTCACATGTCCCTTTGGTACGTTTGCCTTTAGACGTATGTCTTTTGGATTGTATAACGCACCCGACACCTTTCATCGGGTGGTGACAGACCGCTCGTCGTTAAAGCGATTTGTACAAATAAATTTATAGTCCGCTACTCGCAACTATACTACTGGGTAGCAAGTGGTAAATAGGGGTCGAACCCAAAGGAGTCAGTGTGGATTAGTTGTTTTTACGGGATTGTCACGAAAGTAAATACAGTTGGGGGTTGGGTTTGAGTGTTTTGGGAACTGAAAGTAAATTACAACACTTGATAATGGACTGTGAGGAAAGTATTCGGTTTTAGGGGCCTTGTATTATATTTGTTTATCATTGACCGCTAATGATCATGCCAAGTGTTCAAAGATGAATTGAGGCTATTTCTAGCGCAAGACATGATCATGCTAAGTATTCAAAGATGAATCGAGGCCCTTTCGTAGCGCAAGACTTGCAACATCATTTAAAACACTTGTTCTAAGAAAAACTAATTCCTCCTTTCGAAGTATCTTAGCTGTAAGTGCATCCACTTGATCTCCCAGTTACGTTATTGACCAAGTGGTGTTTTAGATAAGTCGAACTCCTCGATAAGTTTTGCTTGTTACAGCTTCCACTTACCGAGTATGTTCACGAATTCCCACGGAAGAGCTTTTTTTGCTTGTCAGGCACTCAACCTTGGAAACTCTGACTATATATGGCACATAGAACAAGTTTTGAATACAAAGGTATACTAAGAGTAAGATCTAAAACATTTATAATACAAGTGCGCCCCTTCTACCGAACTACTAGTTTAGCGACTATTCATCGCGCTAAACATTATACTAAGGAAATAAAAACAGTTGATTAAATACTAAGAATTACTTACAACCGTTGAAGCGCCAAGGGAGCTATCCTTTATTTCCAAAGCAAAGAACAATTTTATTGAAAATGAAGAGAGGAGGGTTAAGCCCTCTCTCTCTCTAAAGTGTATACAAGTATGGATGGTGTGTTGTAAATGAGGAGGAGGAGCTCCATATTTATAGGCCAAGGAGGAGGAGATGGAGGGTGGAGATGGTGGCATGTGGAGGAGCATCCAAGGGTGGAGGAGGAGGCTTTGAAGATGTGGAGGAGGAGCCACCACTTGTCATCTTTTCCATGGAGGAGCAAGGAGGAGAAGCCACATGGGGGTGGTCCAAAAGCAGCCGGCGGCTATGGGAGGAGAGGAGGAGGAGCCGCCACTTGGAGGGAGGAGAGTGGAGGAGCCACCCATGTGAGGAGGAGCATCCCTTCTAGAAGCTTGTGACTTCTTCACAAAAGCCATCGGTTTGACCGGATCTGACCGGAGCTTTGGACGGAGCTTCTTGGATTTTGGAGAGTGTATTTTGAATGAAAATGTCATTCTAAGATGATCTCAAGAAGGAACCTAAGCCAAATTCCGCTTGGAACATGGTCGAAATCTCAAATCCGATGAAATTGCCCTTGTTTGGCCTTTACCGGGCTCGGTGCTTTTGCCTTGCGTTCTTGTCCAAATGCCGATGGATTTAGCATGTTTGAGTGATTCCAAGTCATGATCCTGAGATTTCTGCATTCAGCGTCTGATCGTGACCTTGGATTGACTCGTAATATCTTTTCAGCGTAAAATCCTCTCCTTAGCGTGTTTTCTCTCTAAGCGCCAAAATACCCTGTAGAAATATATCGGGACTAACAAGCAGAAGTTAAATAGACAAACAGTCTAATTTGGTGGGTTTAACTGTGTTTTTGATTCGTATAATTGTGGTCCATCAGATTACCCCACACTTTCAGTTGTTCATCCCGAACAATGCTATTAAAGGGCGGCACTCTAAGTTTGATTTTAAAATATGCAAATTAGACTGTGGGACTCGATTTATCCTAATTCATGCATTACTTACTTATTACCAAATTGAACTGTGTAAATAAATAGAAGTAACTTGATACGTGTACCTTCGTGCTGAGATGCAAATTATATTGGATGTTTCGGGAGATAGCCCTTTTTAGGCTCCTGGACTGCAATCTTGGGATCGTCTCGCACTATATGGTTTTCTGGTAGCTTTCTCTAGCACGTGATTCGGTTCAGGTTTCAGTGGTTTGAGTACTTTGATTTTCTTTTGGCGAGGGACTGCTTTTGTAGTGAGTTGGCATTTGGCCTTTGATTTGACGCTTTGAGTACTTCACTTTTGTTCGGTTAAAACCTTCACATTTTTGGGCCTTTGGCCTCTTGATTTGCTTCATTGAGCTTTTCGCCTTTTTGTGACTGCTAGTCAATTTTCTCAAGCCTTTTTGGGAGGTCCAATCATCGCCCGTAAGCCTATGGAAATACCTCCCCGCTCTTCTCGTTTTTTCCGTTTTCGCGCGGGTCAAGGTGAGGGTCGCTCATCTATTTTCTCGGCTACTTTGACTGTCGTTTTCGCGCGGGTCAAGATGAGGGTCGCTCATCTATTTTCTCGGCTACTTTGACCGGAGATAGGACGGTCTGATTCCCGTCCTCGCCTTTTGCATTGCATGGCGGAGATGACTTCAATCTTCACTGAAACCCGAAGTGCAGCCTCCACTGACTTCGAAAACCATATAGTTTGATTCGATCCTTCGATTGCTTGCCAAGCCTCTCTAGGGCATTTCTATAAACTCCACATCCCTAGTTTATCTCAGCACAAATGGACAAATGAGAAGTTACGTTCTAAGTTTTTAGACAGTTGAATTTTCACAAGGTTAATGCATGAATTTTGGTCTATCTTTTTCACATTCTTAAGTTCATATTTTCAAAAAGATATTATTTATTAACTAATATATACAGGTGGTTCTCACCCCACACTTTTGAACGAAGGCATTCTTTTTACGAAATGACTTAATTCAAAAGCCATGCAAGCAGTTGTTATACGAGAAGGAAATGATATTAAGGAAAAGGAAAGACAGAACTCCCTTTAAGGTGTCGAGTGAACGACATGGCTCGAGGCTGGATAATCGAGGGAGTTCGGCTGGGGCCTTGAACTCTTAGCGTAGCCCTGACTGGCTTAATGTTGCACCCAAGTCCGATTCCTGAATAGTCAAATCTTCTATGCACCAAGTGGGTGAGAGCGACTTATTGATAAAAACTAAAACACAGAAAATAAAAAGACAAAAAATAAAGGGCAGAAAGTAAGATAGTGTCGGGTTACCTCCCGACCAGTGCACTTGTTTAACGTCGTTGGCTCGACAGTACCTCAATCATGGATCATAAGGTCGGATCCCAAGGGTGAGTGAGGTCGAATTTCTTCTCGGTTGTCCTTTTTCTCTGAGACGGTGAGGCTTCTTTGACCATAGCTGCTGGTCCATTGAGTCGTGCTTTCTTGTTTCTACTTCTGGGTTTCCATTCTTTCGGTCCATGCCTTTGCCGCTTCTTCATGTTTGGATAGTTGGCACTTTCGCGAGTTTGGAAGTTGGGTTTTGTGCCTTCAAACATCGGCGACCACAGGCATGTTCCCATGTGAGGCCTCTTCTTGGTGGTAGCTACGAATGGTTGTCTTGGAATGATTGAGTTCCCGGGTGGTTTTTCTTGGCTTGTGATGAGAGAGATTTCCTTTGTCGGTTTTTTTGGCTCATGCTCGGCCTCCAACTCCCCTTGTACCGCATCGTCATTGATTATATGATCTTCGGTGGCTATGATCGGCATAAAATATGAAGGTTTGAGTTGAGGCACTTCGACCATGAGGACTAGGTCTGTTTCAGGTGCTCCGACAGTGAGGACCAGGTCTTTCTCGGACAGTTCGGCAATGAGGTCCGGGACTTCCTCGGGTGCTCCGAGCGCAAGTACCGGGCCTGGCTTGATTTCTTTGGCCGCTTCAGCAGTGAGGTTCGGGACTTCTGTAGGTTCGGCAGTTAGGACAGTGATTTCCTCGGATGGATTGGTGATAAGGACCGGGTCTGATTGGGGCAGTTCTTCTTCGGTCATTTGCGAGTCCTCATCCTTAGTCGGCTCCTCGGGTTCAGCCGTGAATTGGTGCATCAATGCACTCAATTGCTGCATGTCTGTGGCCATTTGCTGGGTGCTAGCTGCCAGCTCCTTTTCTGCCGCCCATAGTTCAGTTTTGGCCCTGATTTGTTGCATCGTGTTGTCCAACTGCTGGATGCTAGATGACAGCTCCGTTATACCGTCCTCGATTGGCTCGGCCTGATCTTGTCTTGGTCTTGACCTCGCGGACAAATCGTTTATTAATTTCCAAAGATCATCCTCGGTTAAGTCCCACATTGATCCTCCTGCTGCATTATTTAGCTGGTCCCACTCATGTGGCAACATTCCACAGAGAAACTTTGTTTGAAGATCGAAATTGGTGAATCCATGGTGCGGGCAGCTCGTCACAATGGAATCGAAGTACCATAAGTACTCATCCAATGTTTCGTCCCGGGATTGCGTTATTTTGTTGATCTTCTCGCGGATTTCAAGTTCGAAGGGTGGTGGGGCAAACTCCGTATTGTTCCAAGGTTCCATTCCGTAGTAGTATGACTTGGTGAATTGCATGATAAAAGAAAAAAGAACAACTATTCCTATGCACAACTCCCCGGCAACGGCGCCAATTTGACAGACCGCTCGTCGTTAAAGCGATTTGTACAAATAAATTTATAGTCCGCTACTCGCAACTATACTACTGGGTAGCAAGTGGTAAGTAGGGGTCGAACCCAAAGGAGTCAGTATGGATTAGTTGTTTTTACAGGATTGTCACGAAAGTAAATACAGTTGGGGGTTGGGTTTGAGTGTTTTGGGAACTGAAAGTAAATTACGACACTTGATAATGGACTGTGAGGAAAGTATTCGGTTTTAGGGGCCTTGTATTATATTTGTTTATCATTGACCGCTAATGATCATGCCAAGTGTTCAAAGATGAATTGAGGCTATTTCTAGCGCAAGACATGATCATGCTAAGTATTCAAAGATGAATCGAGGCCCTTTCGTAGCGCATGACTTGCAACATCATATAAAACACTTGTTCTAAGAAAAACTAATTCCTCCTTTCGAAGTATCTTAGCTGTAAGTGCATCCACTTGATCTCCCAGTTACGTTATTGACCAAGTGGTGTTTTAGATAAGTCGAACTCCTCGATAAGTTTTGCTTGTTACAGCTTCCACTTACCGAGTATGTTCACGAATTCCCACGGAAGAGCTTTTTTTGCTTGTCAGGCACTCAACCTTGGAAACTCTGACTATATATGGCACATAGAACAAGTTTTGAATACAAAGGTATACTAAGAGTAAGATCTAAAACATTTATAATACAAGTGCGCCCCTTCTACCGAACTACTAGTTTAGCGACTATTCATCGCGCTAAACATTATACTAAGGAAATAAAAAAAGTTGATTAAATACTAAGAATTACTTACAACCGTTGAAGCGCCAAGGGAGCTATCCTTTATTTCCAAAGCAAAGAACAATTTTATTGAAAATGAAGAGAGGAGGGTTAAGCCCTCTCTCTCTCTAAAGTGTATACAAGTATGGATGGTGTGTTGTAAATGAGGAGGAGGAGCTCCATATTTATAGGCCAAGGAGGAGGAGATGGAGGGTGGAGATGGTGGCATGTGGAGGAGCATCCAAGGGTGGAGGAGGAGGCTTTGAAGATGTGGAGGAGGAGCCACCACTTGTCATCTTTTCCATGGAGGAGCAAGGAGGAGAAGCCACATTGGGGTGGTCCAAAAGCAGCCGGCGGCTATGGGAGGAGAGGAGGAGGAGCCGCCACTTGGAGGGAGGAGAGTGGAGGAGCCACCCATGTGAGGAGGAGCATCCCTTCTAGAAGCTTGTGACTTCTTCACAAAAGCCATCGGTTTGACCGGATCTGACCGGAGCTTTGGACGGAGCTTCTTGGATTTTGGAGAGTGTATTTTGAATGAAAATGTCATTCTAAGATGATCTCAAGAAGGAACCTAAGCCAAATTCCGCTTGGAACATGGTCGAAATCTCAAATCCGATGAAATTGCCCTTGTTTGGCCTTTACCGGGCTCGGTGCTTTTGCCTTGCGTTCTTGTCCAAATGCCGATGGATTTAGCATGTTTGAGTGATTCCAAGTCATGATCCTGAGATTTCTGCATTCAGCGTCTGATCGTGACCTTGGATTGACTCGTAATATCTTTTCAGCGTAAAATCCTCTCCTTAGCGTGTTTTCTCTCTAAGCGCCAAAATACCCTGTAGAAATATATCGGGACTAACAAGCAGAAGTTAAATAGACAAACAGTCTAATTTGGTGGGTTTAACTGTGTTTTTGATTCGTATAATTATGGTCCATCAGGTGGTTACTAGCATATTTTCTGACATGATAGGTACTTTTATTGAGGTGTTTATGTGCGACTTTACTATATATGGTGACACTTTTGATGCATGCTTGGATAACTTGAGTACAGTATTAGCACGATGTGTTTCTATGAATTTGGTGCTCAACTATGAAAAGTGTCACTTTATGGTTACTCATGGTGTGCTTCTTGGTCATATTGTTTCACATGAGGGTATTAAGGTTGACAAGGCAAAAATTGATTTCATTCTTACTCTTCCTTATCCTTCCACGGTGCGTGATATTAAATCTTTTCTTGGACATGCTGATTTTTATCGTAGATTCATTAAGGATTTCTCGAAGAAGGCTCTACCTCTATCTAACTGACGGGCGTCGTTGTACCTGTCAAAAATAATATTTCTTTATCTCCGACTAGCTAGTGGTAAGTCGGGTCATATCCACAGAGATCGGTGTGAGAATCTGTTCACTAAGTATAAAAGTAACAATGGGGAGGGGGGTAAACTCCGAACAAGTCAAATAAAAACGCAAGTAGCAAGTAACAACGATCAATTATCAAGAGAAATGATCACACAAATTCAAGTATCAAATATTAAAGAACAGTGCAGGCTAGTACTTTCGATTGTGATGCAAGACTAAATCATGGACCAAACCGTTTTGAATTCTAATGTTCTACAACTTAGAGCTCCCCGCTAGGTTGCACTCCCCGTTCTTATTCTATTACTTAATCTCGCGCTAGCGATAATCAAGATTGCATGAACAATAAACAAGTTGTCCTAGGGTGTCAATCCTAGTGGTATATTACTCGTGTCCTAGTTTGCTATCCCCGCTAGGTTGCTAGTAAACTTTGATAATCGAAATCAACACACAAACAAAAGCTCCCCCGCTAGGGTTCCACTCATGCTAGCATATCAATTCCATAAGCAATGCATAGTAATATGACACAAAACATAGAAATCAATAGAGGTCTCAAGTCAAAACATCACAATGTCGAGTTCTAACCTACACGTACAAGTTTAGCTACTCATCGAAATACAATACATAATCAAGTGCTTTTGAATGTAATCAAGAAAATACTTATGTCGAATTTTCCACCAAGCTGCAGCTCAAGCTCCTCAATTTCGTCCTCTTCAAACCTTCTTCTCTCCTCAAACGTCTTCCTTTTCCCCAAACTTTGTTTCTTTCTCCCTTCCAAAACGTGTGTCTTCTCCAAAATCAAACGTCCAAAAACCACACCTTTCTCCACTGCAAAAGTTGCCCAGCAACCCCTCCAAAAACGTCCTCCAAATCCTCCCAAAAGTGTATTCTTTGTCTCCCCAAGTTGGCTCAGCCAACCTCTTTTCTTGCACAAATCAAAGCCACGGCCAAAAGAAAGACACCTTGAAAAACCACTCTTCTTTTGCTTAAATCAAGAGCTAGTCCTCTCCTCTTCTGTCCCTTCGAAATCTGTATTTTTCCTTTCGAGATATGGCTCCTCAAATTCTATTTTTCTCCTTCCCGAAATTACAAATCCGAAAATAAGAAATTTGACTGCCAGCTGGATTCCACTTACGTCTCTTGATTTAACGTCCGCGGACGTCTTAACAATTACTGAAATTGTTAAGACCTAAGTGCCCATAATTCTTCAGACGTAAGTGGTCTGCACTGACTAAAACTTCAGCACTTCGGACTTCATTTCTTTCGATGCCAAACATCTTCTAATGGGCTCCCTTTAGCCTATATTCCTTCTATGGTCTCCAAATGTACCTGAGAATGAAAACTACTCACTGGTAGTGAAATAATATACAAGCAATCACTAAGAGACGAAGTTTTTACACAGAAAATAGTCGTACAACTACGACTTATCACTAACCTTTTGCAGAAGGATGTTCCTTTTGAGTTTACAGATTCATGTAGGGAGGCCTTCAACGAGCTAAAACAGGCCCTCACCAGTGTGCCCATCATTCGAGCACCAGATTGGGACTAGCCATTCGAGATTACGTGTGATGCCATCGACTATGTTGTGGGAGCTGTACTAGGCCAGATAATGGACAGAAAGCCAGTAGTGATTTACTCCGCTTCGAGAACTCTGGATGCAGCTCAGCGAAACTACTCGACCACTGAGAAAGAATTATTAGCAGTAGTTTTCGCCTTGGAGAAATTTCGGTCTTATTTGCTCAGTACTAAAGTAGTTGTTTTCTCTGATCATGCAGCTATCAGGTACTTGATGACGAAGAAGGAGGCCAAACTGCGGCTGATCAGGTGGATTTTACTGCTACAGGAGTTTGATCTGGAAATCAAGGACAAGAAGGGGGTAGAAATCACCGTAGCTGACCACCTGAGTCGATTAGTACGAGAAGAGGATGCAGGACAGATCAAAGAGACCTTCCCAGACGAGCACTTGTATGCTCTCACAGGTAAAGTACCATGGTATGCTTCCATTGTGAACTACCTGGTTGGAGGTAAATTTCCACCCTCTTACTCAAAAGCCCAATGCCTGGAATATAAGCATGATTCGAAGTACTATGTGTGGGATGACCCGTATTTGTGGAAAATTGGCACATACCAAATACTTAGGCGGTGTATTCCTGATGATGAAATTGCTTCTGTGCTTAGTTTCTGTCATGAGCATGCATGTGGTGGTCACTTTGGCCCCAAGAGGACTAGCAGGAAAATTTTGGATAGTGGTTTTTTCTGGCTACATGTGTTTAAAGAAGCCTATGATCATCGTAAGAAGTGTGATAGATGCCAGAGAGTAGGTAATATTTCTGCTAGAAATGAGATGCCCCAAATGCCTATTATAGTTGATGATGTTTTTGACATATGGGGGATTGATTTTATGGGTCCGTTTCCTGCATCGTTTGGTTACCTGTATACTCTTGTTGCAATGGACTATGTGTCTAAATGGGTAGAGGCTAAGGCTACTAGATGCGATGATGCTAAAACTGTTGTGGATTTTCTTCGCACTAACATATTCTGCAGATACGGAGTGCCTAAGGCTATGATCAGTGATCAAGGGACGCATTTCTGCAACAGGATGATGGCAGCAACTATGAAACAGTACCACATTCACCATCGTACTTCCACGGCCTATCACCCTCAGACGAATGGACAAGCAGAGATCTCTAACCTAGAAATTCAGGGGATCCTGGAAAAGATGGTGAAGCCGACTAGGAAGGACTGGAGTCAGAGACTAGATGATGCACTTTGGGCGTACATGACAGCCTACAAGACACCGATAGGCACCTCTCCTTTTCGGGTGGTGTATGGAAAGGCATGTCACCTCCTAGTCGAGCTAGAGCACAAGGCCTTTTGGGCGCTGAAGACGTACAACTTCGATTTGAAGGAAGCAGGATTGGAGAGGAAGTTGCAGCTCTGTGAGCTTGAAGAGCTAGGCCTAGAGGCTTATGAGAGCCAATCAGACTACAAGGCGCGGACCAAGCTGTATCATGACAAGTTCATTCTACGACGCACATTCAAGATTGGCCAGCATGTACTTTTGTTTTCATCACGTTTACGACTGATGCCTGGCAAATTGCGTTCCATATGGCCAGCAAGGTTTTTAACCAAGGAGCACTTGAGCTGGAAAACCTGAGGAATGGAGACTGTTTCAAGGTCAATGGACAACGGGTGAAGCACTACCAAGGCGAAATCAAAACACCTACCCAGGATTTCAAACTCTTCGAGCCTCCCACTGAAGCATAAATGAGGTATCGTCGAGCCAACGACGTAAAACAAAGGCGCTCGCAGGGAGGCAGCCCGGCAAATTTTTGTTTTTTATGTTTTATTGTTTTTTATGTCATGTTTGAGTCTTATTTATTTTTCGTTGTCTAACCAGTCTACTCTGACTTGGTTTTTTATGGAAGGAAGCTGTTTTGTAGATGAAATACAGGTACCAAACAGTGCGGATCGCGTTCGACAGTTACATTAGTACCGCATCCGGAGGGCACTTTAAAGCCGCGTTCGTAGTGAACATTAGCACATTGACCGGACCTTAACGTCTTTTTTGAACGCGGCTCAGGGTTAACCAGAGTAAAAACCCTAATTCCGAGCTTCTCTCATCCATTCCACCAAAACAACACACGCTCTCGCCCAAAGCGCCTTCGAATCGCCCAGCAAAATTGGCAAATCGAACAAGGATTTCGCAGTGGTATATATCAACCAATCATTCCCAGGGGTTGTTCTCTCAATCCGGACCGTCACAAGACCAAATTCAAGGTAAACCTCCGTTTGTTTTTCTACAAGATTTGGTTGGCAAATCGGTATATTCGAAATTTGGATTGTTGAAAGGGGTGTTAGAAGGGTTTTTCGGTGGATTTCTATGATTATTTGGTGTTGAAAGTTAAGATTTGTGATAGTCGATGTCTAAAATCAACCAGAGAAGATGAAGTGCAGGTGCCGCGCGTTCAATAGAGACATTAGCTCTCCGCGTTCGGCTTTGACGTTAGCTAACGTCTACATAGAACGCGACATTATAACGTGCCGAGCGAACGCGATCCCCTCTGGTCCAGTTTGACCAAGTGTTGACCAAGTGCAGATTTTTATTTTGTTTGAGCCGTGATCCGATATGCTTCCACGAGAGCTTCCGTTCGAAGAGTTATATGCTAAATTTATGGCCAAACAGCACGTGCCTATCACATTTGTGGAAGCCGAATTTCTGAGTAACAATGGGTTCGAAGAGCGGGTCTGAGAGATACTTCGGGTGAGTGGATGGCCAGGCCTCCTCACCCTCAGCCATGAGACAGATGTCGAGGACACGTGCGAATTCTTAGCTTCCTTCAATTATGTGGGGAGTCAGGACCATGAGGGCATTCGTTATAGGCACCGGGGTCAGTTTCACCATATTCTCCCTGCACAGGTGAAGGATGTATTTGTTGGCTGGCAAGTGGGGAGTTCGTTCGTGACAAAGTCCGATTTGTAGATGCTTGGGCCAGAATCAGGGTGGAGGAGGAAGGTACAATTAAGCCATCTGAGTCGAGGGTGAAATGCATTCGGGACCCTACATTGTACTATTTGCAGAGGGTGCTAGGAGGCACAATATTAGCCAGAGACAATGGGGGCGACAAAGTTACGTTCCCTGATATGATCATCTAGAATGCTTTTGACCGAGGATAGCCGCTCGATTTCTTCCATTTAGCATGCCATTTCTGGAAGCCCGCTTGTCATTGATGGACCATAATTATACGAGTCAGAAACACAGTAAAACCCACCAAATTAGACTGTTTGTCTATCTAACTTCTATGTGTTAGTCCCGATATATTTCCACAGGGCATTTTAGAGACTGAAGTGAAAACACGCTAAGGAGAGGATTTTATGCTGAAAAGATAACAAGAGTCAATCCAAGGTCAAGATCATATGCCGACTGAAGAAATATCAAGGATCCTGACGTTGAATTGACCATAACAAATTAATCAGAAGAATCAGGAGTGGAGTCAAGACAGCCCGGGGAAGAAACACATTGACAGTTTTGTGAAAAGACTGCACAAAACTGTACAAACTCACACATTGGGCAAGGATGACCGGCCACCATTCAAGGAGGTGGGCAAGGGAGGAGCTCCTCCCCCTTGGGTGACCGGCAACCGGCGGCGCCACCTCCTCCACCAAAAGCCGCCGTCCTCCTCTCCTTCCTCCACATGTGGCCATCTCCTCCCTTGATTTCTCCTCCAATCAAAATGCAACACTTGCCACCCATCTCCACCACCCATCTCCTCCCATTTTGGCTATAAAAGGAGGAGCTCCTCCCCTCATTTCACACACCTCAATCTCAATTCACTTCTCTCTCTAGAAGTTGTAATATTTGAAATGTTGTAATTTTTCTTTGGAAATAAAGGAAAGCTCCCTTGGCGCTTCAACGGTTGTAAGCATTTCTTCGTATTTATTCAACTGTTTTATTTCCTTAGTATAATGTTTAGCGCGATGAATAGTAGCTAAACTTGTAGTTCGGTCTAAGGGGCGCACTTGTATTATAAAATGTTTTAAGACTATTAACTTAGTGTCTAGTCTTAGTATTCAAAACTTATTCTATGTGCCATATATTAAGTCAGAACGTCCAAGGTAGAGTGGATGCTTGGAATGGCAAAACTCTACAGCGGGGTTCATAAACTTGTACGGATAAGTGGATGCTTGGAATGGAAAAGCTTATCTGAGAAGTTTGACTCATCCTAAACACCATTTTGTTGATCGGGAATGATTGATCAAATGGATGCACATAGGCTAATATAACCGGGAATGGAGTATTAGTCTAAATAGAATAAGTGTTCTACGTCCTTGGAATAGGCTAGATAGTGTACGCAAATCGAGTGCTTGGAATGGCCTTGATACACCGTTTGAATACTTAGGAGAGTCACTAAAGGTCAATGATAAACAGGATATAATACAAGTCCCCTGAAACCGAACATTTCTCTTTAATTATAAACTGTAATTTACTTTCCAGTATTAAAATCAACCAACCAACCAATCAATCAATCAAAATAGCTGGTAGCTTTAAAACCAACCAACCGACCTTAAACACGCTCCCACGCTGCGTAATCCCCCCGAAGAACAATTATTCCCCTGGTTCCCTTGGGTTCGACCCCTACTTACCAAGTACTACCCAGTAGTATAGTTGCGAGTAGCGGACTATTATAAATTTATTTGCATAATCGCTTTGACGACGAGCGGTTCTGTCAAATTGGCGCCGTTGCCGGGGAACTAGTCATCGGATAACTGTTCTTCCCTTCCCTTTTTCTTTTCTGTTCATCTCTCTATGACACTACCCGTTACGCATACATGGACACCGCGATTTCTGCCCCTGTTCGGAGGAACGGAGGGAGAAGACCCTGTACATCACTGCCGAAACTTCCACCAAGTCTGCCACAACATCAAACCTGAAAACGAAGTGTTAGAAGAGTTTAAGCTGAAATGCTTCAAATTCTCTCTAACCGACTTCGCCACGATATGGTACTACACATCCACCGCTTGCAGTGCAGAACGTTTTGTAGACCTCTGCGTTCCGTTCCTGAAAGAATTCTCCCCACCATCTTTACGCCAAGAAACCCGTGAGAAGATCATGAGCCTTCATCAATACCGAGATGAGACTTTGGACGAATACTACATGAACTACGATGCCATCGTCTCAAGCTGCCCGCACCATGGATTTACGAAGAAAATTCTTCTCCAAAAATTTCTTCGTGGGATGAGGTCCGAAGAGCTGGGAAGAATCAACGAAGCTATGAGAAGGTCTGCCGCAAACCTCACCATTGCAGACATGTGGTACCTGATAACTGGCCTAGCCGCTGCCACAAGACGAGTTCCCCACACTGACGAGGAAATGCAGACAGAAGAAGCTGACCCTGAGGCTGACAAAGAAGAAACCACCGAACCGTCAGAAGAGACTCCCGAACCATCCGAGGAATCAGACATGGAAAGCACCGGAAGCAACGAAGTAGAAGTCCAGAACACCACTGACGAACTGCCCAAGCCATACCCGACTATCATTACCCAGGCAGCTGAAACTATCTATGACCAGTTCTTCACGAACCAACATTACGAGGCAGAACCAAGCCTCATGAGGCCTTCCCGACATTTCCCCTTAATTAATGAGCAAGTCGCCGCGAACTATGCGATCCAAGAAGAAGCTCAAAGGAGAATGGGAAAAGGGCCTGAGCAGAATGACTCCTACATGGAGCACGCTTTCGCCATGACTGGACAAGGCAGCCCTAAACAGGAGAACACCCAGTTCAAAAAGCTGATAGTAAAAGGTCCCTCGCCTTCTCAGAGACGTTGGAAGGAGATACCATCAGAACTGGACCCAAACCCGTCATCTGCTAAAAAATCAGGAAGACTCACCGCAAGAATCAAAGTCGGTGGAATCAAGAAGTTTGACCTCAGCCACCCATGGGACCCAAACCAGTAATCCACAACGAGGTATCGTCGAGCCAACGACGTTAAACAAGTGCACTGGTCGGGAGGTAACCCGACACTATCTTACTTTTCCGCACTTTAATTTCTGTCATTTAAATTCAGTATTTAGTTTTAAGCTTGCATGACTTTTGAACTAAGGCACGCCTTCGTTAAAAAGTGGGGGGTGAGAACCACCTATGTACATAAATAACATGCGGCTGTTTTTCTTTTTTAATAAGTACCTTTTTGAAAATATGAACTTAAGAATGTGAAAAAGATAAATCATAATTCATGCATTAACCTTGTGAAAATTCAAACTGTTTAAAAACTTAGAATGTAACTTTCCATTTGTCCTTTGTGCTGAGATAACTAGGGATGTGGAGTTGATATAAACTGCCCTAGAGAGGCTTGGCAAGCAATCGAAGGATCGAATCAAACTATATGGTTTTCGAAGTCAGTGGAGGCTGCACTACGGGTTTCAGTGAAGATTGAAGTCATCTCCGCCATGCAATGCAAAAGGCGAGGACGGGAATCAGATCGTCCTATCTCCGGTCAAAGTAGCCGAGAAAATAGATGAGCGACCCTCATCTTGACCCGCGCGAAAACGACAGTCAAAGTAGCCGAGAAAATAGATGAACGACCCTCACCTTGACCCGCGCAAAAACGGCAAAAAAGAGAGGAGCGGGGAGGTATTTCCATAGGCTTGCGGGCGATGATTGGACCTCCCAAAAAGGCTCGAGAAAATGGACTAGCAGTCACAAAAAGGCGAAAAGCTCAATGAAGCAAATCAAGAGGCCGAAGGCCCAAAATTGTGAAGGTTTTAACCGAACAAAAGTGAAGAACTCAAAGCGTCAAATCAAAGGCCAAATGCCGACTCACTACAAAAGCAGTCCCCCGCCAAAAGAAAATCAAAGTACTCAAACCACTGAAACCTGAACCGAATCACGTGCTAGAGAAAGCTACCAGAAAACCATATAGTACGAGACGATCCCAAGATTGCAGTCCAGGAGCCTAAAAAGGGCTATCTCCCGAGACATCCAATATAATTTGCATCTCAGCACGGAGGTACAAGTATTAAGTTTCTTCTATTTACTTACGCAGTTTAATTTGGTAATAAGTAAGCAATGCATGAATTAGGATAGATCGAGTACCACAGTCTAATTTTCATATTCCAAAGCCAAACTTAGAACTTACGCCCTTTAATAGCATTGTTCGGGACGAAAAACTAAAAGTGGGGGGTAATCTGAGGGACCATAATTATACGAGTCAGAAACACAGTAAAACCCACCAAATTAGACTGTTTGTCTATCTAACTTCTATGTGTTAGTCCCGATATATTTCCACAGGGCATTTTAGAGACTGAAGTGAAAACACGCTAAGGAGAGGATTTTATGCTGAAAAGATAACAAGAGTCAATCCAAGGTCAAGATCATATGCCGACTGAAGAAATATCAAGGATCCTGACGTTGAATTGACCATAACAAATTAATCAGAAGAATCAGGAGTGGAGTCAAGACAGCCCGGGGAAGAAACACATTGACAGTTTTGTGAAAAGACTGCACAAAACTGTACAAACTCACACATTGGGCAAGGATGACCGGCCACCGTTCAAGGAGGTGGAAAAGGGAGGAGCTCCTCCCCCTTGGGTGACCGGCAACCGGCGGCGCCACCTCCTCCACCAAAAGCCGCCGTCCTCCTCTCCTTCCTCCACATGTGGCCATCTCCTCCCTTGATTTCTCCTCCAATCAAAATGCAACACTTGCCACCCATCTCCACCACCCATCTCCTCCCATTTTGGCTATAAAAGGAGGAGCTCCTCCCCTCATTTCACACACCTCAATCTCAATTCACTTCTCTCTCTAGAAGTTGTAATATTTGTAATGTTGTAATTTTGCTTTGGAAATAAAGGAAAGCTCCCTTGGCGCTTCAACGGTTGTAAGTATTTCTTCGTATTTATTCAACTGTTTTATTTCCTTAGTATAATGTTTAGCGCGATGAATAGTAGCTAAACTTGTAGTTCGGTCTAAGGGGCGCACTTGTATTATAAAATGTTTTAAGACTATTAACTTAGTGTCTAGTCTTAGTATTCAAAACTTATTCTATGTGCCATATATTAAGTCAGAACGTCCAAGGTAGAGTGGATGCTTGGAATGGCAAAACTCTACAGCGGGGTTCGTAAACTTGTACGGATAAGTGGATGCTTGGAATGGCAAAGCTTATCTGAGAAGTTTGACTCATCCTAAACACCATTTGGTTGGTCGGGAATGATTGATCAAATGGATGCACATAGGCTAATATAACCGGGAATGGAGTATTAGTCTAAATAGAATAAGTGTTCTACGTCCTTGGAATAGGCTAGACAGTGTACGCAAATCGAGTGCTTGGAATGGCCTTGATACACCGTTTGAATACTTAGGAGAGTCACTAAAGGTCAATGATAAACAGGATATAATACAAGTCCCCTGAAACCGAACATTTCTCTTTAATTATAAACTGTAATTTACTTTCCAGTATTAAAATCAACCAACCAACCAATCAATCAATCAAAATAGCTGGTAGCTTTAAAACCAACCAACCGACCTTAAACACGCTCCCACGCTGCGTAATCCCCCCGAAGAACAATTATTCCCCTGGTTCCCTTGGGTTCGACCCCTACTTACCAAGTACTACCCAGTAGTATAGTTGCGAGTAGCGGACTATTATAAATTTATTTGCATAATCGCTTTGACGACGAGCGGTTCTGTCAGTCATCAACAGGTCCGATAGCATGTGGAGGGATGATCACTCATTTGCTGCGCCGGCTGCACGGGCAGCCTCGCTCAGCGAATCATCAGATCCTTCCTCCATCTAAGTTTAACATTGGGTACTTCAGCAGTGGACCCGCTTTTCGTAGGCGTCCTCGTAGAAGGGAGCAGTATGCCTGGACATACCATGATGAACCGATCTATCACACAGCTATGCCTACTGATCGGCGCAACTTTTCTGCACTCAGAGACAGACCTGAATCTTCATCAGTTGCTACGCACCGACGCCGGATGCAAGAGACATGAGAGTCTTCCACAGCTCGACCCAGACGTGCCAAAGCTCCTGAACCACCACCAGCTGCTTCTTCTAGGCAACAGCTAGACATAGCCTTTAATGTGTTGGGCTATGAAGCCTGATAACCAAAAGCCTATATCTTTAGTGGCGGCTAGGGTTTCGTTAGGGTTTCATTCTTGCCCTATATAAACCTGGTCTGAGTATTGTAATTGTATCTCATCGTCATAGTGAAAATCTCCTGGCTTGGTAGTGCCCCCAGACGTAGTCATATTCGGGGGCGAACTGGGTATCAAATCCTTGTGTTCTTTATTGTTGTTTTCTTTCATTACCGCTTTAGATCCTAACAACTGGTATCAAGAGCCGAGGTTCTAGCAGTCGCGATGGGAGATGTAAGACAACCAGTGGAGAAATTTGACGGATCGGATTTCGGATTCTGGAAGATGCAAATCGAAGACTACCTATACGGTAAAGATTTACATCAGCCTCTAGATGAAAAGCCGAAGGACATGAAGGATGAAGAATGGAAGCTGTTGGGCAGAAAAGCAATGAGTGCGGTCCGGCTGTCGCTGTCCAGAGAAGTTGCACACCATACAGTGAAGTCAAAGATGACGAAGGAGATGATGGAGACTTTATCGGCGTTGTACGAGAAACCATCAGCATCAAACAAAGTCCATCTGATGCGACGGTTGTTCAACCTAAGAATGGCAGAGAGCACGACGGCGGCAAAGCACTTGAGCGAGTTCAACATGACGATCGCACAACTGAGCTCTGTTAAAATTGAGTTCGATGATGAAATAAAGGCCTTGATTTTACTATCCTCATTACCAGAAAGTTGGAGCGGGACGGTTACAGCCGTTAGTGCCTCAGCTGGGAAGGCAAAGCTTGAGCTGGATGAAGTTAGAAACCTGATAGTTAGTGAAGAGATTCGCCGGAGAGAGTCAGGCTCTAGTACGGGTCTAGCTTTAAATGCTGGAAATAGAGGCAGATCTGAGTTCAGGTCGAAGGTGCAGCGTGGCAGGTCAAAGTCCAGAGGGAAGGACAAATAGGCCAGAGATAAAAGCAAGGTGAAGTGCTGGAAGTGTGACGGAGTGGGTCACTACAAGAGTGAGTGTAAGGCACAGTCAGCAAACGCAGCCACTGAAGAAATTGCAGAGGCACTAATTTTGAGTGTGAGCTGCCCATTGGAGTCTTGGGTGTTAGACTCTGGAGCATCGTTTCATTCCTGTACTAATGCTGACATAATTAAGCAATACAGATCTGGAGATTTCGGGAAGGTTTATCTCGCTGATGATGAACCATTGGAAGTCGTGGGGAAAGGAGATGTCCAGATAAAAGCTCCAAACGGGTCAGTGTTGCAGCTGCATGATGTCAGACATATTCCAGACTTGAAGAGAAACTTGTTGTCAGTTGGCCAGTTGGATGACGAAGGCTATGCAGTAACTTTCGGTTGTAGTACTTGGAATATAACCAAGGGTTCCATGGTGATAGCTCGAGGCAAGAAAGAGGGGACGTTGTATATGATAAGCAACCTCCAAGAAAGCATCGCTGTTGCAAGTGTGAAAGGTGATGCAGATTTGTGGCATTGTCGTCTCGGTCATATGAGTGAGAAAGGGATGAAGGTCTTATGCTCGAGGGGTCTGCTACCTGGTCTCAAGTCTGTTAAAGTCAGATTATGTGAGGACTGCGTCTTCGGGAAGCAGAAGAGAGTCAGTTTCTCAAGAGGTGGCAGGACGTTGAGAAAGCAGAAGCTGGAGTTGGTCCATAGCGACTTATGGGGGCCAGCACCTGTTACATCCCTTGGTGGAGCATCATATTATATGACCTTCATTGACGATTGCACTAGGAAGGTATGGGTTTATTTTTTGAAAAATAAATCTGACGCATTTGATGTTTTCAGAAAGTGGAAAGCCCTGGTAGAGACTGAGACAGGTGTTAAAGTGAAGTGTTTGAAATCTGACAATGGTGGAGAGTATGAGCTGCGAGAGTTCAAGGAGTATTGTGCAGCGAATGGAGTTCGTATGAAAAAAACTTTGAAGGGAACTCCACAGCAGAATGGCGTCGCAGAACGTATGAACAGAACTCTGAATGAACGTGCTAGGAGCATGAGATTGAAGTGTGGACTTCCGAAGATGTTTTGGGCAGAAGCAGTTAACACTGCAGCTTACCTGATTAACAGAGGACCATCAGCTCCGTTAGAGAATGGAATTCCAGAGGAGGCTTGGAGTGGCAAGGAGGTAAATCTGTCATTTCTTCGTATTTTTGGATGTGTTGCATTTGTTCACATACCTGCTGTTGAAAGAAGTAAGCTAGATGCAAAGTCTGTTAAGTGTACATTTATTGGATATGGTGGTGATGACTTCGGATATCGGCTTTGGGATGAGCAGAATAAGAAAATTATTCGTAGTCGAGATGTCATATTTAATGAACAGGTACTGTATAAAGACTTGACAGGTACATCAGAAGCGGGCAGCTCAGAAACTGAGATGATTGAGTTAGATATTTCTAACTCTGGTGGGAGTATGACGGTTCCAGATGACCATGAGGTTGATGAGGAGGATGAACCGAATACACCAGAAGTTTAGCTGCGAAGATCCAGTAGAGAGCACAGATCACCAGATAGATATTCTCCTTCTAATTTCTATCTGTTATTAACTGATAGTGGTGAACCAGAATGTTTTGCAGAAGCGTCTCAGGGAAAACATGCAGATCAGTGGAAGCTAGCAATGGACGATGAGATGAAGTCATTGCTTACAAACGAGACATGGGAGCTAGTTGAGCTTCCACGAGGCAAGAAGGCGCTGCATAACAAGTGGGTTTACAGCATTAAGGAGGAGGCGAATGGAAGTAAGCGTTACAAGGCAAGATTGGTTGTGAAAGGATTTCAGAAGAAATACGGTATAGATTACACTGATGTTTTCACTCCTGTTGTTAAGATGACTACTATACGGCTTGTGTTGAGTATGGTTTCAGCTGAAGATCTTGAGTTACATCAGCTAGATGTGAAAACAGCTTTTCTTCATGGTGACCTGGATGAAGAAATCTATATGAACCAACCAGAAGGCTACTTGTCAAAGGGTAACGAGTTGCTGGTGTGTAAACTGAAGAAGAGCTTGTACGGTTTTAAATAAGCTCCCAGACAGTGGTACAAGAAGTTTGATGGGTTTATGCACGAAGTTAAGTTCGTGAGGAGTGAGGCTGACCATTGCTGTTATTTCAAGAAGTTGGATGACGGCTATATCATATTGCTATTATATGTTGACGACATGCTGATAGCAGGTTCCAGTGCTCAGGAGGTGAGTAAGCTGAAGAAGCAGTTATCCAAACGGTTTGCCATGAAAGATCTGGGTGAGGCAAAGCAGATTTTGGGAATGCAAATTGAACGTGACAGAAAGGCAGGAAAGCTGCATCTCTCGCAAACTGAGTACTTAAAGAAGATTCTGGAGAGGTTCAGCATGCAAGATGCAAAGCCGGCTAAGATTCCATTGGGTAATCAGATTACACTTTAACATAGAGACTCACCGACAGACCAAGAAGAGCGTGACTACATGCAGAAGACTCCATATGCATCAGCAATTGGCAGCTTGATGTATGCGATGGTGTGTACTAGGCCAGACATTGCACATGCGGTGGGAGTAGTGAGTCGGTTCATGGGCAATCCAGGGAAAAAGCATTGGGAAGCGGTAAAATGGATCTTGAGGTACTTGAAGGGGACCACTGAGCATGCCTTGTGTTTTGAAGGCATAAAAGTTGAGTTAGCAGGATATGTTGATGCAGATTTGGCATCAAGTGATATTGAGAAGAGGAGAAGTACAACCGGATATGTCTTCACATTGGGTGGTATTACTATCTCTTGGGCGTCAAAGTTGCAGACGATTGTTGCTTTGTCTACTGCTGAAGCTGAATATGTTGCAGTGACTGAGGCTAGTAAGGAGATGGTGTGGCTGCAGAATTTCCTGCGTGAATTGGGAAAGGAGCAAGGGGGTAGTACTCTTTACAGTGATAGTCAGAGTGCCATCCACTTGGCCAAGAACCCTGCATTTCATTCGAGGACCAAGCATATAAAGCTGAAGTATCATTACATACGCCATCTACTGGAGAAGAAGATCTTGCAACTAATGAAGATTGATGGAAGTAAAAATCCTGCTGACATGTTTACTAAGGTTGTGACCTTAGAGAAGTTGAAGCTATGCATGGCTTCAACTGGCCTTGGTACTTAAGGTGAGGGCCTGGCACTACTAAACGTTCATAGGTTGATGAATGTGGAGATGGCGACGATTATGATTGGAATCACGCTCCAGGTGGGAGATTGTTGGGCTATGAAGCCTGATAACCAAAAGCCCATATCTTTAGTGGCGGCTAGGGTTTCGTTAGGGTTTCATTCTTGCCCTATATAAACCTGGTCTGAGTATTGTAATTGTATCTCATCATCATAGTGAAAATCTCCTGGCTTGGTAGTGCCCCCAGACGTAGTCACATTCGGTGGCGAACTGGGTATCAAATCCTTGTGTTCTTTATTGTTGTTTTCTTTCATTACCGCTTTAGATCCTAACATAATGTGGCCAGAGCTTTACAATTTATTCTGCCTCCTGGGACACAGCCGGTACCTGCCCCGCCCGGATGGGAGTTCGGAGACCCAATTCCTCCGTAGTTTGCTATTCCTCATCCAGCATCATCGTCGGATTCCGACTAGGGGAGTACTTATTTTCCTTTCCTTCCTTGTTTCATTTTTCTCTTTGTCAGAGTCAGTCTGTTATGTTTGCATTGTCTGTGTCTTTGAATTAAAATCGTGCCGTGAGGACACGACTTGATTCAAAAGTGTGGGGTGGGAGAGTCAGTTTGTTGCGTTTGCACGTTTATTTTTTCTGCATATTGTACTGTGTCTGCACGTTTCATTTAAAAAAAATTCTGATGAAGTATGAAAGTTCTCTATTTCTTGGATATGCAGTATTGAATTATGAGTATGTGAAATTTATGATGCCGCTTACATGTATTTCTCTCGTGAAATCTAATTTGTGCGACTACGTGTGAATTTAACCTACTACGTGCCCTTTTGAGTTGAGATAAACAGGGATGTGGAGTTGATAGAAATATCCTAGAGAGACTTGACGAAGCATTCAAAGGACTAAATTTCGAGTTATATGGTTATGTGGATTTCGTGGAGGCTAGCACTTCGAGATTTATTGGTTCAGAGTTAGCTCCGCTGCTGCAGCATTTATGTAAGTAGGCGACACGGGAAAATAGACCATCCTATCTCTAGTCCGAAGTAACCAGGAAAATAGGTGAGTAACCCTCAGCTTAACTCGCGTCAAAAAGGACGAGGATGAGAAAGAGCGGGAAGGTATTTCCATATGCTTGCGGGCGATGATTGGACCTTCCTCAAAAGAAAAGGAAAAGAAGGACAAGTAGTTCACAATGAAGGAGCAAAGCTCAAAAAAATCAGCCACATTGTGAAGTCTCATATAACAAAAAGTGAAGTACATCATTCTTACATCAAAAGCCAGAGGCCAAAGAAAGTCACTACAAAAGCTGTCCAAAAAAAAAGAAAGAAGAAAAGCTCAGAAAACCTTGAAGCTCGAATGAATCACGTGCAAGAAAAATTAATGAAGTATAACCATATAGCGAGAGTTCGGAATAGTGAATGCAGATCATGGGTTTAAAGAGGACTATCTCATATTCATCCAAATTGATTTGAATTTTAGCTCAAAAAGGTAATATGTATCAAGTTAATTCTGTGTTAAGCATAATGATTTGAGTACTGATTGAGAGATGCATAAAAAAGAGGTATTTAGACTAGCAGCTTGTTTTCACGTAGTACTATCCAGGACGTTGAAGAAATTATGGTGTTGCATTTATTTTCCTTCTATGACTTAGTTCTTGTTCGAGACGAACGAGTTTAAGTGTGGGGTGGTTTGATGAGTCATATTTATACGACTCGTCGAGTCAGCTAATCCCATTTATTTCGACACATTATTATGCGAACAGTTACTTTTTAGCGTTGTTTTGCACTTCAGGTATTTCGGAAACTCTAGGAGGAAACGTGCATAAAGACGGCGTTTTAGACCGAAAACATCACAATGCCCGATCAGACCCTTAGACGCTCGACGGAGTGCTGGGAATGGACCGTTGATCATAAAAATACGAGCTATGCGGCATCGCGTAGGTGACTCAATTCCATACAACTCTCTAGTTCACACTGAGAGCAACCGAGGTCGTCAAGGAAGTCAAATCCAGAGTTGAAGTCAGAACTGGCGCGCAGAGGAGGACCCGAACTCAGTGTGGATCGCGTCGGTAGAGACATTAGCAATACCGCTAATGTCAAAGCTGAACGCGGTACTAATGTTTCTCCCGAACGCGCCAAGTTGGCGAGGGCTGACGTCAGCAGGCCGTTTGATAACGTCAGCGAGTCCGAAATTAGATAATTCTAGCCCAAAATAGATTTGGAAATTCCAAATTATTATAAACAAGAAGCTTGGGTTATAATTTGGGCATCTCATCACATACAAAGATGGAGACGGCTCTGAAGAAGACGAAGATTACGAATCTTTCGACGATACAGAGATTTGCTATTCCTTTTCCATCAGAATTATTTGTGTTTATTTTCATGACAATGAGTAGCTAAATTTCTCTTTCGGTTTAGGGTTTCGTACGTTGTGAACACGTTTTGAGATTTTCATTCTTAATGTTATTTTATATTTCACTAGTTCTTGTGCTCATACTACGAATTAAATTGCTAGACTAAGTGGAAGCTTTGTCGCAAAGCTTAGTTAAACAACTAATTCTTACTGTTAATATTTACTGGATACTTTTTCGTAAAGGTAGATAGTAACACAAAGGTTAAATAATACCTTTGTCGGATTGCTTAATTTAGAGAAGAACTAGAAGTCTAACACTTTTGTCGGATTAGATTGTGGCGTATCACCTTTGTCGGGATACTTGGGTTGTTACCTTTGTCGGAACAACCACACTTTGAAATATAAAATTGATCATTAGATATCTATGATAAACGTGTCACAATAGAAACCCTAGACTAAATTTTCCTCTGATTGAATACCCTTCGTTTTATTTCACTTGCACTTGTTTACAATTTCTCACAAACCCCCAGTTTCTTTGTTTACAGGATGACTTCAACAACACCAGCTCTCTAGGGTTCGACCCGTACTTGCCGCTTTGACAACACCACACCGGTTTGATGAGTCGTATTTATACGACTCGTCGAGTCAATTAATCCCATTTATTTCGACACTTTTATATGCGAACAATTAATTTTTAGTATTGTTTTACATCTCAGGTGTTTCGGAAGCTTTAGGAGGAAACGCGCATAAAAGATGGCATTTTGTGCCAAAAACATCATAATTTCAGATTAGACCTTTGGACAGTCGACGGAGTGTTGAGAATGGACCGCTGATCAGAAAAACACGAGCCACACGCCATTGCAAAGGTGACTCAATTCCATACAACTCTTTAGTTCACACCAAGAGCATCCGAGGTCATATAAAAAGTCAAATCCAGAGTCAAAGTCGGAAAAGGCGCGCAGAAGAAGAATCAGACTCAATGTGGATCGCGTCCGAAGGAGACGTTAGCAATATCGTTAACGTAAGGGCCGAACGCGACCAATAACGTCTCTACCGAACGCGACGATGATGTCATCAATGCATTTTGATGACGTCAACAAGGCCGAAACTTAGAAATTGAGCCCAAAAATAGACTTGGAAACCCTACTTTTTGCTATAAATAAGATGTTTGGGTTAGGGTTTGCGCAATCCATCATTCTACAAAGACCAAGACGGCGCTGGAGGAGAAGACGCAAGCTTTCAACAAGAGAGAAGAGATTTTTCTACCTTTCATTATGTGTTTTATTTCCATCATGTGTAGCTAAACTCTTTATTCAGTTTAGGGTTTCGACCATTGTGACACATATTTTGAGACTTCGTTCTTAATGCTATTTTATGTTTTACTAGTTCTTGCTTCATCACATGAATTCACTTGTTAGATTAAGTGGAAGCTTTGTCGCAAAGCTTAATTGAGCAATTAATTCTTACCATTAATATCTACTGGAAACTTTGTCATAAAGGTAGATCGTAACACCTAGGCTAAATAATACCTTTGTCGGATTATTAAGGTTAGGAAAGAACTGGAAGTCTAACACCTTTGTCGGGTTAGATTGTGGTGTATCACCTTTGTCAGGATACTTAGGGTTGTTACCTTTGTCGGAACAACCACACTTAGAAGTCCTAGGTTCAAGTTTTAGTCCAAGTTGTCACTTAGGCATTTTATCAAACACCTAGAGTGCATATCATTCATAACACAAGAGAAAATAAAATCAACAATCATCCATATGTATATCAATGTATATATGTGATCAAAGAGTACCAAGGAGAGTCATAAGACCCTCAAAAAACAAGATCCACTACTCACACATCATGTAAGACAACATGGTGTGAGTAGGGTTTAATGGCAACACAAAGAGAATAGGAAAAGAGTAAAGGAAAGAGGATTTGGAATCCTTGAACTCCCTTTTGTGCCTTCTTCTTCTCCTTAGTTGGATCCTTTGATGATTGATGACCTTGGTTGAGCCTCTTTTCCAATCTTCTTTTCCCCAAAAACCTCCACACTTTAGTCAAAAAGCCCTCTTTCTATTTATAGCCTCGGGTAGGGTTTTTGAACCAGCAGAGTTCAGCCGGTCGGCTGGATTCTCACTCGGTCGGCTGGGAATGGCCGTGGGCATCGTTTGAAGCAGCACAGTTCAGCCGGTCGGATGGATTCTTCGTCAGTCGGCTGGGAATGGCCGTGGGCATCGTTTGAAGCAGTAGAGTTCAGCCGGTCGGCCGACTAATTTCAGCCGACCGGCTGGAACTTCCCAGGCCTTTTTGGTGATCTTCCCGTCTGAATTTGGTCTTGGCGTTAACTACAAAGTTGTCGCTCTTTGAAATACCTTTCTAACAAGCTAAAGATCCGCCAAATCGGACATTGTATGAGCCCTGGGCGTCCATAACAAGCCGCAAAGGTCAATCTGCTCGATTTTGCTCTAAATCTTCAGTTTTCCCCCGAGTTTTCATATTTTGGCTTCGACTTTGGGGGAAATTTGTTTTCTACCTGAAATGTAGAGATAGAGGTCAAATGACATCAAAATAATGTCGGAAACGACCCAAAACTATAGTGAAGAATGGCCATAAATCAATCGAAAACTCGACTGATCAGTCGAGGATGAGAAAGAGCGGTGAGGTATTTTCATATGCTCGTGGGAGATGATTGGACCTCCTTCAAAAGAAGAAAAAGGAAATACAGTTCACAATAAAGGAGCAAAGCTCAAGAAAAAATTAGCCACATTGAAAAGTTTCAAACAACAAAAAGTGAAGTACATCATTCTTACATCAAGAGCTGAAGGCCAAAGAAAGTCACTACAAAAGCTGTCCAAAAAAAAAGAAGAAAAGCTCAGAAAACCTTGAAGCTCGAATGAATCTCGTGCAAGAAAATGCAATGAAGTATAAACATATAGCTAGATTTCAGGACAACGAGTGCAGATCATGAGTCTAAAAAGGACTATCTCCCATTCATCCGAATTGATTTGAATTTCAACTCAAAGGTAACATGTATCAGAGTTAATTCTGTGTTGAGCATGATGATTTTCGTAACGATTTAGTAATGCAAAGAAAAGCGAGTCTAGATTAGCAACTCATATTCATGTCGCATTATCTAGGACGTCGAAGAAATTGTGGTGTTGCATTTATTTTTCCTTCTATGACTTAGTTCTTGTTCGGGACGAACAAGTTTAAGTGTGGGGTGGTTTGATGAGTAGTATTTATACGACTCGTCGAGTCAATTAATCGCATTTATTTCGACACTTTTATATGCGAACAATTACTTTTTAGTATGGTTTTACATCTCAGGTATTTCGAAAGCTTTAGGAGGAAACGCGCATAAAAGATGGCATTTTGTGCCAAAAACATTATAGTGTCATATTAGACCTTTGGATAGTCGACGTAGTGCTCGGAATGGACCGCTGATCATAAAAATACGAGCCACATGCCATTGCAAAGGTGACTCAATTCCCTACAACTCTCTAGTTCACACCAAGAGCATCTGAGGTCATATAGAAGGTCAAATCCAGAGTCGAAGTCAGAACAGGCGCGCAGAAGCAAAATCAGACTCAGTGTGGATCGCGTCTGAAGGAGACGTTAGCAATAACGTTAACGTAAGGGCCGAACGCGACCGATAACGTCTCTACCGAACGCGACAATGACATCATCAACGCGTTTTGATGACATCAGCAAGGCCAAAACTTGGAAATTGAGCTAAAAAACAGACTTGGAAACCCTACTTTTTGCTATAAATAAGATGTTTGAGTTAGGGTTTCCACAATCCATCATTCTACGAAGACCAAGATGGCTCTGGAGGAGAAGACGCAAGCTTTCGACAAGAGAGAAGAGATTTTTCTACCTTTCATTATGTGTTTTATTTTCATCATGTGTAGCTAAACTCTTTATTCAGTTTAGGGTTTCGACCATTGTGACACATGTTTTGAGACTTCGTTCTTAATGCTATTTTATGTTTTACTAGTTCTTGCTTCATCACATGAATTAACTTGTTAGATTAAGTGGAAGCTTTGTCGCAAAGCTTAATTGAGCAATTAATTCTTACCGTTAATATCTACTGGAAACTTTGTCGTAAAGGTAGATCGTAAGACCTAGGCTAAATAATACCTTTGTCGGATTATTAAGTTTAGGGAAGAACTAGAAGTCTAACACCTTTTGTCGTGTTAGATTGTGGTGTATCACCTTTTTCGGAACAACCACACTTAGAAACATGAAATTAGATATTTAGCAGTCGATGATAAACATGTCACAATAGAAACCCTAAGCTGAATGCTCTCTCCGATTGAAAGTTTTTTCTTTCTTTTTCTCTTTTTCACTCACTTTTGCTTAAACCCCCCCCCCCCTTTTAATTATTTACAGAGACAGCTTCAACAACACCAGCTCCCTTGGGTTCCACCCTGCTTGCCGCTACACTAGCCTACTAGCAGGAGATTATAAATATTAAATTTGACGCGTCAGACGACGCGCGCCAGGGGTAAATGTTGGATTCGTGTTGCCCGTCACAGGGAGTAAATGTGACATTCATGTTGCCCACCGCGGGGCAAATCTCGGAGTGTCCTGGGACTAATGCTTGCTTGATTGGATTGCGAAGCCATTCTTCGTGCTACGTGTTTGAAGTTATCTCGTCTCTCCATTTTTGTCGTGCTACAAGCTTGGAAGCTATCCTACCTCGTTCGTTCCTCATGCTACGAGTTCTGAATCTATTGTGATTGGTTAATTATCTTTGTGCTGAAATGTTTTAAATTATCCTCATTTCGATACTTGTCTTTGTACACTGTTCCATTATATTTTATGATTTTTGATAACTTCTCTTGATTTTGATTATTGGGGCACTCAAGATTCAACTAGTTGGGGTCTGTGTTACTTACACGAGTCGTGGACTCATGTTTTCCATGTTTTATTTTTCAGATGCCGGATGGATTGTGGGGGAATGAGTGAGAGTCCGCTAGTGGCGAATATTAATAAGTGCTTTTGGCAGTTTTAAACATTTTGATTACTTGAATACTGAAATAACATGTGCATTTAATTTCTTAACATATTTAATTTTATTCATATTATATTTTTGTTTGAAATTTTGTTTATGTATATATCGGGCTAGAGGCTTTGATGTCTCATCTATGGTTTAGAGGACGTGCGGCCGATGTGACGCCGTCTTGGAGTTTTAAAATTTTTGGGCCATTACAAAAGCTGCAAGACAAACGATTTTTATAACGTTCGGACTAGGTCCTACTTCTTGGAATCTCTATGGGGAGATTTGTTCCCAACGATTCAACTATAAACTCACGCAAAAACTACACAGTATCGTTCGACGCAGCAGCACTTTTACATACACGAATTGACTTATATCCTAATCTATACTAAGAGACAACTAAGGAGAATATAATCCTAAAAATAAAGCTTAAGAAACTCTCTGTCACAGATCTACTCAGACATGCCTTTGTTGACAGATCTACCTTCCTCGGATGAGATTAGAAAACTCCTGTAGGGACGTCAATTATCTGCTTACTTCTTGGTGCGACGACTACCTTAGGCGCCTTAGAACGACGACGAGGTTGAACGGAGGAGGAAGAAGGATGAACATTGTCACCTCAATGTGTCGATATCTCTTTCTCACTCAATGAATCAGCTTCTTAAATGAATCAAATGCACAGAAGCAAGCTTATATGAGATTCAGAAAGCTACATAGTTTTGATAACTCCATCTGATTCCCTAGTCGGATTTGATGGACTGGACCCTTTTAGGCCATTCAACTTGGGCTAATAGCACGTCACGGACGAGAGGAGAAGATGCAGACATGATGCTGATGCAAAAAGAGGCAGTGCATGGATCAAAATCCTTACAATTGCCCTCCTGATCCAGGCAAGGACATAGGCCAGGCATTTCCAGCAACAAACTGACTCAAAAGAAAACTATATTACAGACTTAACAGGCTTGGCATTCCTAACATAGAGCTGCACCAAAAACAAAAGAAAACACCTGTCCTAGACCTAAAATTGCGTAACTGAAAACCTAAGTTTAATAAGAGTGGAATTCTGGAACTTGCGCTCCCTTTGTCCATCGTCATGGATCCATTCAGCTCAGTGACATTCACTGAATGTGAAGACTAATCCTACAAAAATAAACTTATTATCAGGGACAACCTTTGTCCCAAAATCCGCATAATTCTTATCACGGGATATCTTTTTTGTAATCAAAAAATCAGATTCAATCTTTTCTCTAAGAAAATGCAACCTAACATCAATATGTTTGGTTCTTTCATGATAAGCAGGATCTTTATTAATGCAAAAGCCACTTTGGCTATCCATACAAGTTGCCTAATTAATCCTTGAAACCATACTGCTTCCTTGGCAGCCTCAGTCGCAGAAATGCAATTCCCAGAAATGCAATTCCAAGAAATGCAATTCCCAAGCCAGGAAAAGAAGAAAGTAGACTTACATTTTCTATTATCTCTATTGGATGCATAATTAGAGTCAACAAGGCCATTAGTGCACAAATCAGCATGTTTATGGTACACAAGTCCTAATGTGTTACTTTACTTCCAAACAAATATTTCAACATGTATATCATCGCATCCCATTGTTTTAGGTATGGGTTAGACATATAACGACTTAAAACATTAATGCCAAAATCAAAATCAAGTTGTTTACAAAGCATCGCATACATAATTGACCCAACCGCAACATCATACGGTATATTAGCCATTTTCTTCTTATCATTTTCATTTTTAGGACAATCATCTATAGATATCTGAATGTGCCCTCCTAAAGGTATAGGAGTAAGCTTAACACTTGTCATGGCAAATTTCTCTACCACTTTATCAATGTACTTAGTTTGGGACAAAGAGATTTTCTTTTTAGGTTTGTCTCTAATTATTTTTACCCCTAGAATTTTCTTTACAAGGCTTGAGTCTTTCATATCGAAATGTTTTTGCAAACCAGACTTAGTAACATAAATAGCAGACATAGAGGCACTAATAATCAACAAATCATCCACATACAACAATACATTTAGAGAAATTTCAAGTTTCACCCTATTTAAATAAAGACATGTATCATGTTTGCTCTTAATAAAACCCAAGTTAGTCATGCTACTGTCAAATTTTTTGTTCCAATGCGTAGGTGTAACGCCCCAAAAATTATGGATTCCGAAACAGCATCACATTGGCCGCACGTCCTCTGAACTATAAATGGAGCTTACGAAGCCTCGGTTATTTTGACAAATAAATTAAACGTAAGCTATAATTCAAGTTTCAAATCAAAAAAAATAAAAGACCATATCGATCAAATGTTCAACTATCCAATAAAAGTAAGTGTCCACGGAATACTTATTACTTATTCAATGCTAGTGCGTCTCTCACTCATCCCCATAATCCAGTTAGCAATATCTGGAAAACAAACATGGAAACATGAGTCCAAGGGTCGTGTAAGTAACATAGACGCAAACTATGTGAATCATGAGTGTCACAAAGTAAAGATTATTGATTTATACCATATACAATAGCCAGAGACAAAGACGGAGAACCAACATATAATTTCAAAAATCTTATCAAAAGCTTAGCGGGACAAAATCATTTCAAAATTCAGAGTAGTCAGAACGGTGCCGTAATCCAATCTTGAGTCTCGAGATGTTGTCGTCCTATGTGGTTATACGACCGCGCAACACAAATACCATACTTTGCACTATGGGTGGGCAGTAGAAATCACCATACTTGGCCCTATGGCCGGGCAACAGAAATCACCATACTTGGCCCTATGGTCGGGAAACAGAAATCACCATACTTGGCCCTATGGTCGGGCAACTGAAATACCATACTTGGCCCTATGGTCGGGCAACAAAAATATATCAGATTGCGAGCAATCAGGAAGGACAAAGATGATGAGATGAGCAGTGAGGATGTTCCAAATACTGAGATGTAAATGATTTATTTTCAAATGGTTAAATAGTTTCATAAGAAAAAATATACTTTTTCTCGGAGATTTTGGGAAAAGAAATATAGTTTTAGAAATGAACAGGCGACGTATGGTATTTCATCTGACAGAGATGATGAAACGAGTAGTGATGATTTTTTAAATACCGATGTACGAATGATTTGTTTACCGATGACGAAATAGTATCATAAGGAAACATAACACTCATGATTCCGAGATTTTGAGAAAAGAAATACAGTTTGAGAAATAAACAAGCATGTCATATATTTTTACAAAAAGAGTTTATAAAATAAGTAGAATGGGTCCATATTACTTACACTGCACGCCCACCATTTAAACTTCAATAAAACTTGGATCACGCCGAATCAAGTGATAATAACCTAAAAGGCATACAAAATCATACTGGAATCCTTAGATGCACAAAACCTTTCTTTTAGTTTCAGACCACAAATAGTTCAAAATTAGTCTACACATATCAGCACATTCAATTAAAAAATTCAGATTCATAGCACTCGCTTCAAACTTATTTTCTGACCATCTCAAAACTAATCAATGCAGATATCTTTTACTGCTATGTTAGATTTAGTGGCATTGTTTTGGCAAAATCATGTGAAGTTGTTCAAGTTGTCAGACAAGGAAGAGTTCAAGACCAAAGAGACAACCGACGTGTGACAAGAATGACGCATGGCAGAAGAGCAGAATTTCCTAATTCAGATTTGGAAGGTCAGCGATACATCTTTGAGTCGAAAGAGTAGAAAATAGTACCACGGGCAAAGTAAGAAAAGTCACCTCTTGTGTATGAAAAAAAAATAGTGAAGTTTCTACGCCCCCCCCCCCCCCCCCCTCCTTTTTGCTTGATGTAGTGTATTTCCACATTTTCAATGCGTGCCGTCATAATTTGTTTTGAGAATTCATGTACTAGAAACTAAGGGACGATCCACGTGCTTGCACTGAGATTTTGATGTGCTTTTCATACTATTTTTTTAGAAATTTCTTAAGCCATACGCCTCTTCTCTTATGGGTCATTGCCTAGTCTTTGGCACTTGAGAATGAGCTTTGCGCCAAGAGCCCATGGACTATCCCTAGATAGCATAGGTGCATGGCGAGCATATTTTGTGTAAATTCTTGTCTTAGTACGTTGCAATAGAGCTATTTAGATCTTGTGATTAGTCGCTTGCTAGCCGTGTGTACTGACTGTTTGAATGCATATCTCGTTTAAACTATGACTGTCTAACCGATTTGATGAAGATGTTATACTTGAAATCGAGGTAACACGATGAATCCGAAGTATGACTTGACTTTACTATGACTCATTGAGCATCATTTCATGCTTTCCCGTTAGCTAGTTGTACAAGGGATTTGTAGGTAGTCCCATTCCTGAAAACCTTCACGAGGCTATACTCGTCCTACTAGGGCAGCCTAGAGGTTTAAAGGCTTGATGCATATGCTAAATGCATTCGTGTCCTCTACGACAGTGAATTATGATTTACATGTTGTTTTAGTTAGGATTGATCACATGAAACTTGAGTGGGTAGCTTAGAAGCAGATGGTTGTTGAGCTTTATATTGGCCAGTGTATTTTGCCATTTGTTTGACATTTGTCCGAGACGAACAAATCCTAAGTGAGGAGTATTTTGATCGGTCAACATTCTGACCAATTATTTGACTACATCTATGAAGGATAACACTCATTCTCCCGTCAAATTGTCACTATTTGACATCTTTCTTGAGTGTTTCGGGACAAAAAGACATATCACTGCTCCTTGCACTCGAAGTGCCGAAAGAACAAAAAGATCGATGGAAATAGATCAAAAAAATAGCCTTGAACTAGAGACGGGCCATGACTGTCTTGACATCCCATAGTGGTCACTGGTGTCACGACAAGCTAGTTACAAAGAAGAAATCAGGTCGCTCCATGACAACCGTTACATAGTCAGATGCAACGGGTGTCACGCCAGCCCAAAAGCTCAGAAGGATTCCAAGTATCCCGTGACTGCCATGACATATTGGAACGTAATGGCTGTCACGCCACACTTATAGTCCAGAGCGATTTTGCATATATTGTGACAACCATAACATATTGGAATGTCACGGTATCACGACCCTATGCCCTATCAATTATTTCCAAAAATAAATAGGAAATTCGGGAATTACTTAAGAGAGCTTGATCTTGCATAGAATGAGACCTAACTTGGAGAACAAGACTGCGCATAACATCACGAGAGATCAAAAACTCAACGAGCAACATCGTCAAGACGGTTTCCTCGTCCTTGATTTCTAATTATATATTATTTTTGGTTAACTTACCATGAGCGGTGAGTAGTCTTCCTTATGCGAGGATCCTACGGATCCCGTGCCTTGTATCCAACTCTTCATGTGATCAATTAAACATTTTTCAATTATTGCAATTCGAGTATTCAATTTCATTGTACCTAATTTTATCGTTCTTGCAAGTTTTACATTGAATGAGATGCTTGCATGCTAGAACGTATTTAGGTTAATTACCGAAAGATGGATGGGTCCTGGATATTAACCAGATTGTATGAAATTGATATTAGGTCATGATAGATACGCTGGTAGTACATGAATTAATAGGAATGTTGATTTATTGTTTGAAAACCCTGAGCTTAATAATCGAAATCGTTGATAATCCGTTGATGAGCGGCGTTCAACGATTGAGATTAAACTAGACAATGATCCATGGATGGACGGCGTCTCTAGTGTTATTTTGGTTTATTTCCATACTCGGTAGCATGATTAATTTACGCAAAATTGTTGCATGATTAATGGGTTGGCACGGGTGAAGTTTGATCTTGGGATTCTTTCTCAAATCAAGTCAAACCTTTTTATTTTCTACATTTAATTTTGACAAATTTCTTTACACTGAAACCGCTTGAATTCTTTGGAATAGATGAATAGATCATTTGTTAGCTTGTACTTAAACATCGGTACTAATTTATAGAAAATTTCCGACGTCAGGAAAACGACGGAATAATGATGGAAAAGTGACGAAAAAGCTGAATTTCCGTCACTTTTCCGTCACCGATGACGTTGACGGCAATTTTTCTGGCGGAATAAATTTTCCGTCAACATTCCGTCAAATTTCTGGTAAAGAAAATTACGTCGTAAGTCCGGCATGTATCCGGTGAGATTCTCCGTCAAAAAAACGTCTGAATTTCGTTGCACAGATTTTCGGCAGTTTTTTGTTACATATCCGTCAATTGAGAAACCGTCAATTGAGAAACCGTCAAAATTCAGTCATTTTTACGCTGCTCTTTATTCCGTGAAAGTTACGGCTATATCTGTCTATTAAGAAACCGTCAAAATGTCGTTATTTTTACGCTACACAGCGTTTCTTCATCTTTCCGACAAACTTCCTGCAGAAAATATTATCGGCACAATTCCATCGAAATTCCGTCATCTAGGTTTCCGTCAATTTTACTGTTAAGCTAGATAACTTCTGTTGATCAAATAATTTGATAATATTGCATAATAGACTTTGCTCATATATAGAGCATTACAAAGGGAAATAAAGACCACAATCAAAACGAAATAAAGACTCAATTTGAATTGCTCTTACTACTCCTATGAAGAGTTTGAATTGCACTTACTCCTATAAAGAGCACTTACTGTGGTAGTAAATTAAAACGGCTAATCAACTCTTATCATTTCCTCCCCCAAACTGAAACTGCAATAGATGTTTCAGTTTGTAACTCCAAACCTTGAACTCCAAGCAATTGTCGCAACTTTTCAAAGACATCCAACTTTAAAGGTTTTGTCATTATATCTGCTACTTGTTTTTGATTTCCGCAATGCACAAGTTCTATTTCTCCATTCTTCACCAGATCCTTAAGAAAATCGAACTTCACCTTAATATGTTTCGTTCTTTCATGAAACACCGGATTTTTTGACAACTTGATGGAGGAAGTGTTGTCACAAAAAACAGTCGTGTTATCATATTGTGAATGATTAAAGAAATCCAAAATACTCCTCATCCAAATGCTTTGACAGGCGCATGCAGTGGCTGCCACATATTCAGCTTCGGCGGTTGACAAGGTGACTACAGCTTGCTTCTTAGAACGCCATGACACTGCAGCCTTACTCATGAGAAACACATAACCTGAAGTGCTTCTCCCACTATCTATATCTCCGGAAAAATCACTATCCGTATAAGCTTTTAGCAAATCCCTTTCTTCTCGTTTGTAGAACAATCCCAGCTCCGACGTTCCTTTAATATAACGTAGTACTTTTTTAACTGCCAACAAATGAACTTCTTCAGGTTTAGCCATGAACCTGCAGAGTATTGGAGAGCTATATTTAGTCTTCATAATGATTAGATGGCTGCATTTAGATACACCAAATATAGTACCTTGAATCTTGTAACAGCATATCTGTTCATTGTATCTGCTCGTGTACATTCATCCTTCATGCCTATATATGAGAGGAGGATGCACTCTATCTGCATCCAATTCACTCAACAAATATATTCTCTTCTAACTTGGTATCAGACAGGCTCTTCGATCCAATCCTTCGCCTAATCATGTCTGCCATAGTCCCTTCCAAAGCTGATGCTCCAGTCTCTAACTTCGCTCCTGGTCCCCTCCCTACTCCTATCCGGCTTGATGGATCAAATTTTCTCCTATGGAAGATGCTCATCCTTCCAAATTTGTCCGGGCAGAACCTTCATGGTCATCTTGATGGCACCACATCAGCACCCGAAGAAACACTCACCGAAGGCGACGGTGAAAATGCACGTTCAGTGCCCAATCCTGCCTACCAGCTCTGGTGGCAGCAAGATCAGCGAGTGCTGAGCACTCTACTGACCTCCATGACCCCCGAAGTCGCCACTCAAATGATTGGCCGAAACACGTCAGCCCAAGTCTGGACAGCAGTGCACGCTATGTTCTCCGCTCAAAATCGTGCTACAATTCGCCACACTCGGCTTCAACTTCAAACATTGAAGAAGCGCGATATGACTGCCGCTCAATACTTTCAGAAAATGAAATCTCTCGCTGATACGATGGCCACCATTGGCAGCCCCATCACAGATGATGAACTAATTGATTACATTTTGGCAGGCCTTGGCAGTCAATTCAGCTCATTAGCAGCATCTCTTACAGTTCTCAACAACAATGTTTCATTAACTGACTTTTATGCATACCTTTTATCTTACGAAGCGATGCAGGACCAACACCTTCAAACCGATGATTGGACGACATCGGCTAACGCTGTTACCCGAAATCAAGACCAGACCAGTCGTCGCTCTCCTCGCCGTTCTGATTTCCAATCCGGCCGAGATAAACGACATTCACAGTCTCGTATGACATCTCATGGTGGTCCAACACAGACTCATGGTGGATCCATTGGCGGCCGATCCGGAGGAAACCGCAATAGAGGCAGTGGCGGTCGTTTCCGTCCAAAATGCCAGATCTGCAGACTGTTCGGTCACGAAGCCCTAAACTGCCATAATCGATTTAATGAAGCATATGGCGTTGATGATGGCCACTCCGCCAACGCTGTTGATCGTCGCGGCCAAAATGATTCCCCTTGGTATGTCGACACTGGAGCCACAGATCACCTTACAAGTGATTTAGAACGGCTGACAGTACGAGATCGTTATGCAGGAACAGATCAGGTTCAGGTTGCTAATGGCACAGGTTTGTCAATTTCGCATATTGGTCACTCTTGTTTACCTGGTTCACACAATTCTTTGCTTCTTAAAAATATTCTTTATGTCCCTCAAATCAGCAAAAACCTCTTGTCTGTTCACCGATTGGTTTCTGACAACAATGTTCTTATTGAATTTCACCCTAACTCTTTTTTCATCAAGGACAAGGAAACACAAAGAGTCCTACTTGAAGGCCGGAGTGTAGGAGGTCTGTATCCCATTCCCACATGCATTGTTCCCAAACACAAAGCTTTTTCCAGCACTAGACTTTCTTCTCACACATGGCATCGACGGCTTGGTCATCCCTCCGCCAACATTATCAAAACTATTGTTAAAAAATATTCTCTTCCATGTTTTTCTACTTCCACAGACTATTCTATTTGTGATGCTTGTCAGCGTGCTAAAAGTCACCAACTTCCTTATAACTCTTCTCAACGTATTAGTACCTCTCCTCTAGAACTTATTCATACTGACGTATGGGGACCTGCACTTACTTCTTCTGGTGGATATCGGTACTATGTTAGTTTCGTTGATGACTACAGTCGTTTCTGTTGGATTTATTTACTCAAACTCAAATCTGATGTGGAATCCGTCTTTTATGCTTTCCAAACATATGTCGAACGGCTTCTCAACACTAACATTCGTGCAGTTCAATCTGATGGTGGTGGTGAATATTCACGCCTTCATCAATACTTTAAGCGTGTTGGCATCTCTCATCGAATCACCTGCCCTCACACCTCCCAACAAAACGGCATTGCCGAACGCAAACATCGACACTTAGTTGAAACCGGCTTGGCACTCCTTGCTCATTCCTCCTTACCTCTTCGGTTTTGGGACGAAGCCTTCATCACTGCCTGTTATCTTATAAATCGAATGCCAAGCCCTGTGCTTCGAAACACTACACCAATTACTCGCCTCCTTAACGTCACTCCAGACTATTCCTTCTTACGCACCTTTGGTTGTGCATGTTGGCCGAATCTACGTAAATATAATGCTCATAAGTTAGCATTTCGCTCAACCATGTGCGTATTCCTTGGATATAGTCCGCTACACAAGGGATATAAATGCCTTGATCGAAGCACTGGACGCATTTACATTTCCAGAGATGTTGTTTTTGATGAACACATCTTTCCTTTTGCTACACCCAACACCGTCCCCGACCTCACTCAATTATCTCTGCCTGTATCCTTCCCCAGCGACGAACCAGCTACACAGGGTGACCTTATGCGTAATTACAACCTGTTATTGATGCAAACTGACAATCCTGTTGTTTCCAATTTTTCTCCGCAGGAGCACACAGCTGGAACTAACAATGCCTCTGCTGATCACATAGAGGAGGAAACTAATGGAAATGGGCCACCTGCTGATCCTAATGGGCCTGTCTTGGCCCAACAGCCTATTCCTTCATCTACACAACAATCGGCATCGCATAGTCCAATTCCTGAATCAACCATCGGCTGCTATAATGGTATGGACGAAAATTCATCCACCCAAACTGCTTCTCCGATTGCCGCTCCTCCCGGATCCTCTCCGATTGCTCCATCAATAGCCCGAATCCGGACCAGATCTCAAGCAGGGATTCATAAGCCAAAGCAATTTTCTGATGGGACAATCCGATATGACTCTCATCGCCGGGCATTTCTCGCAATCCCAACTTCCCACCATCTTGCTCTCACTGAACCAGTATGGCGTAAAGCCATGGAAGACGAGTTTCGTGCTCTTCGTCAGACACACACATGGAGCCTAGTTCCAAGACCTGCGTGTGCGAATATAGTTGGCAGCAAATGGATTTTTAAAACCAAACTTCGTCCCGATGGGTCTGTCGAAAAGCATAAAGCTCGTCTCGTTGCTCGTGGTTTCACACAACAATATGGTATCGATTATCTTGACACTTTTAGTCCTGTGGTTAAACCCGAAACAGTCAGACTTATCTTATCCATTGCTGTCAGCCGCCGCTGGTCCCTCCGTCAGCTAGACGTGAGCAATGCTTTTCTTCACGGACATCTTCAACAGGAGGTGTATATGCAGCAACCACCAGGTTTTGAGGATCCACGCTTCCCCTCTCATGTGTGCAAGCTACATCGTGCAATTTATGGCCTCAAACAATCTCCAAGGGCCTGGCACTCGCGCTTAAGTCATCGAATCCGCCAACTTGGGTTCTATCCTTCACGGGCAGACACCTCTTTGTTCATTTATCACAAACCAGGGGTCACCATCTACATGTTAGTCTATGTTGATGACATAGTCATTGCAGGTTCCAATCCTACTACTGTTGATCACCTAATTCGGTCACTCTCCGACACTTTCCCCATAAAAGATCTTGGCAGACTACACTACTTTCTTGGAATTCAAGTGGCCTACAATTCGGAGGGGCTAATCCTAACTCAGAAAAAGTATGCATTGGACCTCTTACATCGTGCTAAAATGGAGAATTGCAGGCCTACTACCACACCCATATCTGCTACGGAAAAACTAACAAAGAATTCAGGTCAGTTACTTGATGGTAATGATGTTTTAAAATATCGCAGTATGGTGGGAGGGTTGCTCTACCTTACACTTACACGACCAGACATTTCTTTCGCGGTGAATAAAGTGTGTCAGTTTCTATCTAAACCTACAAGTGAACATTGGGAGGCTGTCAAAAGAATCCTGCGGTACATTAAAGGCACGGCTAATATGGGTCTGAAATTTCAGTATTCCTCGCGTACTCGTCTTAGCATCTTCACCGATGCTGACTGGGCTGGATGTCCTGATGACCGACGGTCTACAGGTGGATTTGCTATATTCTTTGGTCCAAACTTGATTTCATGGAGCGCAAAGAAGCAACCTACAGTATCAAGGTCAAGTACTGAAGCTGAATATAAAGCCTTGGCTAATGGAACTGCTGAAGCCATATGGATTCAATCAATCTTAAAGGAGCTTGGTGTTCAACAAAAACAGCCCCCTATTTTATGGTGTGATAATCTTGGAGCGACCTATTTAACAGCAAATCCCGTCTTTCATGCTCGTACTAAGCACATTGAAATCGACTTTCATTTTGTGCGGGAAAAGGTTGCCCAAGGTGCTTTAGACGTCAGATTCATCTCCACAAATGACCAACTAGCCGATGTGTTTACTAAACCAGCGACGCGTCACACGCTTGATCGGTTTTGTCACAATCTTAACCTCGTGCGTTGCGGTTCAGATTGAGGGGGGTATTGGAGAGCTATATTTAGTCTTCATAATGATTAGATGGCTGCATTTAGATACACCAAATATAGTACCTTGAATCTTGTAACAGCATATCTGTTCATTGTATCTGCTCGTGTACATTCATCCTTCATGCCTATATATGAGAGGAGGATGCACTCTATCTGCATCCAATTCACTCAACAAATATATTCTCTTCTAACTCAGAGAAAGCATACTGAGAACGTCACATCTGGCCTCGTAAATGTTAAATACATTTGACTACCAATTAATTGTTTATAATGTGATGGATCCACTGCCTCGCCTCCCGTCTCCTTTGATAACTTTGTGCCAGGTACCATGGGGGTTATTCACTGCATTATAAGACTCCATTCCAAACTTTGCTAACACTTGAGTAGCATACTTTCTCTGACATAAAAATATACCCTTCTCTGATTGTTGTACCTCAACTCCCAAAAAATACCGCATACGTCCCAGGTCAGTCGTATCAAATGCTTGCATCATGGATACTTTAAATTTTTCACATAGCTCAACGTCATTCCCGGTGAAGATATGGTCATCAACATATAAGCTTACAATCAAAAAGCTTCCATGTGTCTCATCCCTTTTCAACAGCGTGTGTTCGTGAGCACATTTGACAAACCCCTCCCTCTTAAAATACTCTTCAATATTGCTATACAAGGCTCTCGGTGCTTGTTTGAGACCATATAACGCCTTCTTGAGCATATAAACTTTATTTTCATGAGCCTTTCGAATGTAGCCTTCAGGTTGCTCAACGTAGATAGTTTCCTTTTAAGACACCGTGAAGAAACGCACTCTTCACATCTCAAGCTGAAATACAATCCATCCCTTTTGCGCGGCAAGAGCAATTAGCATTCTTATTGTGTCCCACCTTGTCACGGGTGCGTAGACTTCTTCATAATCTATACCATGCCTTTGTGAGTATCCTTTTGCCACTAGCCTCGCTTTGTACCATTCTACATCTCCTTTCTCATTGAATTTCGTTCAGTAAATCCACTTCACACCAATCATTTTTATCCCTGGAGGTAAACTCACAAGCTCCCAGGTTTCATTCCTTTCGATGGCTTCTATTTCTTTGTCCATGGCCTTTTTCCATTCTTCTTTTCTGACAGCTTCATCCTAAGTCACTGGATCTTCAATAGATACAAGTAACACCATATTTTGTACCTTTTTTTATTTTTTAAATATCATCTTCTTCAGATAGTCCCTCTCCACTCACGAAATCTTGGCAAATAACTTGGCGGTTTTGATTTCTTTTTCTCTTCTTTGCCTTCTGATTCTCCTTCAAAACTTGGAGATTCTTCATCATGAATTTGATGTCGATTCACATTGGGAGCTGGTGTCATCATCTACATCATTTATACTGCCAACAACGTCTTCTTCGCCATCAAATATTAAAGTATCATTCTTCTCCTCAGAAGGACTCTGAAGCGGTACTGCAGAGGGAGAGAGGGATTTACAAAGAAGGAGAAAGGGATAAGGGAGGAGCTAGGAGAGATAGTTTGTTACGTATTTGCTTGTTTATTCTCATGCACTACAGTTGTACATATAGTGAGTTGTTATGCATACGTCACTCATACATCAGCCTATCAACGCACAATGTGCTTGCTTTCTCTTTTATCTTTCTTACGTCATTAGTGAATACCATCTTTGCTGCCTTGTGGTCCACGCTGCACGCATGAAGTGCCAAGCTCATACTCGTTTGCAGGCCAACGCTTAATGGGCTGCCTCACTCTTGAGCCAAGTCCGGTTGCATGCCTATGGAGTACTGGATCATTTCTCCCTGCCTCAAAATTGTGCTCGTCCTCGAGCACGAACTCAGGATACCCCGCTTCCAATATTCGTCTGTCCTCCCAGCTGGCATATCTAATACCATGTCCTTGCCATTGCACCTGCACTTGGCGAACTGTGGAGTTGCCCTTGAGCAGCTGGCGGTGGCCCAATATTTGTTTTGCTTTGAGGGTAGGGCGGTCGTCAGAGAAGTGTCCCGGCCAGCTAATGTCGGTGAAGGTTGGTGTAGTTCGGCATCGCTTCAACTGGGAAACATGAAAGAGTGCTGCTTAGAGCCGTGTCTCAGCTTCCGGTTGCATGCGGAGTTGTGCTCGGAGTAAGTTCTCCCTGATGTGTTTGAGGAGTGCTATTCGGGTAGTTAAGGTCTCATCCACGGTGCTTGCTCGTGAAGCCCCAGGGACATAGTTGAGTAAAGACGGAGGGTGGCGACAATAGACAGCTTCGAAGGGGGACGTTCCCAAGCCAGAGTGAGTAGCAGTGTTGTAATGCAACGCTGCCCATGGGAGGAGATCCACCCACAAGGATTGGTTCTCCGCGACGTAACACCTGAGGTAGTCTTCTAGAATGCGGTCACAGATGGTGATGGTGTCAAGGGTTCTACAGTCGACACAAAGCCTCCAACTTCCATCCTTTGTGTGGATTAGCAACACTAGTGACGAAAAGGGGATGGCACTTGGGCTAATAACACCCTCAGCCATCACCTCCTTTACCATCTTTTCGATCTCGAGTTTCTGGAATCTTTGGTATCTGTACAATCTCACGTTAACTGGGATATATCCTGGTAATGGGGGGATGCGGTGATTGTGTGCTTGACTGGGCGGCGGACCAAGAGGAGTAGCAAACACACCCGCAAGGTGCTGAAGAAGGTCCATCAACTTTTGCTGTTGATATTGCTCTAAATCCTTAGGCACAAGAGGGAGTGTATCCTTTGGTGGTCCCTCCTGACTTGTCTCCATTACTGTCATCTGGTATAAACTCATCACAGCATCCTTTTGTTGTGCTTTACGTAATTGTCCTAAGGACATCACCATGGGTTGTTTTCAAGGTTTGACTCCATGAAGTTGTACTGTCTCGCCTACATGCTCAAAACTCATCCACAACTTCCGATAATCAAAAGTGACAGGTCCTATATCAGCAAACCACTGTGCTCCCAAGACGACATCGGCTCCGTTTATTGGCAGAAGATGTAAGTCCATCTCAAACACCCTATTATCCATCACCAAGGGTACTGCTCGGCCAACACCACTGCAGCGCAGTTCCTCTCCATTTCCAACCATAACACTAAGGTGTTTCGTAACAGTCACAGGGATGCCCACGCTCTTGGCCACTCGGGATAGGATGAAGTTATGCGTGGAGCCTCCATTCACTAAGATCGTCACTTTACGTCCATCCAACAAGCCTTCCAAACGTAGGGTACGTGGCATAGCTTGGCCCTGCAAAGCATGATAAGATATAGCTGGAACTTCTTCTTGTATATAGGTTCCAGTTCTTCCTCGACCAAGTCTTTTTTTCACCTTCAACCTCGAGGGCCTCATCCTCCATGACCATGCATAAGAACTTAGGTTTGCACTAGTGTCCGGGGGCATACTTGTCGTCACAATTAAAGAACAAACCCTTTTCCTTACGAATGGCCATCTTGTGAGTTGTAAGTTTCCGCATAGGTAAGCCAGGAGGTACCGACCGAGGGCTGGTAGCAACAGGCACACCACTACTGTAATGTGGTCCTGATGACATTTGTCGAACATCTGGCGGGCGGCCTGAATGTGTTCGCATACTCATCAATTTCTCATCAGCCACTCTGGCCATACCCATGGCCCGTCTAAGGGAATCAGGGTTCAAGAGGACAAGCTCACGGCGTACTTCCTCATTCAGTCCTGCAACAAATCTATGGAGCAAGTTTTGTGGGTTCATACCAGGCGTACGAGTAGATAATGATTCAAACTCAGCGATGTAAGTAGTCACGGTGCCAGTTTGATGCAGTAAGTTTAACATGACTTCAGGTTTGCAATATTCCGATGGCCAAAAACGCAGTTTAACATCCTGAGCAAAACTAAACCAAGTGCTTACCTGATGGGTGGTATAGAGCCACTGATACCAGTTCAAAGCTTCCCCGGCCATGTGAAATGGTGCGATCATCATTCGTTGGTCATAGGGTACTCGGTTGTGTTTAAAGTACCTCTCCATTTGAAATAACCATCCATCCACCACGTCTCCAGTGAAGGTTGGCACCTCAATGCGAAGAGGCTTTGGTGCTCCCACGTGACTGTTGTCTGGCTGATAACATTGGAGGTCTTGGTGTTGCTTAGATCCGCTCTCACCAGCATAGGTAACTGGTGTGGGGAGCAAGGGTGCGCGCGACTAATCAGTAGGTGTTGTATCCTCCATAGGTTGTTTGTCGGCTCAGCCTGTCATGGTGGACTTTCCAGACATGGACTCGAACGCTTCCATCAGGCGCTCAAAGCGAGCTGTATGTTTGGCGTGCTCAGTAGCCTGCTGGATGGCAAAGGCTTCTTGTTGCTCAATGAACGCCTGATGCTGCGCTGCCAAGGACAGCTGCTGTGTTTCCACGGGCTGAGTGCGCTGACTTAGATCCGCAAAGCTTTGGGCCAGGGAGGCCAATGATTCAGTCAAAATACTCTGTGTCGCAGACATGGTGTGTCAGGCAAGAAATGGAAGGGAAGGATCAATGAAAGCACCAATGAAGCGGTACTGCAGAGGGAGAGAGGGATTTGCAGAGAAGGAGAAAGGGATAAGGGAGGAGCTAGGAGAGAGAGATAGTTTGTTACATATTCGCTTGTTTATTCTCATGCACCGCAGTTGTACATATAGTGAGTTGTTATGCATACGTCACTCATACATCAGCCTATCAACACACAACATGCTTGCTTTCTCTTTTCTCTTTCTTATGTCATTAGCCAATACCATCTTTGCTGCCTTGTGGTCCACGCTGCACGCATGAAGTGCCAAGTTCATACTTGTTTGCAGCCCAACGCTTAATGGGCTGCCTCACTCTTGAGCCAAGTCCGGTTGCATGCCTATGGAGTACTGGATCAGACTCCTTCCCCATTCCCAGCATTGATCTTCAAATAATTTCACGTCCCTACTAATAATTATTTTCTTTAAATCAGGATCATACATCTTGTACGCTTTTGATTCTTCACTCACACCAAGAAACACACCTTTGTAGCTTTTATCATCTAACTTCGCTCTCATCTGAGCCGAAATATGGACATATCCAACACAGCCAAAAACTTTAAAATGTTCAACATTAGGTTTACCTCCGCTCCAGCACTCATATGGCGTCATGTTGTTCAATGCTGTAGTAGGGCTTCTATTTAAAATATGGATCGCCCAGCGAGCCGCTTTTGCCCAATACATCTTTGGCATCTTCCTGTCATTCAGTAGACATCTAACTATCTCAATTACGGTTCTGTTTTTGCGTTCAGCCACCCCATTTTGTTGAGGTGTGTAGGCTGTAGTTAGTTGTCGTTTGATTCCATTTGCCGTACAATAGTCATCGAATTCTTTTGAATTGAACTCCTCCTCCTTTGTCACTTCTTAAACAACATATATTGCACTTCGTCTCATTTTCAATCATAGCTTTGAACCTCTTGAATATGCCAAATGTTTCTGCCTTTGTAGATAAGAAATATATCCAACTCTTCCTGCTAAAGTCATCAATAAGAGTTAGAATATACTTCTTATTACTTGGGGTGCTTGGCGATATCGGACCGCAAAGGTCGGTATGTAGAAGTTGAAGTCGTTCTGCAGCTCTCCAATTAGCCCTTTTCGGAATAGGTTCACGGTGTTGCTTTCCTGTGTGATATGTCACATACACTCTTGATATCTTTCATTTTGGGAAAGCCCTTAACCATCTGCTTATTAGACAATAACAGAAGACTTTTCATATTAAGATGGCCATACCTTTGATGCCAAAGCTTTGTTATATCTTCATCACTGACTTGTAGGCAGGTTGAAGAGGTTGTAATGACTGCATAAAGTACAAATATCCGGTTGGTGGTCATATCGAACGCAAGGTTAGTCCTTTCCCTTGCTGAATGCAACTCCCATTTTCGATTAGTATCGACAACTTTTTCTCCTGTAATTGTCCAAAGGTTAGCAAGTTTGTGGTCAGATTTGGAACATAATACACATCTGTTGTGATATATGTTCTTCCTCCAACCACAAGCTTGATAGTTCCCTTGCCCCTTACTTCCATCCTTTCATTGTTTCCCAATTTTACTGAGTGTCTGAAACCTGTTGGGGATTGTCTTTGAATATGGACGCAAGAGAGTCTTCAAATCAGCAATGGTAGTGCATAAAACTTGGACTGCTTCTTCTTCTTTGTTGTAATGAGGATTCACTAAGGAATCGTATGAACTGGATATCACAATCGATCGCGTTGTCACTTTCCGAATTCAATATTTCAACCCTGTATTGTAGTCGAGGGTTACACGAAACTTGAACGGGGATAATCAATTGGAACAATTTCTATTCTCCACTAAAGAATTAGAAATCAAACTTGAGTTTGAGTGTTTATGGAAATCAAGCAAGGTTTAGAATCAAGGAGTGATTCTCTATGAGAGTAATTGGTTTTTTTCGTGCCCTCATACTGTCCATGACCTCCAATATATAGGAGATCAAAAGGGACAAAGAGCAGGTGTATCTGAACAGAACAGCTGTGTCTGTCAAATGTCGCCGCGTTTTCCTTCAGCATTAGCGGGCGCTTTTTCCTTCGGCATTACGCTAATGCTTAAGGAAAACGCGCCCCTTAATGTTTACTGAAAACGCGGTCAATTCCAGGAGCGTTTTCCCTTTACATTATCAGCCGCGTTTCGTTAAGACATTGTCGTAATGTCCAGTCAAAACGCGCCCCACATAATGTCAAGATAAAACGCGATCCGCACTGAGTTTTATACACAAAACTCACTCAACGGAAGTTCCAAACCTTTCATATCATTAGGGTATGCTACCCTAATATATTGTAATATTATACTAAGTCCGAAAACCCTAAAATTACCAACAATCCTCCCCCATTTTAGGATTTCCTTTGTTTTCCATAAAAACTTTGTTTTTAAGTAAGTCACGCATAAACGAAAATGTCGCAACGATTGAATTTTCGCTTAGTGTAGTTACACATTCAAAATACCCAGAAATCATGGTGCTCGTAACGTTTGAACCAATCGATCCATTTGGGTACCTCAAGATAACACACACATGAGTTACTTCACAAACTCTAAGTTCAACTTGACTCTTGATGGTCCTTGAGTCCTAATCCCTTCGTGAACGTATTGAGATTTAACCCGAATCTCATGAAGCGACCAGAAACTTCACGTTCATATAGGTAGATTCCTTAAGGGTAACACCACCCGATTATGCTCCTACAAACAGCACTTTGTCAAAGAACCTATTAAGAAGAGTCCCTCTTCAACCTATTACTTGTAGGTCATGAACACATACTTGAGGATGCATATTTGTGTTCATCAATCTTCTAGGAATGAGCTTTCCACATTGAATTCAGCTCTAACGCTAGTTAGATGTGAATTGGGTGTCTCATGACTAGATGATTATATGGGTTTGAGTCCCATCCCCTTTACCGATTTTGATACCAAATCTCTAGCTAATCCCTTCGTCAAGTGATCTGCTAAATTTTGTTGTGACCTTACAAAATCCACTGATATCACCCCATGCGTAATGAGCTCTCTTACCGCACTATGTCTAACACCTAAGTGTCTAGACTTCCCATTGTATACATGGCTATAAGCTTTAGCCAATGTTGCAGCGCTATCACAATGAATTGATATGGGTGATATCGGTTTTTCCCATAATGGAATCTCATGTATCAAGTTCTTTAGCCATTCAGCTTCCTTTGAAGCGGCGGCTAAAGCAACAAATTCAGATTCCATAGTGGAACTTGAGATGCATGTTTGCTTCTTGGAAGCCCATGAGATGGCACCTCCCCCAAGTAGAAATACCCATCCACTTGTGGAGGAATGATCCTCCTCATTCGAGATCCAACTTGCATCTGAATATCCTTCTATGACCGAAGGAAAATCCGAATATACAAGACCGAGGTTTATAGTCCCCTTAAGATACCTAAGGACCCTATGAATTGCCTGCCAATGTTGCATACTAGGGTTACTAGTATATCGACTAAGCTTCCCTACCGCAAATGCGATATCTGGTCTTGTACAAGTCATGGCATACATCAAACTGCCTATGACTTTAGCATACTCCAATTGGGATTGAGGCTTCCCCTTATTAGGATACAAGTGAGTAGAGGAATTATAAGGAGTAGTCAACGGATGACAGTCCATATAATTAAATTTCTTTAACACATTCTCAATGTAATGAGATTGTGTTAAGGCAAGACCTCCTTCAACTTTCTTTATTCTTATCCCAAGGATAACTTCCGCCTCTCCCATGTCCTTCATGGAAAACTTAGATGACAGAAATTCTTTGGTTTGATTTATGCACTTTAAATTGGTGCCAAAAATCAACATGTCATCTACATATAGACAAATGATAACTCCATTCCCTGAGTTGTCAAATTTGCTATATACACATTTATCTGATTGATTCAATATGAATCCATCGGATAATACCACCTCATCAAACTTTGATGCCATTGCATAGGTGCTTGTTTGAGTCCGTATAGTGACTTAACAAGCTTGCATACCTTATGCTCTTGCCCTGGCATTATAAAACCTTCCGGTTGTTTCATGTAAATCTCTTCCTCTAAATCACCATTGAGGAAAGCAGTCTTTACATCCATTTGATGTACTAGCAACTTATGAATAGATGTTAAGGCTATCAACAACCTAATAGTTGAAATTCTTGCAACCGGTGCATAAGTGTCAAAGTAATCCATACCATATTTCTGTCTAAAGCCTTGGATTACCAATCTTGCTTTAAATTTATCAATGGTACCATCTACCTTCATCTTCTTTCTGAAGATCCACTTATTTCCCAATGCTTTATGTCCTGGTGGTAAATCCACCAAAATCCAAGTGTTGTTTCCTATTATAGAGTCCATTTCATCATTTATGGCCTCTTTCCAAAATGATACATCTTGAGATTTCATAGCTTCATCAAATGTTTTGGGATCACTTTCAATAACATGACAGTACATGTATTGCGAGCTAACTTCATCCCTAGTTCCTTCCACTAGGTAGATATGAAAATCATTTCCAAATGATTTTTCTTTTCTTGCTCTCTTACTCCTTCTAATTTCAGAAATTTGGGTGTCATTTGAAACTTGATTTGCACTAGGCACAACATTCAAATCTTTAGGCATGCTAATTGATGAAAATCTCTTTTCATCAAATATGGCATCTCTCGATTCAATGATTGTATGAATCGATACATGCTTATTAGGTTCTATGACATAAAACCTATACGCCATGGAGTGATGAGCATATCCTATGAATATACATTCAACTCCCTATTCTCCTAAAGTTTTATGTTTAGGGATAGGTAGTCTTACTACCGCCCTACAACCCCAAACTCGAATATGATTCAAATTTGGTTTTTTGTTATACCAAATTTCATAAGGAGTAACCCTGCCCTTTTTATTAGGAACCCTATTTAATAAATAGCAAGCCGTTAACATGGCTTCTCCCCAAAATCCATCATTTAATCCCGAGTAAGAAAGCATGGCATTTACCATCTCTTTCAATGCTCTATTCTTTCTCTCCGATACACCATTTTGTTGTGGTGTGTAAGGAGCAGTGGTTTCATGAATGATTCCCACACTTTGGAAATAACTAGGATTAAAGTATTCCCCACCTCTATCGGTGCGTAACTTCTTAATAGAAGTTCCCTTTTGAAGTTCAACTTCACTCTTATAAATTTTGAATTTATCAAGAGCTTCATCTTTTGAGTTCAACAAATAGACATAGCAAAATCTAGAACAGTCATCAATATATGTTACTACATATTTCTTGTTTCCTAGAGAAGGTGATGCATGAAAATCACACAAGTCGCTATGTATTAAATCAAGTAAATTGCTTTCTCTTTCAATTTTATGAAATGGTTGTCTAGTAATCTTAGTAAGCATGCATGTTCTACACTTATTAATATTTACATCAAACGAGGGAATTAACTCATGTTTAGACATTTCATGCAATCTTTTATAATGAACATGTCCTAAACGTGCATGCCAAAGTGTAGAGACATCATCATTCAGATTTGTAGTTTTAATGGTAATATCATGCTCACAATTCATATAAACAGAACAAATAACTTTATTTATACTAAGCTTGAACATTCCATTACATAGGTATCCTTTACCAACAAATACACCACCCTTTGATAACACATAGTTATCGGCTTCATACACTTGCCGATAACCTTGTTTATTCAAAACAGTACCCGATACAATATTTTTCCTAATATTAGGTACATACAACACATTCACAAGAACAATATTCTTTCCCGAAGAAAATTCGATTTCTACTTGGCCTATTCCTAGGATAGGGGCGGTCGACTCGTCTCCCATGTGAAGAACTCTTCCTTCACTTGTATTGGCAAAGGACTTGTACATCTCTTTGTCTCTACACACATGTGCCGTAGCACCGGAGTCAACCCACCACGAAATCTCATCATCCTGCATAGCAAAAATTTCAGAAAAATTAGAAACATAATCTATGTTAGAATATGTATCTAACTTAGTTTCTAAACTTGAAATCAGATTTTTCTGACCTTGAGATTTCTGCTCTTGGTTTTTATCACCAACAGCATTACCTTGAGCCTTCTCGCTCTTCCCCTTTCCTACGCGACAGTCTCGCTTGAAGTGCCCTGCCTTCCCGCAAGTCCAACACACGTTTCCTTTTGTAGGATGCTTCTTGTTTGGACCTTTGCTAGCATACTCATTATGCCGTTTCTTGCCTTTGTTCTTGTTCACCTTTTGAGAACTAGTCTCCAATACATTTACCTTAGGTAAATTTGTATCCACTTCCATCGCGTCCTTTTCACCTCCATTCGTAATTCCTTTGCGAGTTCCACAAGAGAAATATCTTCCTTCTTGTGCTTCAAGGTACGGCGGAAGTCTTTCCATGTTGGTGGTAATTTGTCAATGATACTTGACACCGAGATGGCTTCATCCATCTTCAGATTTCTTTGAGCAAATTGCCCCAAGATACGTTGTATCTCATGGAACTGTTCCATTACAGGACGTGAGTCCACCATCTTGTAGTTATTGAAATTACTAACAATAAATTTCACGCTCGATGCGTCCTCAGCCATATACTTGGCTTCAAGAGTGTCCCATAACTCTTTTGCAGACTCAATGTTTTGATATAAATCGAAAAGAGGATCGGACATACCATTGAGGATATGTCCTCTAGCGATGTAGTCGTCGTTTTCCCATTTGTTTCTATCACGATAAGCTCCCACAGGTGCGTTGTCTCCAACTTCAGGGCATGGTGTGGACAGTACGTACACCACCTTCAGATTCGTCAGTAGGAAATGCATCTTCCTTCTCCAACGTCGGAAATCGGTTCCTTCAAATTTGTCCAACTTCTGGAATTGATGTAGCATTTCTCTCACGCTCGCCATTGAGTAGGAAATATTGAATTCGTTTGTTGGGGATTGTCTTTGAATATGGCCGCAAGAGAGTCTTCAAATCAGCAATGGTAGTGCAGAAAACTTGGACTGCTTCTTCTTCTTTGTTGTAATGAGGATTCACTAAGGAATCGTATGAACTGGATATCACAATCGATCGCGTTGTCGCTTTCCGAATTCAATATTTCGACCCTGTATTGTAGTCGAGGGTTGCACGAAACTTGAACGAGGATAATCAATTGGAACAATTTCTATTCTCGACTAAAGAATTAGAAATCAAACTTGAGTGTGAGTGTTTATGGAAATCAAGCAAGGTTTAGAATCAAGGAGTGATTCTCTATGAGAGTAATTGGTTTTTTTCGTGCCCTCATACTGTCCATGACCTCCAATATATAGGAGATCAAAAGGGACAAAGAGCAGGTGTGTCTAAACAGAACAGCTGTGTCTGTCAAACGTCGCCGCGTTTTCCTTCAGCATTAGCGGGCGCTTTTTCCTTTGGCATTACGCTAATGCTTAAGGAAAACGCGCCCCTTAATGTTTACTGAAAACGCGGTTAATTCCAGGAGCGTTTTCCCTTTACATTATCAGCCGCGTTTCGTTAAGACATTGTCGTAATGTCCAGTCAAAACGCGCCCCACATAATGTCAAGATAAAACGCGATCCGCACTGAGTTTTATACACAAAACTCACTCAACGGAAGTTCCAAACCTTTCATATCATTAGGGTATGCTACCCTAATATATTGTAATATTATACCAAGTCCGAAAACCCTAAAATTACCAACAAAACCTTCATCTAAGCTTGTGAACCAATGTTTGAATCCCGTCAAATGGTTAGAACAACCCGAGTCTAAGAACCATACACCATCTCTTTGAACTTCTTCCTTGTCTACATAAGACATTAGCAATAGTTCCTCCTGATCATCTAATTCAGCGTAGTTAGCCACTTTGCTCGAATTAGGACAATCAAACTGATAATGTCCTAATTTATGACAGTTGAAGCACTCAACATGTGTCCTGTGGTAGCTCCTACCTCTTCCTCGTCCTCCCCTAAAGCTGCCTCGGTTAGGTCTTTGACCTCTACTTCCAATTCCTTTCTCATCGCATGATATCTTGAGCACTTGGTCATCTTCATTGTCGTCAACCATGCGCTGCTCATATAGAAGTAAGCTGCTTTGCAGTTCATCCAACGTCATGGTGTCCAGATTGTTCGACTCCTCAATAGCGCACACTACATAGTTGAACTTTTTGGACAGCGATCTCATAATCTTTTCAATTATCATAATTTCTTTGATATCATCTCCGCCTCCACAAGCTTTCATTTTCTTGGCGATGGTCATGACACTTGCAAGATAATTGTTCACTCTCTCCATCTTTCATATTGAGTATCTCAAACTCCCTCCTTAAGGCTTGAAGTTGTGCTCTCTTCACCTTAGTTGAACCTTGATACTTTTGTTTCAAACTATCCCAAATGTGTTTGCTTGTATCTGTGTTAAGGATTGTATCAAGAACGTCTCTATCAATTGATTGATATAAGAAGTTCTTGAGCTTTCAGTCCCTTAACTTTTGATCCTCAGTCAATTTCTTTTGTGCATCAGTTGCATCCTTCTCAAGTGGACTGATTTCATGCTCTATAAGGTCCCAACTTTCCTTTGATCTGATGAAATTTTCCATCAATCTCTCCCAGTGGTCATATTGACCATCAAACTTGGGAATCGCTGGCACAACAAAACCCTTGGCGCTGCTGCTTTCTGCCTTCAACGATATGCCTTCGTTTCTTCACACACAGGCTCTCTTTTCTCTCACTATGTGGTCACACACCTTTACCCCACGCTCACACACAGGCCCCTTAACAGAGCTCTTGATACCAGATATTAAGCTAGATAACTTCTGTTGATAAATAATGTGATAATATTGCATAATAGACTTTGCTCATATATAGAGAGCATTACAAAGGGAAATAAAGACGACAATCAAAACGAAATAAAGACTGAAATTGAATTGCACTTACCACTCCTATGAAGAGCACTTATTGTGGTAATAAACTCAAACGACTAATCAACTCTTATCATTTACATCAATTAGATTTTCCGTCTATATGCAAACACATTTCCGTTTTGCAATATTTTCCGTCGTATGTACGTTAGCCACAATGTCTGTGATATTTCCGTCACAATTCTGTCATCTAAGTTTCCGTCAGTAGTCCGTCTTTACTCCGTCTAAAAGTTTCCGTCTAAGTTCCGTCATTATTCCTATGGGTTTTCACATTTTAATTTTCGATTTTTCAAATATTAATTTTTCAAATTTTCGATATTAACATTCAATGTTTATATAATATTAATATTAATATTAATTGATGTTTTAATATTTAAAACAGATTATTATAAAATAAATGTAATGATAATAAAACTGTCTAAGTGGAGTCAAATAAAATATTAATTTTAATTGCTATTTTCCCTCAGGCCTTGTTGACGTCCTCGGTTGTCTTCATCCGATCTCTAAATTGGCAGATTCGGGCTTCCTCTCAGAGGTGGAGGTTGGTATCTAGGAGTTAACATCCTCAACATATCAGCTTGCATTTGAATCATTTGCGTCAATCGGTCCATGCCTTCTTTCAAGCTTCAGATCTCACCCTCCTGTAGAAACTGGGACTCGTCCATGCGCTCGAAACCCGGCCTCAGATCCTAAGTGTAATCATCCGATAGCGTAGCCCTCGATCTCTGGGAGCTCGCGCATGACTGGCTGCCTGTTGAAGAGAACGTGTCCAATACCAATGTCGCTGCAGGCTCATACAGAAACGGTATCCTCGACCTCGGGTTGACCCCCATGATAGTCGCAGAGGCCTCTACCAGCTCCTCTTCCGGTACCTTTCCTCTCCGACGTGATTTTTCAGGACCAAAGCTTCAGCATCCGCGATCTTTTTTTTGTACATTTTTCAAATAACATTAAATGTTTATTTACAAAGGAAACAATAATTTGTAAATATAGGAAACTAACAAAAACAAATGTATAACAAATTCAATGTAACTACAACTTAAATTTATTACGAAATTACTGTAGTAAGAAAATATAATTGCTAAGTGTAATACCCTTGTGTTCTCCGCGTCGGGTATCATATACGTCCCATCCTTCCGCTTGACTTTCTTGTCAAACATATCAGTTGATAACACTTGTCTTTGATTACTCTTTTCTTGCACATTTAATGATAAATGTGTTATTATGAATGATATTAAAACTTGAATTATTTTTAAATATTTTCTATTACCATCCTTGCCATGTGATAGTGTGCTGGTCTCGATCCAAAGGCGTGCAAGGCTGGGCCATTTCTGGCATGCTGGGCCAAATAAGTTTTTTGTTCTTTTCACCGCGGGCTATGAATGCTGGATCCTTGTTAAATCAAGCTTTTCCCACAACTTTGTGATCTTCCATCAACCATTTCGGGCCTTTAGTCTTCCCAGGTCGCAAGTCTTTCCAGGAATCTTGGAGAATCTTAGCCGCCTTCTTCCTAAAGTTGGCCTCAATTTGGTCGATGTGGATCGAATCCCACCGGTACAAGCTCTGCATGTACATTACATAGTTGTGTTACGAACAATTTAATAGAAACCTAAAACTATGGAATCGAAAACATATTTGCATGTAGAAAGAACTTTAACGAAAAATTTCATGCTAATACAGTTTTAATACATTTTACCTTAAAGTGTCGAAACCACTTCACCGGAACTCGTGGATCACACATCCCGATTGTGGTACAACCAACCTTAAAACCAAGCCCAATACACTGTAGCCCGATTTTGTTACTACCTGAAGGCGGGTTAAAGCCGAAAAATACAGGTTTGACGTTTACAATTTGGTTAGTAAAACAAGCTACACAAGTATATGTACAAAAAAAACTCACCTGTCATCCCCAGCTAGAGTGATCCAAGGCCGATCATCCTCTAGCAGAGAACCCAACGGTGTCTCCTCACTGAGTTCACCACCGGCCGAAGTCCCTCCTCTAACAAACTCTGGCCGAAGTGTGTCATCGTGATCGTCATCAACTGCCGAAGGTGAGTCCCTCCCTTCGGCTCTCTCTTCACCCTCCCTGTTGCCCGCTGACTCCTCCACAAAATTCAGCAATTCATCAAAGTCGTATTCATGCACTTGTGGTAAGGTTCCGTCGTCATCCATCGGATCAGGGGTAGGCTCTTGTACAGGAATAGAAGGCATGTACACTTCCAAAGATGGACGTGTGTCCCTAGTTGATGATTGTGGACGTTGCATGTCTTCGCCCAATTGTCTCGCAGGGGTAGGCTCCTGTATAAGCATAGAAGGCCTGTACACTTCCGGAGTTTGACGTGTTTCCCCAGTTGATGATTGTGGATGTTGCATGTCCTGGCTCAATTGTCTCGGATGGCGTATGTTAGTTAGCCTCGTTCGTGATGAACTCCCATTACCTCTACCAGTGGCGATATTCCTCTTATCGGGTACATTACGCTTGAGTGGTGCCATATATTCTGCCACAAATTATAATGTAATTAGTACACCTAAATACATGGAGGTGGAGTACAAGCAGGAGGTTCCAAAATATTACTAAAACAAACAAATGATGAATCAAAAATGAAGTGTCAAAGATAGAATTGGAAATGATTCAAACACAGATTTGAAACAAGTATTTCGAACACACAAATTCATGTACCAATAATGAAACAAAAGTGTAACATGCGGCCACTTTGAATATCATTTAAAATCAACAAACACGCATATACGAACACAATCAACAAACACAAAACAAATGAACCCGTGAATGACACAACATTTTGTTACACAACAATCAACCATTGTACCACAAACAAACGTGGAACATTCGACCACAAACAAACGCAACACATTCGAACACAAACAAACACAGCCACATAATCAAACAAACGAAAATCAAGATCACAGGAGAAGGATGGCGACTTTGGCATACCTGGCGGACAAAACTGGCTTTCGAAAGCGACTGAAACAATTATTAAAGGAGGAGTGTTTTGGAGGACGGCTAGAAGGAGAAGGGTTTTGTCTGTCGCATGTAATTTGACTTATTAAACAATTATTAAACATATATTTACTTATTCCGTCGTAAATGAATCAAACAAGCGATATTTTTATGTAAATAGTACATTTTTTTGTAAATATAAATACTTGCGTAGGCGGGCGAAATTTTCGATAGACATAAAACAGCGCTTTTTAAGTAGGCGATGTCTAAAGTAACATATGACAACACTTTATTTAATAAGCGTTGTCGTATTTCTACCTTAATACAGTGCATATATATGACGCACTGTCTATTTTTGTTACTGAAGACAGCGCTTACACCCTAAGCGCTGTTTTAATTGTGACTTAAGACAACGCCTACAGTGTCAACGCTGTCTTTTGTGTCAATTAAGACAGCGCCTACACCTTAAGCGCTAATTTTGTGTCACTTTAAACAGCGCCTTTATATTAAGTGTTGTGTAAATACTAGTTTTTTATAAAACCTATATACATTTAAGGAACCTATGCTAAATACCCAGCTCTTTGCATTTACTTAAAACCAAAGTGAGTATTAGCAGTAAAAATTGATTTCCATCTCAGTGCGATAAATAACATTAATTTATTTCATCGTTAAAATTTATTCAAATTTGAAGATTTCTTGAATTGAACTTAAATTTTTCAACATCAAAAACATACCGTAAGTATACATCATTTTAATAAATTTGAAATGTATGACTTCATGAGGATTTGTCGGACTCTTTTTCGGTATCTGTATTATCAATTACGTCATCTTCGTTGCGGTCTTCTTGGGTGTACTCGTAAACCTCATCATCAACGAGATTTCCATATGATCCAATTTCGTTCATTAAATGCAGCTCATTTCCGATTTGACCTTGGTTTTGGAACAGAACATTTGCTACTTCCATGTCGATGGTGTTTGTTGGTTTTACAGGACAAACTGCAACCAAATCCTGATTATTTTGTCCAGCTAATCCCTAAACTTGAACCGCTTGCTGGGTAAGAATGTAAGGGTCGTAATGGGGGTAGGGTCTATGAGTGTTCACGATGACAATCTTGTTAGACGGGTATGACTTAACAAACTGAGGGTCGTACCAACGACACTTGAACAAGACAACCTTTAGGTGATAATTGGTTCTACATCTCATATGAATTATTTCTTCAATCACCCTGTAGTAGTGTATACCCTCTATTCCTTTCACGTAAACATGACTGTTCACCGTGTTCCTCCCTTCACCATGGTTTCAATGTGAAATTTGTAGTTGTTGACTTTGTATGTTGCCGAACATGCAACGTCAGATTGAAATCCAGCGGACAAGTAGTGAACCCACTGTGGTAGTGGTAATGTTTCTCCAAGCTCCCAAACATGAACATAATATTTTAGATGAACATGAAAGTGCAAGTACAGATTAATTCGCTACATAATTTTATGTAATATAGGTTGATTACACTTACATGGGAATGCAGCCATTCTGCAAAATCCGTTAATATAGTATTGTAGATTTGCTGGTCATTGAATCGCGGGCGTCGTTGTCTTAAGTCGGTCTCAAATAATACCAAATATTGTTCAATTTCAGGCGTGTTGCTAAAGATGCAACGAGTGGCCTTTTTAAATTATTGGGTGTCTAAAACCCTCCGAGTAATTGTGCTGCCATCGACTCCTGGGTAATTGTAAATAGAAATCTGAGGATTATCGATTCTGTTGCTACTTGATTTCATTTTAAGCGTATACCGGTCATTGTTAACTCCAGTTCTAGGTAGTCGGATCCAAAATATGAAGTCTCCAACTGTATGTAGGCGTTAACAATACTGGCATCCACCTCAGCTCTGTTTCCTTTTTGGCCCAAATGTTTAAGACGGTAGATGAAACGCTCAAAAGGATACATCCAACGGTAGTGTACTGGTCCGCCAAGTAGCAACTCATCAGCCAAATGAATTTGTAGGTGTTCCATTGAGTCAAAAAATGAAGGTGGAAATATTGTCTCCAGCTTACACAGTGTGGCCGCTATGTTGTTCTGCCAATGTTCCATTCGCTCAATGTGAAGGGAAGATGCACATATGTCTCAGAAAAATGTACACAACTCCGATACAGGTTCCCAGATCTATTTTGGTAAAAAAAACCCGTAAGAGCAATCGACATGAGTCGCTCGATGAATACGTGTGCGTCGTGTGACTTGTAACCTACTAGTTTTAGGGTACTTAAATCAACTTTATTTCCCAAGTTAGATGAAAAGCCATCAGGAAACTTCAGAGACTTCACCCAAATAAGTACAAGCTTCTGTTGTTCTCTTCTAAGCTGATACTTACCCTTGTTGGCTACCAAACGACCGCGGTAAGTTTTGAGTTCCGATTCTGGTATTCGACAGTACAACCCGACACCATCATCCTTTGTTTTCCCCTTTACATCCATGAATGTGTTGAATAAATTCTCGAAAATATTCTTCTCAATGTGCATGATGTCTAGGTTATGTCTAAGCTTTATGTCCACCCAGTAAGGTAGTTCCCAAAAACATGGATTTCTTTGTCCAGTTGTGATCCACCCCAAAGCCGTCGAAAACCTCATTGATACGTTCTTCCCATATATATATTTTAAGTTTCTAACCCTGTCATAAACTTCGTGACCTGATCAAAATTGGATTGGACCATCGAAGTCTATTTGATCTCTGTAGAAATACCTGACACTACCCCAATATAGATGATTTTCTGATAAAAACTGTATGTGACAGCCAACATACGACACTTTTCTTCCGTTCTTCAACACGAATGTCTGTGTCGTCCATACAATAGGGGCAGCCGAGTTTTCCTTGAGTTGACCATCCCGATAGCATTGCATACGCAGGGAAATCTGATACAGTCCACATCAGAGCTGCCCTCAAAGTAAAACTCTGTTTGCGATTAGCGTCGTATGTGTCGACCCCAACACTCCAAAGATGTACCAAGTCATCAATAAGAGGACTTAGATAGATGCCCAAATGCTTATTTGGATTAGACGACCCAGGAATTAGTATAGTTAACCAAATGAATCTCGTCTTCATACACAACCACGGTGGTAAGTTGTAGGGTGTTACCATGACCGGTGACGGAGCCACCGCACCGTCGTTAAAGTGCGATGTCTCTGTGCAAAAATAAATTTATAAATCCGATACTCGCGACTTTACTATTTTGGGTAGTAAGTGGTAAGTACGGGTCGAACCCAAGGGAATTAGTTGATAGTTGTTCTTTCAAATAGGGAAAATTAAATAAGACATTTTGGAGGTTGGTTGTGGTTTTAGTACTTGAAAAGTAAAGTGCTGGAACAGTCGATTTCAAGATCAACCGCAGACACACGTTTGATATTGGCCGCACGCTGTGTTTCAAGCGTGTTGCGTACCAAAGGTTATGCCGGGCTGATGTTGATAAAGTCTGTAGTAAAAGTAAAGTGCAGAATGATGGACAAGACTTGCGGAAAGTAAGCAGTTGATATGAGACTGAACGTAAAGTAACAGGTGATATTACAATTAAAGGAAAGATTCGGTTTTAGGGGCCTTGTATCATAATCTGTTTATCATTGACCTCTAATGATCATACTATGTGTTTAAAGATGTATCACGGCTATTTCTAGCACATGACTTGCCACACCATTTAGAACACTTGTTCTATTTAGACTAATTCCTCCTTTCGAAGTATCTTAGCCTTATGTGCATCCATTTGATCTTCAGTTACGATAAACCAAATGGTTTTTAAATGAGGTTGAACTCCTCAGATAAGCTTTGCTCGTTAAAGCCTCCACTTACCCGATTATGTTCACAAACCCCACGGAAGAGCTTTGCCCGTTAAAGCATCCACTCAACCTTGGAAGTTCTAACCTAATATGTGGCACATGGAACAAGTTTTGAACACAAAGAGGCATTTAAGAGAAGGGTCTAAAACATAGTATGATACAAGCACTCCCCTTCAACCGAATGAAGAGTTTAGCTACGAATATCCATGGAAGAGGACATCATAGCTAAGTGCTTGAAAGTAAAGGTTTTCAAAAGACAGGAAAGTAATGTTTTTGAAAGTAAAGACAGGAAAGTAAATGGAGAATGCTCGAGAACCGACAGGAGTAAACTCAAGAACAGGAAAAGTAAAGACAAGCTTGAGTACTTCAAGAACCGACAAGAGTACTCAAGAACAACTTGGAACTTCAATATCAAAGTGGTGTGTTTTACATGGATTGTGCCCAAAAATCTAGAGAGCTTCTCTCACTAACCAAGAACTATGGAGCTTTGTGGATTGTGGGATGATGATACAAGGAGATGAAGGCTCTATTTATAGGCATGGGGAGAAGATGAGAGCTCAACACAAGTCACAGGGGGAATGGAGGGGAGAAAAGCCGTCGGGGTGAGGTGGAGGGGAGGAGAGCCCCCCCCCCCCCCCCCCCCCATGTGTCACTTCCATGGCCAAAGCCGCCGGGCTAGGTGGAGGGGAGTGGGTGAGAGTGTTTTGTGATCTTTTCCCCAAAAGCCATCAGATCCTTTCAGCTCCGGACTGACTCTGGTTGCCCTTCGGTTGGACTTGTTTGAGTGATTCCAGGTTAGGATCATGAAAGTTGTATAGTCGGAATCTGGTCGTATCCTGACTCGTAATCCATTTTTAGCTTTAAAACTCCTCCTTAGCTTGTATTCTCTCTAGACTTCAAAATACCCTGTAGATAAATATCGGAACTAACAAGCAAAAGTTAAATAGACAAATAGTCTAATTTGGTGGGTTTAACTGTCTTAATGAATCATATAAATATGGTCCATAGATCGGCCAAATGGAGTATTGTTTAGTGGACATACCCCATGGATTAAATCCATCTGTACATAATTCTAACCTTACATTACGGGGCTCGGATGCAAAGTTGGGATGGCACCGATCAAAATGCTTCTAAGATTCCTCGTCCGAAGGGTTAACCATGCGATACACGTCGTCTCTGGGCAAAGCTTTGCTAGCACATTTCTAATGCCAGCTTGTGGGATAAAAAAAGTCTCTGTAGTCACGGTATAATCGGTAAGTAAAACATTTCACTTCTCGAATTGCGTTGGTACGTTGAAGAAGTTTCAGCACGTCTTTGAGGATGATATCTTGGTTCCGAGCAGAAACGACAGACTGTCATACTTTCGTCACAGCTATAGTAAATCATACATCCGCCATTACAAACGTCAATACGTTGGTACCCCGTTTCGAGATCAGCTACAAGTTTCTTTGACCTTTTGAAAGAATATGGCATCTTATTGCCCCCCAATCAGATTTTTCATCGTGCCACATATGGCGTTAAATGCCACTTCAGAGAATCCGTTGTTTGCTTTTCATGTTAATTGAAAGCTTTGTCTCTGTCGTGCAACCTTCGTAAACCGACTCTGAACTTGAATTTAGGAGATCAAAGAATCCATTTGCTTCGACATTCTCTATTTGCTGGTCACCAAAGTTAGACGACTCTGGAATATCATTTGGGGTGGGAAAATCATGAACCATATCTTGGACGCCAGCATGTCCAAAAATATCGTCGTGCGAAGAAAAAAATGGGTCAACTGTGCTCGGGTCTGGTACGTTTGGGCAAGCATTTGCGTACGTGATTTTGCAAGATCTTCGTCGTGTAGCGTCCAATTATAGTACTTTGGTGTGAAACCATATTTGTACAAATGTTCCTCCTGCATTTTTATATTGATGAATCGCCGGTTCTTGCATTTTATACATGGACATCGCATTGTGTTGTCGTTCGAAAGATAACCGTTAGACACGGCTATTTGGACAAAATTATTGACTCCGGCGATGAAAACATCATTGCTGTATGACTCCCCATGAGCACAAGATTCGTACATCCATCTCCTTTCGTGATATAAAAATTCCATGTATAATAATATGCAGTATGATTTGAACTTAAACTAAAAGAGAATACCTCACAATTAACTGGTTGAAGCAAAAAACACCACATGAGAGTAGTCGAAATTTCCGGTGCATAATTTCCGCCAACATTCCAAAAGAGTGTGTTGATTGCCTTAAATGAGAGTGTGTTGTGAAGTTGAATATATAAAGATGGGATTAGTTATACTTTTGTAATTTGTGGATATTTATAAGCGGTGGTTGTGAAGTTCACAAGTTCATAATTCCGTTAACCGTACACTGCAATTCCATCGATATTCCATGATGTTCGTGCAACGGTTATAAATTAACGGTAACCTTATTTGCAACGGATATATTAAAATCAAGTGACGGAAGAGTGACGAAACAAATTCCATCAATATTGCGTTTCAATTCCGTCATTTGGTCATGGAAATATAATAATAGAAAAATTAATTGCCAACGAATATATCAAAATGGAGGGATGAAACGGTAATGGAATGGTGATTAAAAATATTCCGTCAACACGGCAGTTCAATTACGTCACTAAGTGAAAGAAATATAACGAATTTTTGACAAAATTTGTACAACATATACATAATAATGGTAGATTTATTTCCCAACCTATACATTAAAATGGAGTGTCGGAATGGTAACGGAATTGTGATGAAAATATTTCCGTTAAAATTGTGTTGCATTTCCGTTGTTGGTGACGAAGTGGTGACGGAATATAGTCGTATAAATTAATGTTTTTTATCAGTGTTTAATTAATTGATTTACCAATATATATGTGTATTAACAATTATTATAACATAACATAAATACTGATATTGTAAATAGTTTTACAATCGAAACATAGGAAAAAATTATGATTATGAAGTACGTGACATGCGACTAATGTTACAGAAAGTTTAGGTATTATTACATAAAGGTAATTGAGACATCATGCCGGCGGGCTTTTATCCACGAACACCCGGACCAGATTTTTTCCAGTAATATTTAGGATACATTTGTTTGAACGATCGCACCACACTGAAACCTGGAATAGTTATCATAAGTAAATTGATGAATTGTCAAAAATAATAATAGAAAATTGTACACACGTCAGTGCTATGAACCTTTTGTAGTACGAGGACAGAGCCGACTTTAATAGTGGCTCGTGTTTTCTGATGCCATACAGCCGAGCTATGAACAGTTGCTCATACTACAGTTGTAGGATCCTACATTGGATTATGTATATTTAATTAAAATACAATCGCATTAAATATAAAAAGGAAAATAAGTGTACCTTTAAAGTAATGATGAATCCAGATCCGTCCATGTTCAATTGACATGTGTCAATGACTCCCACAATATGTCCAATGATTGTTGCATATCAGCTATCAAATATTAAAGTACTAAATGTGTTGGAAGATATGTTGTATTGGAGCGGTACCTTGTCAGGCTTCGTTGTTCCATTTGGTGTAATTTCGATCAGAGCTGTATTTGGTACATCGATAGGAAACTCAGTCATCCAGGTGAATAACTCGCTGGAAGTGAATTGCAATGCATCCAACCAATTTTTTTTTGTAAAATAATTACTATTTTGACCGGCAGCACTTGACTCCGCCAGTCGTTCAGAGAGATACTCTTGCGTTATTTCTTCAGATATGTGGTCGTTATCAACGTTTAACCTTACTCCCGGTCTTTCTCGGAGCAACTCCAGAACACGACCAGCAGGTTCAGGAATACGACAATGTGGATTCATATTCAATAGGATTTTTTTTTTCAATTTTAGTGTTTAAATGCAAATCAGCTTACTTTTATAGATCCTTCAAACCGGTAGATTCATTGTAATGTCGGTGGTATGAAATTCGTCTATTTTCCATCACAATTCCGTCATCAGTGTAAGAATTGCAATGCAAAATAGACGTAAGTTATGTCAGCAAGTTTTGTTGTTAACCAAAGTCAATAATGTATTTCTTTATAACAGAAATTCGTCGGTTTACCGTTACATTTCCGTCAACATTGTCGGATTTGTAAGGTAATGTAGACGGAAAATTTGTAGTTAATAAAAGTTGTGGAAAATGTCCCTCCTACAACGCTCCATAAGGATCGAGCATCATGTACAAAACAATATATTTATGTTCAAACATTTATTAGAACATGACATAAAAATTGATACTATTAACATATCTTTACAATCGAGACGTAGAAAATATTTAAAAACATCTGCAAATTATGATAAAGAAGTACGTCACATGAGAATATTGTTACAAAAAGTTTTGGTATTGTTAAAAAAAGGTCATAGTGACATCATGACGGGTTCTCATCAACGTACGTAAATATTTGAGATACAGTTGTCTGAACAACCCCACCACACGGAAACCTGAAATTGTTATCGTACGTAAATATATAAAATGGCAAAAAAACATAAATATGTACATAAATCTTTATCCAATGAAAACCTTTTTTAGAACGAGGACAGATCCCACTTTAATACTATCTCGTGTTTTCTGATTCCGTACATTAGTGCTATGGACGGTTGTGCATACTATAGATGTAGGATCCTAAATTGCAAGCAGTGTATTTTTAAGTAAAATGAAATCGACTTAAATCTAAAAGGGGAAAATAAATCTACCTTTAAAGTAATGTCAAATCCAGATCCCTCCATGTTCAGTTCACAACTGTCAATGACTCCCACAATCTGCCCAATGATTGTTGCAAATAGTCAGGCTTCAATAGACAGTACTAAATGTGATGGAAGATATGTTGTATTCGAGTAGTACCTTATCAGGCTTCAATGGACCGTTAGGTGTAATTTTGATCAGAGGCGTAATTGGTACATCGATATCAAACTTAGTCATCCAGGTGAAGAAATCTCTCAAAGTGAATTGCAATGCATCCAACCAATTTTTGTGTGTAAAATAATTACTATTTCTACCAGCTTCACTTGACTCCGGAAGTCGTTCAGAAAGATACTCTTGCGTAGTTTCTTCAGATATATTCTCGGTATCATCGCTTAATTTGACACGACGAAGTGGATTCATATTTGGTTTAAATTTTTGTTTAACAATTAGAGTGGTGTTTACATGCAAGTCAGCTTACATTTATACGCCACATAAAGCGGTAGGTTGACTGTAAAGTCGGTCTGAATAAATTCATCAATTTTCTGTCATCAGTGTCGGAAATGTAACGCAAACAAGATGGAATTTATGTCGGCAAGGTTATTTGGTTCCCACACTCAATAATGCAAAATAGACGATATTTATGTCCGTCGTGTCCGAAATTAAGTATAAATTATGACCTTTTGTGTCATATGATAGTTCGTATTACATCAAAATTCCGCCGATACAATAATGGTCGAACATCATTAAGATAACCAAGTTATTTAATTGCAATATTTATACACATCATATTATAACAAGTTCCATGTGAACAAGTTCACTTCATTAAAAACAACAAAGTACGATTGGGAGAACATCATTAAGAAATAAGTGACAATTTCAGATAATGCCCAAGTCTAGTTTAATAATTTCAACCAGTTTGCAATCCTTGAGTTCTAGGTAACCCATGCGATCCTTGAGTTCCAGGTGACCCATGCGGTGACGGCTTGTTAACTTCTTCGTCACATGTAACTGGATCTGGCTTTGAAGACGGACCTTGTCTACTAGTTTCTTCTTCTTCTCTGTATTTTGCCCAACTGAAGTTATTTTTTCCAAAACAGTTCTCGCCCCAATCACAAGCATATATACCATCATGTGTGGAGCAAATATATCCTTCGGAACCGCTTGATTCTTCTTCAGACATCTCAGCAAAAAAACGTTCAACTGCTGAATTGGAACTCATTATAAAAAATTATGGGAATGCAATTTCTGAGAAAAGATTGTACGTCTAATTATAGGGTGAAGTATGAATGGTTCAGTCATATTTCCGTTAATAGGCCGTCAACCTTAACATAGCGCTCAGACTCAGCGCTGTTTTGAAAAAGTGTCTTTAAACAGCGCTTAAGGGGAAGCGCTATTTTTATGAACTTACACAGCGCCTCATGTTTTGAGGGCTATCTTATGGTTACTTAAAACAGCGCTTAAGTAGAGGCGCTGTCTCAAGGACATATAAGACATCGCTTCATCTAAATAGGCGCTGTCTTATGATTACTTAAAACAGTGCTTGTAAATGAAGCGATGTCGTATATCTTCTTTAAACTTCCGATTACTCGATAATCTTACTAATTTGGAATTACATAGCCTTCAAATATTTAATGCCGTCTTCACCCGCCTATGCATACCACTCGAAATCTGACTTGTGTTCATCCATCTCCGTCCCAGATTCTTTGCCCAGGTATGTCGATTTTGGTTAGCGTGTTTAATTTGTGTTCATCAATCTCCGTCCCATACTCAATTTAGGTATGCTATTGTCGTATGCTTGGTAGTTAGGGTTGTGATTTGGAATCAAAATTTATTTCGATTAGTTAGGGTCACTGTTGATTTTAGCCTCCTTTTCGATTCAATTAGTTAGGGTACGGTGTTCTTGCGGTTCAATTGTTTCAAATTCGCTCCACAAACCATAAATTAGTAGTCTAGTCGTATTGTTTTCGTATGTTATATAACTGTTTAGGTTATTCTTTTAGAGTGGGTTCTTATGCATTTGTCGTTTAATCGCAGGACGATGGTTCACACAGCAGGTAGTGACGAGGAAGCCTCTTCATCAACCCGTAAAACAAGGGGGCCAACCCTCATGCAAAAATTAATCGACAAGCATAAGGATGGCAAAAAGGAGTCGGTCACGATAGGGCAAAATGGAACTATTACCGGTGAAGTAGGGAAATCATTCTGAAGCTACATCGGTAATGTTTTACTATTTGTTTACCTATCGAATGTCAAATTTTTAAGATATAAGTAAGTATTATCTTGTGTACTTGCATGTATTGTTGCTAAAAAGCGAGTGTCGATTACATATGAAAACGGGAAGTTAGTACCTAAAGAGGTTAGGGAGCTGGTGTGGGAAGAGACGTTGGTGTGTTATTAATTGTGCCACTCTTGTTACTTTCATAGTTTGCCACAATTTTTAAGAAATTTGTTTTTCTTTGCAGAAAATATTTGATGTGCCCCAGAATGACTTAACTAGATTGGTAAAGAATACGGAGATGCGAGCTGTGGTTAGAATATGGAGAAACTTTAAGAGTGAGCTCGTGAATCAGTATATGTTTGGCCCGAAACAAGGAGAGAACCTCGGAAAGATGTATTCTTTCTTTGATTCAGATCAATGGTAGACGTTTGTGGAACATCGTTCAACTCCAAGGCACTTAAAATAAGGGAGACGAACGTTGCTCAAGCAAAATTGAACCCGTACCAGTATACAATGTCTCGAAGCGGGTACAAGAAGGGGAGGGCGGATCTCGTCACGGAAAAGAAAGCCTAGATCGAGGTTGAGGGTTTAATAGGGCCGGGGGATGAACCTATCATCCACTTTGAGAGGCATGACGAATGGAAGAGGGGTCATTAAAGGAGGAATAAAGAGTACATAAGTGATTTTTTTGAGGGGTGTGCGGAAAAAATTGTAAGTTGCATGATTGATAACATGATGAATTGGAAGAGCAAGCCAGTCAGGGAACATTTACTTCCCATGGTCGAAGAGACATATTGACGGAGGTCATAGGGAAGGACGAGTACCCTGGACGCACACGGGGGGGTGGAGAGTTTGGTTGGTTGGACAAAGGTGTTCGGGAAGCAGTTTTCTTCGTCCAGCACACACTCCACAGTCACTTCGCACACGCCTACGCTTCAGAGCCATCACAGTGGTTCCAATGCAGACCCCTTCAGAGATATACCCGAGCTAATATACCGAACTTCAAATTACTGAGAAAGTGCAATTTACTCCATTCACATTGTATTAATAATTTTGGTTTTTCCATATCAGACTCAGAAGAAATGCATACTGCACGTGGAAGGAGGAGGTGCGGATGAGCGGATGCGAATCGTGGCACTTGGTAGAGTTATGCCAGGATGATTCGTGCAATATCGAGAGCTGAATGATGAGATGGTGAAGGTGGTTATAGACGATGCGATTGGACCATCGGTAGATCTACCAGAGAAGTTCGGGGAAATGGAGAAAGTATATGATGCAGTGCTAGCTTTTGTGGGATGGCCGAAATATCTAGTAGTCATTGATGAAAAGGTAAGTACGTTGACAGCACTGCCTTGTCGCGAGGCAATGTGTACAAAATAAATTTATAAGTCCGCTACTCGTGACTTCACTACTGGGTAGCAAGTGGTAAGTAGGGGTCGAACCCAAGAGAGTCAGTGTGGATTAGTTGTTCTTTAATGAAGCTTATGCAGAAATTAAATGCGATTGGAGTTGGGTTTGAGTGTGCTTTGAAAACAGAAAGTAAATTACAACAGTTGATAATGGACTGTAAGGAAAGGATTCGGTTTAGGGGTTTCATATCATATCATCGTTCATCATTGACCTTTAATGATCCTACTGAGTATTCAAAAGTGTATCAAGGCCATTCCAAGCACTCGATTTGCCACACTGTCTAGTCCATTCCAAGACATAGAGCACTTGTTCTATTTAGACTAATACCCCATTCCAAGGTATATTAGCCTATGTGCATCCATTTGATCAGTCATTCCCGACCAACCAAATGGTGTTTTAAAGAGGTCAAACTCCTCAGATAAGCTTTGCCATTCCAAGCATCCACTTATCCGAGTATGTTTACGAACCCCACGGAAGAGTTTTGCCATTCCAAGCATCCACTAAACCTTGGAAGTTCTAACCTAATATATGGCACATAGAACAAGTTTTGAAACACTAAGTAGCATTAAACACAGAGTCTAGAACGGTTTATGATATAAATACTCCCTTTACCGAATACAAGCTTTAGCTACTTGTATTCATGTCAAGGAATACAAGCAAACTATGGCTTTGAACAAGGATACCGAAAAGGAGAATAACTTTAAAGTAAGAACAAAATATATGGAAAGTAATTTTGTACCTACAATAAGTGGAGGAGAGGAGCTCCTAGGCAAGATCCAAGCAAGGGAAAGTAGCTCCAAAATGAAGAACAAAGTGTTTATTGAAAGTGAAGAGAAGAGGGTTAAGCCCTCTATCTCTCTAAAGACTTGTGAAATTATGGGATGAAGATTACAAAGGGAGGGCTTGGTATTTATAGGCTTAAGGGGAGGAGAAGATGTGGTTTGAGATGAAGACACATGGCACAAAGCCATGGTGAGCTCCAAAAGCCGCCCATGCGAGGAGGAGCCTCCCTTAGCCGCCCCATGTGGAGGAAGGGGAGAGGAGGAGAGGAGGTTGTGAGCGGGGAGCCGCCGGCTAGGTGGCATGAGGGGAGTGGTTTGTGAGTTTTGTGAGGTTTTCACAAAACTATCGGTTCATTTCAGCTCCGGACTGACTTTGGTTGCTCTTCGGTTGGACTTGTTTTGAGTGATTCCATGTCAGGTTCATGATATTTCTTCAGTCGACATCTGGTCGTGACCTTGGAATGACTCGTAATATATTTTCAGCTTAAAAGCTCCTCCTTAGCCTGTATTCTCTCTAGACTCCAAAATACCCTGTAGATAAATATCGGAACTAACAAACAAAAGTTAAATAGACAAACAGTCTAATTTGGTGGGTTTACCTGTGTTTATGATTCATACAATTATGGTCCATCAGATTACCCCACACTTTTAGTTGTTCGTCCCGAACAATGCTATTAAAGGGTGGCACATACTATCTAAGTAAACTTTTAAAATATGAAAGTGAGACTGTGGGACTAGATTTATCCTAATTCATGCATTACTTACTTATTACCAAATTAAACCGTATAAATACTTAGAAGAAACTTGATACGTGTACCTTCGCGCCGAGATGCAAATTAATTCGGATGTTTCGGGAGATAGCCCTTTTTAGGCTCCTGGACTGCATTCTCGGGACCGTCTCGCACTATATGGTTTCCTTGTAGCTTTCTCTAGCACGTGATTCGGTTCGGGTTTCACTGAGTTGAGCCTTTTGATTTCTTTTTGGCGAGGGATAGCTTTTTGTAGTGAATCGGCCTTTGGCCTTTGATTTGACTCTTTGAGTACTTCACTTTTGTTCGGTTAAAACCTTCACAATTTTGGGCCTTTGGCCTCTTGATTTGCTTCTTTGAGCTTTTGCCTTTTTGTGGCTTGCTAGTCCATTTTCTCAAGCCTTTTTGGGAGGTCCAATCATCGCCCGCAAGCATATGGAAATACCTCCCCGCTCTCTCTCATCCTTGCCGTTTCGCGCGAGTCAAAATGAGGGTCGCTCATTTATTTTCCTGGCTACTCTGACTAGAGATAGGACGGTTTGATTCATGTCCCGCCTTTTTTCTTTTTGCATAAACACTGCATGGCGGAGATGACTTCTGACTCAACTGAAACCTGAAGTGCAGCCTCCACTGACTTCGTAAACCATATAGCGAAATTCAGTCCTCGATTGCTTACCAAGCCTCTCTAGGGCATTATCTATCAACTCCACATCCCTAGTTTATCTCAGCACAAAGGGACAAATGAGAAGTTACATTCTAAGTTTTTAAACAGTTGAATTTTCACAAGGTGAATGCATGAATTATGATCTATCTTTTTCACATTCTCAAGTTCATATTTTCAAAAAGATAATATTAAGGGAAAAGGAAAAGAAAAAGCATGTTATGTACACAGGTGGTTCTCACCCCACACTTTTGAACGAAGGCGTGCCTTTCAGCAAGACTTAGTTCAAAAGTCATGCAAGCAAATATATACAGGAAAGGTGAGAATGATTTAGGTCAAAAAACTAAATGACTGAAATTAAATGACTGAAAGTAAGATATGTGTCGGGTTACCTCCCGACCAGTGCCTTTGTTTAACGTCGTTGGCTCGACGATACCTCATTCCTGGATCATAAGTAGGGATCCCATGGGTGCTTGAGGTCGAACTTCTTCTCGGTAGCTCTTTTGATTTGAGAGGGTGAGGCTTTATTGACCATAGCTGCTGGTCCAATGAGTCGTGCTTGCTTGTTACTCCTTCCGGGTTTCCATTCTTTCGGCCCATGTCGTTGTCGCTTCTTCATGTTTGAATAGTTGGCACCTTTGCGAGTTTGGAAGTTTGGTTTTGTGCCATTAAATGCAGGCGACATTAAGCATGTGCCTCTGCCAATCTTCTTCATTGTGGCAGTGATGGATGGTTGTCTTGGAACGAGTGAGTTTTCAGGCGGTTTTCCTTGGCTTTTGACGAGTGAGAGTTCCTTTGTCGGCTTTTTTGGCTCATGCTCCTCCTCTAACTCCCCTTGCACCTCATCATTATTGATTATATGATCTTTGGTGGCTATGATCGGCATAAAACACGAAGGGTTAAGTTGAGGCACTTCGACCATGAGGACTGGGTCTGTTTCAGGTGCTCCGACACTGAGGACCAGGTCTTTCTCGAACAGTTTGGCAATGAGGTCTGGGACTTCCTCGGGTGCTCCGAGCGCAAGGACCAGGCCTGGCTTGATTTCTTCGGCCGCTTCGGCAGTGAGGTTCGTGACTTCTGTTGGCTCGGTAGTTAGGACTGTGATTTCCTCGGATGGATTGGTGATAAGGACCGGGCCTGATTTAGGCAGTTCTTCTTCTAACTCCCAGGGATAATCTGAATGGAGCTCTTCTTCAGGCAACCATGGGTCCTCATCCTCGTCATTCATATGGTCTCCGGGGGCAATCATACTGAGGTATGGGTCTGATATGGGCAACTCGTCATTGAGGTCCGGGTAAGTCTCGGGTGGTTCTTCTTCGGTCATCCTCTGGTCCTCATTCTCTTCCGGCTCCTCGGGTTCAGCCGTCCTTTTTATTGCCCATGATTCGGTTTCGGCCGTGAATTGGTGCATCGAGGCATTCAATTGCTGTATGTCTGCGGCCAATTGCTAGGTGCTAGCTGCCAGCTCATTTTCTGCTGCCCATAACTCAGTTTTGGCCCTGATTTGGTGCATCGTGTTGTCCAGTTCTTCACGCCGCATGGCCTGATCTTTTCTTTGTCTTGACCTTGCGGCCAAATCATCTATTAAGTTCCAAAGATCATCTATGTCTAAGTTGTTCACCGAGCCTCCCGCTGCATTATTTAGCCAATTCCACTCTTGTGGTATCATCCCATTGAGAAACCTTTGAAGAAGATCGTGGTTGGTGAATCCATGGTGCGGGCAGCTCATCACAATGGAGTCAAAGTACGCCAAGTACTCGTCCAAAGTTTCATCTCGGGATTGCTCTATGTTGTTGATCTTCTCGCGGATTTCAAGTTCGAAGGGTGGTGGGGAAAACTCTTCATTGTTCCAAGGCTCCATTCCGTAGTAGTAAGACTTAGTGAATTGCATGAAAAAACAAAAAAACAAAATAGAACAACTATTCCGATTCACAACTCCCCGGCAACGGCGCCAATTTGACAGCACTGCCTTGTCGCGAGGCAATGTGTACAAAATAAATTTATAAATCCGCTACTCGTGACTTCACTACTGGGTAGCAAGTGGTAAGTAGGGGTCGAACCCAAGAGAGTCAGTGTGGATTAGTTGTTCTTTAATGAAGCTTATGCAGAAATTAAATGCGATTGGAGTTGGGTTCGAGTGTGCTTTGAAAACAGAAAGTAAATTACAACAGTTGATAATGGACTGTAAGGAAAGGATTCGGTTTAGGGGTTTCATATCATATCATCGTTCATCATTGACCTTTAATGATCCTACTGAGTATTCAAAAGTGTATCAAGGCCATTCCAAGCACTCGATTTGCCACACTGTCTAGTCCATTCCAAGACATAGAGCACTTGTTCTATTTATACTAATACCCCATTCCAAGGTATATTAGCCTATGTGCATCCATTTGATCAGTCATTCCCGACCAACCAAATGGTGTTTTAAAGAGGTCAAACTCCTCAGATAAGCTTTGCCATTCCAAGCATCCACTTATCCGAGTATGTTTACGAACCCCACGAAAGAGTTTTGCCATTCCAAGCATCCACTCAACCTTGGAAGTTCTAACCTAATATATGGCACATAGAACAAGTTTTGAAACACTAAGTAGCATTAAACATAGAGTCTAGAACGGTTTATGATATAAATACTCCCTTTACCGAATACAAGCTTTAGCTACTTGTATTCATGTCAAGGAATACAAGCGAACTATGTCTTTGAACGAGGATACCGAAAAGGAGAATAATTTTAAAGTAAGAACAAAATATACGGAAAGTAATTTTGTACCTATAATAAGTGGAGGAGAGGAGCTCCTAGGCAAGATCCAAGCAAGGGAAAGTAGCTCCAAAATGAAGAACAACGTGTTTATTGAAAGTGAAGAGAAGAGGGTTAAGCCCTCTATCTCTCTAAAGACTTGTAAAATTATGGGATGAAGATTACAAAGGGAGGGCTTGGTATTTATAGGCTTAAGGGGAGGAGAAGATGTGGTTTGAGATGAAGACACATGGCACAAAGCCATGGTGAGCTCCAAAAGCCGCCCATGTGAGGAGGAGCCTCCCTTAGCCGCCCCATGTGGAGGAAGGGGAGAGGAGGAGAGAAGGTTGTGAGGGGGGAGCCGCCGGCTAGGTGGCATGAGGGGAGTGGTTTGTGAGTTTTGTGAGGTTTTCACAAAACTATCGGTTCATTTCAGCTCCGGACTGACTTTGGTTGCTCTTCGGTTGGACTTGTTTTGAGTGATTCCATGTCAGGTTCATGATATTTCTTCAGTCGGCATCTGGTCGTGACCTTGGAATGACTCGTAATATATTTTCAGCTTAAAAGCTCCTCCTTAGCCTGTATTCTCTCTAGACTCCAAAATACCCTGTAGATAAATATCGAAACTAACAAACAAAAGTGAAATAGACAAACAGTCTAATTTGGTGGGTTTAACTGTGTTTATGATTCATACAATTATGGTCCATCATATGTACATTAAGTTTTTTCACACTAATAAACTTTAAGTTTGTTAATGTTACTTGTTTGATCGACAGTTGTATTTCGGACAGGGATATGACGAGTTCAGATTTATTAAAATGCAATCTAGCAGTTTTAGTGACGAAGGTACTAGCAGAATGTTAATCAGTTGCCGCTTTTTGTACATTAATAGAAAAAGTGTTTTGTGAGAATTGTTATGTCGCTCTGAATAAATAGTTCATCCTGGAATTCACCTGCTTAAAAGCTTTAGGTGCCATTGCAGCTGAAGTTTACATAAGGTAATTATTGATTTGATTATTAAATTGTTATTAAGTTTTAATAAAGTTCACTAACTTAATCATATACCAGCAGATTTATCCACGATAAGATCCAACCGGGCATTCGGTTTGGACTCTTCAGACCGAGTTATATGAGTCTGACCGAGCATTTCAATGTGAGGGTGAATTTCTTCCAGAGGTGATTGAGAATGCCCGACTGCGGTCGTAATTTTTTCTACTTCCTTCCCTACGTCGATACCTTAAAGTAAGTAGATATTTTTCTTATTCTTGTTTATTCTGCATGTAATGCGTATTATACTAATATACAATCCGTCAAATGTTTGTTAGGTGGCATTGGTGGTTAGCTATCATATTCCCTATGAAGTGAGTGGTCCTTTGGCTTGATCCGATGGTCAAATCGTCGGTGCCGGATGCAACGAATTTTATAAATACGTAACAAATACGATACCCACTTTTACTTAGAATTACTACATGTGGTACAACTTGCTGATATTAATTACCTTAATTGTTGCAGGAGCTTGAGTCTGTGCTTTAGCATCCCTTCAAATTCGGATATAGAGTGGAAGACTGTGACGGTATTGACATAACAAATAACGATTGTTTTAGAATTTTATTTTCCATATTTAATATGTTTCGTGTCATGCAATATATTTGTGACATAATCAAGTTCGTTCAAGCTACCATGGATCGCTTGAGGACGACATCAGTCAAGTAAGTATATACCGAGACTTAATTGATCATTACCAATAAATTGAGGTGTCCATAAACTTTCTAACCATGCATTTGTTTTCCAGTGTTTCCCTAGAGGACAACAATCTTATGATAACAATGTCCTAGATGATATGAGGGATGACTTTGCAACTGATTTGATTAATTACGTGCGGCAAGTATATGATCCACTATAAACATGAAGTCATATATCGTATTATTGATCGAATGTTGTTGTAAGATAAACGTGACAAGTATCAAAAGATTTGGACATATACGAATCCAAATGTGTTGTATAATATTGACCAAATGAATGTAATTTGATATTCAGCATATTTGTATTTTTGCAACACGTGTTTTAATTGATATGTATCGTGCAATGGGGAATGTTTGAATCAATCAATTATGCCAATTTTTATTCACACTTTAGAAAGCGCTTCATGTTTCAAGCGCTGTTTATAGTAACACTTTAGACAGTGCCTTTTAATGAGGCGCTGTTTAAAGTATACCTAAGACAGCGCTTCACTCAGGAAGCGATGTTTAAAGTACACCTAACACAGCGCTTCATTATTAAGCGATGTCTAAAGTCCCTTCAAAACTTTATTTGAGAAACTTATTTTTCGGAGTGATGTTGTCATTTTACAATTTCGCATTGGTGTAATATAAATTTTTTTAACATATACTCATTTTGCGTTCCAATTGCTCTTCAAATCAATTTTATTCAACAAAGTCCCGACTTAAACCATTAATTTTCAGGCGGTTCGTTGTCAATTTCGGTTACAAATTCAATTGGAAAACATAAGTGTAATATAAAATTTATGACATACATTGTAAGCTGTTGTAAATCACTAATTTGTTTAATTCATGGAATAAAAAGTTGTCACCCATTTATTGAAAACATCGTGAGCCGTTCACCATTCTACCATTTTACGGGTTGGTTGACCATGAGAAACGTGAAATCCTTTCCCTCCTTGGCATACTCATTTCGTCAATGACGATCAGATTGCATCTCTTCATAAAATTACACCGAATGCGACTATCATACCGTGCATCCCAAGTAGCTATACGCTACAAGCAAATCATTTTTAATACCCATTAACGTTTGTGAACAAATTGAATTAATTACATTTTCTGAGTTACCACTTTGTACATGAAACTCCTCGTACCAAATTTCCTTGTTGCTTTCTAGGACCATGGTCCATGATGTCCACGTTGCATCCCAGCATTTTGATATGCATTCTTGTGCAATCGTTCGATGAACATCGAATGGGAAGAAACTGCTACAAAATTAGGGATCACATAATGGGTGGATTTATCAAAACCGTCAATATGAAGGGTAAAATGAGTTCTTACCAGTTTATTCCAACGGGTGTAATGTGCACTCTACGATCGACGTCACGTGCATTGTCACCGAAACCAACAAGGTCAAATGAAGGAGACATGTTGACGATATTCAATTGGAAGGAAGTATGTTGTAACTGAATGTTGTGGGTGGAATGATGTCAAAAAGTTCTAATATATATAGGGTACTTGGCTGTAATATGTGTCGAAATTTTGTCACGTTTCTGTCGACGTCGACGGAAAACATATGGAATATAGAAGGAAAATTTGGAAATAGCAATGGTCAAAAAATAACGGTAACTAAAAGTGACAGAAATAAGCAATGGTCCATAAATAAAGGTAACTAAAAGTGTAATGGAATAATGACGGAAATGTGACGCCATATGAAAATAATTTCACCAAATAACGGGACCTAAATTTTTAATGGAATGGTGACGGAATCGTGCCGAAAAAGTGACGGATTATTTTTGCAACATACACTGGAAATGGGATGAAGACGATTCTAAAGAATTTCATGGCTTTTGACTGAGATGAGTTTCTTACAAGACAAGGTAAAATTTTATAAAAGGTGGCATGAACTCAACTAGTTAAATTGCAACCAGACTGATGTTGAGAATTCTCAGAACATCACTTTTATTTGAATTCTCAACTCCAGTCTGGTTGCAATTCAACTAGCTAGGTGAGTTCATGGCACATGTTATAAAATTTCAATTGTCTTGTAAGAAATCCATCCTAGCCAAGAGACATAAAATTCTTCAGAATCATCTTGCACCCCATGTCTAGTAAATGTTGCAAAACTTGTGTGCTTGGAAATGAAAAAAAATGTTGGAAATGAATGTTGTGTGTTGAATGATGTAAAGAGTTCTCTTATGTAGGTCAAAATAGAAATCTGTTTTTTCCATCAATTTTCCCTCACATTATCGTCGACGGAAAATTTTGAAATACACAACGGTCACTAAATAACGGTAACTAAATCAGTAACGGAATACTGACGGAAATATTGAAAAATTTCCAGCCAGCAGAATGATGGCGGAATTGGAACGCAATTAGGCGACGGTATACACTAACGGAAACTCGACGGAATGACATCTGCGGACAATTTCCGTCAAATTTTCATCACTTAATTTCCGTCGATAATCCGTGTACTCATTCGCGACGGAATGTTTGTTGACGAAATTGTGCCAGAATTACAACGAATTTTTTTTGGTGATGGAATTGTGACTAAAATTTGACGTTTTATTTTTCCGTCGCCGTTACTAGCGACGTTATTGCGATGGAATTTGAGGACGGAAAATTTTCAAAAGTTTGTAGTGCACGTTGTTTCTTGGATCGACCCTTGGCTTATCAAGGTTTATAAATTATTTTTGACTGTAACTTTACCCCTAAACCTTATAACTTGACAACTATAAATGGTTAAACATACGATTGTCAGCTGCCAGATATGGCTTCCCCAGATGAGATTAGAAAACTCTTGGAGGGACGTCAACCGTCTGCTGACTTCACTGGTACGACGGTTGCCTTTGGCGCCTTAGAATGACGATGAGGTTGAACGGAAGAGGAAGATAGATGCATACAGCTGCCTCAACGTGTCGATATCTCTTTCTCACTCTATGAATCAACTTCTTAAATGAATCGAATGCACAGTAGCAAGCTTTTATGAGATTCAGAAAAATACATTATTTTGATAACTCCATTTGTTGCCCTAACTGGATTTGATGGACTGGGCCCTTTTGGGCCATTCGACTTGGGCGAGCAGCACGACCCAAACGAGAGGAAAAGATGCAGACATGATGCAGATGCAAAAAGTGGTAGTGCATGGATCAAATTCCTTATAATTCTAAATCGTAGATAACTTTATGGGTTTGACGATAACTCACACGGAAATATGCAAGAGAACACTCTACTAATGATAACAAGACAAGTGACTGGCAATTCTCGATGGATTCAATATTCACAAATTTAAGCAAGAACAATATGTCGGCGAAGAACAACATTCAACCATATAATATTATTCAAGGGCTAGTAAAAACTAAACGTGAGTATCAATACATTAGAAAATACACAACCTTCTCTCTCTAGATTTCGACTTATTAATAATCATTTTTCACTACAGTTTGGTTCAGAAGGTACCCTGCACCAGCCGGTCGGCTGGATGAAAGGGCAGACTTGAGAGCAACCACTCAAATTGAGTCGGTCGGTTCGACTCACCAGCCGACCGGCTGGCAAAAGACCTCAGAGTACTCACAATCGCCCACAATGAGTCGGTCGGTTGGACTCACCATCCGACCGGCTGGAAAAAGACTTTAGAATTCTCACAATCGCCCACTTGAGTCGGGCGGCTGAGAGTTCAATCGGTCGGCTGGACGTTCACAATAGAAGTAGTCTGGTTTTTTAGCCACCAGCTAACCGGCTGAATTTCGGGCATCAGGCCAGCCGACTGTCTCGACCTGCTACTTCAAGTTTTTTTACCCGAGTTTATAAATAGAAGAAGGAAGGTTTGACCTAGGGTGCTGAGTTTTTGGGGGGAAATTTCCAGAAAAGAGGTTCAATCAAGGTCATCAACAAAGATTCAACCAAGGAGGAGAAGAGAAGATCAAAGGGAGATTCTAGGACTAACCATCCTACTTCCTCTACACTTTTTCCATTCTCTTTGTTAGTTTCCTATAACCCCTACTTACATCATGTTGTCTTACATGATGTGTGAGTAGTCTCCTTGTGTTTTGAGGGTCTTACAACCCCCCTTGGTACTCTATGATCATGTACACACAATTGATTACATAATACATGGTGTTGATTCATTTTCACTAAGTGCTCCATTTATGACATGTGATCAAGTGTTTGGTGAAATGCCCAAGTAACATGTTAGTCTTAAAACTTGATCTTGGTATTGAAAGAGCTTAGTGATAGTTTGAATGTAGTGAAAATGATCAAATCTAGTGTTTATGAGAGTAAATACATGGATATGAGGTTAACTAGAGCTTAAGGCCTATATCATTTACTAGCTTGGGAGATGTTCCAATGATAATAAAGGTGACGGAGTGAACCAATACTTGATGAAGGGAGGTTCTAATTAAGATGGCTTGACTATGAATAGATTCACATGAGAATTGGTTTATCTTCATCTATGCTAGGTTCTAAACCATTTAACACCTTGAAATGGCTTAACTCTTGTATATGTGATCAACAGGAAATGTCAAGGAGGGGAGTCACCCCTCGAAACGCCTCTTTAATTGAAGAATAATCCCTAAAAACTCTTGCATTGTTAATTTTTAATTGGAAATCATCTCATATTTGAATGACAAGAATAGCCAAGTGGAAAATTTGATAACTCTTAGTGTACAATTCAATTGCTCCCTCGGGTTCGACTTGGTCTTACCAAAAAAATAAACTCTTTTGACTAAAAAGGTTGTTAAAAATCTACAACGTCAAAATGGCGCCGTTGCCGGAGAGCAATGGCTAGATTGTCCCTAGAATGAATCATTTAGTACTTCGACTATTCCCTATTTTTCTTTTGTTGTTTGCATTTAATAACATTGGTTCTTGAGTTCATTCCACTACCCTCACTTGGTTGCTTGCATTTCTCTTGTAGGTGCAATTGTTAGGTGCCACCAAAATCAAAGAAATCAAACGAGATTGTTGATAAGGAACTCAATTCAACTATCAACGAGTTTGACCCTCATTTTACAAGGAGCAAGGCAACCAAGGTTAAAGGATCAACATCGAACACTCAAGAAACCACTACTCAAACCATGGGCGAAAGACCTCCTCCTCCTAAACTTCCCCAAGCCCCTTTTCAACCAATACCTCAAGCTCCTCGTGCACAAAGACTTCTTAAGGACTATGTACCTCCCAATGCCTATGGATACTGCTCTCCTATTCTCATTCCCGAGGTGGACCACCATGATTTTGACTTGAAGTCTTCTACAATCCAAATGGTTCAATCGAACCAATTCTCGGGAAGAGAGAACGAGGACCCAATTCCCATTTGACCTCATTCCTTGAGATTTGCGATACTTTTAGGATAAATGGAGCTTTGAAGGAAGCTATAAACTTGAGGCTATTTCCCTTCTCACGTAACGGGAAAGCTAAAGATTGGTTTAGAAGTCAAACACCGGCAAGTTTCACTACTTGGGAGGAACTTGCAACGGCATTCATCAACAAGTATTTTCTTCCATCCAAGACGGCTCACATAAGAAGTCAAATTATGAATTTCATGCAAATGGATGGAGAGACACTCTATGAAGCTTGGGAGAGATATAAGAAGTACCAAAGACTTTGCCCCCACCATAATTTAGATCCATGGCTCTTGTTTCATACCTTCCACAATAGAATTGATGGCCCCTCGCGGCTTGCCCTTGATACCGCCGTGGGAGGAGCCATAATGGAACTTGAACCTCCGGACGGATATGAATTAATTGAAAAGATCACAAGGAACTACTTTATGTCGGAAAGTGAAAGAGGAAATCCGAGGACCCAAGGAAAAAGACATGAAGTGAAAGCCATAAGTGCAAGCGAATACGATTCTTTGACTAAGATGTTGGGAAGCCTTTTAGAAAAGGTTGATAGATTGCAACTCCCGGTGAATAACTGCTTGGTGACCCGAAGGTGTGACATTTGCGAGGTGAACCAACATGACACCGATTCTTGCTCTTTGGTTCAACCAAATAAAAGTGGATTTGGGATATGAAGAAGTTAATTTTTGAGAAAATCAAGAAAGGAACAATGGAGTCGGGACTTCCTACAACCAAAACTCTAACCTCACCTACCCCGCTTAAAAGAACGATCCTATAAGACCAATAATCCATTTCCTTCCGGCTTTGGTCCAAAACCTCCTAAAAATACAAAACCTAACCAACAAAGAAATCTGTACCAAGATCAAGGGCCATCTCTACTTCAAAGGAATCAATACCCTCAAGCCCCTTAACAGCCTCAATCGTCAAATGAGTCCTCCAATCTAGATTCCAGCCTTGCTTTACTCATTGCGAACCCATAGAAGAATGATAGAGATAATTTGGAGATCAAGCAAGCACTTCTAGCTCAACATCAAAACTTTGAAGCCCACCAACAAAGCTTTCAAGGCGTGCAAGCTCAAATAGAGATATTGGAGACCCACAATAGGATGCTTGAAACCTAACTAGCTCAACAAGCCTCTTCCTCTTCGAGGCACAAGGAAAGATACCGGTTCAAACCAATCGTAACTCGAAAGAGTATTGCAATGTCATCTATATGATTAAAAATTTGGAGGTGGTGGAGGGAGAGTTATTAGAGATAGATGAACATGTAATCGAAGTGCTTGATGAAAATTCATTCCCAAGGACTCCCTACAAAGAATATTGTGAAGCGGTGACTCTTAGAAGTGGGAGACAACTAGAGGAAATTCAACACAAGGAAACTACTCAATTGCTGATCGCTTGTAAATATAGTGATTGAAATGCAACACACGATCAAACAATTAATCTGAGTGTGACTCAGGTCGAATCCTCATGGAACTAGTTTGCTACTTCCTGTAAATGATTGTTTATATTAGCACTGAAATGGGGGGTTTAAAATAAAAATGCAGTACAGTAGAATGAATAAATTGATCAATGAAATGAACTAACGCAGAACTAAAGATTTAACTTGTTGTTGCATACGATTTGTTGTTTGGTTGTCTTTTAATTTGATGAAACATTGGGAATCAATGACCCCCCCCCCCCCAAAAACAAACAGATTATAACACAAAGTTACTGCAGACTCAACTTTCGCTTCTTGCCAAACGGTAGATCTTGATATATGATAGTGAATTATTACCCTAGGTCATTTGCTTTATTACATGCTCAACTTTCGCTTCTTGCATAATAACAAAACTAGATGCACAAATCATCAAGACTCAACTTTCGCTTCTCGCCTATCATATTTTATCTCATTACATGCATAGATTCAACTTTCGCTTCTCGCCTATCATGCAACTATGTAAACCTACTGTGATATGCTACTGCAAACACAGACAATAGGTACAAACAATCCTCATACAATCATTATTGATATCTCGCGAAAATACCAAATACAGGATGTATGAATTGAACTATTCATATCTAATGTAAAGAAATAAAATTGCAATCATATAAAAAAGGCATGTGTTACAACTGCAGATGTTTCTGGGGATCCATTGGATCCCAATAAGTGACTACTCACTCATGGTGAGTTGATATATGACGACAGATCAAAAAATAGAAGTATAAGAATAGGTTAAGGGAAACCCTGATGTTGAACTCCTTCTGCTCTTGTGAATGTTGTTGTCGCCAAGTATCTTCGATGATTTTCTTCACTGATGTGCGTTCCTTGTATACTGCTGTGCTGTCCTTCATTACTGTAATAATTACTTGTCTCCATGCTTCCCAATGCAGGCTTCTCAATCTCTAATGGCTTCTTTGTGTCCCCATAAAACTCACACTGCTCGATGGAAATAAATGCATTTGAGCCGACTTGAAAATTTATTGTTTGCAAGTAACTTGGGTCGGGTAGCCCATATGATGCACGAGGAATTTGATCGGGTAGACGATAGGGTGCACGAGGGATTGCACGAGCAACTTAGGTCGGGTAGCCCCTAGGCTACCCTAGCTCACATTTTTGCTTTTTACTTCTCAAATTTCTTTGTCACTGAAACACTAAGTAAAAACATCGAATCTGCGTAATATTACATGAAAATGGAGCTCAAAGTGTGTGAATTTGTACATCAAAGATCATGCAAATAATCGCTCATCAATTGCCTCCAAAGACCACCGACTAAGCTAGAGCCGAAAGACAGGGAATAGAAGATGTGACTCACATCCCTTCGACTGACAAAGAAAAAGGAATTAAGAAGGGAAAAGAGGAATTGAAGCCTTACTCTCCACCTATTCCATTTCCTCAAAGTCTTGCAAAGCCCACAAAGTTGGACAGAGAGTATGGGACCTTTGTGACAATGCTAAAAAGGTTATATGTTCATTTACCATTTTGTGAGCTCATAAAGAAAGCCCCTCTCCACAACAAGTTCCTAAAGGAAATATTGTCCAACAAGAGGACCATTGAGGATGACAATCCCCATACCCTCACCCACGAGTGTAGTGCCTTCTTTTCAACGCAAATACCTCGAAAAGCGAAAGATCCCAGGAAATTCACTATTCCTTGCTCGATCGAGACATGAACTTCAAAAATCCACTAGCCGATGTTGGGGCTAGTGTGAGCGTCATGCCCCTAGTCACCTACAACAAGCTTGTATTGAAAGGGATAAAGTCTACTAAAATGACACTACAACTCACGGATGGGACAATGAGACATCTATTGGGGGTAGATGAAAATGTTCCAATCAAAGTCGACAAATTCTACATACCATGCGACTTTGTGGTGATCAATATGGGGGACAATTGCACTTCTTCCTTGATCATTGGGCGCCCTTTCTTGGCCACCCCCGGCTTCAAAACTGATATGGGGAATGGAAAGTTGACCTTGAAAATAGGTGGAGAAAAGGTGAGAATAAAAAGGCCTAGTGGAGAACAAGTGGCTCTATTGGAGACTTGTGAGTTGAAGGATCAAGAGAGCATGGCAAACGAAGAAACTAAAGCTAAAAAGTTGACAAGGCCTGTTCTGTAGAGCTTAAATTTCATGTTTTTCAGTTAAGTAAAGTTAAATTAAGTTAAATTAAGTTAAATTAAATTAAATTAAATTTTTCAGATTTTAATTTTGTAGTTTAACATGATTAAAAACTTAAATTAAACACCTTTATCCAAAAAAAATATTTTTTTAAGTTCAGTAAAGTTAAATAAAGTTAAGTAAAGTTAAATAAAGTTAAGTAAAGTTAAATAAAGTTAAATAAAGTTCAGTAAAGTTAAATAAAGTTTTTTCAGCTCTGTCAAACAGCACCAAGAAGTTGCTCAAAATGCATGATCCCGCCATAGATCCTCCCCTTGACTACCATGAGTCTTGCACACGTAATGATGAAGGAACAAGGAATTCCAACACAAAAGCGTCAAGGGATGAGAAGCAAAGTTCTCTTTGGAAGAAGGCTATTATGCAAGTTGCATGCAACTCTTCAAAGAACCCAGTTTGATTGCTCCAATATTTTACTTATCCGCTTGAGGAGGGATCTTAGCAAAAGACTCTTCAAGTGTGCTTCTTAATATGGAGAGATTCTGCTCGGTCTTTGCCAAGACGTTAAACTAGTCCCTCACGTGAGATAACCCAGTTTGTAAGTTGTCCATCTATGCACAAGTAAATCCACATATGTTGGCACGCATTGTATTGAACTTTGAGTGAGAACTTGGATGTTAGGATGATGGAAATGCATGATTAGATGTGATTGGTGTGGAATGGTGCTTGCATGTAATTTCTAGATGGTGTGTAACATTTTAAGTGTGGAGTGTATGATCCTAGCTTGCTTTTTGTTGAAAATCATGAGTATGCTAGCGATTTCTTGGTGGTGGAGCATGCTTTGAGTTTGTATTAAGTTTTTGGTTGTGAATCTTGAGTGGTGCTCATTCATTTTGCGGAGTGAAAATTTGAAGTGTGGAGTTGGGTCCAAGCTAGAATCGAAAGATCTTTGGAATCAAAATTTGAAACAAAAAAAATTACTAAAACCCTTTTCTCAGCCGATCGTTTGGCAATTCACCTGTGTTCAGCCGACCGACTGGCCAATTCCATTGAATTTCATTCCAATTGCTCTGTTTCAGTTGGTCAGTTGAACTCCCAACCGACCGGCTCGCGAGTCCCCACTCTGATTGCTTTTAAACCGCTTAGCTTCATCCAGTCGACTGGACCTTCAATCGACCGGCTGAAATCTGTTTATCCCAAATACTCATTTCACTTTTCAAACTCATTTCACCCAAACCCCAAACACGTCACCCTACCGACTGCTCTCCACCTTCACCGCAGCCACTCCACCCCGTCGCCTTAACCTCGCCATCCCAGCCGCCTCTCCCTTGCCTTTCACGCCATCTACTACACCCGAGGAGGTGGGCACGATCATTTGTATTGTCTGCTAGTTGGATTAACTCTTGGACGATCCTTGTGCTTGCACAGGAGCTCTCATTTGGTCTATGCTCATTTTCTAAGAGCCTAAGACTTGGGAATGAGTTCCATGTCGCGAACCAATGGACTAGCCATAGTTAGCATAGGTGAGCGATTGACACTCTTTTGTGCAAACTAACAACTTTTTTTCTATTGTATTGCCTTAAAAATGAGTAGACTTTTGGATGAGACAGTTGATAGCCCTAGCATTGATGATCTCAAATGCATAACCTCATAGGTACTTAAATGGTTCAAAAGTTCGTTTGATGATAACATGACGGTAGTCCTAGTTTGGGGTGAGGGATTTGTTTTGAGAAATCCTCGCCTTGGTTTAACACTCCTGAATTCATTCTCATGGGATAGGTGCATTTGGGATTTGTGAGTATTCCAGTTTCTGAAAACTCTCACGAGACTATAACTTGTCCACTAGGGTAGCCTAGGGGTTTAAAGACCTAAAGCATACGCTAAATGCATTCGTAACGCCTACGAAAAGGAGCTACTTAGGATGTATATACTTTCATTTGCCTTTGAATAATATGCTTAGGAATAATGATCGAGACCTTGTGAAAGCTAGTGAGCAAAAAGACGAAAAACATAGCACCACTAGCATTTCGACATTTGCATGACCTTGACATATTTGCATACATTGTTCGGGACGAACAAAGCTTAAGTGTGGAGTGTTGATAAGTCGAGATTTGGAATTATTAATAGTCATCTTTCACTACAGCTTTGGATTGTTTCCGGTGATATTTTGATGTCATTTGACCTCTTACCCTACATTTCAGGTTGAAAACAAGTCCTACTCAAAGTCGAGGCCTAGAAACAAAAACTTGGGGAAAATCAAAGATTAGAGCAAAAGTGTGCAAAAAGAACTCTCAGCCGACCGGTTCAGAAATTACCCTACACTAGCCGATCGGCTGGATGGAATGGCAGACTTGAGAGCAACCACCCACATTGATTCGGTCAGTTCAACTCACCAACCGATCGATTGGCAAAAGACCTCAGAGTGCTCACAATTGCCCACATTGAGTCAGTCGGTTGGACTCACTAGCCGACCGGCTAGAAAAGACTTCAGAATGCTCAAAACCGCTCACCTTGAGTCGGTCGGCTGAGAGTTCAACCGGTCGGCTGGACGTTCACAACAGAAGCAATCTGGATTTTTAGCCACCAGTTGACCGATTGGATTTCGGGCATCAGGCCAGCCGACCAGCTGGACCTGCTAATTCAGGTATTTTTACCCGAGTTTATAAATAGAAGAAGGAAGGTTTGACCTAGGGTGTTGAGTTTTTGGGGGAAAATTTCCAGAAAAATATGTTCAATCAAGGTCATTAACAAGGATTCAACCAAGGAGGAGAAGAGAAGATCACAGGGAGATTCTAGGACTAACCATCCTATTTCCTCTACACCTTTTCCATTCTCTTTGTTGTTTTTCTATAAACCCTACTTACACCATGTTGTCTTGCATGATGTGTGAGTAGTCTCCTTGTGTTTTGAGGGTCTTACTACCCTCTTTGGTACTCTATGTACACATTTGATTACATAATACATGGTGTTAAATTCATTTTCACTTAGTGCTCCATTTATGACATGTTATCAGGTGTTTGATGAAATGCCTAAATAACATGTTAGTCTTAAACTTGATCTAGGTATTGAAAGAGCTTAGTGATAGTTTGGATGTAGTGGAAATGATCAAATCTAGTGTTTATGAGAGTAAATGCATGGATATGAGGTTAACTAGAGCTTAAGGCCAATATTATTTACTACCTTGGGAGATGTTCCAATGATAATAAAGGTTACAGAGTGAAAAACTTGTATTCAAACCATCTACTCTAATCGAGGATCTGAGTTGCCAAATCGATACGCTTTGGAATAAGACTTGAAGCTCTATTCATACTCTACGGCACTAAAGAAAAGCTTGGCTTGAAAGAGAAGCGCCAGCCAAAGGAGGCTACTCTTCTCTCGAGAGGATGCATTGCCCCTTAGCACGCTACGTGATCAGTGGGTTTTACTATGGTTTCAAAGCTCCGTCTATTTAGTATCTTTCGTAATTTTTGAGCGATATCTATTTCGTTGATATGTTTTATCATTTCTCGGGTTCCAAATCAGGGACGGAGCCAGGATCAAAATCTATGTAGGGCTAAATTTGTTTTTTGCAACTGGACAATTTTCTGAATGTCAATCTACGAGCACAAGTAAAAGTATTGGGTTAAAATCTAATGTGGGCCACAATTATTTGGGTTACTGGGTAAAGAAAACTGATTTTGGCGAAAATTGATAAGTGAAATTCCATATTTGATCTTGTTGCTAAGGTAAAAAAAAATAAAAATGGCCAAAAGAACTAGGGCTGCAGCCCAAGTAATATGTGGCTGCCTCCGTCCCTGTTCCAAATACTCAAAAGGCGAAATGTGAGATGAAATACAAAAAAGAAGCCAAGAGTCATCAGAAGTTGCACTTTAATCACTAAGATGGACGGTCCGCCTAAGGAGCGGCACCAAGCCGTATGGAAGAGACGCTCCACCTCGCGAAGTCTCTCATGAAGCCCCGCCTTGTCTACATGTAACAGCCACAAAACAAATAAATAAATAGGAATTCATTTTGGGCTTACCCCAATATCCATGATTAATTTAGAAATTAGGGTTTTGATCCAAATTAAGAATAAGTTACGTTTTTATATCGCCACTTCTTATTGCGAAACTCTACTTTTTATCTACCCGTAGTAGAAACAAGAGAGCGAGAAGCTGGCGAAAATCCTAATCCAGAGAATTCAGATTTTCAAAGGAAAGGTTACCGCACTACATGTGATTTAGTTCATGTATGGAAAATGGCTGAATAAATGATTGCAATTTTAGGAAGTTTAGATTGGTAAAAATCAGCGTTGAAGGTTCATCAACTGCGTAAAACACCAACGTATGATTAAGAGGTAAGACAAGCCTTCATGAAATAAATTTCTGGTTGAATTCAACAACATCGACTAAACTTGTAATGACTGTAAATTAAGTCTTAAGGGTGCTGTTGGATTGTTTGTAAACTCTAAGTGGATCTATTTGAAATAATATTTCTTACGATATAAAGGACGAACTTTGATTTAATCTGAGTAATTAGTTATGGATTTTTAAACTTTAGAATCTGAATAATCTACCAGTAAGGAGTTTGGTATGCAGCACGGCAAAGAATGTTTTTACTGAGTTTCTTGCATCTGAATTGGATTGTTCTTATTTTTCTCACAATCTCCATGAAATAATTTTTCTAATGGCATAGGATACGTAATCAGATTCTAGCAAAGTAAAAAGAAACCATATTCAGAATATGTTCTGTAACCTGAAAATTCTGTCGAAATCTGGTGCTAAGGTAGTTGGTCGACTGAATTTGGAAAGTGTGTAATTTATGTTGACGGAATCCAAATTAAGTAATACTTGAGTATATCCTATTTATATTGAAAAGATCTTTCTAAACATATAAGTATCATTAATTGACCGACTCTGGGTAAAAAGATATAGGCTTCATAAGTTAGGGGCAGAATCTGAAATTACAAAAAGAGGTTAATGAAGTTGAATGATGTATGCATATGATTGTAGGATCCTCGTAAACTTGGTTGTTGTATGATTTGTTGCACTAGCTTTTGAGGTAAGTACCTTTGACCCATTCTGGTTAGCTTTCTGTCTCGGCATCATTGCCTGTTCTTTAAATGTTGTCTTCTATACTTGTCTCCTTGTTGGATCATGAAGTGTGTACTCCTTTTTTTATATGGCCTCATGATTTGGTTCAAGAAATAACTTCAACTCGAGCATCATCTTTGATTTCCTGTGCTACCCCTTTGATTTCCTTCGTGGGACTATTGAGACATTTATCTAGAAGTACTCCTTTTTTTATATGGCCTCATGATTTGGTTCATGAAATAACTTCAACTCGAGCATCATCTTTGATTTCCTGTGCTACCCCTTTGATTTCCTTCGTGGGACTATTGAGACATTTATCTAGAAGTACCGTGAACACGTCACGTGATTTTTATGCCTAGCTATATGGGATGGATACAACTTTAGTTGCCCCTTCATATGGGCAAGAATATGGAACCTAGTTGTATGGGTTCGATACTACTTTTTTTTTGCCTAGTCGTAAGGCAAGAGTACGCTGTTTATTTTGGGGTCCAAGTTGATTGGTGAGCTCTTCCCTCTGTGACCGTGAATACATCACGTTTCGCAACTTCTTTAGAACCCTTTGTCACTTCGTCTCCGATCGATGTAGAGTTGTAAACTAGACAAAGTGAACATGCTATGATTGAACCGTTTACAGAGCATGATTTGTTTATTCCTCGTCGTGGTACACGGTTAAAAGTGCCATCAGTTCTTTTAAAAGACCACGTTTGCAGTACAATTCAGTCTATGCACCCCCCTACTCTACATGCGGCTCTCATGTCGCGATCACCAGCCTGTAGTATCTCTTACCCAATAGATGAATTTGTATTATTTGATTATTTTTCTACTTCGTACTTGCACTTTCTTGCAGCTATTACTGCAAATATTGAACCCGACTTCTTCTATAAGGCTATACAATCAAAGCACCGGCGTGCAGTGATGTCGTCTAAATGAGCACAATAAATCATGCGTAATTTTTCCCTTACCTCCTGGAAAAACTCCTATCGGCTGCAAATGGGTTTATCAAATCAAGTACAACTCAAACGGATCTATTGAGCGGCATAAAGCTCGTTTAGTTGTTCTTGGAAATGCCAAAAAGAGGGCATTGACTATATAGAGATCTTTGCTCTAGTTGGGCAGATGACTTTGGTTCGCGTTTTTTTATCTGTCGTTGTTATTCGTGGATGGGAGTAACATCTAATGGATGTTCACAATGCATTTCTCCACGGTGACCTGGATGAGGAGGTTTATATGAAGCCGCCTCCTGGCGTTCTTAATGTTCCATCAGGTCATGTCTTTCGTTTGCAGAAGTCTCTTTATGGACTCAAGCAAGCTCCCTGTAATTGGTTTGCTAAGCTCTTTGCTTCTCTTTGGGTGTTTGGATTTTGTCAAATTTACGCTGATTACTCGTTATTTTCCTACCAGATACGTTGTACCACCATACACATTTTGGTCTATGTTGATGACCTAATCGTCACGGGGAATGATTCTTCGTCGATCTCCAAGTTCAAATCATATTTGAGTTCATGTTTTCACATGAAGGATTTGGGCACTCTGAAGTATTTTCTTGGGATAGAAATTACTCACAACTCTTCCGGTTTATTTTATCTCAACGAGAATATACTCTTGATATTTTGTCCCAGGCTGGTCTTTTAGGCGCTAAGCATTCTCCTCTTCCTATGGAGTCACATCAACGTCTCGCCATATCACAAAGTGTGATTTTTGATAATCCTGAACGATATTGTCGCTTTATTGGTCGTATTGTTTATCTTACAATTACTCAAACGGAGTTGTCTTACTTTGTGCTTAGCTCAATTCATGCAAGATCCCAAAGTTTTTTTTAATGGAAAACTTGAGACATACAACCGAGCAACAGTACAAAGCAACAACAACCAGACAAGGACACACGACTAGACAAAGTCAGATAACAATCTAGGGCAAAACATGACTCTGACCAGATCCACATCTCCTGCCTTGCCTTGAGAGCCAACCTGTCCGCCAAAAAATGCTCCCTCTGTCAATAAGCCCTACACTCCACCCCTCATGGACACCGGGAAGACGAGCTGCCTCATTAATCCAAGAAGCACACCAGTCAGCAATGCCCCAGCCCAAGTGAAGCGCCTTGAATACCTCAGCAGAGTCTGTCTCAAACCAAACAGTGCTGAAGCCTTCCCGAAGGGCGAGATGCATTCCTCTCAGCAGAGCAATGCCTTCACCTTCACTGATACAAGAGCTCCTCCTCGCGCGATCCGCCTGAACTCGAAGCACTCCACCATCTTGCTCCATGACTGCAACGCCCAGCCCCATGAAGTCACTGGATAGGACCCAAGAACAGTCGCAGCATATTATGATGATATTAGCACCACTGGGGCACCTCTATCCGTTCCATCAATGGATATTCCACCTTGGAAATCTGCCGGCTTTTGTTTAACAAGGATAACAGATTCCTGTCGATGAATGCCGCCTTGACAACATCCCAGCACTGATCTTCATGCCACACTCTGTTCCGGTTCTTACAGCAAAGCAAGAGGGAAACCAGGAACCATTAGATCTTCTCCTAAGGTAGAAAAAGAATACACATCCACATCCAATCCTCAACCGTCTCTGCTCCCCTTTCCGCAGTCACAGTCTCCACCTCCAACAATCTTCGCAGAGCTTTGGCCCACCAACAGTTCATAACGACATGTCCCGCTGTTTCCCCTTCGCATCCACAAATTTTACACCTGACGTCCACTTCAATACCTCTCCTGCTCAAATTTAATGCATTTGGAAGAGTGTCGTGATGTAATCTCCAAAAGAATACCTTTAACTTACTCAGCACAGTGCATTTCCATATAGTGTTCCAGAATTTCCTCTTAAGGTCACCATTTGACTGCTCCCCTACCAAGCGACGATCACTACTTTTATTTCTTCTAATTAGATCGTAGGCTGTTTTAATAGTAAACTCCCCACTACTTGACATCTTTCATGTATGTTTATTTCTTTCTGCATTCCATTCTAGGCCCGAAAAAAATATATGAAGATTCTTCATCACCCCTCTCCATATATGCGAAGGCCTTCCTCCCATTCTTGCACTTAATAGATCCCTGTTTTGACAATATCTAGCTCTCAGGACTATAGATACCAGCAGTTGAGGCTGAGTTAACACACGCCAATAGATTTTCAACAAAATTGCCTTATTAAAGTCCCTCAGGTTTTAAAAACCAATGCCTCCCTCCTCCTTCTGCTGCAGAACCTCCCTACTTATCCAACTTACCCCTCTCCTCCCTTTCTTATTCCACCAATATTGACCAATTAATTTAGCAATGTCTTCCAAGGTCTTTTGTGGGAAATAATATAACGACATCATGGATACCGGAATAGACTGAACAACTGCTTTAACAAGAACTTCCTTACCGGCCATTGACATGAGTTTCCCCTTCCAGTCACTAATTTTCTTCCAAATCTTCTCAGTTATGCAGTTGAAGATCTCAATCTTTTTTTGTCCCACCAACAACGGGAGTCCCAGATACTAGGAGTGACTGCCCACCTGCTCAATTCTAATTAAATCCCCAATACACTGCCACACATCAGCCGGTGTATTACAACTAAATACAACTTCTGATTTCTCCAAATTAATTCTCTGCCCAGACACCTTTTCATACTGAGATGTAATCTCCCTTAACCTCGTCGCTTCCTCCTTATTAGCCTTAATGAAGAAGATGGAATCATCGGCAAAAAACAAGTGTGTAACAATTGGGCCTTCACAACCAAACTTAACACCACTGACACTTTTACTAGCAACAGCAGAAGACATCTTAGCACTCAGTAGATCCGAAAAAAATAAGAAGAGATACGGTGAAAGCGGATCACCTTGCCTCAGACCCCTTCCTGGTACGATTCTCTTGGAAATCTGATCATTCACTTTCACTTGATATGTCACTGTCCGAACACATAACATTACTCTATTGATCGATTTATCTGTGAAACCCATTTTCTGCATCAACTGCTCCAGATAGGCCTGGGCTCGGGTCGGTTTGGGCCGAATTTTTGCGAAAACCGACCCGAAACCCGAAAATTCGGTTCGGTTCGGGTTCGGGCTTTTTTAAAGCAAAAACCGACTAAAGCCCAAAAATTCGGTTCGGTTCGGGTTCGGGTTTTTTCGGGGTTTTTTTTGCCGTTGTTTTTCGGTCTTTTTCGGGCTTTTTTCGGCATTCGGTTCGGTTCGGGCTTTCGAGCCAAGAAAAATTCAAAACCGAGACCGAACCGAATCTCACCAATCGGTTCGGGTTTTTTTCGATTCGGTTTTCGGTCCGATGAAAACCGACTCGTTCAGGCTTTTCGGGTCGGATCGATTCGGTTTTTCGGGTTTTCGGGTTTTTTGCCCACCCCTAGCTCCAGGAATGGTGTTACACATTCAAATAAGCATAAGTTTAGGGACTTGAGCATAATATGTTAGAATGTTAATCAATTGGTATAAACTATGGCAATGTGTATTGGAAAGAATCAATCAATGAATTAATATCAATTCCCCATCTCTATCTTCCAAACCCTTCTTCCCCTGTCTTCTTCATCTCATTCTCCCAAACCCTAATATCTTCTACTTCTCATCTATCTTCTTCCCCAAACTTTATTTTCATCTATTTCTCATCTTTCTTCACTCATCTACTCACTCATCTACCTTGGTCCGTTATCCATCCTGCATCATTTTGGTGCTTTCATCGAGTTTTGACCAGTATGCCGGAAACCAGAAGCACCTCGGAATCAATGGATATCTTAGCACAAGCCATGGCTGAGATGTCGCAAAAAATGAACCAGATGGTAACCAGATGGTGGCACAAGTGGTTCAAGCCCAGTCGGATTATCGAGCGACCTTCACAGGACTGTTCGAGCAACTCCGGGGTGAGATGCAGGAGCTCAAACTGTCACAAGCAAAGGCTGATTTTCAGAATGATGCGGAAGAAAAGTCATCACTCAAACACCATGAAATCCTTCCTGATGTAGTTGAAGAAGAGATAAATTTCAGTTATCAACCGGAAGTTGCTGCTTGTGTTGCTATTCCAGAAGTTGCTGCTTGTGGTTTGGATGATCCTTGCGATGTTGAAGTGAAAACGATCGGCAGTGAAACAAGCTCTCAACTCCTTGGCGTCAGGTATTCTTCAATATCCAACAATCTGATCAAATCGGAAGTGATTGTCGCTGCTTTTTGTGAGGAGATTAAGAAATCTGATGTGGTAGTAGATGACCAAGTAAGTTTGCTTTTATCTTCCGATTCATTTCTAATAGAGGATGCTCCAAACCCTACTGAGTATTTTACAATCAATATGAGTGTTGCTGGAAAGAAAGGAGAAAAGGGTTCTGACATACATATTTGTGCCTTCAAATGTTTGTTATCTTCATGCCTGCAACCTGTTTGTGAAAATGTCAAGACAAGCCTACCTGTTTTTTGCCAACAACATGGAGTTTATTCACAAGTGAGTGTGGCTTCTTCTGCTTTAAGAAGGTGAAATTTAAATATTTCGAACCAGGTGAACCTCCTCCATTACCTCTTGATATCACCAAGTATTTTATCATATATAAAGGTACCTTAACTGACGTTTGCGACAACATAAACTGGTGTTGGGAACTTGCTGATTTTATTATTATATGGAGTTTTAGCATTCGGTCTGTGCATAATGATATGAAGCTATGGTCGTTCAAGGTGATTCTCGGATCAAATATCAAACTGATGATACTTGTCCATTACATTGGAGAGGAGAAGCAGTGTGCATATAAGAACATTACATCAATTGTTTTGATTAAAATGGAGGAGCTTACTGAGGTGTATCATTGCATTAGTGTGAGGAATCCTTTGGACATTGTCAGTGGCGGATCCAGCGCTTCGTGCGAGGAGGGTCCCAATTTTTTTTTCAAACGATCGTATTTGGCAAAAAAATTTCTTTATATATATATATAATAAAATAAGGTTTGCTTGTTTAAATTGACAATAAATTTAAGATTTTTTTTTGTATAATATAAAACTTGATGTTTAATTGTACTAAAATCTAATTTGATTTTTAAAATTACCAACCTTTATAGTAAAGTTTTAAACTTCAAGGGTTAAAGTGAAATATTTGAAAACATTAAACACTATTCATCATCTTCTCCAAAATAAACCCTAATGTTTCCCAACTCCCATCCCACCGGCTACTTGTCGAATTCTTTCAATCCAAACAATTATATCATCAATCTAAACGAGAAGGAGACGATTTTGACAACAAGACGATAGTTTAGACCACTTTTATTCAACCTAGAAAGCTCTATATTTATTCAAAAAATTTACACTCAAACTTGAGAGGGGTCCAAGGACCCCCCAGGACCCTGCTGGATCCGCCCCTGGACATTGTTACTACTTACTTCAATGGCTCGAGATGCCAGTTCACTAAGAATGACAGAGTAATTGTTGGGCTGAATGCGGTGATGATCAATGAATCGACTACAACTGTCATGGTTTATGGAATTAACAAAAAGGCTACAAGTGTTGGTGAGAACAATATTCTAATTCTTTATCTTGGTGGTGGTGATGTGTCCCTTATAACTATTGAAGAGAGTATTCTTGAGGTAAAGGATACGGCTGATGATATTCAAATAAGTGGTGGATGGATTATGAATGATGCACTTGTGCATTTTTCACTGGATTTAGCTTTGAGAGAAGGAAATTCTGAGAAGTTATGTGGTGAGACAGAGAACTGTTTGTTAGCTGGTGCGCGGAAATTCAAGTGGACCACAGTTAAGGCCAAGTTTGTGCCTGCTGCAGTGGCAATTCTCCTTGAAAAGGAGTTATTCCGAGCTGGTGAAGATGGACATATTATTATTGACTCCATCAATGAGACTTATGATTTAAACTTGGGAAAATATACTACCCCTGCAGTTAAGGAGGCACTCGACTTTGATGTTCGAGTCAAGCTGAGGGAGAAATCCTGCTGAATCCCCCAGGTGCTGCTCCAAGTACTATTTGTGTTATTGGGCTAGGTTCAGATGAGGTTCAACTATTAGGTGACCTAGCCAATGAAGATGTTGATGATGCCAATAGAATTGGAATTACAAATTATCTGTGCACTAGTTATTATGCAATCTCAGAAGGTATGATTGGAATCAAAGCTTTTGAGGACAAAGAAAAATCCAAGGATATGTGTGTGGTGGCAAGATGTGAGATCCATAATGTTATTGAGCTTGACAATCAGAGATTTTTTTTGATCATGAGCACAACCAACGAACTTTACCCCGATTATGTTTGTGTTGGTCAGAGAAAGAAGTTGGAGATATTTTGGTGTGTTGTCATTACCTATGATTTAAAGAGCAATCTATTTGCTAAGTGGTTGGCTCAAGTTCAGTTGGCTTGCACAAATGTGGTGAAAATGGTATTTGTTTCAAGGATCTACAATGGAGCTAAGTTTCACCTTAATTTCCTGGTTTTAGCGGGTTTCAAGCAGGAGGTTTTTGCAACTCAGGTTCCTAGTTTCCGCAAGTTGACTATTCAGGTTCACGGCAAAGTCATGAAATGTGGGCTAGCATTCAAAACCATAATGTGTAATGCTCTGATGAATTCGTATTCTGAATGTGGATCTCTTGAAGATGCTAAGCATGTGTTTGACGGCATGGCTGGGTTCCAAGACCTGGTCACATGGAATAGACTCGTTAAACCAGATCACATCACATTTGTGGCAGTACTTACTGCATGTAGCCATATCGGCTTACTTGGGAAGGTTGCAGCTTATGGTGGTGCAGTACAAGGAGTGATTATGAGCATTGAAAGCCCTTCATCTTTTATAGAGGACAAGACAATTTATCAGAAGAACAAGTTCGTCAATCACATTTCTATGTACTCATTGCCAAGACAGCCAGAATTCGCCAACCTTGAGGACAAGGTCGTTTTGAAGGAGGCAGGAATGTTACACATTCAAATAAGCATAAGTTTAGGGACTTGAGCATAATATGTTAGAATGTTAATCAATTGGTATAAACTATGGAAATGTGTATTGGAAAGAATCAATAAATGAATTAATATCAATTCCCCATCTCTATCTTACAAACCCTTCTTCCCCTGTCTTCTTCATCTCATTCTCCCAAACCCTAATATCTTTTACTTCTCATCTATCTTCTTCCCCAAACTCTATTTTCATCTTTTTCTCATCTATCTTCACTCATCTACTCACTCATCTACCTTGGTCCGTTATCCATCCTGCATCAAATGGCCACTCCACCCGATCATAGGCTTTGCTCATGTCCACCTTGATTGAAGCATAGAACTCTTTGTGACTCTTACACGATTTAAGAAAATGTGAAATCTCATGAGCAACAATAAAATTGTCAGTTATAATTTGCCCCTTAATGAAAGCTGATTGGAAGCAGGAAATTACCTTGTCAAGGATGCCCTGAAGTCTAGCTACTAGGATTTTGGTGATGATTTTAACTGCTACATTACATAGGCTTATAGGCCTAAGGTCTTCCATCCTATCCGCATCTTTCTTCTTGGGAATAAGAACAATCAGTGTTTTATTATTACGTTCATCCAATACACCGTTCATCCAGAAATCCCTCACATAGTCCAACACATAGCCTCTGATTCTTCCCCAATTCTTCTGATAGAATAAGGCTGGAAAACCATCTAGACTCGGGGCTTTGAGAGGACTCATACTGAACACCGCTCTACGCACCTCCTCTTCACTTATGTCTTCTAATAGTGAGTTGTTCATCTCCTCTGAGATAACAGGTTGGAGACATTCTAGCTGCCGATTCCAATTCACCTCGCTCGCCAAATAAGAGGGACTAAAAATATTATCAAAGTACTCTGAGGCCATACATGTGAGCCTGTTCTTATCTAAATGCTTATTACCATGAGAATCCTTTAACTCCTTGATCCAATCTTCTGTCTTTGGCTGGCACGAGCATGAAAAAACTGTGTTCTGATCGCCAAACCTCAACCATGAAATTCTTGATGTTTGCATCCAAAGAACCTCTTCCCTTAGAAGCCACTGTTCCAACTCTTCAGATAACCTTCCTTCCTCCTCAATTATAGTATCAGTCCTGACTAGAGTCTTGATTTCATCTAGCCTCTTTCTGATATTTTTGACCCTTCGCTGAACATTGCCAAAAGTGATAGAATTCTATTCCTTCAACTTCTCCTTGCACATTTTAAGTCTTTCGGCCCAGCTAGCATGTATACCTCTCCCAGCTTCCCATCCCAAACGTTTCTCATAACATCACCTAAGTCAGCATGATCTAGCCACATGGCCTCAAAACGAAAGAACCTCTTGCGCTTCCCTCCAACACTACCATCAGTATCCAACATGATAATACAATAATCAGATACATGGATACTAAGATGATGTACCTGGGCCTTTGGGTGGTCATGCATCCAAAGACCATTACACACAGCTCTATCAAGGCGGCCTCTCATCTCATCATTCCCTTTGCGCCGATTAGAGTAAGTGAAGGGGTTGCCACGAAAGCCCAAATCCGTAAGATGACAATTCTCCAGCGCCTGCCTAAAATTGTTCATCTACAAGTTAGAGCGCCCTCCTTTACCCCAAATCTCCTTAAGACTCACCACCTCATTGAAGTTCCCCATGACTACCCATGGAAGGGAAGACTGAAGACTCAACCTGCCTAATAACTTCCAGCTAGGGAAGAGTATTCGGTAATTTACCGAATTACCGATTACCGAATTCATTTTTTGATTCCGATTATCGAACCGAATTAGTCTATTTACCGATTAAGTCGGTAAATCGGTAATCGGTAGTTTATGGGTAATTACCAAATTATCAATAAATTACCAAATTTATTTTATAATATTTTTTTAAAAATGTAAAAATCTTTCTGTAAAGATCGACTAATCATCTAGTCACACAAAAAATCGAACAATTCAACATCAAAATGATTGATCAACAAAATTTCATCACGAACGTTATTAAAATAGATGAGAAATAACCTAATTAAAATATGTAATTTTTTTATATTTAT